>OX235274.1:56123744-57323744 GCA_944472155.2 Trichobilharzia szidati
CTAGCAATTTCACGTCCAATTCAGCACTGGGTAGTTTCACATCTGTATCCAGACCGGCAGACACCTGAGGAATGGACAAGTCACCCTCCACAGACGGTGCACTCACACCTCCTGATATCTCCAAGTCAGGCAGTTTCAAATCAGCGTCGTTGATCTTCACGCCAGTCCCATCTAGATCCAGCTTACCAGAGAGATCACCTGTTAACGATGCGTCTGGAAGGGACACGTCGACACTCGGCAAATTACCACTGGCTCTCAATGATGGCAATTCCACAGATGGACCAGTTCCACTCACACTCACATCGGGTGCATCTGCATGCAGTTTTCCAGACACCTCTGGCATGTGCATCTTGAACTTTGGCAAAGTGATTTTAGGTGACCAGTTGAACTTCTTACCTTTGCCATGAGCACCTGCGTCCACATCAACCTCAACACTCGGAACATCAACCTTCCCACTGACATCGACACCAGCACTTATGTCTCCCGACACCTTCGGCAACTTCGCCTTCTTCGCCTTCTTGCCTTTGGAGCCCCAACCGAAGGTGAACTTCTTCGATGGAACACTGACGTCCACATCGGGAGCCGAGACCTGTCCAGTCACTCCCAACTCTCCACCTCTACCTGCACCACCTGACACGCCGATTTCCGGCACAGACGCAGATACCTCCACATCAGGAACCTCCAAGGAGACGTCGAGATCGGGTTTCGGAACTGAGACATCAACACCACCAGTCGGAGCCGAGACAGATATTGAGGCGTCCGGCTTTTTGGCACCACCACCTATCTTCAGACCACCCTTCGGGAACCCGAACTTCGGAGACCAGTGGAATTTCTTACCTCCTTTGCTTGCTTTGCCATCAATGTGGGCGTCCAGTCCGGCGTCCAAATCTACCTTCGCACCTCCCTCTCCCTCCACCTTCACACCAGCTTTCGGTGTCTTCAATTTCGCCTTCTTATTACCAAAACCGAAACCGAATTTCGGTGCCTTGATTGAAATATGCGGTTTGGGAACGTCGACACTCGCACTCACACCTGCATCTGGCGCTACACCATGCACGTCGAGATCTGGACCGGTCAGCTGTACACTAGGCAATTTCACGTCCAATTCAGCACTGGGTAGTTTCACATCTGTATCCAGACCGGCAGACACCTGAGGAATGGACAAGTCACCCTCCACAGACGGTGCACTCACACCTCCTGATATCTCCAAGTCAGGCAGTTTCAAATCAGCGTCGTTGATCTTCACGCCAGTCCCATCTAGATCCAGCTTACCAGAGAGATCACCTGTTAACGATGCGTCTGGAAGGGACACGTCGACACTCGGCAAATTACCACTGGCTCTCAATGATGGCAATTCCACAGATGGACCAGTTCCACTCACACTCACATCGGGTGCATCTGCATGCAGTTTTCCAGACACCTCTGGCATGTGCATCTTGAACTTTGGCAAAGTGATTTTAGGTGACCAGTTGAACTTCTTACCTTTGCCATGAGCACCTGCGTCCACATCAACCTCAACACTCGGAACATCAACCTTCCCACTGACATCGACACCAGCACCTATGTCTCCCGACACCTTCGGCAACTTCGCCTTCTTCGCCTTCTTGCCTTTGGAGCCCCAACCGAAGGTGAACTTCTTCGATGGAACACTGACGTCCACATCGGGAGCCGAGACCTGTCCAGTCACTCCCAACTCTCCACCTCTACCTGCACCACCTGACACGCCGATTTCCGGCACAGACGCAGATACCTCCACATCAGGAACCTCCAAGGAGACGTCGAGATCGGGTTTCGGAACTGAGACATCAACACCACCAGTCGGAGCCGAGACAGATATTGAGGCGTCCGGCTTTTTGGCACCACCACCTATCTTCAGACCACCCTTCGGGAACCCGAACTTCGGAGACCAGTGGAATTTCTTACCTCCTTTGCTTGCTTTGCCATCAATGTGGGCGTCCAGTCCGGCGTCCAAATCTACCTTCGCACCTCCCTCTCCCTCCACCTTCACACCAGCTTTCGGTGTCTTCAATTTCGCCTTCTTATTACCAAAACCGAAACCGAATTTCGGTGCCTTGATTGAAATATGCGGTTTGGGAACGTCGACACTCGCACTCACACCTGCATCTGGCGCTACACCATGCACGTCGAGATCTGGACCGGTCAGCTGTACACTAGGCAATTTCACGTCCAATTCAGCACTGGGTAGTTTCACATCTGTATCCAGACCGGCAGACACCTGAGGAATGGACAAGTCACCCTCCACAGACGGTGCACTCACACCTCCTGATATCTCCAAGTCAGGCAGTTTCAAATCAGCGTCGTTGATCTTCACACCAGTCCCATCTAGATCCAGCTTACCAGAGAGATCACCTGTTAACGATGCGTCTGGAAGGGACACGTCGACACTCGGCAAATTACCACTGGCTCTCAATGATGGCAATTCCACAGATGGACCAGTTCCACTCACACTCACATCGGGTGCATCTGCATGCAGTTTTCCAGACACCTCTGGCATGTGCATCTTGAACTTTGGCAAAGTGATTTTAGGTGACCAGTTGAACTTCTTACCTTTGCCATGAGCACCTGCGTCCACATCAACCTCAACACTCGGAACATCAACCTTCCCACTGACATCGACACCAGCACCTATGTCTCCCGACACCTTCGGCAACTTCGCCTTCTTCGCCTTCTTGCCTTTGGAGCCCCAACCGAAGGTGAACTTCTTCGATGGAACACTGACGTCCACATCGGGAGCCGAGACCTGTCCAGTCACTCCCAACTCTCCACCTCTACCTGCACCACCTGACACGCCGATTTCCGGCACAGACGCAGATACCTCCACATCAGGAACCTCCAAGGAGACGTCGAGATCGGGTTTCGGAACTGAGACATCAACACCACCAGTCGGAGCCGAGACAGATATTGAGGCGTCCGGCTTTTTGGCACCACCACCTATCTTCAGACCACCCTTCGGGAACCCGAACTTCGGAGACCAGTGGAATTTCTTACCTCCTTTGCTTGCTTTGCCATCAATGTGGGCGTCCAGTCCGGCGTCCAAATCTACCTTCGCACCTCCCTCTCCCTCCACCTTCACACCAGCTTTCGGTGTCTTCAATTTCGCCTTCTTATTACCAAAACCGAAACCGAATTTCGGTGCCTTGATTGAAATATGCGGTTTGGGAACGTCGACACTCGCACTCACACCTGCATCTGGCGCTACACCATGCACGTCGAGATCTGGACCGGTCAGCTGTACACTAGGCAATTTCACGTCCAATTCAGCACTGGGTAGTTTCACATCTGTATCCAGACCGGCAGACACCTGAGGAATGGACAAGTCACCCTCCACAGACGGTGCACTCACACCTCCTGATATCTCCAAGTCAGGCAGTTTCAAATCAGCGTCGTTGATCTTCACGCCAGTCCCATCTAGATCCAGCTTACCAGAGAGATCACCTGTTAACGATGCGTCTGGAAGGGACACGTCGACACTCGGCAAATTACCACTGGCTCTCAATGATGGCAATTCCACAGATGGACCAGTTCCACTCACACTCACATCGGGTGCATCTGCATGCAGTTTTCCAGACACCTCTGGCATGTGCATCTTGAACTTTGGCAAAGTGATTTTAGGTGACCAGTTGAACTTCTTACCTTTGCCATGAGCACCTGCGTCCACATCAACCTCAACACTCGGAACATCAACCTTCCCACTGACATCGACACCAGCACCTATGTCTCCCGACACCTTCGGCAACTTCGCCTTCTTCGCCTTCTTGCCTCTGGAGCCCCAACCGAAGGTGAACTTCTTCGATGGAACACTGACGTCCACATCGGGAGCCGAGACCTGTCCAGTCACTCCCAACTCTCCACCTCTACCTGCACCACCTGACACGCCGATTTCCGGCACAGACGCAGATACCTCCACATCAGGAACCTCCAAGGAGACGTCGAGATCGGGTTTTGGAACTGAGACATCAACACCACCAGTCGGAGCCGAGACAGATATTGAGGCGTCCGGCTTTTTGGCACCACCACCTATCTTCAGACCACCCTTCGGGAACCCGAACTTCGGAGACCAGTGGAATTTCTTACCTCCTTTGCTTGCTTTGCCATCAATGTGGGCGTCCAGTCCGGCGTCCAAATCTACCTTCGCACCTCCCTCTCCCTCCACCTTCACACCAGCTTTCGGTGTCTTCAATTTCGCCTTCTTATTACCAAAACCGAAACCGAATTTCGGTGCCTTGATTGAAATATGCGGTTTGGGAACGTCGACACTCGCACTCACACCTGCATCTGGCGCTACACCATGCACGTCGAGATCTGGACCGGTCAGCTGTACACTAGGCAATTTCACGTCCAATTCAGCACTGGGTAGTTTCACATCTGTATCCAGACCGGCAGACACCTGAGGAATGGACAAGTCACCCTCCACAGACGGTGCACTCACACCTCCTGATATCTCCAAGTCAGGCAGTTTCAAATCAGCGTCGTTGATCTTCACGCCAGTCCCATCTAGATCCAGCTTACCAGAGAGATCACCTGTTAACGATGCGTCTGGAAGGGACACGTCGACACTCGGCAAATTACCACTGGCTCTCAATGATGGCAATTCCACAGATGGACCAGTTCCACTCACACTCACATCGGGTGCATCTGCATGCAGTTTTCCAGACACCTCTGGCATGTGCATCTTGAACTTTGGCAAAGTGATTTTAGGTGACCAGTTGAACTTCTTACCTTTGCCATGAGCACCTGCGTCCACATCAACCTCAACACTCGGAACATCAACCTTCCCACTGACATCGACACCAGCACCTATGTCTCCCGACACCTTCGGCAACTTCGCCTTCTTCGCCTTCTTGCCTTTGGAGCCCCAACCGAAGGTGAACTTCTTCGATGGAACACTGACGTCCACATCGGGAGCCGAGACCTGTCCAGTCACTCCCAACTCTCCACCTCTACCTGCACCACCTGACACGCCGATTTCCGGCACAGACGCAGATACCTCCACATCAGGAACCTCCAAGGAGACGTCGAGATCGGGTTTCGGAACTGAGACATCAACACCACCAGTCGGAGCCGAGACAGATATTGAGGCGTCCGGCTTTTTGGCACCACCACCTATCTTCAGACCACCCTTCGGGAACCCGAACTTCGGAGACCAGTGGAATTTCTTACCTCCTTTGCTTGCTTTGCCATCAATGTGGGCGTCCAGTCCGGCGTCCAAATCTACCTTCGCACCTCCCTCTCCCTCCACCTTCACACCAGCTTTCGGTGTCTTCAATTTCGCCTTCTTATTACCAAAACCGAAACCGAATTTCGGTGCCTTGATTGAAATATGCGGTTTGGGAACGTCGACACTCGCACTCACACCTGCATCTGGCGCTACACCATGCACGTCGAGATCTGGACCGGTCAGCTGTACACTAGGCAATTTCACGTCCAATTCAGCACTGGGTAGTTTCACATCTGTATCCAGACCGGCAGACACCTGAGGAATGGACAAGTCACCCTCCACAGACGGTGCACTCACACCTCCTGATATCTCCAAGTCAGGCAGTTTCAAATCAGCGTCGTTGATCTTCACGCCAGTCCCATCTAGATCCAGCTTACCAGAGAGATCACCTGTTAACGATGCGTCTGGAAGGGACACGTCGACACTCGGCAAATTACCACTGGCTCTCAATGATGGCAATTCCACAGATGGACCAGTTCCACTCACACTCACATCGGGTGCATCTGCATGCAGTTTTCCAGACACCTCTGGCATGTGCATCTTGAACTTTGGCAAAGTGATTTTAGGTGACCAGTTGAACTTCTTACCTTTGCCATGAGCACCTGCGTCCACATCAACCTCAACACTCGGAACATCAACCTTCCCACTGACATCGACACCAGCACCTATGTCTCCCGACACCTTCGGCAACTTCGCCTTCTTCGCCTTCTTGCCTTTGGAGCCCCAACCGAAGGTGAACTTCTTCGATGGAACACTGACGTCCACATCGGGAGCCGAGACCTGTCCAGTCACTCCCAACTCTCCACCTCTACCTGCACCACCTGACACGCCGATTTCCGGCACAGACGCAGATACCTCCACATCAGGAACCTCCAAGGAGACGTCGAGATCGGGTTTCGGAACTGAGACATCAACACCACCAGTCGGAGCCGAGACAGATATTGAGGCGTCCGGCGTTTTGGCACCACCACCTATCTTCAGACCACCCTTCGGGAACCCGAACTTCGGAGACCAGTGGAATTTCTTACCTCCTTTGCTTGCTTTGCCATCAATGTGGGCGTCCAGTCCGGCGTCCAAATCTACCTTCGCACCTCCCTCTCCCTCCACCTTCACACCAGCTTTCGGTGTCTTCAATTTCGCCTTCTTATTACCAAAACCGAAACCGAATTTCGGTGCCTTGATTGAAATATGCGGTTTGGGAACGTCGACACTCGCACTCACACCTGCATCTGGCGCTACACCATGCACGTCGAGATCTGGACCGGTCAGCTGTACACTAGGCAATTTCACGTCCAATTCAGCACTGGGTAGTTTCACATCTGTATCCAGACCGGCAGACACCTGAGGAATGGACAAGTCACCCTCCACAGACGGTGCACTCACACCTCCTGATATCTCCAAGTCAGGCAGTTTCAAATCAGCGTCGTTGATCTTCACGCCAGTCCCATCTAGATCCAGCTTACCAGAGAGATCACCTGTTAACGATGCGTCTGGAAGGGACACGTCGACACTCGGCAAATTACCACTGGCTCTCAATGATGGCAATTCCACAGATGGACCAGTTCCACTCACACTCACATCGGGTGCATCTGCATGCAGTTTTCCAGACACCTCTGGCATGTGCATCTTGAACTTTGGCAAAGTGATTTTAGGTGACCAGTTGAACTTCTTACCTTTGCCATGAGCACCTGCGTCCACATCAACCTCAACACTCGGAACATCAACCTTCCCACTGACATCGACACCAGCACCTATGTCTCCCGACACCTTCGGCAACTTCGCCTTCTTCGCCTTCTTGCCTTTGGAGCCCCAACCGAAGGTGAACTTCTTCGATGGAACACTGACGTCCACATCGGGAGCCGAGACCTGTCCAGTCACTCCCAACTCTCCACCTCTACCTGCACCACCTGACACGCCGATTTCCGGCACAGACGCAGATACCTCCACATCAGGAACCTCCAAGGAGACGTCGAGATCGGGTTTCGGAACTGAGACATCAACACCACCAGTCGGAGCCGAGACAGATATTGAGGCGTCCGGCTTTTTGGCACCACCACCTATCTTCAGACCACCCTTCGGGAACCCGAACTTCGGAGACCAGTGGAATTTCTTACCTCCTTTGCTTGCTTTGCCATCAATGTGGGCGTCCAGTCCGGCGTCCAAATCTACCTTCGCACCTCCCTCTCCCTCCACCTTCACACCAGCTTTCGGTGTCTTCAATTTCGCCTTCTTATTACCAAAACCGAAACCGAATTTCGGTGCCTTGATTGAAATATGCGGTTTGGGAACGTCGACACTCGCACTCACACCTGCATCTGGCGCTACACCATGCACGTCGAGATCTGGACCGGTCAGCTGTACACTAGGCAATTTCACGTCCAATTCAGCACTGGGTAGTTTCACATCTGTATCCAGACCGGCAGACACCTGAGGAATGGACAAGTCACCCTCCACAGACGGTGCACTCACACCTCCTGATATCTCCAAGTCAGGCAGTTTCAAATCAGCGTCGTTGATCTTCACGCCAGTCCCATCTAGATCCAGCTTACCAGAGAGATCACCTGTTAACGATGCGTCTGGAAGGGACACGTCGACACTCGGCAAATTACCACTGGCTCTCAATGATGGCAATTCCACAGATGGACCAGTTCCACTCACACTCACATCGGGTGCATCTGCATGCAGTTTTCCAGACACCTCTGGCATGTGCATCTTGAACTTTGGCAAAGTGATTTTAGGTGACCAGTTGAACTTCTTACCTTTGCCATGAGCACCTGCGTCCACATCAACCTCAACACTCGGAACATCAACCTTCCCACTGACATCGACACCAGCACCTATGTCTCCCGACACCTTCGGCAACTTCGCCTTCTTCGCCTTCTTGCCTTTGGAGCCCCAACCGAAGGTGAACTTCTTCGATGGAACACTGACGTCCACATCGGGAGCCGAGACCTGTCCAGTCACTCCCAACTCTCCACCTCTACCTGCACCACCTGACACGCCGATTTCCGGCACAGACGCAGATACCTCCACATCAGGAACCTCCAAGGAGACGTCGAGATCGGGTTTCGGAACTGAGACATCAACACCACCAGTCGGAGCCGAGACAGATATTGAGGCGTCCGGCGTTTTGGCACCACCACCTATCTTCAGACCACCCTTCGGGAACCCGAACTTCGGAGACCAGTGGAATTTCTTACCTCCTTTGCTTGCTTTGCCATCAATGTGGGCGTCCAGTCCGGCGTCCAAATCTACCTTCGCACCTCCCTCTCCCTCCACCTTCACACCAGCTTTCGGTGTCTTCAATTTCGCCTTCTTATTACCAAAACCGAAACCGAATTTCGGTGCCTTGATTGAAATATGCGGTTTGGGAACGTCGACACTCGCACTCACACCTGCATCTGGCGCTACACCATGCACGTCGAGATCTGGACCGGTCAGCTGTACACTAGGCAATTTCACGTCCAATTCAGCACTGGGTAGTTTCACATCTGTATCCAGACCGGCAGACACCTGAGGAATGGACAAGTCACCCTCCACAGACGGTGCACTCACACCTCCTGATATCTCCAAGTCAGGCAGTTTCAAATCAGCGTCGTTGATCTTCACGCCAGTCCCATCTAGATCCAGCTTACCAGAGAGATCACCTGTTAACGATGCGTCTGGAAGGGACACGTCGACACTCGGCAAATTACCACTGGCTCTCAATGATGGCAATTCCACAGATGGACCAGTTCCACTCACACTCACATCGGGTGCATCTGCATGCAGTTTTCCAGACACCTCTGGCATGTGCATCTTGAACTTTGGCAAAGTGATTTTAGGTGACCAGTTGAACTTCTTACCTTTGCCATGAGCACCTGCGTCCACATCAACCTCAACACTCGGAACATCAACCTTCCCACTGACATCGACACCAGCACCTATGTCTCCCGACACCTTCGGCAACTTCGCCTTCTTCGCCTTCTTGCCTTTGGAGCCCCAACCGAAGGTGAACTTCTTCGATGGAACACTGACGTCCACATCGGGAGCCGAGACCTGTCCAGTCACTCCCAACTCTCCACCTCTACCTGCACCACCTGACACGCCGATTTCCGGCACAGACGCAGATACCTCCACATCAGGAACCTCCAAGGAGACGTCGAGATCGGGTTTCGGAACTGAGACATCAACACCACCAGTCGGAGCCGAGACAGATATTGAGGCGTCCGGCGTTTTGGCACCACCACCTATCTTCAGACCACCCTTCGGGAACCCGAACTTCGGAGACCAGTGGAATTTCTTACCTCCTTTGCTTGCTTTGCCATCAATGTGGGCGTCCAGTCCGGCGTCCAAATCTACCTTCGCACCTCCCTCTCCCTCCACCTTCACACCAGCTTTCGGTGTCTTCAATTTCGCCTTCTTATTACCAAAACCGAAACCGAATTTCGGTGCCTTGATTGAAATATGCGGTTTGGGAACGTCGACACTCGCACTCACACCTGCATCTGGCGCTACACCATGCACGTCGAGATCTGGACCGGTCAGCTGTACACTAGGCAATTTCACGTCCAATTCAGCACTGGGTAGTTTCACATCTGTATCCAGACCGGCAGACACCTGAGGAATGGACAAGTCACCCTCCACAGACGGTGCACTCACACCTCCTGATATCTCCAAGTCAGGCAGTTTCAAATCAGCGTCGTTGATCTTCACGCCAGTCCCATCTAGATCCAGCTTACCAGAGAGATCACCTGTTAACGATGCGTCTGGAAGGGACACGTCGACACTCGGCAAATTACCACTGGCTCTCAATGATGGCAATTCCACAGATGGACCAGTTCCACTCACACTCACATCGGGTGCATCTGCATGCAGTTTTCCAGACACCTCTGGCATGTGCATCTTGAACTTTGGCAAAGTGATTTTAGGTGACCAGTTGAACTTCTTACCTTTGCCATGAGCACCTGCGTCCACATCAACCTCAACACTCGGAACATCAACCTTCCCACTGACATCGACACCAGCACCTATGTCTCCCGACACCTTCGGCAACTTCGCCTTCTTCGCCTTCTTGCCTTTGGAGCCCCAACCGAAGGTGAACTTCTTCGATGGAACACTGACGTCCACATCGGGAGCCGAGACCTGTCCAGTCACTCCCAACTCTCCACCTCTACCTGCACCACCTGACACGCCGATTTCCGGCACAGACGCAGATACCTCCACATCAGGAACCTCCAAGGAGACGTCGAGATCGGGTTTCGGAACTGAGACATCAACACCACCAGTCGGAGCCGAGACAGATATTGAGGCGTCCGGCGTTTTGGCACCACCACCTATCTTCAGACCACCCTTCGGGAACCCGAACTTCGGAGACCAGTGGAATTTCTTACCTCCTTTGCTTGCTTTGCCATCAATGTGGGCGTCCAGTCCGGCGTCCAAATCTACCTTCGCACCTCCCTCTCCCTCCACCTTCACACCAGCTTTCGGTGTCTTCAATTTCGCCTTCTTATTACCAAAACCGAAACCGAATTTCGGTGCCTTGATTGAAGTATGCGGTTTGGGAACGTCGACACTCGCACTCACACCTGCATCTGGCGCTACACCATGCACGTCGAGATCTGGACCGGTCAGCTGTACACTAGGCAATTTCACGTCCAATTCAGCACTGGGTAGTTTCACATCTGTATCCAGACCGGCAGACACCTGAGGAATGGACAAGTCACCCTCCACAGACGGTGCACTCACACCTCCTGATATCTCCAAGTCAGGCAGTTTCAAATCAGCGTCGTTGATCTTCACGCCAGTCCCATCTAGATCCAGCTTACCAGAGAGATCACCTGTTAACGATGCGTCTGGAAGGGACACGTCGACACTCGGCAAATTACCACTGGCTCTCAATGATGGCAATTCCACAGATGGACCAGTTCCACTCACACTCACATCGGGTGCATCTGCATGCAGTTTTCCAGACACCTCTGGCATGTGCATCTTGAACTTTGGCAAAGTGATTTTAGGTGACCAGTTGAACTTCTTACCTTTGCCATGAGCACCTGCGTCCACATCAACCTCAACACTCGGAACATCAACCTTCCCACTGACATCGACACCAGCACCTATGTCTCCCGACACCTTCGGCAACTTCGCCTTCTTCGCCTTCTTGCCTTTGGAGCCCCAACCGAAGGTGAACTTCTTCGATGGAACACTGACGTCCACATCGGGAGCCGAGACCTGTCCAGTCACTCCCAACTCTCCACCTCTACCTGCACCACCTGACACGCCGATTTCCGGCACAGACGCAGATACCTCCACATCAGGAACCTCCAAGGAGACGTCGAGATCGGGTTTCGGAACTGAGACATCAACACCACCAGTCGGAGCCGAGACAGATATTGAGGCGTCCGGCGTTTTGGCACCACCACCTATCTTCAGACCACCCTTCGGGAACCCGAACTTCGGAGACCAGTGGAATTTCTTACCTCCTTTGCTTGCTTTGCCATCAATGTGGGCGTCCAGTCCGGCGTCCAAATCTACCTTCGCACCTCCCTCTCCCTCCACCTTCACACCAGCTTTCGGTGTCTTCAATTTCGCCTTCTTATTACCAAAACCGAAACCGAATTTCGGTGCCTTGATTGAAATATGCGGTTTGGGAACGTCGACACTCGCACTCACACCTGCATCTGGCGCTACACCATGCACGTCGAGATCTGGACCGGTCAGCTGTACACTAGGCAATTTCACGTCCAATTCAGCACTGGGTAGTTTCACATCTGTATCCAGACCGGCAGACACCTGAGGAATGGACAAGTCACCCTCCACAGACGGTGCACTCACACCTCCTGATATCTCCAAGTCAGGCAGTTTCAAATCAGCGTCGTTGATCTTCACGCCAGTCCCATCTAGATCCAGCTTACCAGAGAGATCACCTGTTAACGATGCGTCTGGAAGGGACACGTCGACACTCGGCAAATTACCACTGGCTCTCAATGATGGCAATTCCACAGATGGACCAGTTCCACTCACACTCACATCGGGTGCATCTGCATGCAGTTTTCCAGACACCTCTGGCATGTGCATCTTGAACTTTGGCAAAGTGATTTTAGGTGACCAGTTGAACTTCTTACCTTTGCCATGAGCACCTGCGTCCACATCAACCTCAACACTCGGAACATCAACCTTCCCACTGACATCGACACCAGCACCTATGTCTCCCGACACCTTCGGCAACTTCGCCTTCTTCGCCTTCTTGCCTTTGGAGCCCCAACCGAAGGTGAACTTCTTCGATGGAACACTGACGTCCACATCGGGAGCCGAGACCTGTCCAGTCACTCCCAACTCTCCACCTCTACCTGCACCACCTGACACGCCGATTTCCGGCACAGACGCAGATACCTCCACATCAGGAACCTCCAAGGAGACGTCGAGATCGGGTTTCGGAACTGAGACATCAACACCACCAGTCGGAGCCGAGACAGATATTGAGGCGTCCGGCGTTTTGGCACCACCACCTATCTTCAGACCACCCTTCGGGAACCCGAACTTCGGAGACCAGTGGAATTTCTTACCTCCTTTGCTTGCTTTGCCATCAATGTGGGCGTCCAGTCCGGCGTCCAAATCTACCTTCGCACCTCCCTCTCCCTCCACCTTCACACCAGCTTTCGGTGTCTTCAATTTCGCCTTCTTATTACCAAAACCGAAACCGAATTTCGGTGCCTTGATTGAAATATGCGGTTTGGGAACGTCGACACTCGCACTCACACCTGCATCTGGCGCTACACCATGCACGTCGAGATCTGGACCGGTCAGCTGTACACTAGGCAATTTCACGTCCAATTCAGCACTGGGTAGTTTCACATCTGTATCCAGACCGGCAGACACCTGAGGAATGGACAAGTCACCCTCCACAGACGGTGCACTCACACCTCCTGATATCTCCAAGTCAGGCAGTTTCAAATCAGCGTCGTTGATCTTCACGCCAGTCCCATCTAGATCCAGCTTACCAGAGAGATCACCTGTTAACGATGCGTCTGGAAGGGACACGTCGACACTCGGCAAATTACCACTGGCTCTCAATGATGGCAATTCCACAGATGGACCAGTTCCACTCACACTCACATCGGGTGCATCTGCATGCAGTTTTCCAGACACCTCTGGCATGTGCATCTTGAACTTTGGCAAAGTGATTTTAGGTGACCAGTTGAACTTCTTACCTTTGCCATGAGCACCTGCGTCCACATCAACCTCAACACTCGGAACATCAACCTTCCCACTGACATCGACACCAGCACCTATGTCTCCCAACACCTTCGGCAACTTCGCCTTCTTCGCCTTCTTGCCTTTGGAGCCCCAACCGAAGGTGAACTTCTTCGATGGAACACTGACGTCCACATCGGGAGCCGAGACCTGTCCAGTCACTCCCAACTCTCCACCTCTACCTGCACCACCTGACACGCCGATTTCCGGCACAGACGCAGATACCTCCACATCAGGAACCTCCAAGGAGACGTCGAGATCGGGTTTCGGAACTGAGACATCAACACCACCAGTCGGAGCCGAGACAGATATTGAGGCGTCCGGCGTTTTGGCACCACCACCTATCTTCAGACCACCCTTCGGGAACCCGAACTTCGGAGACCAGTGGAATTTCTTACCTCCTTTGCTTGCTTTGCCATCAATGTGGGCGTCCAGTCCGGCGTCCAAATCTACCTTCGCACCTCCCTCTCCCTCCATCTTCTCAGCAGCTTTCGATGCTTTTAATTTCGTCTGTCTTTCAGGGAATCTGTGTTTGATTTTTGGTTTGATGTTTGTGTCTGCGGTTTTATTTGTTTTGTTTTCTTTTTCTATAATGAATTCTTTTGTGCTTTCAATTTTTGTGGTGGGTAAATTTTCATTTACATCTGTTTCGTATATTTCTTGTGTTGGTTGATTTTCTTGATTTGTTTGGTTTTTTACTTTTATTGGCGTGATGTTTTTATTTATTTTGTGACTTCTGTTTGGGACGCATATTTTCCAATTTTTCGGCTGTTTGATTTTGTTTTTCGACTTTTCCCTGAGATTACTGTCGTCTCCTTGATGTTCTACACTTATTGTGTAGTCGTCTTGTTTGGAATTTGGCGTCGTTTTGTGGAATAATTTCTTGCTGTTTTTCTTTTTATCGACAGCTGTTTTGCCACCTCTTTTAATACGCATAGGTTTATTGCTCATAGTGTCGTTTTGGATGTCGATGAAACCTTGATTGTCTTCTGACTTCTCACTTACTTCCCTGAAACTGTCTTTTTTCGATGTCTCCCGTTTGATTTTCTCCTTATCATTGTTATTTCTGACCTTCTTTTTTATTTTTAATCTTGGCGAACAACCAGTAGTATCTTTATGTCGTTCCTTGTTCTTTGAGATAGGCGTGGACTGTTCATCTTTTGACTTTTCGGTCTTTGACTTAGTCTTCTTGAAAATTGTCTTTTCTTTAACCGGTTTATCGGATTTTGATCTTAATTTTTTCCCTGAATGCTTCAGATTAACTGGCAGTTTATCAGATGTCATCTCTACCTGACACATTTTTAAATCACAGTGATCTGGACTAATTTCAGAGGTGTAGTGCGGTAATACATAGTTATCATATCCCTGATTATTAGTATTTATATGATGATCAGCTTCTAGTCTAGCAGCAGGTGAATCATTTCCTCTTAGATAAGCATTATCATCAGACAATATAAACTTGTGACTTACCGTTGAATTATTAATATTACTATCATTATAATCCACATTATGTTTATGTGATTTAGGTGAAGCTTCTTCACTTGACTGTACATAATATACTGGAACGTATAAATTACTGCTTAACGGTAATTTAATCGGTATATACATGGGATTATCAAATTCTGTACAAATATCCTTTTCAATACACGATAAATAGGTTTCATAATCGTCTGTCATTCGATAATTCGAATTATCTTTCAGTAGATCACTACTAGATGATAATTTATGTTTATTGTCTTCATCAATACCAGGATCGTCATGACTACCTTTTTTGTCGTCTAAATTTGTATTACTAGATTTCATTGGACTTTTTGTCAATGTTGATTCTAATGGCGGTGTATGACTAGTCTCCCAAACATCGGATAGTTTTGATTTTTCACTCACAGGATCTGTTAGAGTTTTGTAGACTTCATCATCATCATCATGTAATTTGACTTTGTAATCATCTTCAATTAGATTTTCCTTGACTACTTGTTGTTCAATTTGAGCGCATTCATCAGATTTATGCAATTTATCAGTAGACATGGTTAGTAGTAGATTCGTTTTTATTGAATTATATAAAGCAGGTAGCTTCCAGATTTATTGTTAATATTTGTAAAATTATGTATACACAACACAACACAACACTAGGTGTATTCGGTTGGTTGAATAGAAAACAGGAGAGTAATTTAATCGTTTGAATTGATATCAATGTGAAGGATTATGTCTCCATAAGTTCTGTAGCAGCAAAACATGGTATAATAAAGTTTGATAAACAGGATAGTATATCAAAAGCATTTGTCTTCATTATTCTTATTGTTATTATTATTTTATTTTTATTTGTGTATTGAAAGCTGATTGATCTGAAATATCGACGGAGAAAACAAAAGTGCAAGTGAGTTGAGAAAGGACTTTTCTCTCTGGATAATATTTATGTATTCTCAATCACATATATACGATGACTTGATCATTGCCATTTCATTATATTTATTCCATGAAATATTGAATTTGCAAGAAATAAATATTATAAATTATTGATGATGATGATTATAAGAAAAACGGTGTATCAAAAAAAACAACAAAAAAACAAAGAAAACAGAAATAAGGCTGAAAATTCGAAAGTGTGCTGCCGTTTATTCACAAGATGCCTTATCGTTATAATGGAAGCTCCGCATAATGCAAGGAGACGTGTATCTTCCAAACCTTCACAGTGTGAACTGGATAGAATTAAGAGAAATATACAATTGTAGGCTTGGTTGATAACAGACTTAGCGTAGGTGTAAAAATTATTGACTCCTTAGTATTAGTATTAGTACTAATAGTAGTACTGGTAAACTGGAGAAAACAAATTAAAGCACAGAACCCCTGCACACATTATTTAACTAAAATAAAGTATTTGAAAATGGAGCAACCTATCACAACGTTTAAAAGTGGATTCACAGATTAACTTACCATGCTACAATCTTGGTTACATGATGTGTATACCGCCTTCAGTTCCAGTTGGTATTGGATAAAATCAACTTGACTGATTACAAAATTATAAGTAACCCACATATACTAACCCTACGCTTCTATACTACATATATTTTAAAGAAGAAGAAGCAATCAAATAAAGGCAAAAGAATGACAGACACATCGAGAGTGATGAATAGACATAAAAATAACAAATTAACCAATCACTATAATTTATGGGTTGAATAAGATTTTACTGAATAATTATGTACAAGTTAATATGTTTGTGGCACGCTTAATGTCAACTGAAATTTCTTGAAATAATCATTTTTGTGTAACTCATTGTAGTAAGGGTTGTTTATTACATTATTATTATTGTTTCCTTTAATTCCTAGAGGAACACAGGGCTTCAGCCGTGCGTCTTCATTGTGTTCGGTTCTCTGCTAGAGTCTTCACGTGGCTCTAAGTCTGCCGACATGCTTTCATCTCCTCTTCACATGACCTCCTCCAAGTCACCCTTGCACTGACGACCAACTCGCCACTTCCCTTTCGGGTTCCACTCGAGTAATGGCTTGTCTAGTGATGTCACTCACTTGGTGGTTTCCTCAGAGTATGACCAATCCATCTCCATTTCTTTCTGCCTATTTGTTTCACAATCGGTTCCTGCTGAGTTGGTTCGCTCATTGCCAGAGATCTCTGTTGCTGATCTTTTCTGGCCGGCCATCTGATCTTGAGTATTGAGCGAAGACAACTGTTAATGAAGGTCTGTAGTTTGTTTGAGATGCTCTTTATGACGTGCAGTGCAAGTCTCGGATCCGTATAGTAGCACTGACTGACTTCACATTGGAGTTGAAAATCCGGATTTTATTTTTGATGCTGAATGCTGTTGACCTCTACACAGACTTGAGAGTAGTGAAAGCTTGTCTTGCTTTTCCGATTTTTGTTTTGATATCCTCGTCAGTTTATTTTAAGTCAAATTTACCCAAAGGAATAGTATTACGTAAGTAAATACTTGTCGAGTGAATAACTCATAAGGTTGAGTTGTCGACAAACAAATATACCTCTGTTTTGTATCCACCTCCTTGATATGGTAGAGAAAACGCGGTCAATTACAACAATTTGAACTTTCTCCAGTAGTCGATCAAATGTGATTTTCTATTACGTGTTTAAAGAAATACTCCAGTTATACTAAATGTTATATTTGACTGTTTTAAAGTTGTTTTATCTATTTCATCCTCAGATGCAATATCTGTTGTAGCGTTTGCTATACAATGCACTATACAATGCATTCATCCTCTCTAGGGATAAATCAGTATTTTACTGGTAAATATTTGCATATACTCATCAGAATGTAAATTGACATTACATAATTTCTTTGACTTTTGACATTCATCAGCATGGTATCACAGAGAAAATGAAGCTGATTGAAGATTGGTACGGATATCACTGAAGACAAAGTCTTGGACATAATTAGCCTACATAATACTGATAGAAAATGAAAAAAAGTAACCCAGAATTTGACACATAACTTGTTACTTGCTGATAAGTTGAGTGTGGGTAAATCTATGAGTTTATCTTGGTACATTGTTCTTTTATGAGCTCACATGATGCCAAATTTCAGTATAGAGTCTTCGGGAACCAGGAAGTTATTGACAGGTGTTTAGTCCTAGAAAAGGACTCTTAATAAGTGAGCACCCATGACCCTAGTAGAGGTCGAATATGAGACCTTCAAGTTATTCTGCTATTTCATTGACCATCCAGTGGTTCTAACTTCTGCTGACTGGTGATATGGCGCCCCAGTGCCATAAATGAGCGACAACTTTATGCTGACGTGGATGAAGACTTATAACCTGTATGTCAATCTTCAGCTAATAATTGCCGATTAGAAGGAAGTCTTAAAGTCCTAAGGAAAAGGCATGACCGATAGGTTCCAACGTGTCAAATAGAACTGGATGCTAATTAAGTGTCATTGGTTATCGGTAGCACCATATCACCATTTTACAGAAGGTAGAATTCACAGGCTATTAAATTTTGACCTAACGGCTCAATGGTCAATGGGTTCGCCTCTCAACCTTAAGGTTGCTTGTTCGATCCCTGATGAGGTCGTGAATGAGGACTTTTGAAGAGTCTCAAACTAGAACCAAATATCTGTTAAGTGCTGTCTATAATTTACACTCGATTTATTTTCGGCATTTTATGTAAAAGTGTTTCACATTTTGAGTTACTTAGAATAATTTGAATTTGTTAATATGCCATATCAAAGTTGTTAAGCGTTTGTTTTCATTTGAGTTATATGTGTGAAAGCTACTAACAGGAATACTCAGTCTAATAACAAGGAGAAGGATCAGAGAAAAGTATCCTGGACCGGAAACCATCGAACTATTGTTAAACACAGTGCGAGAGGGACTTGAAAGCAGCTATGCGGCATTATATCGGTTTTAAACCTGGTTCTTAACCTACTTCAGTTGTGAGCCTTATTAGGAGTTGTAGATTATAGCTAATGCATGCTTTGTTTTTAGCCAGCGAAGTGTTTTAAGTGGTAATAATTGTGACAAAATGAAATGAAAGACAACGCCAAGATATTCTTTCATTTTACTATGGTTAGACTTCTTCACTTTACTTGACTAGTCAGTCAGGATTTTGGCAAGTATTACTTGCATTACTTGACCTTTGTTTATACTAACGTAAAGTTTTACTTATTTACGTGTCATTCAAAACATTATTATTGTTATCATAATTACTAACGAGATATTCTTATGGTTTTTAAGAATAAAAAATTCCAGAGATTATATTCATTTTGGTAATTGGAAGTACTGTAAGCAGTAATATTCAATCTTGTGTGACATTTTGTAAAAACAAACTACAGAAGAGAGAAGTTAGACTCAACCTTATTATTATTATGATTATTATTATTATCAGCGTCGTTTAATGCTATCACTATCCTGATACTAACACGTAATGCATTTTAATGAATTCTGTGCCACCTTTAATTTGTTTTCTGACTACTCCAGTCGATTGTTAGATATTTTTCTGTTTTGAAGACCATTTTGATTTCAAAGTAATTATATATGTATATATATCTGCTTAGACAGTTCAATGAGAGAATTCTCGCCAACCACGCACGTCGTCCGGGGTTCGATTTACGGCCGATACACTGCTTAACGTCAGCTTATTTTCTGACTGGTGGTACGTCTGTTAAAGTGGAAAGGTTGTGTGTGAGGATGGCAACCTCACTTCTTAAGGAGCGAAGCTGAAACTTCAAAGCTTAAATCTCTGTGTTCCACTTGAAACATGAAAGAATAATACTGACTGTAATTTGAATTTCCTTGCATTTTATTCAGAACAAGAAAAGGTAGAGTGAACATATTGACACCTAGAGATAGGGCAATGATAGATATCATAGGTAAGAAAACGTTCGACAGAAAGTTAAATTACCAAGGTGAGATCGTTACAGACACTGTAAAATATCGATTGAACTGGTAGGTTAGGAGGACATCCCTGCAACTAAACACAGAGAGTCAAGGATAAATTGCCCATGATGCTCTCATCAGTGTGTATCTGGGAAGCTATTTACATAAGCCATTCTCACACGGCTTTATCTATACACTCACTCGAAGGCGTAACTGTATGTCTGAGTAAAGGGGCAACCAATTGCATAAACAGTGATTTTTCAGCTACCCTGATCGATAATGGATATCTAATTAACCCTGAGAGGTTTCCAGTAATCTACCGCGTCCCCGGTAATCCTCTCTCTCTCTCTCTCTATATATATATATATGCGGATGAACATTCAGCCATAGGATCTGAATCTGAAAACCTCAACTATTCAATCATTCGTTTGCAGAGATTCGATTGGTTGCAGGATTTCATCATTAGGTGATATCAGTTAGAGAACCATTGGAAAACCTCCGAGCAGTGAACAACCAAGTCATCTTAGTTCAACACTCTTCATTAGTACCCACCCACTAGGGTTCGAACCCAGGGCCTACTGCTTACAAGGCGAGCTCTAAGATGATTAAGCCTCTGGTACTCTGATCCAATGGCCAACCCATGAATTCCAACTTCTGCCAATTCACAATATAGCGCGAGTATTTGTCTTCACACCCCACTGGTCACGAATTCCCACTGTAAACAAGACAACCCATGAACCAATGGATTGGATCCCAGTGCCTTAATGGTCTATGAGCTGACCTTGTAACCGGAAGTTGCTGGGTTCGAACTCCGGTATGTGCATACTGATTCAGAGTCACAAAATGGGACGAAACAGTTGTCCATTACTCAGAGGTTTTCCAGTTGTTTTTTAACTGACATCATCTCATGATGCGATCCTGTAAATCCAAATGTTCTTGTTCTGAATACTCATTGTAAAAGAGTTTTTTACACCTCGTCAGAACAATTGCAGATTTCATCACTTCCATCTTGATGGGAAGACGCAGAATAAATCGTCTATTCTCAGGTAAAAGTTATTCTTTTTACCAAAAAATAAAATAAAAATTTGACCTCTGAATATATTCCAGGAAATTTATATCTACATGGAAGCAGATATTCAAAAAGTGCAATTATCAGGCACATCATGGATACGAGGCATTTTGTCAAAATATCTAAATCATTGAGAAGAAACCAAACTTATGATGACTTGTAAAAGCGACCGCAATCAAACTGTTTTAAATGAACTTGTGAGCTTAGAAAAATTGTGTGATCATTCTGTCACTCCCTTGATAACTGTATTACATTACATTACATTTATTGCGTTGTCATTTATATTAGTGATTTCAGCTCACTGAGCCAATTCGGTCTTCTTCACCCTTCAGTATTTTGATAGTCCACTAGTCACTGTACTTTGTGGTAGTCTTCTTTGAAACGTCTTATACGTTCCACATCTAGCGATTCACCTTTATGGATACATCATATTTAAATAATGTGGAAATACTGTACGGTGTAATTTCCTGAATTGAAAACCCAAACTGAAACTGAAAATAACGGAAAACAGTTAATTAAAATTCATTATAAGAAGAAATTAGAATACCTGTTCGAGATTCTACTGCAAGATGAAATTATTATCTTTGGTTCAGTGATAT
The DNA here is from genome assembly GCA_944472155.2 of Trichobilharzia szidati. Lineage (NCBI taxonomy): Eukaryota > Metazoa > Platyhelminthes > Trematoda > Strigeidida > Schistosomatidae > Trichobilharzia > Trichobilharzia szidati. The sequence continues at coordinate 56,145,225 of OX235274.1, forward strand.
ATATGTTCCTAATAGTTGCAAGAAGCTTATATCTAATAGCTTGTATCATGTAAAGGATGGAACAATAATAATGACTACTCTTTTTCCTTCTTTGGTTTCTGAGTGAAACATACAGCTTCAACAGCATATCCCCATTGTGTTCTAATCACTAGAGTCTTTTTTTAACTGACTCCAAGGATACAATTAACGGAGATTAGTTATATTTATATCATACATTTATTCATCTTAATTAATTTGAATAAAGCAAGAACAACAGTGGTTCGCTCAGAATAAAATGGTACCATCACTGTTTATTTCGTTGGCTTCACATCAGCTACTTACAGTTCAAAGACATTATTAAGTATATCTACAGAAACAATTTTAACATACTTGCACAGAGTTCATTTTTAAACAAAAATTCAAGCAATCAATATATTAACTGATTAAAAATGCCCATTAAAATTTTCAAAGCAATAGTTATCAAACAAGGAATATTCTTTTCACTAACCTGCTCTTCATCAGGTTCTACAATTATATAGTGAATGAATTAGTGTTATTAACAACATTAATGTTGTTTAAATAACATAGAATCAATAAAAATATCAATAGGTTACAGTTCAATAGCATCAACATAACAATAAACTGAATGTCAGAAAAATTAGGAAAGATAATAATACTATAATACTATAAGCTCTACTGAAGGCTGACCAGGGCAGTATTAGTGGCTGGACTTGCCTCTTTTTCACACAAAGCACTGGTTGTTTCACGCGAATCGCGATGGCCTCTGCTGTTTGGAGTTTTCAGTACCTCAATGTTCTAGGCTATTTATTCGGTACCCGGTAGATGATAGAGAAGGATTCTTTAATGCTGGCTTTGTGAACATTTTCCACCAGGTGGTCTAATATCGAACTGTTGGTGGTTTTTACTACACCTTTACTTAGCCACACTGGTAGATGTTCTCGAGCGATCACGAAAAATCAAGTTCCTAGAGCAACTGCCAATATATCTCGTTCAACAAGCGCAGTTGAATTGGTAGATACAACTAGAAGTGGCTAACTAGTCTAGGTACTTCATCTTTAAATCGAGGAATCACTACCGGTCATGTAGAAAATAGGACTTGTAGTCTACCAGCATTAAAAGTTCTTTGAGTAGATTTTCTTAGCTTGTTAGTAATTATTTCATCCGGTTTTATCGCCCTTGAATTGTAGTCGTATACATAAATACTTCCTATTAACAGATGGAGAATAGTCCTTTTCCGCTTTCTTTGTCATATGTTTTTTGATAAACTTGTCGGTATAGCTATTTTTAATCAAGGTATCACGTACAATCCTTAGTTCATCTTCAGTTACATCTTCTGAGCATATAACCCAAAATATACCCTAGTAACTGCATGTTTTCATTCTCTCATTCATCCGATTACGCATCACTGACAGATTCCATTGTGAATGATTATTATAGTTTGGGATAAAGTGAATATTATTATTATTATTGTATGCATATATTGACTGATCGATTTTTTGTTTCAAAAGGAACTCTGTGCAAGTATGTTAAAATTGTTTCTGTAGATATACTTAATAATGTCTTTGGGCTGTAAGCAGCTGATGAGAAGCCAGCGAAATAAATGATGGTACCATTTTATTCTGAGCAAACCTCTGTTGTTCTTGCTTTATTCAAATTTTATATATTTTCTCTTCTGTTGCCCCATTTTACTTTTTGTTCACCTACGCTTTCTTGGTTAAAGGGAATGGTATTGTCATATCCAAAATTTAGTAAAATAGCTGTCAGTTATTTCTGACAATAATTCAGTAATTTGAATCAAAATACTAATGAAAGTATAACTTGACGTCGTTTATCTGCCTGTTACATAAAGAAACATCCATCCATACATAGTACAAGGATCATTTTGATAATCGCCATTGGTAATTATTAGCCGCTTATATTATGTAGCTGTGTGTTTTATTTGGAAAGAACAATGTCCCAATCAAAAATCACAACTTTTTTCTTTCCTTCCGCAGAAACCTTGTCGAAAATGCATGAGTTTAAACTGATTGACCACTAGGAAGCAGCTTGTCATCATGGTGCCTTTTGAACTGATAAGAGTTGGTTGAAGGCAGTCGATAATAATAATAATAAATTTAGCAGTTACTCACAGTCGTCGGCGAAACGTATTTGCAGTTCCAGACGATGGTTGGAGGCAATCGGCCACAGGAAGCCTTGGACCTAGGTTTCGTGCTAGTTGGCACTCATCAGCAAGGCGTATCTGCTACCTTGAAGGAACTGATGTCCCTTCTGAGATTCAAACCCACGTCACCCAGTGCTACACTAAACACATTACGCTAGGTACTGAGTAGTGTGCAATCAAAAATATCCAATACAGTCCTACAGGAGGTCAATTGCGAGTCCAAATAGCTCAGTGGTAAAGTCTCTGACTGTGACACTGGGTGACGCGGGTTCGAATCTCAGAAGGGACATCAGTTCCTTCAAGGTTGCAGATACGCCTTGCTGATGAGTGCCAACTAGCACGAAACCTAGGTCCAAGGCTTCCTTCCGATTGCCTCCAACCATCTAATACCAACAATTCACAGTGCACCGTAATGGCGAGCCAGCTAGCATGGTGGCCACATTGCAAGCATGACTGATAGAATTCTGTCTGCACCGAAGATAGGACTAGACACATTACACTAGTTACTGACTAGTGTGCAATCAAAAAAAAGTCTCAGACGAGTTGGTGCCTCCTCCAAAAGGCATTATACATTACTATATCCAAAAGATTTAGCTATGGAGTTATTCAGTCTGGAAATTATAATTGGCCATGAGATATGTCAAAATGAAATAGGCAGTTTGAAAAGAGTTTGTACATTGTTCACTGAATTCAGCTCACACATATAATTCATTTTACTTATTTCCACAGCAAAGATCATTGGTTGAAGATAGTTGAGGCAGTAATACTGAGGTACAGTTTGGATTAAAGTTTGATTCTTCAGTGAGTTATAATGTCCAATGTCAGTATCTGCCTAAAAAATACAATGATATTATGAAAGAAAATGAAAAGATGAATATTATTTTGAAAAGTGGTCATCTTGCTTTTCACCAGTACTAACTGCTACCTGCATTGATTAAATAGAATACCGTTAGTCGGTTTAATTGTACTTCATTGGTTTAGTCAATCAGTCAGTAAAGTTATGATTGCTAAAGTATCACTGAACATGTCAATTATTATGAGAAGTGATGAAATAAAAATGTAATTCAATCTGTCAAGATCTTTTACTGTTGATGATAAAATAATATTCAGCGGCTATTAGTCACAAAAGAATCTGAAGTGGAGTTTCAAAGTTATCATGCATCTTGGGAATAAATAAAAATATATCCGTGAAGCTAGAAAAATAATAAGACAATGGCAACAAATATCTAACTTTTTAATAGGAGGAAGCTTTCAGCCATCTAGTAGTCAAAGACATATGAAAATTAAACTTTCGATGAGACAGAAATATCCTAAGCAGTACCGACATTGTTACAGAAAAACGCAAATTCATTTCACTTTATAATTTCTCTTACTTTTTAATTCCTTTACGTTCTCAGTGGAACATAGGGCTTCAAACTAGAGCTTGGAAGTTTCGGTAGCAGTGGTATTTATTTTTCCGGGATGGGGTTGATAGCCTCATGCCCAGCCTTCCCTCTTCACCAGTCTTATTACTGGTTTAGAGAGGTAAAGGAGTGCGTCGGTAAGTCAGGGATCAAACCCTGAACCACCTATGTAGTTGACAAGCATTCTACCACTGTGCCACTGACGCAGGTTCTCTTTAACTTAGTATAATGTTCAGTATTAACTAGAACAAGTTATTAACAAACTTTTTATCATCAACTGGAATCAGTCCTTCAGTAAGGTACTTTGTAAGAACGTGAAATAATACACAAGGAGGATAAGGCATCTTCAAGTATTACAATATATATATATATATCTTATATGGAAGAAGTTTCTCGTAAAAATTGTTGTTAGGATTGACAATATCAAAAATAAATTTGATAACTCAGCCACAACCATGACATAATCAAATATAATAAGTGGAACCGATAAGATTGGAAAGTCACAATTTGGTGTGTAGGAAGACCGATGAAAAGATGATCACGTTATACAGTTATCAGAACCCAAAGCAACAAATATTCAGTCTAATGTCATTGGTAAACGAATAAACAAGGGAAACAAAATGATGCAAACAGAAAACAAAGAGCCATTAAGGAGGAAGTGACTAGGGTAACTGAAGTCCCATGATGCATTCTTTTTGGACAGATGGGTTAAGTTTCAGCAAAGCTAAGGAGGCTTGAGTCATTTTCTCCGTAAATTTTTTGAGAGCTCAAAAGACTTGTCGTGTGATAGTTAAATGTTTGTTGTTCAACAAATTCAAATTATTCGGCCGGTTTAATCGAAAGCTGTTTGTTACGTGCTCAAAGGATATGATGTAAGGCCATCTCTCTGTTCTCCCAATGCAGGGGATTCTGCAGATACACGTGAATTAACATTCACAGGTGCAGGTAAGACAAATGACGAGTGCTTGTCAATTTTTGACTTTGCCGCAGAACAGGATGTGTTCTTGGCATAGAGACTATTATAACTTATTTTGTGAAATGGTACAGGTTGCGTGCAGCTGAAGAAAACCTAAGAAATGAAAGGAATCCATGTCATTCTCAGTACAAACGCCTGTTCTTTCTCTTTTGAAAATCAAAAGGTACCAATCAACATACTACTTATATAATTTATCTTACTGGAATGCAATCAATAAAATTGCTTCGGTTGTTTTGTCTTCAGTATAAAGTACAATTGACAGAAAGTTCTCTTCAATAGTTTAACTTTCAACTCAACTTGTCTACAACTCTAAGTAAACACAAGCTATCCTAGTGTTGCTTTGATGATCAAAGATATTATTATTGTGTTAATCAAGTGACAAGTGAAGCTTTTCAGATCTGGCTGTGATGTGAATGCCGATCAAAACAGTCGTTCTTTTTGTGTCAAGTGCATAAATTTATCGTGTAACACTATTTTTTTAAATTCATTGTACTTCCTTACAATTTGACAACACTAAGATAATTTAGGCATGTTTTTATATCCTATCACATTATTGAATCCCTCAAGTCATGCACAGGAAATATTCCCTATTTCCTTGTAAGAAAAGCACATAACCTGTCTGTCAATGAATATCCATCCCAACTTTTCACGTGAGATATTGTGTATGTGAATGTACACGCAAAAATATACACACACTAACACACATGCACAAACATCCGCAAACGCATGCATACACAAGTGCACAAACACATAAACAAAGTAATTTATGACATTTAGATTACTATCAGCCTTGAAGTACACTATGTTGCTTTTTTCATATTTATTTATTATAGCATTTCTCCTGACAAAATCATCTTACCTAAAATTTGATGTTTCTAAGATAACCTAGATCAGATGATTATTTAAACATTGCGGAAAGTACTTAGTTCTGCTGTAATTCCACACGTCATACATAAAATATTTGCAATTTCCCTATATAAGTTAAACCTGTGTTAACATTGACGACTAAAGAAACTTGAAGAGATATTGAAAACCTCTGAGTACTAGTTAAGCACTTCATCTATGCCACAGATATTAACAGTCAGTTTGTTTGGATGCTTCTTTTCATTTTCCATGCCTCTGCATTCCGAGTGGAACTTAGAGCTTGAAGCATTTTAGGGTCTGAAATTTCAGTAGTAGTGGTGTTATTTTACGAACCGACGACTGATGTTTTCTTTAAAAGATTGAAAATGAGGCATCAGTGTTATGTAGAACTTTATTTCTAGAAGTTTCTTCAATATTTCTTTGGTACATCTGTGGTTCGGGTTCGATTCCCTGCCAATACACTCCCGAACTTCTCTTAGTCCATAGAAAGCCAGGGGAAGTTGGAGGTGAGGCTTGTAACTCCGCCCGTGTGAAAAACACACTGCTAGTGAAACCTGAAAGCTGAAGACTGAAGCCATATGTTCCACTCTGGTGCAAAGGTGTGAAAAAGAGGATTCTTCCATTATTCATAAAAAACTCTTCATTGAATAAAAAAAACAGTTGATTAAAACCAGCAAATGTGATTTGAGTACATGCTATGTGTGGTGAACTGAGAACAAATTGTTGTTGACCATCATGGGGAATTCACTGGGACACTATGTCTCAGATAATGTTAGTTTCAGTACTACCAAAAGCTGTTTACTACTGCACCTGGTCTTTTCACAGGATAACGAAGATATTCAATGCCTTGCGACTCAATTTCTTTTAGTTAACAGTACATAAGTAGTCATGCAGTTTAAATGAAGGGTTTGGGATACAAACCAGTTTCATGTTCAGACACTGTGCATTACGTAATGTGGAAATATGTCTGTTAGGGAACATGATTAATGATCTAACGTGGATTAGTTTATTGATAACAACTGAACGAAATTTAAAAAAAGCTTGAAGCGACTCTATCTGAATAACACCCTAAGGAGATTTTTTAATATCTCAAGTGATTTCACTTCGTCGATAAATACACATAGTTACAAATTCCTCCGAAGTAAACAAAGAAGGCAATGAAATATCGTCCTTCTCACTAGGTTGTGACAGTTTAGACTGAAGTACTGTGAAACCAGAAACCACTTCAATAGTTCGACTTTAAAATCTAGAAAATGAAATATAAAATGCAGAAACTTAAAAATCACAGGACTATCCCTAAAAATATTGTTCTTATATTAGGCGGAAAACAAAGAAAGTTGAATTTGTCCTACATCTCTTTTCCTTAATGAAAACCGGATAATTCCAACTGGAAATGTAAAAATAATTAAAGGTAAGTCAGATACAAAATACGTTCTGTACAACAAAAGTAACTAGCCAAGTACAACAGTAAGCTACCTGAGAATCAAGATTGATATTCCCAGCAGGGTGGAAGGGATCGAAACTCTACCTGCGAGCATCAGACGGAACAAAGCACGTTTCTCACCGAAATTCCAATCTTATGCAGTCATTTCATGGAGTAACGATAGCTTCACTCAAGAAAAACATCGCAATAGCAAAACACTACGTTATTATCTATAGTCCACTATCATGCAATAGCCACACAAAGCATAACGAATAGGAATTAACGAAAAACAAAGACAATTAGTAAGGATTAAGTCTAAAGAAGATATGCGAATGTCAGAAGGCTGGTACAAGGATCACAAGAGAAAAGACATTGCAAAATCTGTTGAGATTTAAAAAGTAGACTGTTCATGGAAGGATTTTCGGATCAATTATTTTGCTACAACTAGACTGATATGTTGATGCATAGAATGACTTCAAACGGTATTCTCTGTTTACTATCTAGCCATAAAAATCATGGCCTGAGGATATGAATTGCTGTAGATTAATATTCCTTTTCAATGCATCTATCTCTAAGTACCTTCTTTTGTTTGTTCTTTATTCCTCCGCGTTCCAAATGGAACATAGGGCTTCAAGCTTTGGAGTTTCAGTAGCAGTGATTACATTTTTACGGCGTGGGGTCACTAGCCTGACACCAGACCTTCCCTCTTTATTAGGCTTACTACTGACCTAGTAAGGCTTAGGAGTGTATTAGCTGGGAGTTGAACCTTGGAACACCCGGGTGGTTGGCGGGCTATCTACCACTGAACCACCGACGCACAAGTACTAGTTGTTATATAAAGCCATAAGAATAAGTATAGTTAATTAAGGAAGTGATTAGTGTATTATTTCAGTGCTTTTAGTCAACTAATATTTTGTATTTTGTTGCTTTGTATACAGCTTGTAATGCTGATCACATTTCATTTAACAACTGTGAATAATAATCTCAGTTATCCGCTCAATAAATAACACCGGTTAATACATAGTATAGAACTCTAATTCTCACCAACTATTCATAACTAGAAGAAATCTATTCACACTGGAAACAAAGCAGAGCACACATCAGTTGAAGAAGTCCATAAAAGTTAATTTCAAGTTGATATTTTTATTATTATTATTTATTTTTTCTGTTCCTAGTACAACATAGAGCTCCTTCAGAAAATCACCATCTCACTCTGTTCACTGTCATCACTTTCATCTGGATCCACGACTGTCTACAAGCTTCCACTTCACTCACACCCCAGATGTCATGTATTGACGCCCAACTCGTAACTTCTCATCCGACTTTCACTGGAAGACCTAGTGTGTGTGATATCACTTGAAGCTGTCCTCAGCGTCTATCCAACCCATCTCAGTTTCTTTCTGTATGTTCGGTAGGTAATGGTTTCCTGACTGCTCAGCTGCCTATCAGATTTCCTTGTTACTTATCGTTTCCAACTAGCCATTTGATCGTCAGTATGCAGATAGAAAAGGCAGCTGTTGATAGAAGTCTGAAGTAGTCTTCTGGAAATGTCTTTATTGATATGAGTCCTAATTCTCTGAATCATGTGGGAGCACCGAACTGACACTTGTGTTAACGATTCATATCTTGTTCGTTTTTCTGAGTGAATGCTATGAATCTCCACACTGATTTCAGAGTAATTAATGCCTGACTGGCTTTGTCAGAATGAATTTACTTCCCTTTAGTTTCGATCTTCTTGACAGGCTAAAAATAAGCCTGTCAATTAGAATTTCAATTTCTTCAGGTAATTGTTGTTCATGGTTTTATGTGATTTTGTACTACAACTTGAACAACTGTTTCGCCATTTACTATACAATGCTTGAAAGCATCTAGCGATTCCTTTAATCCTCATTCATTTCAATCCGAGTTATACTAATTAAATTTCGCGGTGTAAATTATCAAGCTTAAATAGCCTTCTGATTTACTACACAGTATCTTTTTTGTTATATCTCAACAAAATAACCACTTGGACTGACAGCGAAACCATTTTCAAATCAATATTGACCAAGTTTTTCAGTGATTTTCTCGTCTCAAAATAATAAATTTAAATTCTCATGAATATTCATATCACTAGAGTAAAAAAAAAGAGAGCAAGAAAAAAAAGTAAGAGATTGTTTAAAACCTTGAAGGAAACACCTTCAATACTTATTATTTTTAAATGTTTTATTGTTTGCTAGTTAACCAGCAGAACCAAACTGTCAGTCAAGCATACATACATTAACAAAAATCAATATTTTACTGTTCATAAAGTAAAAAAGCCACTTATAAGAACAATCTGAAAATTGTGATAGTATATACTACTGATGAACTGAAATGAGTAGTTGTGTACCACTCACATCAGTCAGTAGTGTTTACTAATCAGATTGAAGTGATCTAAACACTGGACGGCCGTCTCTCTGTCTCTTTGTCGTCTGGGTCAGTCGTCTAGATCACTTCAGCTTGGCAGACTAGCAAGCACTATTAGTTCATGTGAGAGTGAATGCGCGCCTGTATGTCTGAGTTAATGGGCGAACAAATGCACAAACTGTGAGGTTTTAGTTACCTTGCTGGATGATGGATATCTAATTAACTCTGAGAAAGTGTTCTCAGTTATTTAACGCGTTCTCAGGAATCATGCTTCTCTCTCTCTCTCTCTCTCTATATATATATATATATATATATATATGAAGTCTTGCATCTATGCTTCCCTTCTTGATTGCCACTTATACTATCAAGTAGATGAGATATATTTTAGTGTGAGTAATTTTGGTTTCTAAAGAAAACTGTAGTGAAACATTTCATCTACTACTTCCACGTAAAATGACCGTCGAGAAAGAAAGAAAGATCGATACATCTTGACTTTAAATGCCGAGCCCGTGCAATCTAATGATCAGATTAATTGTTTTGCCTTTAGAAAAAAACACGAAAACACATGATTTGTTCATTGAACAAGTACAGTTGACCACTTGACTACTTATACATCCACGGAAGGGAGAGAAGAATGAGGTATTAAATGACTGATAATCTTTGCTTTTTTCTTTTTGGTTACCTTGATGATTGATTCGAGCGCAAATTTTGAAATTGTTTATCTATTCTAAATGTATGTCATTAAAAATGACGAAAGAAAAAAGAAAATGCTAAATGAATGTTAGTGAAGAAGACTCTGGAAGATCTGGATTTCGCGTGTGGATGATATATGTTCAACGTCACACGAACTCGAAGACTTACAGGCGAAAATCAACTAACTGTCTGAAGAGGGAAGCAGCGAAGACAGGACTCAAAATGAAAATACAGAAGACGGGGGTGATGAAGACAACCAACTAACAATGACAATAAATAGCACCAATCAATATGAACGTAAGAAACTTGAAAGAGGTTTCTATCTTCATTTATCTAAGAAGCATCGTTTTAACAACAGGCGACAAGGATGAAGATGTCAAATCTAGGATTTGGAAGGCAAGAAACACGTTTATCAATCTGAAATCGGTTTGGAAATCATCTTAACTCAGCCAGCACAAAAAGGATAAGATTCTGATTTTCAACACAGATGTGAATTCAGTTCTTCTAAATGGTTCAGAAACTTGGTGCATCATGAAAAGCATTCTCAACAGCTAGTCACAGACCGTTATCAACAGCTGCCTACTTCGCTGGCTGGCTCCATAATGAAGATCAAATGACCATATGGCCAGAGAGAAAGAATTAGCAAGAAGAAACACTGGCTGGTACAAACCAACCAAGAGCCGACTGCTCAACGAATATGTAGGAGAAAGTGGAAATGGATAGGGTACACACTGAGGAGGCCATCGAATGACATCGCGAGCCAGGCGATGCCACGAGTGGTACCCAAACGGGAAACGATGAGTGGGTCATCCGACAGTGACACTGAGGAGATGAGAGATTATGGGCAATCGTGGGCCTGTCTGAAGATAACAGAATAAAATAGAAGCTAAAGATGTGTTGTTGAAACTCAATGTTGCACTCGGAACCCAAGGTTTATTTTAAAGAGATAAATGGTGAAGTATCTTGATTTATAAGATTATTATACATGCATATAATTTAACCATTGAAATAAAACGTCATTATTTCACTAAAAAAAAATACTTGGCACTGAACATGATATCATGATCTTTAGTGAAAAGCGAAATCAAATCAATAAGTAAACAACCACAGTTACAACAACAACAACAACAACACTACAACCAAACAAATATTTATCTATTGAAAATTGAGTCACCTACTCAGAACTCAGCAGCAATAAGTTCTCTAAACAAGTTTATACATGCTTTTTGAATTTGGGTGTTATAAAATTATCATTATTGATTTTATTGGTGAAATAATAATGGCAATGATGATGATAATAATAATAATACAATAACTACTTGAGTGTAAAGTGTATGCTTTTGGTTGTACATGTATTATCCATCTGGTTGCTTGAGTGTATGTGTGGTTGTGTGGAGGGTGTGTCTGTCTATCCGTGTATCTGTGCATTTTCTTGATCTTTCGCTTGTGAAAACTGCTATTTCAATGTTGTAATTTTGAGAAATTTCAGGACACCTACTTGATAATAAATAATAAAACATTGTTGCGGTTTTATTTTTTTGTTTATTTCCAATATTTCTTAGTTTTTATTTTCTTCTCGTGTTATTTTTGTAATAGACAGACACATTTTCAAATTTAAAAACATTCTGATAAATTAAACGTGTGGAACTCTTTTTTATTTTCGTTCAGTGGAGAAATTCGAATGGAAATTAATCTTGTCTGAGTGTGTGTGTGCGTGTACAGAGGGTATGCATGTAACTATAATTGTTTTGATTTTTAGTTCATAGATAAATCAACACATGAACATGGAGAATTTTAAGTGGTCAGAATTCGATTTATCAAGTGTTAGTTTGCAGGGATTTGATTTTTAGCAGGATTTCATCATCAACTGACATCAGTTAGAGAACCATTGGAGTATTGAACAGCTGTTTAGTCCCCCTACTTTGGAACTATTCATCAGTACACACTCATCGCCATGGTTCGAACCCGGATCATCAAACCAGTAGGACCCAACACAACGGTCCATGAATTCCAGTTTCTTCCAATTCGCTATATATATATATATATATATATATATATAGAGAGAGAGAGAGAGAGAGAGAGAGAGAGAGCAACTGCCAGCTAGTTTCACGGGCGAGCAACAGTCTTCTCGCCTGAATTGGTGAACCATGCTGGTCATGACTTCTCTAGTGAGAATCAGATTAATTATCAAGTTCAGTACTGTTCAGTACTCCTACGTTTTAACTCCATTATGGATAAGATTTTATTTTGATAATCACACAGTGTTGTACAGTAATATTAACTGATGACGTTTTGAGCATAAACTATTGCTCATAATCATATCAAGTTACTCACGCAACTTTTTTCCTTCATTTATATACGTGTGGAATTGACTAGATATTTGGAATAAAATTCAATATGAGATAATGTACATTCAGAAATAATAATACGAGTGTTATTGATCAATTACAATTAGATAGGAAATAAGACTAGTATTTCTATGGTCATAATAAGTTGTTAGAATGTTTTGATGTGTTTGAATTGAAATAAAATTTTATGATTATTTATTATTCTCCCCTGATTTATTCCAAATATCTAGTCAATTCCACACGTATATAAATGAAGCAAGAGAGTTGTGTGAGTAACTTGATATGATTATGAGCAATAGTTTATGCTCGAAACGTCATCAGTTAATATTACTGTACAACACTGTGTGATTATCAAAATAAAATCTTATCCATAATGCAGTTATGCTCTACAACAGTGCCCATGTTTTATACTTATATCAACTCCTACGTTTTCCTGTGGTTCTCTAATTGATATCAGCTCATAACCAATCCTGTAAGATTTAGATTTATATTACAGCTCATATTCAAAAAGTCATATGCTTGATGCACAGTAAACTAAAACTAAGCTAATGTTATTTTGGCTAAGGGTGACTAACTGTGGAATCCAGAATGCGTATTTCTCCTTCTTTGAGACTTGTCGGCCGGGTGTACCTGCATACCCCAGTGAGTGATGATAGTGTCACTGAGAATTCAGTTATGTACTTTATCGTTTCAAACGCCAAATCACTTTCCACTAGGTCAAGGGAACTTTGAGAGACACCTCTTGTGCAGTAGGTATCAATCATTATTTTGTTTTTAAAATATGTCAGACCAAAGTGCTGAAACTCTTCTGACATGTTGTCTGCTACTACAGACGCTTCGGCGATGCCTGATTTTGGTTGACAGTGACTTGGAGTAGAATTCAAAATAATCTCCACTATGAAACGAGAGGTGTAGTTGAAGCCCTTTGTTCCACTAGGAACCCAAGGGACCAATAATAATAATAATCCACTATGAAATGTTTGCTCAGTGTTAAAATGAGTTTGCATTGTATTTAAGGGTATTTTAAAGATATCGAAAAATAAGAGTAAAGTATTAAGATGCCAGAAGCTAAAGACCCTCTGATATAACTATGCATGGTAGTTGGTCATTATGATAAGTTGGTGTGCCATTGGTAGAATGCTGGTCAACCCACCTAAGTCGTTTATATATTCAACTCTTGGTTGACACATTTCAAAACTTTGCCTCGCTGGAAGTGAGCCCAGAAAAGAGGAAAAGTTGGGTTTCAGACTAACAATCCCACCCTTTTAAAATAAAACATCACCACACTTATAGGAAATTCAAAAACTGTTGCTTTCTGTTCTACTCAGAAGGCGAGGAATGAAAAAATAAAAATAATTGACCATTGTACGCTTATTAGGGTGTTTAAGAAGTTTTAACTGTTGATTTAAGCTCACCGGTAAGGAAATTTGTAATGCAGTAAGTGATGTATTCAAGCTACACAGAAATTTCACATTTCATTACCGCGGCTGTTTTAAAGAATTTTCTTTTTTGTTAAATGAACAATTTTAAGAGGTTTCAATTCACGGATGATAAACCTTTTCGTCCTAGTGCTGGATTCCTGCCTTTATGGGAAATTGTCAAGCGTCAGTCTTGTAAGGAGTTGTTTGGTTTCATGATCGATCACGAAGTGACTTTAGTTAGAGAATCACTGAAAATTAGGGAGTCCTCGACCTGTTAGCTGAAGGTCCTGGGTTCGATGTCTTGCGGAGTCATAGGTGAGTACTGCTTAATAGTCCCAGAGAAAGTACAAATAGCTCTCCAGTACTCCCTGTTTTTCAATGGTCCTCCAAATGAATTCAGTTCGCCATGCCACAGTGGTTAGGACTGTCGCCGACCATGTACATGGTCTGGGGTTCGATCCCCTGCCGACGCACACTCGATATCTATGGTCGGCGTGCAAAATTTGGGCTACCGATATCACATGCTGAAGATTCCATACTTGCACCAAAAATACGGTGTGGAATCAAGCTGTAATCAAAAAGAAACTTTGAACTCCTGGTAAATAGGCAAAAACTAAGCCATAACATGCTACCAGAAGGTCATCATTTACGATGTGTCTCTGATTAATGGCTGTTCATGACGACAGCTACCATGGTGCTTGAAATAGCAGGCATTCTTGAATCATAGTTCAGTTGTATAGCTGCGAACATGATGGGTTACGTAGTTAGTATTCCTGACCCTACTCTATAGATAAAAGTCTTAAGGAGTAATTTTCACTCAATATTTCAATTTTTATGTAGTAATCGACCCTTCAGGTAAAGAATACTACTCGAATGTAACTCAACATGCATGTATGCATGTTTGTATGTACGTCTCACTCTCCAATTCCTAATTTGTTATTTTCCAATCAGGCAAAGAGTATGGACTAACAATGAGATTTTGGGCTAAAAGTCAAATAACTGACTTAAAGACAAGTGACTAATTTTAAATAATACGAAATAATTACTAAACAACCGATAGAGTTTTCTAAACAAAAGAAGCATCTAATAGGAAAGATGAAAAAAACTGAATTGTTTCTACCAAATTTCATGTAGGATAAAATCAATGATACAGTTGTTTTTCCAAAAAATGATCCTACTCCCCCATAAAATGAATGTAATGAAAATAAAACTGGTTATCAAGTAAGATTACTTCACAAAAATCGATATTACTTAGAGAACCATTGAAAATCAAGGAGTACAGGACAATTGTTTCGCCCCATTCCGGGACACTTCACCTGCAAGCACCTATGGATGGAAACTATGATCTTTAGGTGATGAAATGAGTGAGTTACCATTCAGTTACTTGCTTGGAATCTAGTGACACGTGAACTGTGAGTTTGGCCCCTGAAAAGGATATGGGTGAAGACTGATGGAAAGTTTCAAACTAAGACGACACGACTGTCTAGTTCTCTAAATGATGTTAGTTTATAAAACATTCTAACTTAAAATCAGCCAAGTACCTAAAGAATGATGCTCGAAAGTAGGTTATATTTGATTGTCGATTTCTAAAAATATTCCTTGTAAAATTATTATTATGATTATTAACAGTAATCCTTCTAGCTGTTTGCCTGTATACTCTTTTTCTATTTAACTGATAAAGCATACATCTTTAGTCGATTTTTTTGTAGACAGAGATTGGATTGTTTATTTTATTAGCTGAATAAACTGACTATTTTTGGTTACCTTAGGAATCATTTGTTGATCTTAGTTCAACATATCTTTTGCTGTACTTAGTAATTTCCTAATGTAGAGATAGCTACATTTTCTGAAGCCTGATCCTCTTTGAATTCCAAATCGATAAACATAGTTTTGTTTAGAAGTGCATAAGTGACTTGTCTGGAATGCTTATCTTTCATGTTTTCGTCAATTAATCGGTCTGGGTAACTGTTTTTTGCAAGCTTGGCTTTATGAAACAAAACATACACGTCAACGCAGTTAGAACTATAAATCTTTCTTATCCTATAGATGAGTGAACGAATCAAATTTCTTTTTTCCTGAAGACAAGCACCCAGATATAGAAATTTATCAGTTGTCAATTCCATATACTTTTAAGAAATTAGTTATCACGTCTGGTGAGACATACGTTTCCATCTCTTTACAAGATAAGCTATTTCGTCCGCCCACCAAAATGTGCATAAACTCATTCATCTGCTTTAGCGAAGTAAGGTATATCGGCCTTAGCTACCGAATCCTTTTCTCACGGGTAAGTAATCATATCCCGCCATGGCTTTACAAGGGAGGATTTGATGCTGTGAGGAGCTCTATTCTAGAAACCTTGATTGACTTCTATTACTCTAACAATCCTGATGACGATCTTAAGATCATCTGTCGAATTCATGCTAAATTACCGGGTTTGCTTAGTTTCAAAGACAGAGGAGGCCTTGACCATTCATAAATTCAAGCCAAAACTTTGTGCAGAAAGGCAGTATGTAGAGCTCTTATTTCTGTCTTGGTCGTAGATAGCTAAAAATTCATTTAGTCTTCGTTTTGTTTATTCCATCTAAGTACCTTTCCTTATTACCATGATTGTCATTATTATTTTCACTCTAAACACTTTCCGTTATTATTTTACTTGTTTTCAAGAGTTGATTTGTAGGAATTCGATTTGTTTTTCAAGTCTCAACACGAATTGATATCTGTTATAGAACCATTGCGAACCAGGGGGTTCTAAACAGATCTTTCATCCTGGTTTGGGATTCGTCGGCGGTACGCATCCACCGCCAGGGTTTGGATCCAGGACCTTCCGACTACAAGGTAAGTTTATAGAACATTGAGCCACTGGCACCCGATGTGATTAACAGCTCATGAATTCTAACTTCTAGCAATTCGTGATTTTAGAGCGACCTACAGAAAATTTCATCAGTGAGTATTTTTCCTCTCTCCTGACAAGATAGACCTCACTGGTGACTAATTGGACTAATGGCACGGAGTCTTCTGGACTTCTAGTTAAAAGTCATGACCAGTGAGGTCCATCCTGTTGGAAGTGAGGACAAATATTTCACTTTTCTCATTTATTAATTTAAGTCAATATATGTTATGCAATGTTAAAATCTATCTTATAAAAATTCTCACCATGTTTCGTAATGTTTTAATTACCTAATAATAGTGTTAGTCTTACTAATTTTACATCCCTTTTCAAAATCTATACATTCTACGAGGTATTTCATATATGATATGATTCATTTTATCACTCGGTGTTATTATTATTATTGTATCCTTTAATTCCTACAGGAACACAGGGCTTCAGCCGTGTGTCTCCATTGCGTTCGGTTCTCTGCTAGAGTCTTCACCTGGCTCCATGTCTGCCCACACGTTTTCATCTCCTCTTCACATGACCTCCTCCAAGTCACCCTTGCACTGACGACCAACTCGCCGCTTCCCTTTCGGGTTCCACTCAAGGGCTTGTCTAGTGATCACTCGGTGTTGAACTGTGAATATATCGCATTTCATATCATTATTTTAAGTATTCGCACCTTTATGTAGATTTCCTAATAAGACATAGTTTCTTAAAAGCCGTATGTGCACGATTATACAGCTTGATAACAAATTCGTTGAAATGAACTTCTTCACTTTCTATTATTCTCTTAATTTTTCAACATAATAAAATGCATGTGTGTCATTATTAATGTTCATCCTCTGGGTTCAGACTGGAACATGGAGCTTCAGCTGCACATTTTCATTCCATTATTTTCTGTTCTATTTTTTTTAGCTGGCCTCACGATTACTAATAAGTTATCTTTTTCTTCTCACCTGGTCTTCTCCATGTCACCCTCCAACAACTAAACCATCGTTTGCCAGTCGGATTCTACTATTTAGCCTAGCATGCAATGTTCCCAATGTTCTTCTTAGAGTATGCCCAATCCATCATCATCATCACTTCTTCCAACAGATTTGATACGTAATAGCCTCCCATCTGGTTCGTTACCACAGTCCCTTGTTTCTTATTCTTTTCTGGCTGACTCTCTGACTTTTTCTCAACATTGAGTGAAAGAGGCAGTTGGTAATGAAAGTCCACAATGGAAGTTTAACTGACTTATACTGAATGAATTAACGAATTCTTATATCATCAAGTAAAACTCAGTGAGTATAATAAGAAATTACTCATTCAAAGTAGTTAGAAAATTTATAAACTTTGTGGAATCTGAACAAAATTTTCACATGAACTACACATTGAAAAATAACAAACAAACTCTCTAATGAATACAGAGAATTTCGGTGTAACAAAATAAAACAAAAAATATTCAAGATAGCCAGACTTGGGGTAATGTCAGAGTGCACTTTTTTCTCACTTACTTTTTTATTAATTAATTAACTGATGACATTTTCTTTTCTCTAATGAGATATCATATGGGTTATCATGGACCATCGTCATTATACTAATGAGAAAATATACATCGAAGCGTGTGAACTAACTAACTGTATTACTCATAGATAAAGTTAGAAAAACTATGAGAAGTCAATGCTTATATCTCGTGATGGTGTAAAATTATGCATAAGTAGTCTCGTTCAAGCATTATATATGCTTTACAATTTACTTCTGATTTCTATACAGCCTGATAACATTCAGTTTCTCTGGATTGTCTCTTCCGTTCAAACAATTATTCATAGCTGATTGAGTAAATAAACTGACAGTTGGAAATGAAGACATCAAATCCCTAAGGTAGCTGCACTTTTCAACTGACTGTATGCACTCATGTAACAGTGTATTTTTAATTGCATTTCTTATATGATTGGGAATAAGAGTTTTATGAAAACAGGCTTGCAGGGCTTTCACTTCAATGTACAGAACACTTGAGTAACGATTTGATTTCGTCAGAGTATTGATCTTATGTGACTTGGTGTTACGTGCTTAGAGAAATATTGCAACCATTTCAGGTGTGTATTACTTTTGGCTATTTTTCTAAAAGTATCTTATCAAGTTACAGGATTTCATCATGAGCTGACATCAGTTAGAGAACCATTGGAAAACCTGAGAGTACTGGACAGCTGTTTCATCAGGCTAGTTTGGGACTCTTCATCAGTACGCACCCACCGGGATTCGAACCGAGGAGCTTCTGGTTACAAGGCGAGCTCGTATACTATTAAGCCACTGGGACCCGATCCAATGGTCCATGAATTCTAACTTCTGCCAATTCACGACATAGCGCGACCCCTAGCCAATGTCTTCGGCGAGTATTTGTCCTCACACCCGACCTGCTGCACCCTACTGGTCACGACTTCTCACTAGAACCACAGGTAACTACCTACCTGAATAGGGCCAGTCGCTAGTGAGCATCTCATTGATTTTCAAGTGTTGGTTTGTAGGGATTTGATTGGTTACAAGATTTCATCATGAGCTGACATCAGTTAGAGATTTGTACACATTTAAATTGTAAGTCACTGTAGAGATTTACACTAATTACATTTTCATTAGAGGTATCCTTCCAAATTTTATTTCGTTTATTCAAATGTTTCTTATTTTCGATGTAAAGATTAACTAAAAAAGGTTTAAAAAAATGAAAAAAAGTTTAATGTATCTAGTTAAAATTTAGTTGTTTTTTTGTGTTATGTATCTATTCCCTTCATCGTTGTAGCAACAAGGAAACAATTTGATAAATGAGAAAATGATATTGCAAGAGTATTTAGTTATTAGTTAGCACGTGAATTGAGAAACAATTAGTTATGAAAGAGGTATATTCGTTCAAATTGTTGTGGATTTCCTGTTTGTCTACTATATTGCACCGAGATGCTTAGCCTCTGTATGGGCGCAACCGACGATGCTTTGAGACGAATATGATGTTACTTGGATGGTAATGCATAGCAGGTGAATGTAAGCCTCACGTTTTGTCCTATTTGGTACTATAAGGTGAATGGTCTTTATTGAATTTCTTTAAGAGGCATTATAGAAACTTGTTGAGAAAGAAAGAAACCTTCATCCAATATGGATACTCACCAAGATTTTATCGATAAAACGAATATCAGACCAAAAGTCCAGAGGAACGAAACATTACTTGTTCCAAAAAAGAAACTGTACGTGAACCTGGATTTCAAGGGAGACGTGGCTTGCTATATTCTTAAAAGAAGAATTTCATCATCTTCGAGAAGAACATTCTTCGCAGCAATTCTAATAGTAGTGTCCTCCAGTCATCCATTGGTCTGCAGAAGTCCTAAAGACAACATCCCGCATCTGACCACTTCTGTTTGCACATATATATCAGTTCACGTGTTACTGTCGAGCCGGCTACAGTGGTCGTTAGACGCGTGTTCTGTCTAAAAGGGTTCAGCAGCACTATCCCGAATGGTTACAAAAAGGTAGTAGTGGCTCTATAATAGTATGATAATTGAGCACCCCGTTAACAGTGGCCATTTCATCTCAACAAACGCCTCCTTCATAGCAATCTACAAAGTGAAGAATAACCTACCAAAGGCAATAAGCTTTCGTCTACTTTGTATTACTGAAACCTGAGTCATTCAGTTGGAAAAACCAATGTAAGGTATGCAAAAGAAAATCAGTCGACCACTTCTACTATCATGGCAACGACCGTGTTGATTTCTACTGAACTGATTTTTGTGTGCTTGCTTTTCTAACTCCTTATAGCTCTTATATTTCTTCACGATTCTTACATAATTCCATATTTCCCTTCGTTTCTATGTTCATCCTATGCAGAACCCACTCATTAAATTATTCATCTTACTATGTAACTAGAATGCACCTATTAAACTTCTTTTATGTGTTGATTAACATTAACAACTATTTGTTTTTGACAATTCATCACTACTATACTATCCTCTTGCTAATCTTCACCTACTCTAGTTACTGTCTGATTAACCATAACATTTTTAGAAATATTTTGATGATGTAAGCAATAAGCCTAACTAACTTTTATTCTTATCTGACAAACCTAATATACACACGCATACAAAGACAATTACATATAATCGCGATTTTGTAGCTAATTGAATCAATTCGTCGGAATGAGACTCTTCACTGAACTACCTGTTTTAGTTTTCACTAATGTCTGGGTGGGGATTATTCATGAAATTAGAAATACTCGATAGTAGGCTTGAGTACCTCAAGTTCACAGCATACTGTATTATGGAACAGAAGACACATTTAGGAGATGGTCAATGTCGACGTTTATGCAAGATACGCTAAATACAGATGCAAGTGTTTATCCTCCAACTCTCAAAGTACTTGATCTGCATAGACCAGAGGCAAATCAAAACAAAAAATTGGTCGTCCAAAATATGAGACATATTTTGGGATCAGAAACTTAAAGCGATGACGATTGCTTAACTAATGGAAAATACCCATTAGGACATTAAAGAAATTGCTTAACTAGCTAGGAATAGTGCAGAAATGACCGAATATAACATGATATCGCGTGGAATAGCGTGAATGATTGACCAAGTACGACCAGTTTAACAGGTCGGCTTAAACAATGAACGTTAGTATTCAATGTTAAGTGACAACTGCTGTAGACTAATAATTTTGGGGAATTATTTACCGCTACACGTATTTCCACTTCGTCTTTCTTAAGTGTGTCAGAGTTTTCTAATGACAAAAATGTAGTATATATATTATTGTATATATGGTCAACATCAGTATAAAAGTTAGCAGGTTAAAACAGACTACCTTCCTGAAGTGTTGATTAATTTATGTAAATCTTATTCAAATTCAAATGTCTAAAGTCTGAATATCATAATAACTCTAAGTTTTTTGAGTATTAGTCCCGTTCATGAAACAAACAGTTTTCCTAGGAGTGACGAAGTAGCCTTAACTATGTTTCTGCCAACCATAGGAAGTAAACGTTCGTTGTGTATTATAAACGTGTGTTATTTTTAGTACACAACAGTATGCACAAGTTGTGGATGGCAGTCTTCCCACCTTTTTTCATTCCTCGAGGTTAGAATAATTTTGTAAAAATGAGTTTAATTAGAATATTTCAAGCGTAATTATCTACCGTGGGCACGTTTTGTTAAAATGCATATTCACTGCATATTCTGTTGAAATCAACCTAATGCTGAACTCACCAGCAGGGGTCTATAAAATGAAGGACAGATTAATAGGTAAGTAGTATCAATTGGTTGGACACTAGTTGCTAACTCGTGTAATGTATCTAGTCTTTTCTTGGTGTAGACTGAATTCTATCAGTCCACCATGCTAAGTGGCTCACCATCACAGTGAACATGAATTCCTTCAAGGCTGAAGATACTCCTTGCCGCCGAGTATCAGCAAGCATGTAACCTAGGTGGGAGGTCTCCTGCTGATTGCTTCCAATCATCTGATAAGTAATATTATTGTGATGTCAGTGGGAAACTTGTAATTATCACCCTTCAGTGAATTACATCAAGACAACACACAGCAACAGAAAAAGATGAGTAAATAGAATCGACACATAGTCTGACGGGAATTTATTAAATTATTGCTCTACATCCTTTATGGAATATTTTTAAATAGAGAGTAGATCGATTTCAACACTCTCTTTGACCAATTTTACACATTCTTTCCATAATGCCGTTCAGCTTTTTAAAGTAGTAAACATCCATGAATAGTTTTTCAACAAATGCATGTAATACCTCACTATAATATGTAGTCAATGAAAGTGAATCTGTTTTTGTAATCCTAAGGCAATCTTTTGGAAAACATGAGATTATTTCATATAATTTTTTTGGTTTACGAATTTTAATAAAGCAAAACTAAGAGCGATTTTCGCAGAATAAGATGGTGCCATCGTTTGTGGCAACGGCTTCTCAACACCTGTGTACAGCCTGAAAACTCCATTAAGTTTACAGGAAAATTTTCACTTGCTTGCGAGCTTAACATGATGTAAGTTAAAAGAAGACTCTTAAATTAATAAACAGTGCTCAGAAATAATACCTATATAACACAGACACAAAAGGTCCAAGTTTAGACGAAACAAAACCAAAAGTAGAAATATATAAAACAATAATCAAGCTTAGTTTAATTTTAGATTTTCTCGAAGTACTCGGTCTCAGGTTCACATGTCGGCTTCTTGTGCAAAGGCTTCGACAATTTCTGTGCATGTAATTAGAAATTAATTGATGGATGGTGACTAGATGTGGAATCCAGGTTGCGGATTACTTCCTATTTGAGACTCGTCATCTGGATGCACTTGCATTCCGCAGTGAGTAATTATGTTCCCACCGATTCTGTAATCCAGCGCCTACAGTTTCAAACACAAGAACCAATCGCTCAACAAATATGCACGAGAAAGTGGAGATGGATTGGACACTCACTGAGGAGGCCGCTGGGTGACATCACACGTCAGGCCAACGCTCGAGTGGAACCCGAAAGGGAAGCGGCGAGTGGAACGTCCAAGGGTGACATGGAGGTGATCGTGTGAAGAGGAGCTGAAACATTATGGACTATCATGGATGCAGGTGAAAAGTACAGCAGAAGACAGAAACAAGTGGAGGTGTGCAGTTGAAGCCCTATGTTCCACTAGTAGCTCAAGGGAACAATAATAATAATAATAGTTTCAGACAATGTGTGGAACCAAAGTACAGAAATTCTCAGGGTATTTGCTTCCAAAATATTTCCTCTTCATATAGGATTTACATGTAAAGTAATAATTTGAAGTATATCATGTGGCGTAGTGTAGTTGTATACAAAGACAGAATCAATTCTATATATTTTTTCTTCATTTCCTTCAAGCTTAGCACAGCGATTTGCTAAGAAGTTAACTGAATACGTGCGCGAGTTCATTTGGTGGTCATCTTATATGGTTTCATGATTAAAACAATAAGAAATAAAGAAGAGTTTAAGCATTTCAATGAATGGAAATTCCGGTAGCCTGGTGAATCAGGCAGGCCGCCGTTATAGTAACAAATGTTTGGACATGGAGTAAAAGGAGCTTTGCGTAATAAAAACAAGAGGCGGTTTTGTTTTGTTTAAACTTGAACCTTCTGTGTCTGTGTTGCATAAATGGAATTTCTGAACAACTTTCATTACTTTGACGGTCTTCTATTAACTGACATCATGTCACATTTGCCAGTAAAATAAAATTCCTCTGAAAACTTAATGAATTCTTCAGGCTGTACACAGGTGATGAGAAGCCAATGAAATAAACGTTGGTTCCATCTTATTCTATACAAACTGTTTGGTTTTGCTGTATACAAACATTAGGTCAGTTTATAAACACATTGAAATTCAATGATTCACTTGTTTTGCAGCCTATTTACTTTCAGCTAAAAGAAAACAACAGATCACATTGTGTTTCCATTAAATGAAACTGTTTTGTTGAATCAACTGAAATGGTAATAATACCAAAATAGTTATGGGTGTGTCAGTGTGACTAATGTTATTGTTCAAATATTATCTAGTCTAGAGGTTCATCTAAGATCTAGGACATGTTCTTTAAGGGGCTTCAAATACATTCATCTGAAGTTTGAGTGGAGGTCAACAGCACTCAGCATCAAAAATAAGATCCGGATTTTCAACTCCAATGTGAAGTCAGTCAGTGCTACTCACTATACGGATAGACCAGAGACTTGCACTGCGCGTCATAAAGAGCATCTCAAGCAAACTACAGACCTTCATTAACAGTTGTCTTCGCTCAATACTCAAGATCAGATGGCCGGCCAGAAAAGATCAGCAACAGAGATCTCTGGGAGCGAACCAACACAGCAGGAACCGATTGTGAAACAAATATGCAGGAAGAAATGGAGATGGACTGAGCATACTCTGAGGAAACAAGCCATCAAGTGACATCACTAGACAAGCCATTGCTCGAGTGGAACCTGAAAGGGAAGCGGCGAGTTGGTCGTCGGTGCAAGGGGGAATTGCAGGATGTCATGTGAAGACGAGATGAAAATGTGTGGGCAGACTTGGAGCCAGGTGAAGACTCTAGCAGAGAACCGAACGCGATGGAGACGTTTGGCTGAAGCCCTATGTTCCTCTAGGAATTAAAGGAAACAATAATAATAAATAATAAATACATTCATCTCAGTACTTGTAAATACTGTCACCTTGTTTTTATTCATGTGTGTCATTTGAAAATTATTAGGACATGGAAGAAACAAAATACTGCATATCATTATTAGATCGGTAAGAGTTAGTGCTCCTTCTGAGATGAGATTGTTTAGTTAAAAAGCTGTTGTTTTCATTTTGAGTGATACAATTCATACCAACTTAAAAGGGAACTGAGCTTCTAAAATCTTCTTTATGCTAAATTAACGTCTGTATTGGTGACGCTAACTGCGGTCACTTATCTCTAGTGGTAATGCTGATATTATGTTCATTTACAATTACATTAATCATTTTGTTGACCTCATAACTGACCTGAAGAGTTAACGCTTTCATCATTGGTTGGTAACTGTGATCACTGTCACTAGTCAACCAGCTTCTCTGAAGCTTTACAAAATTTCGTAAGAAAACGTATAACTAATTCTTAGGAGAAGGATATTTTACTTTTTAAGATATTTCTTCCCCAATGATAGATCAAAGTAATTAGCTGAAGTATCCTAAGGTAGTCAGGCTTGAATTTAATTGTGTGTTTGTGTCGTGTTTCTTATTCCTTATTTAAACTCTCGAAAACTCTTTTCGTCCATTACCTGCCCGGGAAATAATTCAGTACGAATAATAATTGTTTCTCTTCCCAGACATTTAACTTTGAGAGGGGATATAATTTATTATAAAACACATTTATCTCACTTGTGTCTCAATATACTAGAATAAGTACGATGAAGGCGATTAAATACGGTTTGAATTTCCTTAGGTAGTAGATCTTTGTATTACGTGCTTAGTGGAACGCTGTTTTAAAGGTCTTGTATCAACTTTTTTGAGTAGCTGGAATGTTTGTTGCGGCTCTCTCTATACTATGCTCAAAGACACTTTACGATAGTGTTTATCCTCACCCTTAATCTATACTCATTTACAGATGGTACTTCTCTGTATAAACAAATTCTCTCAGAATTGCTCAATTCTTCTTTGCTCATCAGAACCAACCACTTCACTATTTGCATATGATATCCAGCCATATTAGCCTATACTTCTAATACAGAGTATCCTAATAATTCATAAGTGTATCTCCCAGTTTATTCAAAATTCACCTGACTGGTTTTCTGTATCCATTTTTTTTTAAACTGTTGGCAATAGGACATGTAATTTTTTAAAATGGGTTCTTGTGGATTCCTGTGTGGTAATAAGACAGCTGACGTGCTGAAATACTTCCAAAGTTGTCATATCAAATATTACAACGCACATCAGAGAAATATCCCACGTACTTATTATCGGCCAGCTCACCCATCAATCAGTCCTGCATCACATTGTAACTAACTTTCAAATAATAAAAGCAGATTGATTCCTCGCTACTTTCATCGTTTTAATTTATGCAAACTGAAAATCTTGATAAACAAAACTAGCAGTGAATCATGAAGGATATTTTCTCGATAACTGTGAATGTTTATTTGTAGACACTAGATGGATAGCATTTAAAGTGCTAGAGTATTTTTGGATCTATAAAGAAAAATTATGAAAGATATCGTGAACAATATACTTCATCTTTTCGATAACCATCAGAAAAGGAAATTGTTCTTTATAAATAACTAGTACAGTCAAATATACATTTTCATAAGTATTATCGGTGTTGCGTCGGTGGCATAGCGGTTAGGACGCTAACCGACCACGCATGTGGTCCAGGGTTCGATCCTCGGCCGACGCAGTCCTTTCCCTCGCTAAACCAGAAATAAAAGCTGGTAAAGAGGAAAGGTTGGGCATGAGGTTAGCAACCCCATCCTGTAAAAATAAACACTGCTACAGAAACTTCAAGCCTGTAGCTTGAAGCCCTATGTTCCACTGGGAACGTGAAGGAATAAAAAAATAAGTATTACTGAAATTTTCCAGACTGGTCCTGCTTCAACCGTTCATCGTCCCAGTTACTGACGCGATACCAACCAAAGTTCAAAGAAAACACCTCCGTCAATGGATGGCAATGTGGTGCCTGGCATTTCGTGAAATTTTGTTCCTATAAAAAAATAGATATCAAGACTGTTATGCTTTTGAACACAAAGACTGCTATTGTTAGCAACACACAAACGCAACGAGACTCACATCGATCACCCTGCAACAACTGCCAAAGATCCCATTCTCGAACATTAGGTAAATCTCAGCTACTTCACATGCTGATACACTTGACTGATGAATATTTGTAAGTGTCGATGTGAATGATCATCCAGTACTGTTACAGGTGCCTCAGACAGCAATAGTTGAAGATTGGACGACACCATATTCAAAAAGCTTTACAAAATGCAATCAGTAAATGAAGCGTCAGGTTTTTATTGTCAGGAAACTTTTCTAGTACAGTTTCGTTCCGCAATACTAATATAAAAACACTTTGCTACATCACCGACGTGAAACAAAGTCTTTTGGGTTTTGATTAATTCCATAGTCTTAAATTATCTGAGTTACCAATAAGTACGATATGTAATCAAATCCAGAATTCATGAACATTTGATGGAATAAGTCAGTGTTTCCCAATGTTCTCAGGCCTGTCCTTGGTTTCGTTACATCTTTCTACGATCAGATAAGGAGGAAGCAGAGATCCATAGGAAACTTTAATACCTAAGCTACTTGCATCTAGGTTGCTACTTGTCTAAAATCCTTCAAAGTTGGGAAACTTGTTTCTGCTAGAGACTATACAGCCGGACTTAATGACTGGACGGAAAGATTTAGTGGTGGCAGATGTAGTACTGTCATGTATGATACCACAATCGGAACAGACAAGCAGACACGACACAAGAACCAACTACAAAGGCGGATGAATACACACAAAAAGACAGCAGACCACAGTTTCCCACTGGGTATACTACAAGGTGGACATATCACACTAGTTTTCTGTTAGCGCATTTCAAATCCCACTCACCTTCTATAAAATGGAAATTTTATATCCTCTATAAGTCAGTCTTTATTTTTGTTTTTCAAAGTTGGGACCATAAAACGATTCAGTCGTATATACAGAATTATAAGAGATTTATAACTGATAGTCTTCCCATATACCAACTGATGCACAGGTTAGTAAAAATAACCACATACTAAGGTAAGCGCAAATTGCGACTGACTGGAAAATTAATGCAAAACAGTCGTAAATAAGTTTTTTTGATGGAAGGTGTGTGAAAAGGAAACCTTAGGAAAAGGGAAGCAGAATAACTGTTATTGATTATTTTGTGCATAGAAACATTTTTATCGGGTGTTTAGATAATACGCTCAATGTCTTATCACTAGTTTCGGCTTCTTTACGCTTTCTTATGAACGTGACTTTAAATTGTCTCTGAAGTCAGTTGGCTATAATTTTTGTTTACAGACATCAGATACGTTTAACTAAATCACGTCTGGAAGACATTACAGTTAGTTACTTAAAGTGTTCTTCTGAATGTCAGTAAATCAGAAAGGAGTAATGTTGAGCTTGTAAAGTGTTTAGCGTTCTTAACACGTGGACTAGTGCTCACTTTCGATTAGAATTCTTTGTGAGAACTCCAAGAAAACTGACTTGTACTTACGATCTTGTGAAGAAATGATTCACAGATGAATCACCAGAAGTTAGACATAATGAAACTTTGAATTCCAAACAGCGAGTGTTAAAGTGAATGTTAAAATGTCCAGAAAAATTTAACAGCAATCACTCCTCAGATTTCAATACAAATCACTCAGTGCTGTAGCTAGAGACAATAACACAGCCATCTAAGATGAATCTGATTGCTTACAATCACTTAATCTTATTACAGTTTATTTGAACACTTCAGTGACATGCTGAACACCGTCAGGCCTCTATATCCGTGATACAATCTGTTTTAAACTTTTGCTGCTAATTGAAAGTTCAACCAAGGACTAACGAAGAACTCAGATCAATAAAAAATCAGAATAGTTATTAGGGGAGATTTACATTTTAGTTATAACCTGCCTAAAAGTTCTTATCAGACATTGTAGATAAAGTCATTTACAGTTCAAGAATACCTCCTCAGTGAAAACTTTAAATAAACACCACCAGTTTGCATGAATTTAAATTTAAGCTTGCAAGTGCACATCGCTAACTACTGCCTGTAGACGTAGAACCGAGAATTAAAACTCCTCTCCAGTTGCTCCTATCTACTCAACATAATAAACTTCGTTTCCATTACTCCAAAAATAAGGTGTATTGACGAGTGAAATCACTATATATTTTGTTACAAATAAGGCAATTTGATTTAAACACTAGCTTGATATTCAGTGTAGACTTACAGTTTCCTATGATGAAACCTGAATCTGTGGCTGGTGCTTTGCTTATTGACTGTCTGTCGAATACAGTGAGTCCAGTATTTCTAAATATTTACATGATCTCGGTGTCATTATACCTGCCTATGACACTCAAATCAAAATGGTAGTAAATTAAACTTCATCTGAAGCAGTAATGGCATTTTTGGTTTGTGTGTTAATTCCACAATGTATCACTAATTTGATTTTTGTAAGATCATAACTTTTATAATACTCTTTACCGCTGTTTCGCTCGTTTACCCTCTAACATATTTGTTTTTTTCTGTCACTTTTAATCATAATATTACGTGTTGTAGAAAGTGTGCTTTACACTTTCTAAATCATGTGCCATGGGACTCACTTTCGCCTGACTGACTATTTGACTGGTCATGCACAGTTAATCTATTTCTACCTGGTCTTGCAGATTTTTGGCAGTCAAATGATGCGGCTTTAATTAGACTGTGTCGTTAAGAGTGTGAATACCGCATGATTAAACATTTGTACTATTAATTCCACATACGGCAGGTTGTCATTTAATGTTAAACTTATTATTCATTTCTGACCAGAGAATTTCATCTTTCGATCTTAAATCTGGTCGAAGGTAGAGCAGTTTTGATAGTGTTCCCGTTAAAATCCTAAAATAACAGTGTCTACTTGTGCTTTTATTGACTCGGAAATAATACTTTCATAATTCCGGTAGCTCTATAAGAACCACCATCACTTAGAGAACCACTCAAAACCACAAAACGTTGGAAAAATGTTTTTTCCTAGCTTGAGACTCTTCAAAATAATTTAAATATCAATCTCTATCTTATTGGCGGCTCCTGGAAGGATGTACTGAATTTCAAATGGGAAGTAGTGGCTAGTGAGGTCTAACTTGTTACAGTGAAGTGCATGCATATCGAATACACCAGCTGACAGTAGCTCTATATCTCAAATTTACAGAAGTTAGAATACACAGGACTCATTGGCTGAATGGTCAGCGAGCTGGCCTGGTAACCTTAACATCCCAGGTTCGATCCCTAATGCAGTCTTGACTGCACACTACTAAGGAGCAATAAACTAGGACAAAACACCTATCTAATGCCCCCTGGTTTTAAACAATTCCGTAAATGATTTTTTTCTCTTGACAAAATCATTTTGAAACTACTGATTTTGTTTACTTGGTTGAAGACGCCCAATAAAAATTTAGAAGACTGATTGATGAACAAATAATATTGTTTTTGATAAATTTGTCATCAAGTTCTACACTTTTGTGTCAGTAATGATAAAAAGAAATATTCTTATTAACAACATTTTTGCTATTTTAAATTACACAGAATCAATATTATCGACAGATTACATTTCAAAAGCATCAGTAAGAGAGACAGAGAGAGATAATATACTTTAGTGTTACACTAAACTGAATGAATATCAGATCAACTAAGGAAAGTAAGACAGGATGTATGAATTTATAGGTTCCACAGAAGGCCAGGGTATCAACAGTGACTGAGTCTATTTCTTTTGCAAACATAGCTCTGGTTGATTTAGGTGTTTTGCAATGTTTTCTGCTGTTTGGAGTGTTCAGTATCTAGAGGCCTTTGGTATTTTATTTGATACCTGACAGATGATAGAGAAAGATTTTTAAATATGGCCGGTTTGGACGAGGTGATCCAATATAGAACTGTTGATGGTTTTGACAACACCTTTACTAAGCCACACTTGTAGGTGTTCCTCAGCAGGATAAATTTAGTTTACACTGTAAAATGTAATCACGTACTCTGGAGTTTATTGAAAAAGTTAATTCATATGATTTAAGATTCTTTGATCAATAAAAGATATATAAGATAGTGAAATGGA
Organism: Trichobilharzia szidati; assembly: GCA_944472155.2. Lineage (NCBI taxonomy): Eukaryota > Metazoa > Platyhelminthes > Trematoda > Strigeidida > Schistosomatidae > Trichobilharzia > Trichobilharzia szidati. The sequence continues at coordinate 56,176,048 of OX235274.1, forward strand.
ATCAGTATGTTCAGGTGGATTAATCGGAAGTAACAGCTATTGATCTATTTGCACTCTATGTTCCTGTCTCACTCACTCATTGTGTTTGTCTCTGAAGAGGTTGATTAGCAAACACTTAATGAACTCAATACATTTTTTTGGCTCTGCTGTTTATTTATGAGCCAAAGTCCGTTGAAATCAGGCATCTGCATAAATAAAATTACAGTATGTGCATAAATGACATGTATGATAATTATTACAGCTTTATTTCGAACAATATGTTTGTATACAAAGGAAAATTTTCAGGTTCCTTTTATCTCCTCTTTATATCGAATCTTCCAATAAAGCAGTAATCTACACCCTATTATTCAACGGAATATAATCTGATTTGCAACATTCTCCAAACTCAGATGTATTTGTTTGTTCCAAGCAGGCTGAAAAATGTCCTGAAAACCATTCAAATATGCATGTGAGCACAGGTCGTTGTTCAAGAACGTAAATGTGTAGTAATTAGGCGACCTGCTCGGTGAAACAGATGAAGGTGTCACAGCCAGAATCGGAAAGGTAAGATGCAACTTCATCAATCTGAAATCGGTTTGGAAATCTTCTGCACTGACTCAGTCAGCATTAAGAACAAGATTCGGATTCTCAATACAAATGTCCAGTCAGTCAGTTCTTCTAAATGAGTCAAAGACTTGGCTCGTGTGTCATGAAAAGCATTTCCCTACAGCCAGTCTCAGACTTTTATCAACAGGTGCCCACTTCGCCGGCTGGCCAGCGAGAAAGAATTAGCAACAAGAAACTCTGGTTAGGAACAAACCAACCAAGAGCTAACTGATCAACAAATATGTGGGAGAAAATTGAGATAGGTCAGGCATGCGTTGAGGAGACCATCGAATGATATCGCGCGCCAGGCAATATCTCAGGTGGAACCCAACTGGGAAACGATGAGTGAGTAGTCAGTGCGGTGACATGTAGGAGATCGTGTGGCGAGCAGGAGATGAGAGATTATGGTCAGTAGTGGGGTCAGCCAGCTGAAAAGGACAGCAGGAAATAGAAGAAAGTGGAGATGTATTATCGGAGTCCCATGTTCTACTCAGAACCCAATGAAACAATAAGGCGGCCTGCCTGAAATTTAGGCCACCAAAAGTCCTATCATAATATTTCATGTAATTTTTCCTGTTCACTTTGTTTTATTTGATTAAAATATGATAATCAGTGATATTATTTACTCTGCTGGTTCCTAAGTTTCTATTAAACGTCAGAAAAAAACTTTTTAAAATTGGCTGTCAACCAAATATCGTGCATTTCTCTAAGTGTTTAAAGAAGAAATATCATCATGGATTGGTTTGCAGTTCATGTCAGGCAGAATTGTGTCACAGAATCTGCTGTCAACTGATATTTTATCTGAAGATCCTCTACGAAGAGAAGTTAACATACAATAAGTTCCGTTGAGAACTCTGCACATTATATAAACACTATCAAGGTATTACTAATTATGAAAAAAACACCAAATATAGCTGGGTAGATGTAACTTAAGACATTAAAAGGCCAGCTGTTACTGATCATAGTTGTCTCCACTCTAGCTTCCATGTTAGGTAGTATAATGGCGTGAGTAATATTGAGGTTAGTCGTTGAGTGTTAGGTAAGATTAGAGGGTCATTCGATTAGATCGTGATGCTACATAGAGTGAGATGGATAGGAATGCATAAAACACGTCCTAGCCGTCACCTTCCTCGACGAGCATTGTCAGCTGACGCATAATGAGGTTGAAAAAGAGCTAGTAGTGGTCAAACCAAAATATAGAATCAGTCCATGAATCGGTCCTTAACAGTTAATTTGAGCCACTCGAGGAGGCGTAGACTGCTTGGTTGAGGTCATCGGGATTCCAAAAGCCAGTAAATGGAGACAATTAGCAGTACAGCCCAAAATCGTTCTCTGTGATCTCCCAGGCCCATTAAATCCTCATCATTTTCCATGTGATCATTCTTTCTCCCTCACATTTCTGCTTATTTTCGTTCTTATGAATCCCTCTTTGATCTCTTCTTTTGCTTTGTGGGCTACAGAGAGTGTGGCAACTCAAACTGCTACACGTCTGTTCAAATTTCCACTTTGAAACCAGTCAGTCAGCCAGATGTAAGCAATTATGCATTGAGAAAAAAATAGGCAGTTCAGTGAGTTAAGTATGCTGCCATTATTATTATTATTGTTCCCATGAGTTCGTGGTGGAACATAAGCCTTCAGCTACACGTCTCCACTTGCTTCTGACTTGTGCTGTACTTTTCACTTGCATCCATGTTAATCCACACTGTTTCAGTTCCTCATCACACGATCTCCTCTATGTCACCCTCGGACGTCCCACTCGCCGCTTACCTTTCACCTTCCACTCGAGCTATGGCCTGACGCGCGATGTCACCCAACGGCCTCCTCAGCGAGTGTCCAATCCATCTCCACTTTCTCCTGCATATTTCTTGGGCGATTGGTTCTTGTTTTGTTTGTTCCCATAGTTTCTTGTTTGGGATTCTTTCCGACCATCTGATCTTCAGTGTAGAGCGAAGACAGTTGTTGATAAAGGTCTGCAACAGGCTGTTGGAAATATTCTTTGTGACCCACCAAGTTTCTGATCTGTATAGAAGAACTCACTGACTTGACGTTTGTATTGAAAATCCGGATTTTGTTGTTGATGCTGAGTTGAGTGACGAAGATTTCCAGATTGGTTTCAGGTTGATGAATGTGTTTCTCGCCTTCCCGATTCTCGATTTGACATCCTCGTCCGTTCCTCCTGTAGTTGAGAGAATGTTCCCTCCCTAGATAAGTGAATGAAGTAACCTCTTTCAAATCCCTACCGTTGATGGTGATTGGCGCTGGATGTTGCTGCTGCTGCTGTTGTTGTTGGTTGGTTATTTTCATAACCTCCGTCTTGTCTGTGTTCACCTGGAGTCCTGTCTTCTCTGGCTGCTTCTTCGACCAATTTGTCGGTTTTCGCTTGTAAGTCTTCGATTTTGTGTGACATCAAACATAAATCATCCACGCTCGAAATCCAGGTCTTCTAGGTTCTTCACGTCGGTCCAGGATATCCCTGTCTTCACGTTTCCCACTGTCTGACACATAATCAAGTCCACCACAATTAGAGTGATAATAAGCACCCTTGTCTGACTCCTGTGTTTACTCCAAACGCCGTAGTGTATACAATTTCTGAATAAGTCTATGGACTTTTAGCTCAATTACTAATAATCCATTGATGTTTCACTCAGTGTCATAATGATTTCTCCTATTCGAAGGACTACAGAAATCGCTCTTTTAACTAACTAGCTAACCAACTAAAATCGATAATTACAACAGCTTTTAAATTTAATGTAATGTTGAAGTTAATGAAACTTGACTATAAGATTGATGATGAGTTTGCATTTCTAAAAAGTGATATCATTTAAATATATCGATTAGAGAAGATAAAAACAAAATATTTGATGACTGAAAATCGAATAAGTTTTTTATTTGTTGTTTAAATTTTCTTTCTTTCAAGTTCTACTTTCTTTCTTAAAGTAATTATTATTCTTGAAATTAATAGTGACATATGTATAACTACACATACACAAATTTTTTAGAGTAAGTTTACATGAAAATGCATACGAAAACAAAAATTATCTATAAGAAAACTGAATAGAAATAGTAAGCTGAGTGTTGTTCAATCGTTTTATCTGCTCTTTTGTTTTTTATTATTTATTGTTTCTAATGTGTTTACTGGTTCACATTCAATAAAAAACAAACAAACAACACCATCATGATGAATCGATAATGTTGGGTACAAGTTGTACTCAATATTAGGCTTGCATAGACTTCTGTTTTCTTTACTTTCAAGTTTAGTGATCACAAATAGACAGATAAAGAATCGATTAAATGTGTAAAAAGAAAAAAATTGTATTGATGGATTTTCTTTCTGTGGATGATTTCACAGATTAATTTGTGAAAGAAATACGAGTATACGATTGTTTACCTTGGAGGTTTTGTCTTGTATTCAATTTCAAAAAAATTGAACACTGAATGGTTTTCAAAAGTCATTGTCTTGGAATAATGATGATATGATACTTTGTCTAATTTTTCAGCAGCTCAGACGGCAAGTGAAGTTCATATTAATGAGCTGTATCAGTTGGATTATTATCATCACTCACTTGGGTTCCTTGTGGAATATAGGGCTTCAACTGCGCATAACCATTTTGTCTTATTCCCTAGGGTCCTTTTTAGTCTCCCATCTCATTCTCCATGTCACCCTTGGACACATTTTCAAATCATCGTTCCCCATTCGGATTCCACTCAAGGACCTGGAGTGAAATGTCACCCGACGGTCTCCTCAGTGTGTGCCAGATCTATTTCTATTTTATTCGGCATACTCGTTGAGGAATCGGTTCTGGGTTAATCTGCTCTCTTAAATTATTGTTGCTTATTCTTTATGGCTGGAAATATGTTCTTCAGTATGGAGCCATCGACCGTAGGTGTTGATGAAAGTCTACAATAGTCTGGTTTGACTCACAAGCCATGTTTCTGACCCGTATTGAAGAAGTGACTTCACATTGGTACTGAAAATCCAAATCTTGTTCTTTCTGCCGAGTGAAGACGATTTCTACTCTGATTTCAGATTGTTGAAGATCTTTCTTGTCTTTTCAATTCTTGGTTTGAAATCTTCATCAGTCTGACTGTCTGTAGTTGAAAAGATGCTGCTTAAATAGGTGAAGGAAGTGGCGTCTTTCAAATTTCTTGCATTGATAGTGACTGGCCCTTTTTGTTGGTTAACTGTCTGCATCAGCCCTGTTCTGTCTATGTTCACTTGAACTCCTGTCTTCGCTGCTTTTTATTCCAACTTGTTGTTTTGCACATTTTATTTCTCTCTATTCCTCACGGTCTATTTTAGTTGGCTCCACGACAGGCGATCAGCTTTCGTTTCTTCCTCATACCATCTGTTCCATATCACCCTAGGACGCCCAACACAACGTTTCCCACTGAGGTTCTATTTCAGCGACTTCCTGACGTGTGATATCGCTTAACAGTTTCCTCAACGTATATCTAATCCATCGATATTTCTGTTTACATATTTGCTGGACAACGGGCTCTTGTTTGATTAGCCATACTGCCAGAGTTCATTGGTACTTATATTTTCTGAATGGTTTTCAGATCTTTATTGTAGAGATAGACAAGCTGGCTTAATGATAAAATTCTGAAGCCTGTTGGAAATTCTTTTGTTGACACTGAAGCCAAGTCTCTGAACAATATAGAAGCATTGATTCGGCATTAGTGCTACAAAATTCCCTCCTCCTCTTCCTTGAGTTGAGTGGGTGCTGAAGATCAGTTCTCCACACTTAGTTCGGAGTAATGAATGGCTATCATCATGCTTTTCCGGTCTTGGATGGCAGTAACTTCCTCATTCGCGCTGTCTGTATTTGAAACGATGCTGCACAAAAATAACTTCTTTTACATTTCTCCTTTTGACAGTAATTGGTATTTGTTGTTTTTAGTTAGGAAATTCTTTGACTAAATTTGTCGCATCGTTCCAAAATTATCATGAGTTTTTCCCGAATCGCGTATTTATAAAATGAGCAACCTCATTTATTTATTTAAATTCAAAAAGTATTATGCCGCTTTAGGAAAATAAAACTGTAGAGTGATGAAAAAGCAGTTTCAATTTGTGAAGAATCATTGGTGAAAACCCCCTTAAGTGTAATATCTAAATCGGTCTTCGTTGTCTTGAGAGTTGGATTCCACTAAAGGTATGATAGGAATACATAATGTCGAATTAAACCAAACAAATATAGGATAATCCAACAGTATATTATAATTACTAAGAATCCATAAGGCTATGAAACGTATGTGTCTATGAGGCCTCTCCAATGCATGTTGTTCACTGGACTGGTCGTTGATGCTTTCAAAAAAGGCGACAATGGCAAGCAGACAACTTAACTGAAAGAGTAAATGATATATGAGTATTTTTTTGAGTTAGCCGAATGAGATAAAATTGTATTGATCAGGAAGTTTACATAATAAACAAACAAAGGCTTAATTCAAACAATGGATAAACAGAAGTGTTTTGATAGAAAAGAATGTTATTTTTAACTTTTTTAAAAACAAAGAAATTGTAGAAAATTATATACTTCTTAATAAGTTAATTTCGACACAATCTATATATCAACATTTAGTCTTACTACTGAAGTTTATTTAGATCATAATACGATTTTCGTTCCTATCTGTTCCCAGTAGAACATAAGGCTTCAGGCTTTCGAAGTTTCACTAGTGGCAGTGTTGTTTTTACTGGAATGGATGGAATTCTTGGTCACTCACCCAACCTCCCATCATTTCCCGGTCTATTATAGGCCAGTGCGTATTCTCACGATAAAACCCGGACCATGTGTGTGATTCAGGGTCATTCTACCACCGAACTATCGGTACAATATTGTCTTCAGTTAACTAGTAATATGTTCGTGCGTCGAAGTTTCTGCAGCAATTTGGTTAAGTTTTGGGGGTGGAGTCGCTAGCACCACGCCCCAATCCTCCCTCTTTATCCGGGCTTGGAACCGGCTAGAAAACTAGCGAGCTAATTATCTATGCGAGGTTTGGTGGTTCGGATTTTAAATACAAACGTCAAGTCAGTCAGTTCTTCTATACGGATCAGAAACTTGGTGGGTCACAAAGAATATTTCCAACAGCCTGTTGCAGACCTTTATCAACAACTGTCTTCGCTGGCTCTATACTGAAGATCAGATGTCCGTAAAGAACAAGAACCAACAAGAAACTATGGGAACAAACAAAACAAGAACCAATCGCTCAACAAATATTCAGGAGAAAGTGGAGATGGATTGGACACTCTCTGACGAGGCCGCTGGGTGACATCGCGCGTCAGCCCCTTGATTGGTACTCAAAAGGGAAGCGGCGAGTGGGACGTCCAAGGGTGACATGGAGGAGATCGTGTGAAGAAGAGTTTAAACAGTATGGACTAACATGGATGCAGGTGAAGAGTACAGCAGAAGACAGAAGCAAGTGTAGATGTGCAGTTGAAGCCCTATGTTCCACTAGGAACCCAAGGGAACAATAATATAATAATAATAACTAGTAATAAAACGACTTGGAATAATATTCAAGCGTTTGTTTGTAGGAGGTGGATTTGTTGCAAGTTTTAGCACGAATTGATATCAGTTAAAGAAACATTGAAAAATAGGAAGTCCTGGACAGGTGTGTCAACCAAGTTTGGGACTCTTAACAGTACGCACCGCCAGGATTACAATCCCAGACTTTCCGATTACAAGGCAAGTTCCAGGACCATTCAACTACTGGGACCTGATCAGATGGCCTATGAATCCTGACTTCTATCACATCGTGATTTTAGCGCGACCGACAGCCAATGTAGGCGAGTATCTGTCCCCACTACTGACTCGATGGACCCATTTGGTCACGACTTCGCAATAGAACTTGGTCCTGCACCCGATCACTAGCGAACATCAGATTATTTTCCAAGAGTTTGTTTGTAGGATGTCGAATAAAGCAAAGAACCGTAAGCAGAAAACAAACCAAATAATAATAATGGCTTTATTTTGTACAACGTTTATATACTGTACAAAATTTTCAGGGTAGTTTTTTGCATCATATTTTCTCTTCGTCCAGGATCTTCAAATAAAATATCACTTGACAGTAGATTCTGTGACGCAATGCTGCCTGACATGAAGTGCACACCAAGAAATTATGATGTCTCTCCTTTGTCTTCTTCAGCGAATGCATGTAATTTGGTTGAATAGCAATTAGAAAAGTTTCAAGAATCCATTCTGTGAACCAAGGACACAACTCAAGAACAGCCATCTCTTGCATTGCGATCCGCTTCAACCCACTATATTATGTTTCTTCTCACGATAACCAGAAACTTTCGAATTAGCAAGTTGTAAGCACAATAAATACTGGCCAGAGTATAAGACTTAACTAAAGGTCATATTTTATCAGGTTTAAACAAACTGAACGGGAGAAAATATCTGTGAAATATATATAGGATTTTTCGGCAGCCCGAATTTAAGCAGGCCACCAATAATAATATATGATCAGTCGATACTTCCAATTTCCTTTACACCTCCTGACACCAGTCTCAATAAGTCGACTCCACATACTGTTCACACTATATAGACATTATTCAGTAGAACTCAGCCAACATCCATGATGACGTTAATGCTGACTTTGTCAATTCATAATAAGTTTAAACAAGACGTAAGAATGCCAAATACTTTTGGCTGGCATACATCTGTTTATTACACAGTATGGAGTCTAACGTTAATCTTTTGAAGCTATAAGTTCACCTTTATGTTGTTTACGGCTAATTATATTTGATGTATAGATAGAAAGGTCATGTTGTTTCTAAAATACTAGTATTTTGTTGTGATTTTCAAAAGCAGAGACGTACCTTAGACTGGTATTTAATGTAAACAGCCTAATTAATTATGAAATAATACCATATTATACAATATAGTACTAGTGACTAGTAAACTAGTCGAGGTGCTGGAATGCATCTACCGAGAACCAAACCCGGATAACGTTAGCTGTTGCCGACCATCCTGTTACTGAACCACCAAAGCCCCATTATGTTGTAAAATATATGATAAAATATTAGTGAATTGAATATCTTTACAACTTGAGAAATATGTGACACAGTGGCGGAGTTAAATGAGCTGCGTGTGATGCTCTTACAAACAAAGTTCTACTAAGAATTTAATTGGTGGATGGTGACTAGTAGTGGAATCGAGGATGCGCATTTCGTCCTATTTTAGACTCGTCACTGGATGTACCTGCATTCCTCAGTGAGTGATGATGTTCCCACCGAGGCTCAAACCAAGTGTCCATAGTTTCAAATGCCAAAGCGCTTTCCACTAGACCATTTGGGCCACGAGAGCCACCTCTTCTGCAACGGGTCATATTGATTTAATTGAATTTTAGATTTTCCCGTCGACTGGCTGGATCGAAGTGCTTGGTTTCAGGTTGACATGTCTGTTGGCTTCTTGTGCAGATGGTGGCTGGTGACTGGCAGTGGAATCATCGGTGGGAACATCATCACTCCCTAGGGAATGCAGGTACATCCAACTGACGAGTCTTAGATAGAATGAAATGCGCATCCTGGATTCCACTGCTAGTCGTCATCCACCAATTAAATTCTAATTACATGCCCAGATATCGTCGAAGCATCTGCACAAGAAGTTGACATGTCAACCTGAGACCTAGCACTTCGATCCAGCCAATCGACGGGAAAATCTAGAATTCAATTGAAGTTCTACTTAATCTTGAAGAGCTTGTACTCTCAGTTTAATAGGTTTTATGTCATGATTGTGTTCTTAGTAAAGCTCAAAAATAACTTGAGTTTTTGAAAAATTCATTCAAAACTTCAGATTACTTACAATCAGCACTATCTTCGGTTCATTATACCGAAATGAGCATATCCAAATGAATACCATGAAGTCTACTGCTGTACCAATCTTCTCATTGGTCAATTGAGTTTCAGACTTTCAGTTTCTAAGCCGTAAGAGCTGGTTACTCCCCAGAATATGCCTATGACTTAAATTCTTTATGGTATGTTATGATGCATCTTATTAATATGATCGCGATATGGGGATGTACTTCTCATTAACTGCATTGGAAGTCTGGTTTCGATTCCTAGAAGACACTCTACTAACTGACAGCCTCACGCCTAAAATTATTTCATTGTTCAGGAGTGAATCTCTGTTTCCCAATCTAAATGCAAGCAATAAAATTCAATAAGATCTACAGATTGAACACGGACAATTTGTCTTATATAATACACTATGTTCAAAGTTATCATAAACTCATTGTTCAAAAAAATTCCCTAAAAGCCTACGTTGAGTGAAATTATGGTTGTTCGGTTATCAGTATTAAAAATCTTGAAAGCAGTAAAAAACACTGGATCATTCATCGATCAAATCTTAGTTGCAATTATTCCTTATTGATTAAGTCTGATGAAATCATGTGACTTAGTTAAATGAGAAGCAGTTGTTATCTCATACACTGTTTTATAAAGCCATTGACAGAATACTTATAGAATTAATATATTCATGTATTACAGATTTGATAACCTATATGAAGACATAGAGTATAGGGTGAATTAAAAGAATTAGAAGACTAGATTTCACCATATTTTGATCTACCAGTGAGAAGTCTTAGATAGAGCATCAATTTGAGATTTTGTCATGTACCTACCCTTTCATACGTCTCAGTGAAGCTGATTGCATTGTGACTCCTAAGATCAAAAATGCCTGGATGAAGGTTTTCTGTTTTAGTTGATGAATGGTGGATATAGGCTGATGAAATTTTCTCTTTGTGGACACCTTCTTGAGTCAGATCATTAAGAAACGAGTGATTTATCAGTTAAAGTTATCTGTAGGGTTAAAGTCATTCATTCTAATATTCCACGTTTTTATTACCTATATGTGGTTGAAGAGTCAAACTTACATTAGCGTTTTTCAAAACGACCTTCTTCACTTCACTCTTTTTCCACTTTTATTTGTCATTTCTTTCAATAATAATATTATTATAACAACCGAAACCGACATGTTGTGGTTTGAACACAGAAAACCAATCAATATATTCTACTGTGTAGCTGGCCTGAACTTCCTTCAATTACGCGTATTACAAAATACACTCACGACAGCAAAAACACAGTTATTTGAAATGAAATCTACGGAAACATTTTATAGTGATAACATCGAAAACTTATAATTACCTCAAAAGTGCCATTATTCAACTATATTATATATATATATATATATATATATATATATATATATGATATAAAACAAGCTCTGTAGAACAAAATTCCTCAACCAATATTCTATTGTAAGAAGTACCTGAGAATCAAGTAGAATATTTCCTACAAGGTGGGATAAAACTATGTTAGCAAGAATAGCACACCAAACAAATCCCTCAGAGTGTCCAAGGTTATGGTGACCTAGACTCACTTGAAAATATCACATTATAAAATAACACATTATTAATTTATCTCGCAACCTAAAAGAGAAGAATTAAAATTCGAAACTAAACAAGATGGACGATAAGCAATGAGGATCAAGTCAACATAATAATTACAGGAATTTGATTGTCTTCAGGGTTTCATCATTAGCTGACATCGGTTAGAGGATCATTGAAAAACCTGGGAGTATTGGACAGGACCTGCCGGTTACAAGGCGAGCTCATTAACCATCAGGCAACTGGGTCCGGTTCCATTGGCCCATGGGTTGCCTGGTTTCTAGTGGGAAGTGGTGACCAGTGGGGTACAGCAGGTCCGGTGTGAAGACAAATATTCGGAGATGATATTCGCTATTGGTAGCGCTATATTTTGAGTTGGTAAAAGTTGGAATTCATGGAATGACCACTGAATTGGGTGCCAGTGGATTAATGGTCTATTAGCTCGCCTTGTAAGCAGATCATAAATTCGAACCTCAGATGGTATGTACTTTGATGAGTCACAAACTGGGACGAAACAGCTACCCCGTACTCCCAGGTTTTCCATTGGTTCTCTAACTGATGTCAGTTCATGATGAAATTAGGAAGTTAGTCGAAAAATCCAGATAAGCATGAATGTTCTAATTAGATCGTTCAGGTAGTATTTTCCAAACAATTGTTTCGTGACAGCCTTTTACCTCCTTTGAATTTCCTATTATCGAATCAATTCTATATTACCCTTGTCATTTTGTAATCCATTCATTTCAACCCGGTCCAAGTCCTATCATTCTCTAAAATTACCTGTCATACATCCCTTTTAATTTAAGCCTGTTTGGTCCCCTCTACTATAGTAGTCAAAAGTTCTGCATATCCATTTTGTCTTCTTTTTGTACACCCAGAAATCGGTACTTTATGTATCATAGATAGTTTCGGCAGATGAATTAATATTTATTTGAAATGCAGCTGAAGTAATTAAATGGGAACTAGAAATGAAAGTAGGTAGTTGTTAGTTACGTGTGTGTAAAAACGCCTGAAGGCTTATAGTACTTAAGTGCTAAAAAAGCTTAGTAGTCTACACAGTTATTCAGTGTCACGCAGGTCATCCTCAGTTTGTTACAGCATAAAAAGTGACCAGTTGCTTCTATTCCTATTTCAGTTAAAGTAAGTATGAAATAATAAGATCTGAATAGACAAATGGTGTGACTAACGAGGGGTAATTATCCCTTACTCTTGACAAATGACATGCCTTTGAAGTGTCTGAGGTATTGATCTTTTGAAGGTGAGTTTAGACACTAGAGTCAAAGATTTGCGAATGAATTGGTTGAAGTGGCGTTTACAATTAAGATTTATGGAATACGACTTTGAATGATAAAATGTTAGAAATTAGCGTGATCTCCATTACGAAATGATATCAAGTGGAGAACCATTGAAAAGCGGTGGTTACTAGATAACTGCGTTGTACTCACTGAGAACTGCTTATCTATTCACACCCAGAACTTTATGTGAAATATAAATCAAGACAGTAATATGGAGAGCTGTTATTTTATTGATTTCTCTCTGAATGCAGTAACTGAATATTTTCATTTCATTGTACAATAATGAATGCGTCTTCCTCAGTTATTTTGCTTACATATGGTTGACAGTGGTAAACAAAGTCCTCATTGTCTGTTAGGTTTTGAACTTTCAGTAAACGGTGACCGTCACCTGCTTGTCTGCTATCTAACTAATAATCACTGCTTCAACATCGTTTTTCCAGTCCTTGTTTTCCTGGTGGAACCTAATGCTTTTGTGTCTTGACCTTTCAAGTTTCAGTAGGGGTGATGTTATTTTATGTGGTAAAGTTCCCAGTCTCACACCTAACATTCCTTCTTATCTCAACTTACTGCCATTTAGCGAAAATAAAGACGAAGTTATTGAGTACTTGGACCAGGAATTTAACTCGGCCCTCCCACGTGTGAAACTAGTGGGTAGTCTATAATGGAACCACTGACTCACAAATTTAATTTGTTGTAAATAGATCATTACATTTTTCACCGTGAAAATTATCTTTTGTATTTAAAATACAAATTATTCATGGTCAATGGTGAGACAGCTTTTAGAGTGTACAAAGTGTGTAACAAAAAATATGCGTGATTGTCTTGCTACAAAAAATCCTACTGTACTGGGAATGAAATGATCAGACAGAAGGCGATGCATTTTAGTAATCATCACGTCCACTGAAATCCGAGATTAGTCTTAATGAAGATCGTAGTTGAACGAAACTGAAGAGTTCAAAATGATAGTAAAAGTATTATATTTGACATGGAAAGTAACTAGATATTTCTAAAAAGTTTGAAGGAAGATACAGAAAGTCTTGGCAAATGGCTTTTAATAGAACCCAAATTAATCAGCAATCTATAGGGAAAAGATTAATTAATAGCATACAAGAAAGTATTTAGAAGTCGTGTCATTTCAGTTAAGTGAGATAAGATCCGTAGCTCACGGAAAAGTAATAATAAAGAACAATGTATATTTGTGTAACAGGTGGAATAATCCTTATGAGAGTGTAAACTGAAATTAATCACTGTTTCTGTCTGTATACATAGGTTGGGTTTAAGCTGACTGATGGCAATAGATTCAGCAAACCCAAATAAAATTGAATCTCTTAGTTTGTTGATAATGCAATGAGAATATCCACTTTGTGTACCTATTCGATTAGATGTCAGTCAGTGACATTGATAAGAGACTAGGAACATTTAAGTCTTCACCTTTCGAATTATGCTCAGAGAAGCAGGTGAATGTTCGTCTTTCTATCCATCGAATGTACTTGATCTCGTACGTACATGAGCATTTATAAACATATTCAAAAGTGGCTTCTGATGAGTACATGCCATCTTTCGATTAATAAAGAGCACGGCTAGTGCTGTAAACAGGATAAGTTATAGCTTTTAGGCATACTGCAGCAACGGTAACGCTTAGTTTCTCGTTCATTCTATGTAATACGTTATCTCCTTTGAAGGTTAACTGGAGAAATACCATCTTTTTCTTGATCATAGTAAAGTTCTTTTCATTGTCATAATTTCCTTCCGTAACGTCTTATAAATGTGTTTTGGATACCTATTATAAGACAGTTACTTTACAAAACATTCGAACTTTTCATGCAATCTGTCTTCACAGGAAAGACTTCGTGCTCCCCCCAGTAACTACTCGACCAGTTCCTGTTCGTATTTTAATGGACAGAAAAAATAATAGATAAATCCCTATAAATCCCATAGCCAGAAAATGAATCTCTAGCTTGCTGATGACTAGTGGGTGGATGTCCTAGACCTACAGTGAGACGTCGTGACCGGTGGGGATCACCACGTCAAGGTGAAGCGAGTATTCGTCGCATGTATTGGTATGAGGGTAGCGATACATCACTAATTGACAAAAGTTAGCATTCGCGGATCATTTAATTCCGGCTAAAGAGGTTAAATGGTCTACGGGTTTTTTCTCGTAATTTGAAGGTTCCAAGTTCGCTCCCTGATAGGGGAGGGATCGTAGGCACGCACTGCTGGAGACTCCGAAACTAATACGAAACAGCTTTCCGCTTCCTTCAGGTCTTCAGCATTCTCTCTAACTGATGCCAGTTTGCAACAGAATCTAATAACTGAAATTAATAGAAATATAATTGGAGTTTTGTTGTTATATTTAGAATGTACTTTTACTCTTTTTCGAATCAAACGAAATGCCTGATATGTTGAACATATGTCATGGGTGGGGAAAACTAAATGCCAAATAAAAGCTGTGCAATATATATATATATATATATATATATACAAACATGCATACCTGAAGTACTAAGATAATAATTTTGAAGGACGACTAGGTATTATTAGAATTAGTTCTTTTGCAATGGTTAATTTTAGCGATGAAGTTGAAGCTTTTTCAATAGAGATAATAGCACTTTCCCTGACTAGAATATCGGTTTCTCCTTTCTTCTTAGCAGTCATCAGCTGAGTATCTGTTTTCCGAGTTACCTTTGTACTATTGGAAGCTCATCGCATTACTATCACACTATTTGGCAGAATTACTTGATTTCAAGATTTCACCATGAACTGACATCGGTTAGAGGGTCATTGGAAAACCTGGGAAGACTGGATAGCTGTTTAGTCAAAGTTTGGAACTCTTCACCAATACGCACCCACTGAGCTTTGATATGATTATAGTATTATTATGATATGATACGATTATGAGCAATATATGAGCAACTTGATATGATTATGGGCAATAGTTTGTGCTTGAAACGTCATTAGTTAATATTACTGTATAACATTGTGTGATTTATCAAAATAAAATCGTATCCATAATGGAGTTATACTCCACCACAGTGCCCAAGTTTTATACTTATATCACTGAGGTTCAAACTCATGACCTTCTGGTTACAAGGTGAGCTTGTAGACCATAAAGTTACTGGGATCCAGTCCAATAACTGATTCAGAAGGGATACACGAGCACAGATAACATAAAACTAGACGCGTTAACAATTAGCAGCTATTAGGCGTTTGTATAAGTTTTCTGGTTCGTTCTGATAATGAACTGTTTTATTTCACAACTTATGATACGAAGTACTCTGACGTTTATTACTGAGGTTGGTGTAAATGTTCATGACTGACCTTCATTTCCTTGTTTAAATAATTCTACCATACAGTGGATCATGTGCGCCTCAGTAAGTTGGGAAGCAGCAATTACTGTTATGCTCCGAAACATAGAAATACACCCTTAACTTCATGGATTACGTGAGTCTTCTTAAACTAGCATATGTATCTTCTGAATGAGTTTCAGAAAGTCCAAAATCCAGCCTCTTCATTACTTATAAATATGAGACACACTTCTTTACCAGATTAATTTGCGTGAGACCTTCATAAAGGAGTAATTGAGAACTAAAAGGCTTTCTTGAAGCACTGAGTGATTGTTAAAGGGGAAGTGAAAACATGAAATTCACTAGAACGCGAACCAGTAACCTGAGAATTAGTAGCCTCAATATTTGCAGCATAGCCTCACTATCAGCTTTATCTGGCTTTTCAGTCTTTTACGTTTAGAGTGGAACACGAGACTTCAAGCTTCAGTTTTGAAATTTCAGTAGTTGTGGTGTTGTTTTACACACGGTGGAGTTGTTAGCCTCAAGTTCAAGCTTTCCTGTTTATTGGGCTTACTATCAGCCAGTAAACTGGACAAGGTTTCGTATTGCGTCAATCGGAAATTCAAACCAACACACGTGTGTGACCGCATGTTTATAACTGCAGTGCTTAAGCACAACTTCTTTCAATCAGGTAACTTCGGCTCAGGGTCAGTTGGGTTGAAGTAAGACTTACTTATTGAAGACAGAAATACTACATAAGGAATATAAGGCTAAAAGGATTTCTTTAATGATAAGTAGCACTGTCTAATGTAGCCAGAACTACTAAGTGAGATCAAAGTCATCTTTAAAGTTTAGAATGAATGTTGATTGTGATTGTTAATGTTCCTCGACACAATATATTTATAATTCTATACAATCAGTTCTCTCGATAACACAGTTAATAATACCTTTTGCAGAATAAGGTGAGTTTATTTTATTTCATTGGATTTTCATCATCTAAACACAACCTGGGTAATAAACTATAATAAACTCTGTGAACTTAACTGATCAAAATTTCATCTGATTTCAACGACATAACTTATTGACTGAGTTCATGTATTTTCTTACTAATCTTATTAACACTTTCGTTATTCTTGGCCTGTTTCATTTTGGTTGAGTAACTTTTAACATGATTACGCAATCGTCTTCATTTATGCATGAAGTGCCCTTAAATTTTCAGAATACTCTACTTCTTACAATAAATTATATCTCTGTTTTGCTCGTAACTAATTAATTGATCTAACTTCTCGTAAAATTTTTACCCCATCTACACTATTCTCAAGTTATTCTATCTAGTTTGATAAAATAAACTGGTTATTCAGCTAAAATATATTTAAATTTCATAAGCATATTTAAACTGTGTCGCGTTGACGGCTAACACAACACAGTTGATTATTCTGGTTGTATGCCGCCTGATGAAAAGCCTTTGGAATAAAATGAATTCATCTTGTCCTGAGAATGTTTTCCTTATTGAGTTATACATATTCATAACTACTGCTGTTGAGTAATAGTCCTCAAAGATTTGTGGTTTGTGAAGCAAACGATTTCACTTATGATAAATGGATGTCACGATTCTTTCGTTTCTTTTAATCCTATTGCATTTCGAGTGGAACATACGGCTTCAAGCTTCATGCTTTGAGGTTTTAGTAGTGTTTGTGTTGGTTTCACTGGGTTGGTGCCAGCCTCGTGCCTAACCTTCCCTCTTTTCCAAGTTTGTTGTCAGCTAGATGAGTTCAAGTGTGCATCGGCCAGAAATCAAACCCTGAGCAAGTGAGGGGTTGGGGTTGGATATTACAGTTTTATTTACTAATTTTCGAAGAGTATGTTCAAGAATGAATTCACATGATTCCTGACAAAATGAGTGTGTCAATTCGCCAAATAATTTTAGAGATAAATTAAAACCCGATCCCTGTTACATATTCAGCGCTTACAGCTAATATAAAGTTTAATTGCTTGGTGACGTAACTACGTTTGGAATTTAGATTTCGTAGGGCTGATAATTTCAGAAAATCTTCATAATGTGAGATATATTCTATAGTTTTGTATAGTATTTAAGTTGATAGAATATCTTTTATGAATCTTAAATTCTCCGTCAGTTACAAGTGAGCTGATATACACAACATAATAAGTGTTTCGAGACTGTTTATAATGAAGACCATCCAACAACTACATCAGGATAGAACTCCATCATTAGAAAGAAGACATCGGATCCAGCAAAGATTTTGAAACTAAGCGTGTGTGTGAAAATTAGAAAGCTTAAATAATACATATGAAAAAATTCTGTGATTTTCAATCACCTTTCTGTTCAACCGATTGTTCCATAAAGATGGATATACACGAGGGAATTAAGATAACCTATGATCGATGTAAAATAACCGCCAAAATACATGCACTATAAAGCATGGATTCAGTCAGTCAAAATCACGGTACAGCATAAGTTCCATATTAGACAAGTTTAAATGATTTAAAACGCATTGGTACAGTATTAATAAATAGATGACGTTTTCAACACAATTTATTGTTCACAAACATGACACTTGTTCAGCGGTGGATTGCTTCCCAACCATGCAAGTGGTCCAAGCTCCAAATCACTGCCAGCTCACTTCTAAGTTTCGCTTCACCGGTAGTAAGCCTGGCACAGAGGGGAGGTTGGATGGGACGACAGCAACCCCACCTCTTGAAAACAACACTAGGGCTGCTTAAACTTCAGGAGTTCAGGTCTGAAGTCCTATGACCCATGCCGGCACGCAAAGAAAAGAAAAAAGTCATATCAGTTTATTCACATGGCTCCTTGTTTTTGATAGCAATATTTCACATATTCGATATAGATGTTGTGTCATTTCAACTGCACATGTTTAGTGTTGATTCGATAAACAGAGATGCGGTGATTAACCTCTTTCTCCAGATGACTATATTAATTTTTATTGCGTTTACTCTATCCCACCCTATTGTGTGACTACATACAATTGACTCAGCTATTTAACTTAGCAGGGTTAATTATTCTAGCTCTGATCAGTGTCCCAATAATCTAACTAAAACAGATTTACCAGTCTGACTCATATAATTGAATTCACAATCATTGAATGGCATTTAGTAATTTATATTATTTTTCGTAATTTGATTTATGCAATCCTTAAACCGACAAAACTCGTCTCTGAGTGATTTGATTGGTTTAAATTCCACCTTGATTCCAGACTTATTAAGAATCCTACATAGAGCATCAGATCTTCCTTCTTTATATGGCAGTAAATTCGAGATCTTGAATTCCTTTTTTTCATATTATTTTCAATATTCACGTGACTACACGTATTTTTCTCAATAGTCTTCATGTTTTTTGGGTAAAATCTGGTGAGTAGATTATTCACTACTAATATTTTCCTTATTTATTTGATTTATTTATTATTTAATGGACTTTATGGTCTTTTTTATAGATGTTTGTATCTAACTCCCTACCACGTTTTCGTCTGGTTTTTTAGTCTAGCCTAGTTTACTGGCTCTGTTCATTTTTTTAAACTCAAAAGTATATTCGTCTCCATCTACTGTTGAGTTTATGTCTGAAGACCTTGAGGATATGTTCAGATTTCAACACAAAGGTAACGTTTGCGTCGGTGGCACAGCGGTTAGGACTCTCGCTGACCATTCCTATGATCTGGGGTTCAATCCCCTTCGAACGCATTCCTGATATCAATGGTCTGCCTGTAAAATTTAGGCTATCGATATCACATGCTGAAAATTCCATAATCAAAAAGGAAAAAAAATAACCTAAGAGCAGGATTAAATGTTCTAATAGCTTTACGTCTGTTACTATTCAGGATATTGTCGGTCCCATTGATAAATCAACCAAGTAATAATGAAGAATTGTAGCTCAGGTGAATGATTTGCAATTAATAGTGTTCTCTGAGCTGGTTGGTTTGGTTGCGGAGCTTTCGTCGTCTTTCTGGACATCTTCAGCGCAATATGTAGCGTAAAGTGAAATGATTTAAATTTCTTCATGAGTGATATAATTGCGTCTCCCAGTAACCATCTTTACATATGTATTGACCATTTTCTATTGACTTGGATTTTAAACTTTCTGGTCACCTGATTTACTTTTTATTAGTTGGTAGATTTCGTCTATATTAACGTGCTTGTTAATTGCATTTTCGTCTGAGTACCAGGCTTCTAAGAATTCCCTGACACTTTTAGTGTTTCTTCTGTCTAAGATTTTGACATTATCCCAATCAAATTGATGTCCATAATTGTCTATATGCATTGATACTAAAGAATATATATCGTGTCTTTTCATGGCTGATTTGTGTTCTTGGATTCTAATTCGAAGCACATCAACCAAGTATTATTATTGTATCAGTGTGTGTATTAAATTAAATGAACTTATCTAACATGGAATTATATTCTAACGCAATGCTCAAACTCCACTCTTACAGTGCAAATTACCGTGATGCTCATTATTGGTCTAGCCGATCCTCCAGAGTGCTAATTATCATGTAAAATTTAGTTAAGTCACATAAATGTTTGTCATCTGATCATCTGAAATATATATATATATATATCACAGTAAAGGAGTTAACGCGAGAGTTCGCTGTCTTAGTGATAAGAAAGCACACACATGTCATTATGTCA
Source organism: Trichobilharzia szidati (assembly GCA_944472155.2). Taxonomy (NCBI): domain Eukaryota; kingdom Metazoa; phylum Platyhelminthes; class Trematoda; order Strigeidida; family Schistosomatidae; genus Trichobilharzia; species Trichobilharzia szidati. The sequence goes on from OX235274.1 coordinate 56,196,254, forward strand.
TCTTCTTTCCTGTTTAGAAAACTTGATTGTTTCATCTAAACATGACTCATCCTACCCTCCATTTTTTGTTTATTTTATAAAAACGTGTTCTTCCGTGGTTACGTAACCTATTACTTTTTATACTCTTTCAAGTTAAACTTTATTTCTACTCACAAATCATCTGTTGAACCCTGTCCTTTTGTTTCCCAGCTTAGTCATGCAGTTCTTCTATAACACAGTCGATCCTTTTCGCTCTTAATTATCCAACAACTCACATCTTTCCTGGCCAATGTTACTCTCACTTCCAATCAATCCCTCATTATCATTGTAAAATGAAAGTATGTTCACATCTTTAATTTAATTTATAATTTTAGTATTGTTCAGGTTGTAACCCGTTGAGAACAATCCACGAAATAATAAAAATGAAGATATGAGCTCAGATTATCCTGGTACATTTGTTGTTCTTGCTTTATTCAGACTACAGTTTGTTGAACATCACGAATACAACCCATTTCGTCAAAATTTTCACATAATCTGATACAGATTTGAATGTTTTCTAATGTGCAACTACCTGACTGTTTAAAAATTATCCATTAGTTGTTAGTTGACAGGTTTCACTCCCCGTTTTTACTAACTGTACATATTTTGTACAAAAAATATATATTTATATATATATATATATATTTGACATATGTGAACAATTCATCATGTAAACAAGATTTTATCCAGTTGCTAAACGTCAACAACACTATCACCACCAACAACAATATGTATAATGCAAAAAACGATCCAGTTATTTGCCGATTTCAATCATTGTTTTACTTTACATTCATACTGTGTACGATTATTGTTTATTGATAAAATGATGAGTGAATCACTCGACTGTTCTCCTTGATAAGATTCAAACAAATACACATGAATATTCAAGTCTATTGTAAAAGTTAGACAAAGATTCTGTTGGGCGAGATTATGTCTGAAAAGATGACTCTATTTAACTAATGTATCTGATGTTAATGGAATGATAAGTTATAGAATTCTTCACTACAGGGAAGATGTCTATCAAGTAGGAATAAAAATCATAAGAGTAATGGATAGATTACTTTCCCTTTATTTATACGTGCTGATAACGTTTATATTAGCAGTGATACATCAGACATTGCGTGTTTTTTTCTTTATCTGTCTCTTCATCTGCGACTACGACCATCATCGCCAAATAGACGTCTAGATGACGACATTCGTAAGTGTTGCCATATGTGATATGATAAATATGACATCAGGGAAAATAGAAGTTTTATGCTAATCACAGTTTTCGATTTTCGTTACTAGTTCAAATACATTCAAAAATGCGTAAATTTGGCATTGCGTCTGATAAACTGAACATCACTTAATAGGGAATCAGGAAGCATTGTTTCAACTACAGGTGGAACTGACGAGAACATCAAAGTGACGATTGGGAAAGCAAGACAAGCTTTCATTACTCTCAAGTCTGTGTGGAGATCAACAGTACTCTGCATGAAAGATAAGATCCGGATTTTCAACTCCAATGTGAAGTCAGTGCTATTATACTGATGGATCAGAGACTTGGCGCCGCGTCACGAAGGGCACTTCGAACAAACTACAGACTTTCACAACAGCTGTCTTTGCTCAATAATTCGCTCAAGACCAAATGGGCAGAGAAGATCAGCACCAGAGAGGGATCTATGGCAATGAGGGAACCAACCACGAACCGATTGTGCAACAAATACGCAGGAAGAATGGAGGTGGCTTGGCCATACTTTGAAGAAACCATCAAGTGAGATCACTAGACAGGCTCACGAGTGGAACCGGAAAGGGAAGCGGTGAGTTGTTCATCCAAGAATGACTTGGAAGAGGAGATGAAAGCATGTGAGCAGACGTGGAGCTGGGTGAAAACGTTGGTGGAGGACCGAACGCAGTGGAAATAGGAGGGTGAATCCCTGTGTTCCTCTAGGAACTAAAGGAAACAATAATATAATAATAATAGGATGAACAGTAATTTTAATACCTAAATAGCTACTTAGTGCGATTTTCGAAGTCTTAAGCTGTGTAAGCTTATCACTTCATAAAGGATAATAATTTCTGCTGCAGTCTTATTATTGTTCAACTTCTGTATCGAAATCTTGTAGCTGACGATTTTTTCACTTTGGGCTAGTTCATGATTTAAGTCATAATTAAAGTCTACTTCCATGTGTACAGTGATTTTACCAATTCATCAGTTAGAAGCAAACCAGATTCATTTGTACAACATTCCCAATAACACAATAAATGTCTTGATATTATTTCTGTCAGTCAGGTAATTTTGTTACTAGGAGCTTAGATCCATATATCATTTACCGCTTATCTTATCTGTAGTCATGATGATCATTGATATACTTGAATAAATTCAGATCACTGGGTCTGATTGTCCCGTTTAAGATCACAATCCGTGATGGCGATCATTAGCCACATAGGTACAAATTGACAGAACAGTATATCTGCAATGAGCTGATGCTTTAAGTTAAAATGAAAACATAGAGAGTGGCATGACTGGAAACAGTGAACTCAGCATTATTAATAGAATTTCTATTAATCTGTAGCAGATATCTGTGTAAATAGTGGAATTTGTGGATAATGTGAAAATGTATTAGAAGATGAAGTATTTAGATTTAAGAATTACTAATAATCTGTCTGATATCCTACTCCGTAAACTTTAATACTGACGAATACCAAAAACAAATACGCTGTATGGATTTTGAAGTATTACGATTTGTCACTACGTAATCTATCAGACGCTGCAATTTTCAGTTGATTGAAAGTAGTAGTATGAACGGAATAGTGAATTTTTTTGTTTTGAACACAAGGGTATCCAAAACAAAAAGAGACTGAATAATTGTGTACTTAATCATAAACATTATGACAACCAAAAGTGTGTAAAATGGAGTTTAGATTTAGAAATTTCATTGTATCTTACTGCGGAGCGTCAACAACGGAAATCTAAAGTAGGCTACCACATTCGTTTCCACTACAGGCAGATGACATAGTTGATCAGGTCAAAACCAGAAAGGATCGGGAAGGTGAGACACACCTTCATGGCTCTGAAGGCAGTGTGAAGATCTACAGCACTTAATTAGTCTAAGGAAAAAGATCTGAAATTTAAACACTGATGTCAAGTCAGTGTTCCTATTTAGTTTAGGAACATTTGCGTGTCACGGAAAGCATTTCCAGTGATCCACTGCAGAAATATCTTCACCATCTCGTTATTGAAGATCAGATGGCCGGTTAGAAAAGAAAAACAAGTAGGAACTTCAGAATCGAACCAACTAAGTATCCGTCACCCAACGAGTATGAAGCAAAATATGAAGATGGACTTGATGTGCGTTGAAGAAACTGTTGAATGACACCACACGGCAAAGTAAGCCTCAAACGGAACTTGAATGGCAGGAGACGACTTAGGCTCTGGAAAATGAAATGGAGGAAATCGTGTGAGATAGGAATGAAAGTTAATAGGTTATCATGGAGCCAGCTCAAAACAGATTACAGAGAAGTGACGGAAATGCAGATGTGCTACTGAAGCCCAAGGTAATAACGGTAACAATAATGTGAAGCTAAAATTTTGCTGGCCTCAAGGCTGTGTAAATATGTATCAAGATAAAAGAGCTATTCAAGTTTCCTGGGAGTTTTACTAAATTTTTTATTGGTCCAAAAATATGTACAAATGACATGTCCTCATCAACAGCATTCATCACTTTTATATGATGCTTAATATTCTTCATTTTCATAGCCATTTCTTCTCCTTCCTGTAAGGATTAATACAATTGGTTAATTCAGTTGACTTTTTCTCAACTTCCTTCAACCTGAATTCATTCTCTATCATAATTTGTTTACAAATAGTCAACAGAGTGGAAAGAAACATAAATACTTTCACATTTTATTCATTTAACTAAATAACTATTTAGTAGATAATATCATTTGCCTAGACTAAAGTCTGTTCCACTGGTTCTTCTTCCCACCCCACCCCCAGCCATACCCCATCCCCAAAATTTTAAGGTCACCAGTGATGACATCTTTTGTTTACTAGTCTACTCTGTAAAGTAATATGGATGGCTGAATCAATAGGAAGCAAGTTATTTGACTTTTATTAGCATGCATTGTAACACTGAAACATTGTCAATCTATTAGTTTTATATTTCTGTACACAGTACATCCTTTATTATGGGTGTAGCTGAATGTTCTCAGTATTGATTGGAAACTTATACTTCTATTGTTATTATCTATTATTGTTATGATAACAGCGTTTAATTGTAACATGACAGTTCACATAAGCTTAGTTGCATCGATTTAAAATGAATAAGCTTGCTACCATTTTGGATATATTTTCACGAAGAACTGAGGAATGGACAATGCATATGTTCAGTAATAAGAAAAAGGTGGAAAGATGGACAATAAATGTAAAGTTAAGTGCCTGTTTATGCAGGATACAGAAACAGAGACAATAGTAAGAATAATAAAAGAGATAGGAGATAGGATGAAGGAGGCTGATGCGTTTTTATTTATACACCTGATTCTGAAGAAACTTAGCTAAACAGCCAAGTGTCCATTCATCTTTATAGGGACTGGAGGGTAAAAGTTTCTACAAACATTAAGTCCTGTTCACTCTAATAATAATAATAGCATAGTGGGGTAGCAGAAATAATGTACCATAATGCTTAAAGTGTAACAATGTGGAATATTATGTGAAAAGATGTCAACAGGTTTAAAAATGCAGGTGAAACGATGCTAGAATCAGCGAAATTTGATAGTAAAGAGTAATAATAAAAGCTTTATTCTGAACAATTTTTATCAAATGTACAGAATTTTCAGCGGAGTTTCTCACATAATATGTTCCCTTGGTCCAGGATCTTCAAATAAGAGATTAACTGACAGTAGATTGCGTGACATAGTTCTATTTGACCTGAAGAGCAAACCAATCTATTATGATATCTCTTCTTTTACTCCTTCGAGAAATACGCGACTTTTGGTTGTTTGTCAATTGTCAAAAGTTCAGGAGCACATATTGTGAACCAAGGACACTACTCAGGAACAGTCATCTCATGTATTTTGATAAGTTGTCATCGACATGATTAGTAGAAACTTGTGAAGCGGCAGGTCTTGAAATGTTTTATAAATACTCGCCGGTGTAAACAATGTTGTTAGAGGTTATATTTTATTACATTTAAACAAAGTGAGTAAGAGAAAGTATATACAGTAAATTATTGGTGGTTTTTCGGTAGCCCAGGTTTTAAGCACTTTAAAATCTGAGAAGTATTTTGTCGTATATGTGATGGCAATATTGAACCTGACAAGTAAACCTATAATTTTACACCAACTAGTAGACCTTCGTGAAATATTAAAATATTAAAACTGTATTGTTTCATTACTAGTTTTTGGCGTCTGCTGGTTGCTGTGTTATACTTATACATAAACCTGTCGACCTACTGAACTTCAGCAGGTTTATATTTGTTGAAATGGTCAGCTAAACTACAAGCTGTTTATCACCATTTTACAAGAGCTTTTACTATTTCTACATGTTACATCACCACTTTCAAAGGAAAAAAGCAAAAAAATTGAACAAAACATATCCTTTCCGAGAATTTCCTCTTCTGGCTATACAATTATATATGTGATTATACGCAAAGAATATTCTAGAATTGTAGTTTATAACAATATTAGCGTTTTTCAAATAGTATCGATTTGTTAAGTAAGCTCAGTGGAATTACAGTTCACTTAAGATGCATAAATTATAATAAGCAAACAAATATAGTAACAAATAGAACATAAAATAAAATGAAGGAAACATTCACAAACAGTTAAGAATCACTAAAACCCTAATGGAAGCGTCGGCGGCATAGCGGTTAGGACGCTCGCCGACCATGCACAAGGTCCGGGGTTCTATCCCCGGCCGCCAACGCACTTCTTTACCTCGCTAAGCCAGAACTAAAAAGCTGGCGAAGAGGAAAAGTTGGGCATGAGGCTAGCAACCTCATCCTGTAAAAATAAACACCTCTACAGAAACTTCAAGCCTCTTGCTTGAAGCCCCATGTTACACTGAGAACGTGAAGGAATAAAACAAAACAAATAAAACAAGAACCCTGATGGCCAAGGTAAGGATAGTGTCTGGACCAGCTGCTTTTGGATATATAAGTTAGTTTTCTTAATGTGGATCACAATGGCCTCAGTAATATGTAGTAGAAAAACTCTTAAGGGGAAGTTAAGATTTGTTGGTATGTGGTAAATGACTTTGAAAGCCGCCTCATTGACATCAGTCTTGTGTTCTGTATCCACAAAATAAGATAGAACAGCGCTATGAATAGATTTTGTTTGTTCTTTACTTAACCACGCAGGATGATGTTCGGGAATCCGATGAGGAGATAAATCTTTATTGACTGTTTCAAAAGATTTTCGCAGGTTGACTGGTTTTTGTATTACTTGAACTTCACTGTTTTTAACCCAAAAAGCCAAAATCATTATTATGTACTATTCCGGTCGACAAATAATCCTAAAACTAACATCACAATAGTCAATGGAATGTTTTGAAGTTACTTTTTTTTTGGAAATTTCACCTGTAATCTAAGCAAACTCATTTTGACAGATGATGACACAAGCATATCTGTGAACAGAAGCTCTGTCAGGAAGAAATGTCTCATTATGATTACTTTTGACAAGAATTTCTCTAAATTATAATTAAGTGTGTGCTCGGTGTAACGGATGGTTGCTTACGGACCATATTAGCTAGTAAAGATTCCATACCGTAAGTGATCAGAGTTTAAAAAAGTATTGGGCTTTCGTATTTGACCTAATTACTTTACAATAAATCCCCTTCTTCGAAATATGACGGTAACTGGCTTCAGTTCTCCAGGGTTATCATAGTTCAGTGTTAAACAGTCAGAAACACCTCTCCGGTACTTTAATGCTTTGACTACTTCTCCAGTTAATGTTAGTATGTAGTGAAGTCTACTTAACGAAAAACAAATATGTGAGATCCATTAAAATTGAATATAGACAGTGTGTTTCTCTTAAGAGTGGGTAATTCGAATTTCCATCTGCCAAATTAGCTCATATCATTTTGTTTTGATACAGTTTAAAAAAAAATTTGACAAACTTAGATTCTTTCATGAGTAAAACACTTAGAAAATCACGTTCATTCCTAGCTGATGTGTGTTATAATAGGGTTTTTTCTAAAAGATATCCTAACAGTGATACTTAACACTAGCGAAGTCACAAGAATGCATATTAGAGTGTAAATTCTCATTATCAGAGGATCAGAAAAATTCAATTCACATTATATATATATATATATGCCATCATTTTAGTACAACAAACAAATCACGACTTTTAGTTTAGTGGTACGTAAACCTACTTGATGAAGCTCTTGTGTAAGTCTGTCTCTCACAAATTTATTTCAAACTGGAATATGAACTGAAATCAATCGGAAAATCACTGAAACCTAGGAAGTGCTGTACAGTTGTTTCGTCCCCATTTGAGTTTCTTCAGCATTCATAGATGTGTGTGTATACTGTAGATCAAATTGATGCACACAAACACTTGAAAGCAGATTTATTTGTTAAAAAGACTCCGTAAAACGAATAAATGCATCGGTAGCACAGCGGTAGAATGCTAGTCAACCACGCATGTGGTTCGGGGTTCGATCCCCTGCCGATGTACTTCTTTACCTCGTTAAGCCAGTAATAATACTGGTAAAGAGTAGGGTTGGGCGTGAGGATAGCAACCTTCCCCCGTAAAAATGAATACCACTGCTACCGAGACTTCAAGGCTCTAGCTTGAAGCCCTATGTTCCACTAGGAACGTAAAGGAATAGAAAAACAAAAACAATTAAACTTCTCAAGCTAATAGAAATAGTTGGCTGTTAGACTTCGGTGACTATGCCGATATGGATTTAATAGTTGATGACTGGAGCTGAAGATAACAGTCTCGGTGGCAGCATGTTTCGACCAAACCGTGGCCTGTGGATTGCCAGCTTGACACTTTAATACTTCAAATGAAAAGAGACCCATAATTATACCAGGAAGCTTTATTACTGATAAGTATTTTTTCTGGTCGACACAACTGAATTTAAGTTCTTTTTTGAAGTGTTTTATTCTACTAGATGAAAAGAGAGGCTGTTAACCTGAAGTAGACGCTGTGAAAAAATATCCTGCAATTAGGATGAATGATGACGTCTTATCATGTGAGTTGTGATTTAATTCATGACCTGGACAAAAGACATGCGACGCTGTTTTACAAATTCGCTGCAGACTACTGATCGAGTGGGACCAGAGTGAGAAATGACGAGTTGGAAATCTGTCCAAGGGTGACATGAAGGAGATCGTGTGAAGAGGAGATGATAGACTATGGGGTCAGCTGAAGAGGACTGCAGAGAACAGGATGGAAATGGGGATGTGTTGCTGAAGTCCATTATTCTACGTGGAGTCAAAGGGAATAGTAATAATAATGTTGTTTCTCAGTCAATCGTTCAATGTTTCACCATAATTTCTCCCCTTATCATAACATATGTCATATGTTAAATACCATCTCAACCACCTTGAATTTTAATTACATACTGTCAGTATGCTGTTGAGTTATTTCGTCTTGTCTAGATCGAATATACACAATGATTTATCATTGTAATAACTATTTGTGCATTTGCTTTTAGTGTGTTATTAGTTTATGAACTATTTCAAATTTGCTCCCATATATATATATATATATATATATATATATATATATGGGAGCAAATTTGAAATAGTTCATATATATATATATATATATATTGTATAGCTGTGAAAATACTTATTTTGTGTTAATTGTTCCACTGAACTCAATGCCAAATTATTTGTATTTGATGATGACATCTTAAATTATTTAAACTGAACACAGATTTTCAATTTAATGCGTTTTTTGTAGAAGACTTAGAGCACACTCACGAAATTGAATTAAATTCAATTCTTTTCACAATATTTATTGCTTTTGCTTCACAAAAGCTTATAAATATAACTAACTGTATAAAAAATGGTCTCTTTTCTCAGGGTACTTTTCAAAAAAAGAGGAATTAAAGTATCTACGATAGTAAAATGCCCATTTCTATTATTTACTAGTAAGCAGAAGAAATAGTGGACGAATTAAATGCCCAATAATAAGATGTTACTGTTTTGAAATTGAAAATACAGTTTTACTCTACAGATAACAAAACCTATCCACTGACTGCTGTCGATGTCATTATTGCTCACTGGGGTCGATCCCAGAACTCTCAATTAAAAGGTCACTTCGTATACCATTCAGCTACTTGAACAGGGATCCAAAGGCCGATCAATTTTGACTTTTACGAATTGGCGGTATATGGTGCGATAATCAACCAAAGTCTGGATACTAATGGGTTGACCGTTAAAGAAAAACTGTATATTTTCTGATATGAGGTAATGAAATTGCCTGTACAACATACTGTGGGCAAACTGACTTGAAATAACAGATCTCAGTTAATCTCCTTACTGCTTGGTAATAACCATACTATTCGTATTATTAATTTAGTATTGACAGTTTGAGCGTAATATATTTTTAGCTTGATGTTATCTAATTAATAGTGGTTATCATGGGAATAAGTACGTCGGTGGCATAGCTGTTAGGATGCTCGCCAAGCATGCACATGGTCCGGGGTTCCATCCCCGGCCGACGCACGCCTTTACCTCTCTAAGCAAGAAATAAAGCTGGTAAAGAGGAAAGACTGAGCATGAGGCTAGCAACCCCATCCTGTAAAAATTAAACACTGTTACAGAAACTTCAAGCCACTAGCTTGAGGCCCTATGTTCCACTGGGGAACGTGAAGGAAAAAAAATCAAGGGAATAAGGAACACAGCTCCCTTCCTATTTTAAGGTCATTAGCTGGATGCGTACGAATCTAAAGGAGTGACAAAGTTTCCACTGAGACCGAAACAAAGGAACCTTCCTTTTTAACGATAAAATGTTATCCCCTAATCAACTGAGTCCCAAGATGAACTACTTGTCTAAAGAGTGACAGTATTTATTGACTGAAGTTATCCTGAATATCAGTTGATCTATCCTACATGACTGAAGTTCTCGGTCACCGGTAGTAAGTCGAAGCTGCTGTACTAGGGAGATGACATGTCTACAGAGTCGTGACCCATGATTTTGGCCCATTAAGACAAACTGACTGGAAACTGAAAGTAAGTTCGTTCAATGCAGAACGTACATCTTATAGGATATTTGAGGAAAGTAGCACAGCAGCTGACTGTACCTAATAATCACTTCATATCTTATGAATGTTATCTGCTGAGACTTTTATATATATCAGAATACAGTTGTCTGCTGTTTCGTGAATAATTTCCTTTAAAGAAACTAGTATTTCTTATTATAACTATACGGATTCGACAGAAGTACACTCTAGAATCACAGAAGAATGAAATCATTTCTTAGGCCGGATCTAAACATCATCTAACCCATTCCTTAATTCATTTGAAAACTAAAACAATTTTCACCGCTGTGTTTATTCAGCCTTTAGTTTGAATTAGTTTCCAATATATTTATGCTTGGCATAAGATGAGTGCAGTGCGCGAGTTTTTTTGTTTGGAATAACATAAACATAATTTCTTCTGCACTATTTTTTTCACATTCTTATAGCTGTGCCAAAATAATGTTGTAGACGTAAGCAGTTTAGCTTACTTTAGAATGCCTTTTATGGAAAAAAATATCGATTGTAAATCTTGCCTACCAGTTGACTAAATGAAATCAATCAATAGGAGTTTCTTAAGACTTAAAATCAGATTTTTTTTTTCTTACTCGAAGTTGATTTTGTATGTTGTTCACGTGATATTGAATAATTGATTGAAAGAAACAATATATGTGACTGCGCGTGAGTGCGTTCTCACACATATGCGCTCGCGCGCGCGTACACACACACACACACTGAAAAAAGTGATCAGCTGAACAAAACCAACAATCAAAGTGTAGTTTCAAGTGACTCTTGGCAATTAGTTCTAAACAAGAAACAATAGCCTATTACATAATTCAAGTTTTCTTACATGAATTACTTCCTGGGAAGTTAATTTTAACACCTAACCATTGAACTTTAATTAGATCAAAAACAGGATATTATTTTTTTTGTCATTCCTATGCATTCCTAGTGGAACATAAAACTTTAAGATCTGAAGTCTCAGTTTCTACGATGCTGCCTTTACGGGGTAGGGGTTATTAATTAGCCTTACTCTCAACCTTACCGCTTTTTCAAGACTTGCTATTGGCTAGTGTAAGGCACAGATTCTTTGAAAAATCCCTCCTGGATGATTTAATCACAATATTTATGCTTATCTGAACGTTTCAGCTAACTTTGTGCTTATTATTTCTCTTTTCTCAAACTGTATATCATTGTTCTCACATTGGCTTGCATATCACATGTTGATTTGATCCTTATTATTTGTCTGTGTCCCTGTTTGATATCCAAATTTAATGCTTCTCTTTGTGGTTGTGTGTACATTGAGAATGTGTTGTATAACGATGTGATTTTGTTTGAGTTAATCAGGGTGATTCTAACCTTGGTCTGTCAGTAGGGATTTTCGGTGTGTGATTCTTATGTACAGAGATTTCGATCCCGCTTTACAGGAAATATCCTACTTGATTGCAAGTACTTGTTTTGTATTTAGAAAATAACCTTAACAACTGCTTAGTGACGCTGTTTAGGTGATTTCGAGTTTTCAATGTTAATATTGTTGGATAGAACCACATAGATTAATGAAATAATCATCTTTTTTGGAGCTTTTCGTAACTGTGAGTGTCTCAAGTAAGTTTTATCAGTTATAGAGTAGGATACGGAGATCGCTCTACCGTTCTCAGCGAGTCCGCAACGAGTCGGTTCTGGTCGTAACAGCTAGTATCGTAGGTCAGGTTCATGAGTGAGTCGTCCGGTAGTCTAACCCGACACATGTGCGTGGTTGATGAGCATTCTCCTACTGAATCATCGATTCACAATAACGTACTTAATCAGTCTATGGTGTTTGAAGAGTGTTAGTATTATTTTAGGAAACAAGAGTATTTATTTGTGGATGGTGACTAGCAGTGGAATCCAGGATGCTCATCTCGTCCTATTTGGGGCTCATCGTCTGGATATACCTGCATTCCCCAGTGAGTGATGATGTTCCCACCGAGGCTCGAACCCAGTGCCCTTAGTTTCAAACGCCAAAGCATTATCCACTAGACCACTTGAGCCACGACAGCCACTTCTTGTGCAACGGGTAATATTAATTATTTAACTGAATTTTAGATTTTCCCGTCGATTGGCTGGACCGAAGTGCTCGGTCTGAGGTTGACATGTCGGCTTCTTGTGCAGATGCTTCGACGATGTCTAGGTGTGTAATTAGAATTTATTTGATGTATGGTGACTAGCAGGGGAATCATCGGTGGGAACATCATCACTCACTGGGGAATGCAGGTACATCCAGTGACGAGTCTCAAATAGGACGAAATGCGCATCCTGGATTCCAATACTAGTCGCCAACCACCAGTTAAATTCTGATAATGTGCCCAGACATTGTCGAAGCATCTGCACAAGAAGCCGACGTGTGAACCTGAGACCTAGCACTTCGATCCAGCCAATTGACGGGAAAATCAAAAATTCAATTAAAATAAGAGTATCTCTAGTTTTTTTTCATCATCATTGAAAGCATGAATATTTAATTGTTACCTGTGATATGATGGTTTTGAACCCTTGTGAGCTCCGGGTTTTGTTGTCCTAGCTGTTGACTTCAGTTTAGGCATCATTTCTTAGTTATTTATATTCATCATTATCGATAATTAATTACATTACAACTTATTTTTCTCTGTGTATCGAGACAGTTGTCAGTCGGCATTTCAGCGTTAGGAAGCTAGCCGATTACTCCACATAAGGTTCAGGATTTGATTCATGGCTAACGCACTCCTAAACCTCGTCTAGCCTGTAGCAAGCCCATTAAAATAGGAAGGCTGGGTGTAAGACACGCAACCCCAACCCTCCAAAAAAACATCACATTGAGTGAAATTTCAAGGTCTGAAGCCTTAAGCCATATGTTCCTCTCGGAACATGAGGAGTGAAAAAAGTTAAGACAGATGTTTCTTGAGATGATGTGAAAGTGTTAACCAGATTAGTGAAAATTCGTCCTCTCTTCATATGTGGAAACTACTTAATATTTCCAAGAAAAAAAGAGATGATTTCTATTTGCTGAGAAGCATGTGCACCTTTCTTTCTGGCTAAAAGTGAGTTCAAAACCAAATGAGAACATTACATGAAGTATTTCTAGTATACTCACGTTGCGTTTGCAGAAATCAGGTAAAACATTTTCCTAAAGATCATTATTACATTTCATCTTTTTTATTTTCTTCATCGCTGAGTAAGCATATGCAATACATATGATAATAGATATAGCGAAAGTTACTAGTGAGATATGGTATATTCTGAAAAGACCTATTGCTATACACATTTATTCATTCATTTACTAATATTTAAAAGCTCTGATATCGGTTTCATATTGATTTCAGTAAACCGTACAGATAGGTCGCTTGTCGCTGCTCAAAGTAATATAAGTGAATTCCAAGTTCGATCACGAAATGACTTCAGTTGGAGAATCATTAATAACCAGAGAGTACTGGACAGGTGTTTCTTCCTTGCTGCTTGGGGCTCTTCAGAGGCAAGTACTCATGAGCCTACCAGGGATCGAGCCAAGGACCTTCAGGTTAAAAGGCGGTCTGGTATCTCATTGAGCTACTGAGATGGAATGTAATGTTTTCAATGGTTCTCCAATTGAAACTAGTTCGTGATCATACTGAAATTCAATCAAATCCCTACCAGCTAATACTAAAAATTAGGGGGTTCTTTAAGCTGTCTTTATATAGCTAAATGTATTAGTAAATTTTAAATCTCATATTTCAGTGCTACTTATTGTTCAATGTATTTTCTGAGTTTATTTTCTTTAAATTAAATGAATTAAGTGAATTTGTGGAATAGTGTTCATTTAAAGCATTTCTGGATTTGATATCATTGAAGATTTAGATATGTCTGAGTGATCATGAATTTCTGTGTACGAGATGATCTGCAGCTGCATCCAAGATTTTCTCCGTTGTGTCTTTCATCTTTTAGTGTTTATTAAGTAACTGTAGTGTGATGTTATTTCTGTCCCAGAAGTTGCCAGTTTGAATATACTGGAAGTTCATCGACTTAATGTAGTCTGGCAATAACCGACTACAATATTCATTACTTGGCCTTCCGAGCTGAACTTAATAGTCTTTAGGCTTTGAATTCGCAGTTGATGTGGTTTCGCTGTTACAAAGTTGATTTTCTAGCTAAACACACCTCCGGCTAGGTGAGGTCTAGCAACACGTTGGCAGGGAATTTAACTCGGGATTCCTTGTGACTGGCAAGCATTCTGCCGTGAGCCAACGACTCATCTGACCAAGTAAAATGCTTGCCCTTACAATGATGAAAGATACACAATAGTCCAAGATCCGAATTATACACAAACACGTGCAGAATAAACAAATAAATAAATGACGTGAATTCAAATAGACCAAAGTACTATAAGAAATCATCACAATGCAAAGGTTATTTTACTTGTGTACACACTACAGTTTGACAGGAATAAAACAATTTCGAATACGCCAAAATTGAAGTAATTCATGTGATTCTGTATTTTCCTGTATGCCTCCTTCATGTCTAAGGTTTGCAGATAGTTGAAGGATACAGTACACAATTATTTCCTAATACCTGTCAAAATACTTCTGATTTACATATGTACTTTTCTGAATATTATAAAATATCATAGAAATATATACCACATGTTAGGTATTCATATGCAAATATCTTGCACTCATGAAGATCATATGTTGCATGTCAAGTGGGCACACTTCAAAACGAGGCAACAATATGCACCATTTCAACTTGAATTCCTACATTAGTTGTTTATAAGTGATAAAATTTTTATTGGGAGATAGATACTACTGATATTTACTACTTAATCGATTTCTTATCGCATAACAAGTGCGATATATTTAGGCATATATGTTATACATTGAAACAAAGTCAGTAGTTTTTAATTGACAAGTAGACCATAAAAAGCAGTCATTAACCCTAAATTCAAAACACATTCTTGGGTAAACTGTGTTGGATTTTATGTGAATCACAGGAACGTAGCAGAAGCAACCTCCTTTACGTACTTGAGAAGCATCGTTTCAACTACAGGCGGGCGGAAATGTTGGGGATATCAAAGCAAGGATCGGGAAGGTAAGGCAAGCTTTCATTACTCTCAGGCCTGTGTGGAGATCAACAACACTGCATGAAAGATAAGATCCAGGTTTTCAACTCCAATGTGAAGTCAGTGCTACTAAACGGATGTATCAGAGACTTAGCGCTGCGTCACGAAGGGCACTTCAAACAAACTACAGACTTTCACAACAGCTGTCTTCGCTCACTACTCAAGATCAGATGGCCTGCGAGAGAAGATCAGCAACAGGGATCTCTGGGAGCGAACCAACCCAGCAGGAACCAATTGTGCAACAATTATTGCAGGAAGAAATTGAGGTGAATTGGCCTCACTCTGAGAAAACAAACCATCAAGTGACACCACAAGACAGGCTCTCGAGCTGAACCCGAATAGATCGGCCGTGTGAGGGTGACATGGAGGAGGTCATGCGAAGAGGATATGAAAGCACTTGGACAGACGTGAAACAAGGTGATGAAGATGTTGGTTGAGAACCGAAAGCAATGGAGACCTGCGGTTGTAGCCCTATATTCCTCTAGGAACTAAAGGAAACAATAATAATAAGAATACAGGAACGGAAATATTTCTTTGAACAATGATAATATTTTACTAAAGTGGTTTTTACTGAATTCATCCATTAGGTAAATTCAGATAGCGTTGACTTGATTTTGTGACGCAAACGTCAGTAGGGCTACGCATCCTTTAACATTAAAAGGCGTTCACGATGGTATTTACCAGGATCATGAGCAATAAACTGTGCTCGAAACGTCATCCACATATTTATACTGTATCATTGTGTTATATCAAATAAAGTGAACTAATCTAGAACAAATCATTTGTACTTTGTCTTCAAAGTATGATTCCAGAAATAAGAATGTCTTTTGTCAGACTAGGTGACTTTATTACGATTCATTTTCTCTGCACGAAGGACATATTTACAATTCGTATGGTTTCTCATCTTTTAGTGATTTCAGCGCCATAATACAATGTCGTTTTGCTGCTTCATTCAAATGTTCACAACTACTAACAACCAACCTGGGAAACTTGGAGCGATAAACAAATAAAGCGCAGATTTTAACCTCTTTTGCTCACCTGGTAAACACCGACACACAATCACACTGCCGTACATAACACAATACACTGAAATGCTGAAGCATTTCTTAGACGTCAGACTGAAGTAACTATCAGAATAGTAATAATACTGGTAGCTTTATTCTGAACAATACGTGAATATGCTGTACACAGTTTTCAGCGTGGCTTTCTCTACTACTTATAAAGACCCTTCAGTTAAGATAGTAATCTAAAGGGGGAATTGAATAACTTTAATATGTATAGCTTATGGGAAATTAGGTGGCCCAATTACTTAGACAGGTCGCCAACTTTTAAAATACGAAGGGCTAGTTAAGTTAATTGTGGGAAATTTATACTTCCTATCGAAAAGTTTTATCAAGTTCATATACATTTATGATAAGGAAAGAAGTGTGAAACTGACCTGTAAACAGGTCATGTACGTGGTTCATGTACTTGGTAAACTTTATGGAATAAATATCTCAGTTTTATAAGATACGTGAGTGGTTTTTTGAGAATTAAGAGAACAGGATACAGAAATGTTATACAACTGTAGGTGAACATGGGAATGATATTGTGTTAGGAAGGTAGAAAAACACACTCGGTTACAAGTGATCATGTACTTATTGCAGAGAAGAAGGCGATCTTAACAAATGAAGAGCTAATGAGGTAAATGATGGTAAAAAGAAAATTACAGCGGTAAACGGTGACAGATACCAACTAAGGTTTTTTCTATGTGAAGAATAAAGTTCCGAAGAAATGAGTTGAAAGGGTAACAAAATAGTAATTATCTCTTTATGGATGAATAATTATGACGCTCTTCTAATGGCAGTCATGAAAAAATTCTTATGTTGTATACATTTGAAATGACAGACTAGTATAGATTGGCTAGAGTCGATTATGAGTGCAAAATGGCCTATTTGAAAAATGGGCCACCGAAATACCCCACCGTTATACTGGATATAATTTCTTTTGTTTAGTTTGTTTTAACCTGTTAAAATAGGATATCTAATGGTGTTTTCTACTCTCGTGAGTATTTAAGATATCTACAACATCCTAATTTGCACGTTTCTACTACAACTGAGAAAAGGCGAAATCATGGGTGGCAACCTATTTCAATATATGAGATGATTGTCCCTGAGAGTTTTAGTACAAACTGCCAGTGCCTGAGAAAGTAAACTAATTTATTCAGCTGTTAATGTGTCTTCGGATCAAACAGTGTACTCCTAAACCTTCTTAAATTGGCTTTCAACCAAATATGGTGTATTTCTCGAAGAAGGCAAAGAAGAAATGTCACAAGGGATTGGTTTCAGCTTCAGGTTAGACAGCAGTGTGTTGCGCAATTTACTGGCAGTTATTATTCTACTTGAAGATCCTGGACAAAGAGACACTACTATGCTATAATTTCCGCTGAAAACTGTGTTCAGAATAAAGCTATTATTATTACTAATATTGGTATTATTATTGAATGAGCACTCTGATACATTAAGATAGGACTGAAGTATGTGTAGGTCTCCGAGATGGTTATTTTTATCCACGTAAATATCTGTTTTTCTACTCCATCATTTTTAAATTCAAATTAGAAAAACATAAATTTAGCTTGGATTACAGTATTTCCTCTCTGGTTCGCTTGCAATTACAGATTTCTTTGGATAAACAGTGTTAACCAGACACTTTTGAGTCTATCTATATCATTTGTATAACAAGGAACTTTGGCAAGGAATCAGTAAACAAATTATTGCTCAACAAGTATTTTTAAGGGAATGGGGATGAATTGAATATTCCCTGAGGAGACCTCTAAGTGACATCATAAGCCGAGCCCTCAAGTGACACACGAATGGGAAAGTGCCGTTTTGGCGTTTGACGGTAACATGGAGGAGAATATGAGTAGAAGGAATGAAAGCTTATATGCAGTCGTGAAGCGATGAGAACAGAGAATCGAGTGAGGCTGAAATTTACTACTGAAGCCTTATGTCCCACCCGGAACTCAAGGAACACACGATAATTTTACTTTGAACGAGAGTTTGTCTGAATGTCTTCTTTGATTATGAATTGTTTAGTCCCTTTCTCGTTTACTAACCAAATGTCTTTATAATACAGTCTACCACTGTGGCCATTTCCACAAATGTTACACCCTAACTAGGTGGTGTTCAGAATTGAGCATATATTGATTTTTAGTATTTATTCATGGTGAGATGCTCAAATTTCAATAACAGCCTACTTATAATTATTTTTCTCAGCTAACTGAGGTACATTCTGACAGCCTGAAGGTCAATTGTTCCAACAAAAGATATCAGATTGAGAAAGGCAAAATTTGAGTTGAATGATTGCAGAGATTATTGCCTGATTATAAGTGAAATTGTAGAGAAAAAAACACTATTTTTAAGTTTACGCAGTAATACATTACCACTCGTTTTGTAATAAAGTCTTACATGAAAGTGTTTCCTGACTGACGATCTTCCAATGATCTGATGCATCAGAAACAAGATCATAATCTCCAATTTGAATAAAAATCAAATCGCTTATTATAATTGGAAAGGGTAGTAACTTCTTCATCGCTAGCCAAGCACATGGTACGGAGTTCGATCACAGACCAACACATTCCTAAGCCTCACCTAGCCGTTATTAAGCCCGGTAAAGAAAGAAGTTTGAATGTGAAGCTGACAACCCCAACCTGTAAAGAAATAAACATCACTGCTACTAAAACTTTATAGCCTACAGCTGGAAGCTGTATATTCCATTCGAAACTCAAAAAGATAATAAAATAATTTCCACTACCAAGCAAACAACAACTTCTGTTTTTTAGAAATAATTTACTCTCAATAGTCTTTCATATTCTTGAAAGTCACTTGATAACTACTACTCATCTACTTGTTGTTCTATCTTTGTTTATTTTTATCTTTTGTAAGATAACCAAAATAAAAAAACGATTACAACACCATAATTCCACTCATAAACTAGGTTTACCTTTCTTTTCCATTGTTACGGATTTCTGAGACTCAAAGGTCGGTCGATCATAAACAACGGAGAAAAGAAACACACAAAGATAATCCGGGCAAATTTTCCAAGAAATAGGTCATACTATCGATTTCTGCTATACTTATTTATTTATTTTATTTTATTTTAGATGATCTCAGCAATCAGAATTATTCACTCATCAATAAGTAAGCCTTTTAAGTTGATTAACAGCGATTAATGCAGGCACCCTGTTGTGAACCAACTGATTTTTGAGCGTGCATTCAATCATCATGATTTAGTAGTGATATAAGTAGCACACTTTCTGTTAAAAATAGAAAAGGGAAAAATGTTGACTAGTTAAAAAGCCGTGAGATTCATTTTTTAAAATGCTTCAGTATTTAGGATCCTAAAACATAGAAGATAATGGGACTGACGACTTAATGTGCCATATTTCCTGTTGCATATGTTTCTAGGCTTCCTTTTTCTCAAATCCCTTGAAATTATATAGTTAGGAGCCATTGTTTAAATCAGTTTCCGCTTCGTGTTGACGGATTATTTAGGTTTGAAAGGCTCGATCTTTGTTCGTATGTCGGCTCCTAGTACGGACGCTTCAACGATGTCTGAAGATTAACACGACGTTATTTTGGTTGATGGCGGGTGACTAGCACTGGAATTCAGAAATCGAATTTCGTGTTACTTGGAATTCGTCTGCTGGATATAACTGTACCTGTGTGAGTGAACGTGTCCCAGTAGAAAATAGAATCCTGAACCTATCGTTCCAAACGACTCACAAAAAGGTGGCTCTTACTGCCCAGTGGCCTACAGGATAACTCTGGAGTCTGAAACGATTGGTACAGGGTTTGTGACTGATTCTTAACTTCATCATTTACGAGGGAGTGAGGACATCTATGTGATAAGTCTCGGTAAGGGGGAAATGCGCACCTTAGATTCCAATACCTGTCATCAATTAACCAGAATAAAATTGTGAGCTATATCTACGCGGTAAAATAAAATGTTTCAATAATAACTTATGTTTGTTACATTATCTAATCAAGATGTAGTTGCATGATTATTTCACTAAACATGCTGACGATCTGAAGTTTTCTGTCCAAGTAAATTCTACATCTGATTGTTCCGATATGAACAGACTCATATTTGAGGTTAACTAATGGTCTCACTCAAGTGTTCTTAAAAAAGATCCATTTAAATGTCATACTATTGATTTTAGTTTTAGATGTGAACATGACTTGCAGGGTCTGATTCAGTCCCACGATTTTTATAATAAAGATAGCACTAAGATAGGGAGTAGACCAAATATATCAAACTTTAGGGTCAGTTTTTCTTCAAATTGCTCTTGATTGTCTCATATCTCGTTGATTCCGAATAGAATTTAACTTCTGACTCATTACGTAAAGGAGTTGAAACTTTCTGGCATAACTTAACCTTTTCTCTTGCAGTTTATTAATTCACTTATTCTGCCTATTCTTCGTTTTTGTTCCTCTTTATTCTTCCCTGGACTACTTCATATTACGAAGAACCCTGAAGGTTGTAAATAGGGTAATTGGTGTGCTTTTCGCTCAACTAACTGTCATTGTTGCCTAAAGGTATTTTAATACTTTCAAGAATTTGGCTAAAGTCATTATGTCGGATACCAAAAATCCTCTTTATTCTCAACTTTATCTTTGTATCTCTTCGGATAAAACCAACAGAAATAGTATGACAATTTATACTCGCACATCAAGATATGGAAATTCTACCGTACCATATTTAGCACGGGTTTTGTGTGAAGAGACAAATGTCAGAAAAGGAACTTATAGACTTTTTGAATAAGCAAATAAGTAGCAAATTTTAACTAGAATTATATTATTATTATTCCCTTGGGTTCCTAGTGGAACATAGGGCTTCAACTGCACGTCTCCACTTGCTTCTGTCTTCTGCTGTACTTTTCACTTGCATCCATGTTAGTCCATACTGTTTTAGCTCCTCTTCACACGATCTCCTCCATGTCACACTTGGACGTCCCACTCGTCGCTTCCCTTTCAGGTTCCACTCGAGCATTGGCCTGACGCGTGATGTCACCCAACGGCCTCCTCAGCGAGTGTCCAATCCATCTCCACTTTCTCCTGCATATTTGTTGGGCGATTGGTTCTTGTTTTGTTTGTTTCCATAGCTTCTTGTTGGTGATTCTTTCCGGCCATCTGATCTTGAGTATAGAACGAAGACAGTTGTTGATAAAGGTCTGCAACAGGCTGTTGAAAATATTCTTTGTGACCCGCCAAGTTTCTGAGCTAGAATTATAATATATATATATATATATATATAATTTATTATATTATTTAATTATGATTCATTATGCTCCACTGACTTTCATTTTTTTGTGGTTTTATTATTTTTCCACTTTATTTATTTATACATATATTGGATGGAGGATTTCATCATGAGCTGACATCAGTTATATGTATTTATAAAAGGAGCCAAATTGTTGAAATAGGTACAAACGCTAAAAATTCCACTCTGTATAAATATCATTTGGGATGAAGTGATAAAATTATTATTATTATTGTTATTATTATTACTGGGATTCAAATAAAAGTCGATATAGAGATGTTGTATACATGATCTTATTTTTATTCAGTGTGAATTTTCCCGTTGATTTATTGAACTTAAATGGTGGACCACTGTTGACATGTAGGCTCCATGGGCGGATCCTTCAGCAATGTCTGAAGATTTAACTTGACGTAGTTCGGTGGATGGTGACTATCAGTGGAATCCAGGATCCCTGTTTCACCCAATTTAGGACATATGATCTAGATGTGCCTGCCAATGAGTGATGGTGTTCCCACTGGGACTCGGACCCAAAACCCATTGTTTCAAACGCCAAAGAGTTATCCACTAGACTATTTGCATCACATTGGAAAACCTTGGAGTACTGGACAGATGTTTCGTCCTAGCTTAGGACCCTTTAGCAGTACTCACTCATGAGAGTTCGAATCCAGGAACTTTCGATTACCAGGCGAGCTTGCATACCACTCGTCTACTGGAATCCAATCCAATGGCCTATTAATCCCAACTTATCTCAATACATATATATATATATCGCAAACGCCAGTTAGTGGCATAGCTGAGTAACTGGTTTCTTACCTGGTTACGGTTTTTTACTACAATTCCAGGTAACTTCTTGTATAGAGCCAGTCCCTATTGAGCATCCGATTAATTATCAAGTGTTGGTTTGCAGGCAGTTGATTGGCTACAGATTTGATCATGAGTTGACTCTAATTAGCTTATTTTCAAATGCTGGTTCATAGTCTTCACAAAAAACATACTATAATTTGCATATTTTTATATTCATTGAGTTGAGTGAAACTTAAGCCAAAAGTAAGTCCTTTCGTGTTTCTTATCCCTTTAAATGTGAGGCACTTGATTAGGCAGCCATGATCTTATCGGAGATGGAACCGAAGACCTTTAGACAACAAAGCGATCCCTTTGACCATCCAGCCACTGGAATGCAATACAATGGAAGATGAACTCTAACTTCCGTCAATTCGTGATATACAGTACAACTGACAGCCAATGTCATCGGAAAGTATTTGTCCTCAAAAATGACATGATTCTCTAAATATCAAGTAGAAGAATAAATTTCAAATTGTATTTTTTTGAAATAGAAGTATTATTTCTAACGTTATCATCATCTTACTAGCATAGTTCAAAGTTTGAAATTATTTGTACTTAATTTTCCATTGATGTTTCTGAGGTAATTACCATCATTTCACAAAATTATCTTGAGAACTAATATTTATGCGAGTTCGGGAATCATCGGCAACCACTGCCAGGGTTCGAACCCAGGGCTTTCCAGTTGCAAGGCGAGCTTGTATACCATTCAACTACTGGGACCCGATTCGATGGCCTCTTTAATTCTAACTTCTACAATTCGTGATTTAGCGTGACCACCAACCAATGTCATCAGTGAGAAATCCATCCCCACTGCCGATGATTCCCAAACTAGGATGAAACTGCTGTCTGGCAGTACTCCCTGGTTTTCAATGGTTCTCTTACTGATATCAATCCATGGTCAAACTCGTAAAAACAAATCTAATCCTTACAAACCAACCCTTGAAAATTTAATATTTATGCATTTGATGTACTTTGCAATTGCAAAATACCTGCTGTGAATATGATAATTAGTACAATGTTCTCTATAATAATTGCTTAGTGCATTCATTACAACTTTTATTTTTCATATATATTCAAATTATACGATAGGCGAAATAAGGTCTGTAACACCAAAACTAATTTAAATTACATCATAGATTAAAATGGTTGAGTAATTGGGAGATGTCAGGGCTCACTCAGTTAGCAAAAAGTTCACGGCTGACAGTTTGTGCTTGTTACGACATATCTAGAAATGTCATCAGACAACATATATGTATATGTAGACATATGTTTGTCAGGATCGATTAGTTAAAGCCATCGTAGCTGACTGATAAAAGTAATTTTGTAAGATAATAAATGTCAAATGTGACACTTAGTGTGGTGAAGTAAATTCTAGATATAAAGAAAATATGCTGATTTTGAGTTATTTAGCTCGATAGACACATATCAAAGTTAACTGGTAGATTTCAGTAATTACCAACACTAAATTGATGACGTTAGTCATTCTCTAGTGTCAAACCGATATATCCCTTAGAGTCTTGACAAAGTGAATGAGTTTCAAATTATAGAACTTAATACAGGAGTGCACCAGCTCAAGTTCCCATATTCCATACAGCCCACAAAAGTAGGCAAAAGCGAAAAAAAGCGATTCATAAGTTCTGTAATAAACAGAAATGTGAGGAAGAAAGAATGGTAACATGGAAAACGCTTACGGTTTACTGGATCTAAGAGATTGCAAACAGCAAGTGCATTGGGAATGATTTTGAGCCATATCTCCAACAGTTCCAAGTCACTGGTTCATAGAATCCCGAAGACGCAAACCAGACAATCTATAGTTCAAACCAATAGTCAAAAATGTCATGGGCTGATTCCCGGTTTCGGTCTGACCACCCCTAGCCCTTTGCAACCTTATTAAATTTTTTCTAACACTGTTCATCGAGGAAAAAGATGGCTTGGCATACGCAGTGTGTTTCCTAGTCATCTCACTTCCACACTCCTATAGGAGTTCGATCGTGAGATCGATTGGGTGACACGTATTGGAGTCTCAGAGGGTCAAAGATACACCTTAATGACGGTAGAGGACTTCCTACCATTTAATATTAATGTTCTTTAGTTAGTGAAGTATATCTTGTTACTCGTAACATGTAATGCTTTAGAATTAATTATTTTGATTGACTAATGAAACCTTTGCTAATTTTAAAATTTTCAAAAGAATGGTTACTGAACAGAAAATACTCTTTTTGATAACCTCACCATCAGGTTCTACAATGTATACATAATAGTGAATAAATTAGGGTTATGAACAACAGTAATGTTGTTTAAATAACATCAAATCAATAATATCAATAGATCACAGCTCAGTAGCATCAACATAACAATAAACTGCGTGTCAGAAAAATTAGGGAAGATAATAATACAAATTCATGAATTTATAGTCTCCACTGAAAGCTGACCAGGGCAGTAGTTGTGGCTGGACTTGCTTCTTTTGCACACAAAGCACTGGTTGTTTCACGCGAATGGCGATAGCCTCTACTGCATGGAGCCTGTGGTACCTCAATGTTTTTGGCTATTTAACTGGTACTCGGTAGATAATAGAGAAGGATTCTCCAATGGTGGCTTTGTGGCCGGCCGGTTTGGACCAGGTGGTCTAATATCGAACTGTTGATGGTTTTTACTACAGCTTTACTTAGCCATACTGGGAGATGTTCTCGAGTATGAAAAAATTGAAAATTATATAACTAAATCTGAACAAATAAGTAAGTTTCTTGATTTTTTTATCATCATGAATAAGCTATACGGATAGGCTGATAATATGATCAATGAAAATAAAAGCTCTACAGTTAATGCATACTTATCAGTAACAGGCAATAATTAAGTAATCTGAGGTCTAAGAATGCATCTAGGCGCGTAGTAACTATATTTTTTTTTTTGACGGTACTTCAATCATATTCATTTAAATATAACTGAATAACTTTATAGTAGGTAATGTGCTCAGATTACTATTGTAATAATTAGTTACCGTAGTTGTTAGTAGATCAAAGAAAATACCATTTCCTTAATGAATCTCAAAAACCGTCTTCCATTCATTAATAACATAATATCTTTACTTTGTTTAGCGTACAAACTGAACGACGTTTTAAAAAAAATGAAACAGGAATACCTTTACGTGACCTAATCACATCTATGTGACTGTTCTGTCACATACGTTCGTTTTTTTAATTTTATATAACTGAGTTTTGTAATATTTTTGTTGTTGTTGTTGATATTATTATCATTGACAGGATGTAGTAAACAGAATGTGTCAATTATAAAAACAAAAATCTACCAAGATGGATCTTATTTCTACTTCATTTAGATGCTGTTTTATTCTCACCAAAAATAAAAATGTTTAGGACAGCTGATAGGAAACTCTGGAACTATTTTTAATGTGATGTAGGTGTTTCAGTTATGAGTATTTGGAGAACACATGCGACTTTGAAATATTATAACTTAGAAATCAGGGATGGCTAACTTACACAAATTTCTTCGCATAGCATTCACGTGTATATTGATTGTTTCCGATCTAAATTCTCAAGAAAACTCAGGCAAATTAACATAATTGTGGAGAATATTCATCGGGATATTAGAGAGAGAAAAGACTGAGAAACTCAGTAAAGATATCTTTTCAGTAATTTCAACCTCAAAAGTAGCTGTACAGACACATTTTTATACATTTCAACAGTGTTGCTCGGAAGCTATACAGTCTAAAAGTATCTCAGGTACAAAATACCTGGTGTACAAGAAAATTAATTAACCAGACACAACCGTAAAATACCTCAGAATCTATAAGAATATTTCCAACAAAGAGAGGTTCAAGCTCTACCTGCAAAAATTAGACAGAAAAAAACACGTTTTCCAAAGACACCACAATGTCAGTCAGTCACTCCATGGTGTAATCTTGAGTTCAGTAAAACAAAAAGTCACAATAGTAAAACAACACATTTTTACCAAGAATCCACCCTGACAGAACAGCAGAGGGGAGCAAGAAAAATAGAGTGAATTAAAAAATAGGACATATAATAAAGATTAACTCAAAGGAAGACATGCAAGTCAGGGAAAAAGCATGGTAATTACAAAATTAGTTGAAATATTCAATTTTGTAACAATATTGTAATTAGGTTGTTATGGAGGGATTTTCAGATTTGTTATTCTGCTACAGTTGCGTTCTTTCAGATGAACGAATTGACCGTCAAGCCTTCATTGTCTTTCTCAACATTTTCTTCACGGCTAACTTCAAAGTAAAATGATATTCTAGAATCGTCTGTAGCTGGAATGTTCATTGCGTTTTCCAGTCACTTTGACTGTCCCACGTATACTTTGAAGAATCGAATACACACAGGATAAAAGTCAATAACAGCCTTCTGGACAATAAAAAGTGCTTTCTAATGAAGGATTTTGTTAAAATGATTCATTATTATTTGACTGCAACAAGGAAATATATGTCAAAAACCGATTGTATCCCTCTTTAATGCATCTTCTTGCCTTTATTTCAAGTTCACATTCTTATGCGGAATAATTTCTCCTTTACAATCTCTATTTAGCTGTAAAATGTAGCATCTAATTAAATTTATCGTAGGCCAAATTAACGTCAGACTAATTCATAAATAACCCAATTTACAATTGAATTACCTTGAGGACTTGAAAATTAGTATGTTACTTTTCGCGGTGATATATATATATATATACATATACTTTTCTCAACCTATCCTATCAAATGAATCTTTTTCCATGTTGAACAATGATGTCATGGAATATGTCCATCGCGACACTGAGGTGAAACGAAAAAGATGCTCAGCAAAGATCTCTCCAGCGATTTCATCCTCAAAAGCAACCGTAAAATAGCATTTCTATACATAAATCGAAATAATTACAACTATTATTTAATTCAGCACAATAACGAGCTAGATTAGAGGTGATAATAATTTTCAACTTGATATGAGAGTTTGCAGATGGGACTTTCAAAGAAAAATACGCATGATTGTAAAATAGTTGCGTTATATGTAAGATAGGTTTTTAACAAATACAGGTGTGAACAGGATAAGCATAGAAACAAAATGAAAGGAAGAAAAAAGTGGCAACTAACGGATCAAACAGAACTAGATCCATGGTAAATGTAGAGATTGGACTAGTTGCTTTAGAACACATACCTATGGCTTCTCAATGCAAGTGGTGAGAGCTTTTGCAGTACGAAGAAGTCAGAAATATATTGCCTTTATTGGATTTTTGTTCATTTTGTGTATGCGTATCTATTCTAACCTGCTTTTTATTTCAATAATGAATAGATCCGTTTAGCAGGTCTTGTGTATTTAAGATTACTGCGAACAAACAGTTCTAACAACATTTAAAGTGGGGTGTATTAATCAATAGGACTATAGATAGTTTCAGGTTTACTTCTTAAGTTGAATGTGAAGTTGCTTATTATGTAACACTTTTCGCGATCACATGGAATCACATTCACTTCATTTAAAATATGCGTACGTGAACACAACAGAAAGGCTAGAACAGTAATCTTACGCAAATCTTATTATGTTTCACGGTTTTTTATGTAAATCTCATAGCTTATTTCGGTTAGTGGAAAGTGTTTTACAGTATTAGTTTACAAAAGAACTATTTTTTATTTGACGCAGAATAGAGGGGTACAACATTAAATATTAAGTGGTCACGTTTCAAGCACAGTTTATGTTGCTCATAGTCATGCCAATATGCTCACGTAACTTTCAGATTTTGCGCAGATATTACTATTATACATCTTTTGGTTTCATAAGTAATAAAATGTTCCATATTTCTGGCAGTAGTGTAACGTCATTTCCGTCGCCATTATTGGACGTAGATCTGACTAGCCAAGTTTCAGTGAACGGTTTCACTCTTCTTCAACAATCTATATTTCCTTTTCAAACTGTATCTCTGTTCTACCCTACTGTGTGTTTATTGCTGGGAATTTTTTCGAGGTGATCATGTTTTTATGATCAAAAATTCAACTATGCTGAATACCCATGTCTGTGAGAACACTTTAGAAGCAGAAAAACGTAGGTTAGAACAAGAGCGATAAACTTTTTTCATGTAATTTATGTTTATAAGGCTGAAATAAAAATCTGCATTTAATTTCTTATTTCATCACTATGTAAATAAAGTAATAAAAAAGATAGTCATCTATCAATAAAGTCTGTAATACCAAATAAACTGTTTGTGATTCTTCAGGTCTTTATTTACGTAAGCCCGTGAGCTTTACTAAATTTAGCTGGTGTTCTCTCTAAGTTACTAACAACGTTCTCTTGTTAGTAATGCTGTATAATTGAAGATTGTTAAAAATCTGTGTGGCAGGTCATGAGGAGTGAGTAGACAGGATCATGTTGGACAGACGACAGGATTCTGGAAAGTTTGAACTTCACAGATGATTTATATCTGTAGTGCAAACTCGAAGATCTTAGGACGAGAACCAACAACTTGGCTGCAGAATCAGTGATGGCACGGCTTTAAGTGAACATAGAGAAGGCAGAGGTGATGTAGATGCCTAGCCAACCACAACAAGCACCAATCACCTTCAACGGAAGAAAGTTGAAGGAAGCAACTCACCAAAAATATTTCCAACAGCTTGTTGCAGACATTTATTAACAGCTACCGTCTCTCCACTTCTAAACTCACATGGTGCGAAAGGATAAGCAATAAAAAACTCTGAGAGTGAACCAATCAAGAACACACAGCACAAGAAACATGCTGAAGGAAATGGAGATAGGTCTCACACATGCTGATGAGACCCTTGAGTGACATCACGAACCATGATACCTAGTGAAACCTGAATGGGAAACAAAGAGTTGGACGTCCAAGGGTGACATGAAGGAGGTTGTAGGAAGAGGAGATGACAGCTAGCTCATGGATAATCGTACAGTAAGCTAAAGACGACTTCAGAAAAGAGGATGAAATAGAGATTTGCTGCTGAAGCCCTATATTCCACCTGGAAAAATAAGAGAATAGTGATATAATATTAATAAATAAAGATATTAGAGAAATCTTCATGCACACACATTTTCTTCAGCTTAGATCTTTTAAGAAACTTATGGTGAACTCTTTTCCTGTATACCATAGAAAAGAATTATTTTTATGCGTAAGTTTTAATTAATAAATTCGAATAAACCGATAATAACACGTCTAGTTCCACGTGCCACAATACTTTCATTCAAGTTAATTATACATGATGAGACTGTTTCAGACAATTTCAATTTGGTAGAATGCCATCAGTGCGTTGGTGGCACAGCAGGAGAACGCCCGCCGACCACGCATGTGGTCCGGGGTTCGATCACTGGCCAACGCACCCCTTCACCTTGCTAAGCCAGTAATAAAAATGGTAAAGAGGGAAGGTTGATCATAAGGCTAGCAATACATCCCTTAAAAATAAACACCACTGTTACGGAACCTTCAAGCCTCTAGCTAGAAGCCCTATATTTCACTGGGAACGTAAAGGAATTAAAAAAGGATGCCAGTAATATAATGAGTAGTGTCTGAGAATGAAACAGAAATCTGGATTACTACAAAGCTCAAGACAGTGGCCTACGAAGTGCTAGTCTGCAGCTTTACCAGCTGAGCTGCGAGATGCAACAGATGACGAGGTCATCAGTTCATTTAAATCACCAGAAAAAGAGCCTAACTTACAAATGGTTGAATGACACTTCACTATTCTTAAATTACCGTACTAGCAGACAAGTTAGGTATTTCCGTGTCATAAGGAATCGGAAGAAGGGCAGTTGTTTTCTGAGTGAATTATTCATTAATAATGACTCGATCAGAAATAATGAAGTTCTAAAAAGAACAATATTATCCAGAAGAATGTTATAGCAAGATAAATTTCAAAACGTTTACATATTATATGACGTAGTTCGGAGTGAAATTTCACCATCGCTTCCTTCAGAAACTCGAAATAATCTAGTCACAATATGTGGTCAACTTTAGCACCGTTAAGGATACTTGGAAAGCAAATACAATGTGCAAAACGTATACAAACATACATTTATTATTGTTCCATTGGGTTTCGAGTGGGATATAAGGCTTCAACAGCACATCACTATTTTCTCCTGTTATCTTCAGTCTCTTTCAATTGACTTAACGACTGACTACAAGCTTTTATTTCCTCCCCACATGATCTCCATACCATCCTCGCGCCCACACCCCATTCGTCATCGTTCATTCTGGTTCTAATCAACAGACTTCTTTATGTACAACTTCACCAAACGGTCTACTCAGCTTGTATCCAATCTGCCTCCATTTCCTTCTGTATACTTATTAGCCAGTGAGTTGCTGATTGGTTCATTAATAGAATCCCCTGTTGTTTTTCCTTACCAACAGACCACTTTATCTTCACCATGAAGACATCAAAGGCAGCCATTGATGAAAGTTCAAAGCAGCTTACTGGAAATGCTTGTGGTGACAAGCCAAGTCTCTGAGTCATACAGAAGCACTAACCTGACACGTTTTATTCCTTTAGGTTCCTAATGGAACAAAGAGCTTCAAACTAAAGATTTCAAGTTTCGGTAGCAGTGGTGTTTACTTTTAAAGGATGAGGTTGCTAGCCTCATGATAAACCTTCCCTCTTTAACAGTCTTGTTACTGGCTTAGCTATGTAAAGGGGTTCATCGGCCGTGGATTGAACCCCAGGCCATATGAGTGGTCGGCGAGCATTCTGCCACTGTGCCACGGACGCATAGCCCTTGCGCCACTTGACAATAATATTTAAAATTTCTAATCTTGTTTCTCGTAATGAGTGGGTGCTGTTGATCCCCATTCTGAGAGTAATGTATCTATCAGACAATGACTGATATATTGTGAGAAAACTTAAATAACCAGAAGTATACAAAACAACAAGTTTGGACTACTTCTCGACCCTGTTAAATGAGGTTAT
This sequence comes from Trichobilharzia szidati, assembly GCA_944472155.2. Lineage (NCBI taxonomy): Eukaryota > Metazoa > Platyhelminthes > Trematoda > Strigeidida > Schistosomatidae > Trichobilharzia > Trichobilharzia szidati. The sequence continues at coordinate 56,227,604 of OX235274.1, forward strand.
GAAAGAATTCAATGTAGTTTCCCCTTCAAATACTCTTAACATGTATTAGATAGTTAATTGGTGGATGGTGACCATCAGTGGAATTCAGGATGCGCATTCTGTCCAATTTGGGAACCCAGGCACATCCGGATGACGAGTCTCAAATAGGACGAAAAATGCATCCTGAATTCCACTTCTAGTCACCTCCCACCAATTAACTTTTAATTACATGGCCAGACATCGTCGAAGCATCTGCACAAGAAGCCAACAGACTTGTCAACCTGAGACCGAGCACTTCATTCCAGTCAATCGACGGGAAAAACCTAAAATTGAATTAAATGTATTTGGTTGTTTCGATTTTGAGTATTGAGTTTTATACCGATGATTGTAGCTGTCATTTTCACCTTACCTATTTTAGCGCTTTCTACTTCATATGACTTCATATGCAAGTTATTAGTTCATCGTACTTATGATTGACTGACAGAATCTCGTGAATGTAAAAAAAAAAATTGTTACATGTGACAAAGCATCATAAAATGGATAAGAGCCTCATTCTTGTCATATACAACTTATATGTATATATATAACCAGGTCATTTCTTACTTCGACCATTATCATTCAGTATTAAACTGAATTCACACTGATTATCTTATTTTATAGGGCATAAATCTTTCGTCCAAAAAGTGAAACATTAATTAATGTGTATACACGTCTCTATATATTATAAAAGTGATCTAAATTATGGACAGGAGAGAATTTTAAATATTGTTCAGTGTAGTTTATTTTATACTTTTAAATATGAGAATTAGTAGACAAACAAGTGGGATAAGGGAAAAAAGCAGATCTCGCTACACATATGTACACCAAATTTCTCTAAAGAGAAGACACTTTTTATTTTGCTTTCTCTTTCTTCCATAGTTAAGAAGTTAACTTTTACATTCAGTTTAGAATAAAAATAATTATAATTAAGGTTTTATTGAAGTTAAATAAAGTACATAAGATTCTATCTAATACACTTAAAGGTGATTAAGTTGTTGATTTGGAAGATAAGGTAACTGTGGGAAAATATTTTTGAGGGAGGATAGGTGACCGTTAAAAAAAGAAAAGTATAAAAGTGCTTCTTTTAACTGTATTATGTAATCATCTATCATCCTCATTGTTATGTATGCCATTATGAAGTAGCTTTAAATATTTGCTTTGTTTTTTATTCTTTTGCCTTCTGAATGGAAAATAGGGCCTCCAGCTGTGAGTTTTAAAGTCAGAGTGGTTGTTTTATTGATCTTACAAGATAGGATTACTAGCGATTTATGCCCAAACTTCCCTCTTTGCCGAGCTTACAACCGGTCAAGTGAGGTTTAAAAAAGGAGTTGGCTGGGAACAGAACCCAAACTAATCGCAGCTTGGTTTTTGAGTATTCTACTACTGAACCACGAACACACAGGTGGTTATAAACTACCGTAGAGATTTTTAGAAATTTCATACACAAGCTTCTCCTTTATGGTTTTGGGGGAAAATTGGCAATAAAAAGACATGGAGTAGGATAAAATGGGTTTGTTGTCTATTTTGTCGCTATCTTCCTGACTGTTGATCTGAATAATTGAAGTGTAAATTATAATAATAATAGTAATACTAATAGTTTTATTCTGAACAATGTGCTCCGGTGGCACAGCGGTTAGGACTCTCGTTGATCATGCATATGGTCCAGGATTCGATCCCCTGCCGACGCACACCTGATATCAGTGGCCGGGCTGCAAAATTTAGGCTACCGACATCACATGCTTAAAATTCCATACCTGTACCAAAAATACGGTGTGGAATCAAGCTATAATCAAAATAAGAAAAATAATAAAAAATATAATGTACAAAATCCTCAGCGGAATTTATTGCATGATATTTTCTTTTCGTCCAGGATCTTGAAATATAGTGTAAGCTGACAGTGGATCGTGTGACACACTTCTATCTAACCTGAAGTGTGAACCAATCTATTATGATATCTCTTCTTTATTTCCTTCAAGCATTCCATGACATTTTGTTGAATGCCAATTATAAAAAGACCAGAAGTACACTTTTTGAACTAAGGACCCCACTCAGGAACGGTCATCTCATATATTTGGATAAGATGTCATTGAGAATAATGCAGTATTGTTAGAGGCCATAATTTACCAGATTTAAACAAAGTGAATAAGAGAAAGTACATGCAATAAATTAATGGAGCTTTATCGGAATCCCAGGTTTTAAGCAGACCACCCATAGTTTGAAACATTGTATTGTGCCTCCCCACAGAAATCTGTGGTAGAGGGTGAAAGATTTATCCGCAAGTGAGGAGACACTAGAGTTAATTTAATAGTCTTTTTTAAAAATTTTAATATACTTTAGTTCACTGGTGTTGTAGATGTCTAACAGTAAATAAAAAGGATCATGGTTACATAGGTGAAACGAAATGTTAAGTTAGTAATATATAAAAATACTGCTGTACTTATATGTGTAATGTGATTGAAGTTTAAAAGTGTATACTACTGACTGATTGAGATGAGTAGTTGCATACCACCCATATCAACCTGTAGTGCTTGCTCACCAGCCAGATCGAAGTGGTCTAAACACTGGACGACCGTCTCGCTCGTTTTGGGCTGAGCTCATCAGTGTTGTCCCCAGTTTGACTCAACTTAGGGAGCCGAGTCCGTACAAACTGCCTTGAGAAATGCTCGTGCCATAAATCAAACTCACAATTTACAATCCATATACTTAGAATGGTGGAATTTCACCGTAGTTTCCATTTGAAGTTTCTCGAGTAAAACAGAAAATGTAGCGAACAAGGGTAGCAACAAGATAAAGAGGTACAATGATTGTGAGATTATGTAATTCCTTATAAAATTGTTAATAAAGAAATGAGAAGTGAGAAAATATTGTGGGTTAGGTTGATTTAGTTCGATATAATGTATCTGAAGCGTGATGTTGAATAAGAGATGACGCAAATAAAACTAAAAAAAATAAACATTTCTACATTCTGATAAAAGGTGATTTAATCCTTTAAAGGTCATAAGTCAAGTTACCAAGGCAGAGAAAGATTCAGTAATTTATTTCCTCTCAACCACCTTACTTTTAGTTCTTCCAATATTTCTTCTTCATTAGCTACACGGAAATCAGTAGACAAAGTTAAAGCTAACAAAGCAAGATTATCTGTTGGCTTATGACTGAAATTAACGAACATACTGTTTGGTACATAGGGGCTTTTCGTTCTGAGTTTTTCAAATCATTCGGTAGCTGTCTGGGGATCTTAGCTGTATCGTAGACATTCCTCTATAATCTCAAACTGCTGCTCCAATTTGTTACCGCAGTATATCATTCTTGCCCTGTAAAATAGTAATAATATTCTGACTAGTACCCTCTTGTTATTGATCGAGCGCAAAATCCCCATTTAAATACTTGCCTACAATCTATTGTACATTATAACTTTACATTGAATAGCCTTCTAGTTTTTTTTAAATATTCCATGTAAACGTTATACATGATAATGGGTCTGTTGCACGATATGCGCAAAGCTAACAATTTTCTAAAGGTTCATGGTCGTAAAGATTATAATTTTATATTGCAGATTGGATAAGGCTTGCTTAAACAAGAAATACACAGTACATAGTTCAATCATGATAAAAAAAAAGAAAAATTGGACAGAGATGTGGAAGATGTAAGAAAGTGATTGAGTAAGCACCCTAAAGAAGTATATCAATGAATAATCTTTTTTTTCACTCTGTATTACCTTTTGACAACAAAAGATGAGCAAACCTATCAGACATTTTAAAATTCCTTCAAATATCACCGAATTATTACATGTAACAGACAGAAAACTAAAGTATTTATCATGTCTCCAATGTTCGCCTACGATATCTTAATGACATGTTATTAATTTATTGTTAACTTTTGGGCAGTGAGATAATCCTCCCGCATAAGAGCATCCCAAGTCAAGCCTAACTCGGTCGTTATAACCTTTTAAATAGTGAAATTCAGGTTTCAAAGTGATGAATTAATGATACAATAGCTAAATAGCAGTATGAAGTATATCATCAGAAGCTGACAGAAACTCTTACTTGTAATTATGCAAATTGTCATTTAACCACTTATCCACTAGAAGAGTTGATCCCATTCTGAACTTATTGACAGTATTCATTGATGATGTAGACACTTTGATTACATGTTTGGAAGGGTTTTGAAGATCTTTTCTAAGCAGAACTGATCAAAATATATAATGCAGAAAATTGAAATAGTTTTCCTTTTTCTATAGTTGGTTTGTAAGGATTAGATTTGTTTTTACGATTTGATCACAGATTGATATCAGTTAGAGAACCATTGAAAACCAGCACTGAAGTACTGCCAGACAGCTATTTCATCCTAGTTTGGGAATCATAGGCAGCACGCACCCACTGCCAGGGTTCGAACACAGGACCTTCCGGTTATAAGGCAAACTCGTATACCATTCAGCCATTGGGACCCGATTCAATGACCAGCCCATGAATTCTAATTTCTACCGATTCGTGATTTAGTTCCACCACTAGCCAATGTCAGGACAGAGTTTCCTGAAGTTCTAGCGAGAAATCGTGACCAGTGAGGTCCAATTAGATGTCACGTGTGAGAATGGATGTCCCACCTACGACAATGGTTGGGGTCGCGTTAAATCACGAATTAGTAGAAGTTAGAATTCATGGGCTGGCCATTGAATAGGGTCTCAGTGGCTGAATGGTATGCGAGCTTGCCTTATACCTTTCTTGTCTAAGTTAAACTTAGTAATCATGATGAACATTTCTTATTTCGTTTTGCTAAATAGCTTTTGTGTTGATGTTTTCAAGAAAAAGATCCTAATGCACAGGAAAATATTTGTGCAAAACGCGCACTACTATTCACTGTCCATTAAAATTGCTTTCGAAGTGTACAAGAACCTGTACAATGGTTTTCCTAATTACACTGATAACGTTTACCACGAATCGTTCTAAATGTTTCTAGTAATTAGCTGATGCAGAAGCCAAAGAAACGAGAATTATTTTTCATTGAACACAATAATAAAATAATTCATCTTGAAGGAGTAATTTGATGCCACATATCACCAGCATAGTCAAGCATGACAGGGTAAGGTCTAATAGTAAAAGTTCGTCGAACCTTCATATTATGCATACAGTTAAATGCATCTATAATTCTTCAGATCCTTTAGTATCTGTGATATCTAGAAGGACTCTCAATACTGTTCGGTTCAGGAAGGTTTTCCGGTCTACAATATAGTATAGCAAATGTCAAACGTATGAACACAAAGAAGGATGGTGCAAATCTACTTTCTATAATATGCATTAGAATCAATCAACATACAGATCACAGTAGCATTTAATGCTTAAAATACATAAATTCCCATCAGAATGAAGAGTTTAGATGTCCGGCCTCAGCTTGACACAACTTTGCACATTACCTTAATTTTTAGAGAAATAAAATGTACAGTTAGACTTCAGATAGCCTCTAAAACTTGTAATATTACTAGAAATAGTTCTGCAGAACGTTTGAACAATTATTATTATTATTATTAAATTTCCGCCAAAAGTTAAGAGTATTGCTATCTTACGTATGGATCTGATTTGAACATTTCCGCCACCTAATATAACTAACTACCAACCATCTCTTTAAGTCATCAATTAAATTCAGATTGTTGAAAGAGATGTCATTTACTCCAGCTATTTTTCGATATTCAAATATAAAATGTGATCATCTGAATGGCTGTCAAGCATAATATAGTATTCAGTGGGAACCTAGAATAGTGTTAACCTAAGAGGACCAAAATGCGTTTTGATTTCGTGGCTGGTGGGTAACAGTGGAATTCAGGATTCTCATTTCGTCTCATTTGGGACTCGTTATCTGAGTGCATCTGCATTTCCAAGTGAGGAACGGGGTTCCAATTGGGGCTCGACTCCAGTACCTATCATAACCGACATGTCAAAAGTGGTCGAATATTTTGGTCCAATCAATCAAAGGTTAAAACCGAAATGATTCAAAAACAAATAACAAACTGTTTTAGTACTAAAGGTGAACAAGATAAACAAGATGAATTTCCCTTTAAGTGCCTGTAAATTAAAATATTAAAATTTTGAACAGATTGAAACGGATAGACTTTTTCAAGCTAGTAGAGTGTTACATTTGAGCATTACCAGTTGTAGCAGTGAAGAAAGACAGTTGTGTAGTCTGTATCCACGCAGAAGTTTCATTGTGACTTGAAAGTTGCATTAGAAGATCAGTCACATTAATCGCAGGTGTCAGATATTCTCTCTAAATTGTTAAACTTGATTTTTATTGATGTAAATTAAAATGTATCACGATTTTACACATTAAAGAAAAATTAAGCGTTAATATTCACAGAGATTGATATCAACAGTCAATTATAACAAGGGAAAATGTACAAAGCAAGGTGGGAAAATAATAATATTTGATGTTTAACCGTCTTTGTTGACAGTCGGTATAAAACATTCCCCTAACTGTTATCTAAAACGCAAAAGTGAGACAAATATAACGAATTACCAGTCAGTATGTTTACTCTTTCGGATTTATTTCTTCTTGAGCACAAAATAAGGCTTCAACTCTTGAAGTTTCAATAACCGTGGTATTATTTTCATAATGTAAGGTTGCTAGGTCTAAGCCTAACCTTCCCCCTTTTCCATGTGTACTACACTGGGTAGTAAATCAGGAGAGGTGTAGAAAGTGCGTCGTCTGGAAATCAAACTTGAACCTCACGCGTGGCTGATGAGTATTCTACTGTTGAACCAATAATGCATAAAGGAGGTAGGAATGGAAAGCTGTTACTTCCAGGTTTGAGACTCTTGAGTAGTACTCCAGCATGAACTTAATCGGGAGCAAATCCAGGACCTTAAGATTACAAGGAAAACTGGATGACAGTTCAGCTGCTTAGACCATCAAGTGCACATAGGGTATCCACAGCTAAGCAATTAAGTGACGATTAAGATACGGGGAAAGGGGTTCAAGCTGATGCAAACTATGAAAAAGTGACTTCAAGATTCAGTTTTCACATATACTCAAATTGTTTCACCTAACGTTCAAATCTTCGTTTGTTTCTTTCATACTTTTGTCCACAAATGACTAAGGTTTTCTAGTTGCACATTCAAATCCAAGTATATAACTATTCGATTTATAAGACAATGAGAAAAAACTATCCACTGAAAATTTATAAATTGTTTTTATGCAAAAGTCTATTGATAGATTTCAATAATCCAAACTATCTTGTTTGATGATAGTTTTAATGAAAATACGGCGATAAATGTATGAGACCCTGTATGACCCTAACCTCTTATCCAACAGAGCATGAAAATTCTATTTAAATTTTAAACAATATTCTACGTTGAAAAAAGTCATACTACTAGCATATACAACAGTCTACTTGAAAGTGTACATCACCAAAACAGAGCTAAAATCACTTCTTCAGCTTGTGTTAATATATCATAAAATGCCTGTCTTTTTTACACCGTGGCATTAATATCCATATAGATGAGGAAACATTGTTGCAAAGATATGCAACATAGAATCATCTGTGATGAGAGGCACTGAACCATGTAATCTCTTTTGTGTGGCTTTGAATACAGAGTAGGTACCATAGGGATTACTTAAGAAAATGGAGATGAACTGAACTTACGCTGAGGTAAAATTCAAGTGATATCACATGCCAGGCAGACAAATGCGACCTAAATTGAAAGCGATGAGTTGAGAATCCTAGGGAGATGATCATGTGAGAATGAAATGTAAGCTTGTGGGCAGTCATGGAGCCAATACGAACTGTGTGCGATGGAGATGTACTCCTGAAGCCACACGTTCCACTCAGGATTCAATGAATGAGTAATATTTTTTTTACAATAGCTTGATTCCACACAGTATTTTGGTACAAGTATGGAGTTTTCAGTGTGTGATATAGATAGCCCGAATTTATCAAGGAGACCATTGATATCAGATGTGTGTTGACTGAGGACTAAACCCTAGACCATGTGCATAGTCGGCGAGCGACCTGACCGCTGTTCCACCGATAAGGTATCACTCTAACATATGTTTATTTTATCCAAACTTTCTATTTGTTTGTCTTATCATTATTATGTCATAATTCATGTTCATATAACGTAGTTCTACATTGTTTTTCGTTATATTCTGACTTCTGACGGAATTAGTTCTTTGACTTTCCCACCCCTTTGTTATATATCCCCGAGTGTACAGCCGAGTTGATGACTTCATGGAAAAGAAACACCAGTCTTCGCTGAAACCGTCTTTTGCATTCCTTAAAGTTGCTACGATATGGAGTACTTAGAGGCGTGAGTAAGATTTCATTTCTTTGGAAAAGCAGTAGACTCATTAAAATTGCCTTGTGTAAAATAGTCTATCATTCTCTTATGAGTCTTCATTTCGACATATTTCTTTCTCTAATCAATTTTCATTTTAGCATTAATTTGCTTTCTTTATAACACTCTTTTTATTGTTAACTTATTACCAGCTGAGATATAGTCTGATGAACAGCATGAGGTAAAATTACTAAATAATAGATAGCAGATATATGGTATCGGTCTGCTTACTGAAGTTTGCATACACTTGTATGTCAATTATGAAGAAGCATGCAAAAGTAATTATGCATTTAATTGAAACAGATCATTATATTCTATATTTTGACATATTCACAAACTAGACAAGAATATATATATATATTTTAATACTTTACGTTCCCAGTGAAACATAGGGTTTCAAGATAGAAGCTTCAAGTTGCAGTAGGAGTGGTGTTTATTTTTACCGGATGGGTTGCTAGCTTCATGCTCAACCTTTCCTTTTTACCAGTCTTATTACTGGCTTAGCGGAGTAAAGTAGTGCGTTAGTAGGCCGGGGATCGAACCCCAGACCACGTGAGGCATGGTTGGCGAGCATTCTACCGCTGTGCCACAGATACATATATATTTTATATGGGGACATGCGGCACAACAATTCAACAAGCTTATTTAAGCTGTTCATGTCAAGGAAGCTGAGAAAGAGAGAACAACTAAGGAACTTAACTGATGATTAATTAAGTGAATATACACACAAGATCATGGGAGACATGAAATACACTGTTGCAGCGAAGAAAGTTTTCTTTTCGACAAAATCATGAACCAGGCTGTACGTTCGTGTATTTGCAGAAAGTGGATGAGAAAGTTCCAGAAGTATTTCCAGTCAAAGGCCAAATTAATCAAATTGCAAAAAATAATTAAAAAGTAACAATAAACAGGAAGATCGGATAAACACATAACAGGATCATAATTGCTAAGAAAATTTACTTCTTATGCTGTGGTGGTGTGATACAAATAATGTGTTCCAACGGAATACTATTTCACATATTCCCACAGTTCATTACTGCATTAGCAACAGAAAGCTATATGTTTATTTGAACGTTCTATTTAACGTCGATCAATGTAAACTAAAATCACACGCTCAGTGATTGGTTAGAGAATATAAATTTGTATCTATATAAATAGCAGTTTGATCACTCAAAAATATACCTTGGCTTCCGTGTCTTGCATTCTGTTGTTACAATGCAATCATGGATTAAAAATATAGAAATAACAAAACAGACAGGAAGTTTGGATAAAAAATTTAGTTTGGTTTGTAAGGGTTAGTTTTGCTTTTACGAGTTGATCACGGATTGATATTAGTTAGAGAACCATTGAAAACCAGGGAGTACTGGACAGCTGCTGTTTCATCCTAGTTTGTGAATCATCGTCAGTACGCACCCACTGGGGTTTGAACCCAGGACCTTCCAGTTACAAGGCAAGCTAACTCTTGCAAACCGAACTATAGGAAATTAATCTGATGCTCGCAAATGACTGGCTACAGGATGGAGTTTCCTGGAGTTCCAGTGAGAAGTCGTAACCAGTGAGGTCCAATTAGATGTCACGTGTGTGGATGGATGTCCCACCTACGACAATGGTTGAGGTCGCGCTATATCACGAATTGGTAGAAGTTAGAATTCACCAGCCATTGAATAGGGTCTTAGTGCCTGAGTGGTATACGAGCTTGCCTTGGAATCGGAAGGTAATGGGTTCGAATCCCAGTTGGTGTGTACTGCCGATGATTCACAAACTAGGATGAAACAGCTGTCCAGTACTCCCTGGTTTTCAATAGTTCTCTAGCTGATATCAATCCGGGATCAACTCGTAAAAATAAAAAGTATAATAGTGTAAAACGTAACAATAAAAGAAATAAGCAGGAAGATTGGATAAGAAAGTTAATAGGGCAGTCACTATTAAGAGAAATGGCATTTTATGATCACCATGGTACAGATGATGTCATTGAATATTTTTCAATCAGTTTCAGTAAACTCAGAAGACCGATTGCTGAACATCTTCCTCTATAGTTAGAAAAACGCTAGGCACAAACAATAAAAAACCTTGCTTTGCTCATTTGACTGATAGTGGCCGCTTGGTGGAAAAGAGCAGTTGCCTACCCAGCGCTTATTTCTCATATTCAGTCGAACTTTTTGAGGGGAATTCTAACTCATCTTTTAAATATGAATGAAACAATAAGAATGGGAGAAAATAGCCCCAGTTTTTGAATACGGAAAGCTTTTTTCTACCATTGTCTCCTCTTTCAAAAAGTAAAGTTAATAAATAAGTCCACTGTTGTAACTTTTGACCTCTTTTTATGCATTTGACCATATTTATTTAAACTTATATTACTTCATTTTTGCTTAAGGCAACTTCTATTTTTGATATATCACTTCACCAAGGATCGAATCTGGGATCTTATAGTTACAGGCCGTGCATCTGTACAAGGCGTCCACTATGTTTGAATGAAATGACAGACGAATTCAGCTTATGATATAACGTCACTGGAAGTACATGTCTTCACACCCAACTTCTTGATTCCTGGGGGTCATGACATCCGAACAGAACTATAAAGCGTCCATTCTAAAGCTAGTCACTGGTGAACATTAGACTAATATTCACCTGCTGGATTTGTGGAGATCTAGTGAATTTCGGTGTACATTATGTCTCGAACCAAAAAACGTCGATCGAGGAACTATTGATCTTGTCACTGATTTTTCGTTTCAGATTAAGGACATTTAGATTTTCTGTGTAAATGGAACATTTGACCTATTAAAAAGACCCATCAATTATTAACAAATTATTATTTTATCAGGTATAATTAATTTATTGTCAAACCATTAATTTCTGTCAACCTGTACTCGCTGTGATGGGATTTGAAATGAAACGCCTCATAAAATAGGTCTCTTCTGAATGCTATTTTTCTAAATTTGTTAAATAAATGGACGGTTTCTAGAGAAAAAAAAAATCATTTTTAATATCTGCTTTATTTTCTAATTTGTTTTAATTAGTCTTTTTCTGATAGTTTTATCCTCATTTTAGTCTTGTGTGTTACTTTTCAATCTAACCTTTACAATCAACTCCTGTTTGATGGCCTGTCTAAATCACTGGGCTACCAGAATTTCCATGCAACATAATGCATTAGAGATATGGCTGAAAGCCATTCACAATGGTACGGATGCCTTCACTCTTTGTGTAACCCCCAATATCTATTTAACCTGCGTGTTTTTCAAATGTTAGTTTTTTTATCTTTTACCTTTTTTTCTCTACCTTTGTGCGCTACGTGGAGTGTGGGAACTTAAGCTTATGAACTTCTGTGCGAAATTTCATGTTGGAAACTCAATCAGTAAGTCAGATTATTCACTTGGAGGCGGGTGGGTTAGGTAGCCAATGTCATGTGTCTAGTCCTTGATGCTGTTGCCAGCTGAATTCTATCAGTGGATGCTTTCAGTGTATTCGGTGGGACAACGGTAGAATGCTCGCCAACCACCCATGTGGCTCGAGGTTCGATCTCCGGCCAATGCACTCCTTTACCTCGCTAAGCTAGTAATAAGCCTGGTAAAGACAGAAGGTAGGGCATGAGGCTAGCAACGCCATCCCGTAAAAATAAACACCACTGCTACCGAAACTTCTAGCCTCTATCTTGAAATCTTATGTTCCACTGAAAACGTAAAGGAATAAAAAGATCTCAGTTAAGTAACTAGCCGTTGCGGTGGAATTGGAATTGATTTTGGCTAGTTGAAGGCGACTGGCATTAAGTTCTGGATATCGATCTTGTGCTCGTTGGCCTTATAGATTCGAACTAAAATCAGTCAGCAACAAAACTGAGGACGAGTCTAGTGACTTTGGCAACACTCTAGTGACCAATGAATGTTTTCGTTGCAGTTCTGGAGGAAATCAGTCGTGAAGCCGAATTGTTCCGTGTTTACGATTTTGTCAGTAGTGTTTGGATACGCAGATTTGAACAGACGAGGAGATATCAACTCCTTCTTATAGTGAAGCTCTAATGAACAGTCCTAACAAGCACGAACGTAGGTCCAGGTTTTACAGCTGAACACCCACTCTCCATTTCACGGACTGTTATTCAGACAACATTCGCTGAATACTTTTGAAATCCAAACAGATTTTCAATTACAATCCATTTGAAATATAATCAAAATAAGTATTTGATAGATTCCATTTCTGGGCCGTAAAATCTACTCACACAGTTTCAGTTGGCTTGCAACCTAATTCTATGCATTTCTCGAAGAAGAAGAAGGAAGAATATCACAAGTGAACGACCGATTTCCGCCTCGGATAGAATAGCATAGTGTCAAGCAATATACTGATACTATTTCACTTGATAATTATTGACGGAAAGATAACATTACACAGTAAATTACAATGAAAATACTTTATATTATGTAAACATTTTTTTTCAAAATAAAGGTTTTATTATTATTACTACCATTATTATTGTTGTTGACAAGCCTGCCTTGTACGATAAATAGTTAAAGCAGTTATACTTCCAGTAGGCTAATAAGTATGCTGGGCTACTTTACTAGGCTAAATGATGCATCTCTCCATGTATCCTCAATCCACTGGAAAGAAATAGATTTCCAGACAAAAGAATATACTTCAAAAATACTACAAACAGTAAAAACCTCATTTAGGTCAGTAACTAAATTTTAACATTAGTTAGAATGTCTAACATATGTTCCGATTAGGAAGAAAATTCTTAGTATGCTTTCTCTTGAGTTTAACTTTTCTTTTCTTTCCCTGTTTTTCCTTAGTACACTCTGATCAATCAATGTGTACATCCGAATGATTTTCACATGCCCTTTTAATGGAATTATCTCTTCCCTCGATATCTCTGTCTAAAATCAAAACATTGAGGATGAAGTTATAATTTTGATGAAATATAGTGAAATAATAGTGAAAGTTGAAAGCTTAGTCTTTGTCTGGTTTGCCTTTATCATTTTTCGCAAAATAATTTGAATAGTAACTTCCTGAACAAATGAGCTTAAGGATAGATGTCTTCACTACACTTAGGAGAAAGTTTGTAATAGAAATAATGTTCTCGGATAAGACACATGTGTTGCAGGTTAATTTGTTTAATATAAATAACAGTTAATGGATGACCTCGTTTGATGTAAATTATAAAATAAGACGTAGAATTTATTGTCCTGTAGGCGTCTTAAATAGAGGGAGATAATAAACAGACAGACATGCAGATAGAAAGACTCTGTTTTTATCATTTCTCCGGTCACTTGTATGTATCTAGTATAAATTGTACTATCCTCAGTAAGAAACCTGCTGATGATTAACTATACTTGATGAAATTCTAAGGGATATAACAAATTAATGTTGCATTCTTGTTCTTGATTTTTTCAATACATTACAGCTGAATACTAATCCGTTGTTATGCTGATAATTTGTAACTATAAATGATGAGAGTAATAACTGTCTGAATAAGCAGTAATAATTTCATTTGCTTCTCCTTTTTCAATAAGCTACTAGTTGCTATAGCAACAATAACTTAAAACAAAAACATACTTGAGTGGAACTAAATGTTTATCTGGGGGACATATCAATGATAAATTATGTCCTATAGTTATCCTTATTGATTTGAGATTAGTAAAGTAACTAAAGGATGGAGGGATGGGTTTGAAAAGAAACTATTATATATATATATATATTCCTCTGACCAATCAGGAATTAATTTGAACTTTTTTGAAATAATCAAAGTTTGTTAAACATAGTCCCACACATGCGATATTTATCAGTTACGTTTGTTCATTGGAATTTCCTGAAGTTATTATTATCAAAATCATAATCCTTTATCTGTCAGAATCTTGCATATTGTAGTCAGCATTCACTCTTGTCTGGTTTTAAGTTTCTAGTTAGGCATACAATGAAGTGGGTGACTTTCATATCAAGGATATGTGTTTTGGAATATCCGGATATTTGTAACTGTATATGTTCACCACTATACAGTTTGATAAACAGTTGACTAACATAAGTAAGCTGTTGAGTGAATAACTATCAGATGTAATAACTTATTTCTCTTATTTCAGTTTAAACTTTTAAAACAGATTGACAGACAGTCAGTACCACATAAAATGAGGCCTTCTTTTAACATACGCCTTACCTATAACAAAGCCTTCATGATTTGTGCAATGATCAGAATCAGAATACTTCTATCTGAATGCAGAAAACCAATCGATGTGACCTTTTGTATAGAATATCAACCTTCCAAGAGTTACCCGCAGTCACAGTTTATATTCCAACAACCTCAAAACACTATCTAACACCATGGAATCTGTGGTAACGTTGCACAATAGTAACTTATATCAAAGATAGAAAAACTACTTCAGCAATGTGGTACGGTAACTATACAATAGATGTAGAGCGTGTTGACCACTTCACTTATTTGAGAAGACTCATCAGCCGCAATGAACAGACTGCTGACAAAATTTCAGAACGGAGATAAAAAGCTAGTGTGGCACTTGCCAACCTACGTCATCTCTGACGCAGACTTGATATCCAGCTACCGATCAAAGGACGTGTGTACTGCACAGTAGTTGACTCTGCCCTCCTTAATGGCCATTGAGATTAGAAGACGTGAAAAGGTTAGTTGTCTTTGATGATTCCTAAACTGCCTTCTGTCTCCCATGTAAAGTGACTTAATATGGTGAGTAATATTAAGTTTACGGCGCGAGTGTTGTGAAGATGAATCGATTGAGATGGCTAGGGCACGTGTTGCTCATCCCGAGCCATCACCTCTCTCGAAAAGCAACGGCAGTGAACAAATAATGAAGTTGGAAAAGACTAAGAGATGGTCAAAGCAAAACCTAGGATCATTCCATGAACTTTCTGACTGTTTGTTTGAGCCACGTAGGGGGTTGAAGCTGCCTGGTTAGGGTCCTCTGGATGCTGAGAACCGATGTTTGGAGATTATTGCTGATATGGTTCAAAATTGTTTTCAAAGGCTCAGATGCAATCACTCTTTGTGATCGCCATATCCAATAAATCCCAATGTTTTTCCATGTTACTATTCTGTCTTTCTCACATTTCTGCTTTTAACAGAAATTTTGAATATTATTTTTCTTTCTTTTGTCTACTTTTGCATGCTACATGAAATGTGGCCAGTTAAACTGCTTCACTTCTGTTCTAAGTTCTATTTTGAAACTCAGTCACATAGAAATACTTCTTTGGATTTCATGAACGACTTGATGAATAATGGTAAGAAGATAAAAGAATATATCATGCTGTATTCTTCGATATATATATTTATATTTACATAATTGTATCCTTTAGTTCCTAGAGGAACACAGGGCCTCAGTCACACATCTCCATTGCGTTCTGTTCTCCACCAACGTTTTCACCTAGCTCCACGTCTGCCCACATGCTTTCATCTTCTCTTCACATGACCTCCTCCATGTCACCGTCGCACTGACGACCAACTCGCTGCTTCCCATTCGGGTTCCACTCAAGCGATGGCCTGGCGTGTGATGTCACTTGATGGTTTGTTATCTCAGATTATGACCAATCCACCTCCGATTCCTCCTGCATATTTGTTGCAAAATTCGTTCCTGCTGGGTTGGATTGCTCCCAGAGATCCCTGTTGTTGATCTTTTCTGGCTGGCCATCTGTTCTTGAGTATTGAGCGAAGATGGCTGTTGATGAAAGCGTGTGGTTTGTTCGAAGTGTCCCAGGTGATGCACCAAATCTGTAATCCGTGCATATATATATATATTATCACACTAGCGCGCAAACAGAAATTTCATTGTTAGTGTCCTAACATAATTTATATACATGAGTTTACATGGATACAGTTATTATTTAATTTTACATAATAACGAAGGCGATTAAAGGTGATAATAATTTTCAACTTGATATGAGAGTTTGAAGGTATGAATATTGATTACAAGGGACTTAAAAGCAAAAATACACAAAATCTGATAAAAGTTACGTTACATGTAAAACAGATTTTTAGTAAATACAGGTGTTAACAGGATGAGCATGGAAGCAATGTGAAATAATGGTTTTTATTACTGGAAATGAATAAAAATGAAGGGATTTTAAAAAAAAACAGACAAAAACTAAAAAGTCAAAGTGAAATATATCCATGGTAAATGCAGAGATTGAACTAGTTTCTGTTGAACACATAACTCTGGCTTTTCAGTGCATATGGTGAGGGCTTCTTCAGTACAGAGGAGTCGGAAACACACTGCCTTTGGTAGATTTCTGCTTACTTTGCAAATGACTCTAAAAGACTGTATTCACGCCCTCAAACTTTCATATCAAGTTAAAGACTATTATCTCAGTTTGAAAAAGACTATTATCTCAGTTTGTTTCCATGCTTACCCATCTTACACCTGTATTTGTTAAAAGCCTGTTATTCTTATAACGTAACTATTTTCTAATCCTATGTACTTTTGCATTTAAGTCCCTTGTAGTCTGTATTTACATCCTCATACTCTCGTATCAAGTTAAAAATTATTATCACCTCTAATCTCCTTTGTTACTATGTGGAATTAAATCATAATTCATTCAGACATTTAGAAAAAATATAAAATATATTGAGCGAAGAATATCCTCTTCGATAATTTCCTCTTCTGGCTCTGCAATTATATGTAAATAGAGAGAATATTCTAGAATAGTAGTCAATAACAATATTAGTATTTTTTAAATAATATTAATTCGTTAAATAAGATAAATGGAATTACAGCTCATTAAAGATACATAAATTATAATAATAATAAAAACATAATGGCAAATAGAATATCAACTAAGATTAAGGAAATTTCTTCAAAAACCTGAGGGTCATTCGAACCTGGATGACCAAGGTCATGACAGTGGCTGAACTAGCTTGTTTTGGACACATTAATTAGACTTCTTAATGTGGATCCCAACGACCTCAGCAATGTTTAGTAAACGAACTCTTAAGGAGAAGTTAAGATTTGTTGGTATGCGATAAATAATTTCGAAAGCCTCGTTGACATCAATCTTTTGTTCTGTATCCACAAGATGAGATAGAATAGCGCTACGAATACATTTTGTTTTTCATTTACTTAATCAGGCAGGTTGATGTTCTGAAATCCAACGAAAAACACGCCTGACTGTATCGCCTATGTAACTGAGATCCACATCAAGAAGCCTAATTTATGTGTCCAAAAGAAGCTAGTTCAGACATTGTCCTTACCTTGGCCATCTAGGTTTGAATAATCCTCAAATTTTTGTAGAAATTTCCTTAATTTTAGTTGATATTCTATTTGGTATTATGTTTTTACTATTATTATAATTTATGCATCTTTAATGAACTGTAATTCGATTGATCGTACTTAACAAATCAATATTATTTAAAGAATACTAATATTGTTTTTGACTACTATTCTAAAATATTCTATGTATATAGGCATATATATAATTGTAGAGCCACAAGAAGAAATTATCGAAGAGGATACTCTATGCCTAATTATTTTGTTTTTTAATAATTCATAATTGTATCTATTTAAACTGATATATATATATATATATATATATATATATATATAAATGAGCATGTACAGCTTTCGAGAATGAAATCGCCGAAATGATGTTCTTACTGAACCTCTTGTTCTTTTCTCTCTCTAACGTCCTGATGTGTATTTTCCACAATTTCAAATATAATTTCACCAGTTGCTTTACAATTCAAAATAAGCATGAGAACACACGGCTAAAAATACTAAAAGTTAATCAATGGACATAGTCCACTGTGAAGAATTATTTAGTCATCATATTTCCTTACACTATTAAACCAAAACTGTAATCCAATTATAAAATTAAGTGTAAATATATATCAATAGTTGTATCTTACCTTTGACAGACTTCGTCCGTTTCTTTGCACACTTGACATTACGTAAAGCATTACCAGCGTTTGTTTCTTGATTATTTCGTAGCAGTAAACACTGAGAAAACAAATCCAATAGATGAATAATTCATATGCACAGGTCAAATTGATTAAAAACAAAAGTAATAATACTATAACTATGACAAACTGATTTTGAATGTCGCTGTAGTGAAAATTTCACCACTTCAGCATTTTCAGGAATTTAACCTACATTCACTTTTTCATTTTATTCTCACATTTGTACTACACTGCTGCATATATATATTAAGAATAATAATATTAGTGAAGTTTGTTTATTTTTCAAAAGCTCTTTTTACTCAGATACGAAATGGGTAGGTAGGTCGATGATAAGTTCCATTAGTAGTATGTGTCGAACGAAAACATTTTGAAGGCTTATGTCATAAGATCATGGCTTCTAAGATGATAGCTGACTGAATAAGATTTTACTTGGTGTATTTATTGGAATTTTTGGAAACTACGTGATTTTAACTTTAGTCGATAGTTGCCCTCTCCAGTTTGCTACTGGGAGTTAGGTAACTGGTAAGGAAGGATAAGTGACAAAGTTCTATGGAAAGCACCGAACTAACCGAGAACCTATCACCCGGCTAATATGCTGAAGAAAATGGTTATTGATTCAATATACTACATGAAGACCTCAAAATGACATCATGTGTCAGCCTGTTGAATGGAGATCAAAACGGAAATTAGGTGTTATGTTTTTGCGTTCGTGGTCGATATGGTGGAGATCGTGTGAAGAGGAAATTAAAATAAATATGAGCAGTCGTCTAACCGTTTGCGATGTACACAGCTCAAAGGGGTGAAATTTTCACCAGTTAATCCAAGTAGATACCTGGAAATCGGTACAAATGGTTTGTACTGATTCGACTCTCAGATCCGAGTCAAAATCGGATATACCACTGATAAGGTCGGCACCAAACGAGCGAGAAGACCGTTCGGTGTTTAGATGGCTTCAATCTGGCTAGCTAACAAGCACTACAGGTTTATGTGAGTACTATACAACTATTCATCTCAATCAGTCAACAGTATATACTTTTGGTCTATGGATTTTCCAGTACAATTTGTCACTCATAACCATGTCAATGTATTCACACAGCCTCATAATTTGCTTTATATAGATTTTCTTTCTTTTAGGAGATCATTTCCATTTCACGTCTTTGAAGTTGATTAGATGAAGAAATATTCGGTAACTAACATCCACCTCTCTCCACATATCTTAAATGAGCTTAACTCTAATCCATTCTACTGCATGATTACACTCAAGTGAATGCATCGTAATGACTGATATTTTTTCAAGATGATTTAAGTTAGAAGTGTCAGTCATTTAGTGTATCACTGTATGTTATATTGAACATACTTAACTACTAAACAACTTAGCAGAACACTTTTGATGGGCATTACGTCAATAAAATTTCCTATTTGATTGCATATTTTATGATACCTTCATTGCATGCACTGATTTATCAACACTGATTCCTACTGTTAGAAAATTTATCAACACCTCGATAAAAATGATTGCACCCGGGAGTATGAAATTAGTGAAGAAAGTTCAACTTCCTAAACACCACTGTACAAGGCTTTATGAAAGATATTTTCGAAGGATCCAATCATCGAAATATTGTGTAAAATGTAATAAACCTGTGTTTTAGCAACATTTATTCCTATAGAAATAAAATATTGTTTCACTTAGTGAGAATGATATTTGAATAGGTTAAATTATGGTGACCACCGACTATAAGTCAACCGAAAAGTTTTCAAAATCACCTTGAGATCAACTGATGATTTCGCGGATCATTATTGATTAATGTGTTCAAGATACTTATTACACATATAGAGTAACCGCTTCATTGAAGTACAGTTATTTTCGAAAATAGGATTGATCAGACCAAAACATGGCATCTAGCTGTGAATTCAACACAATGTGGAAGTCAGAAGTAACACGCACAAGAACAAATGTCTGTGCAAATTGTCCGTTGAAGATAAAAAGTACATAATTTGGCTATAAAGAGATACTAATTTCCAAATAAACATTCCTTTTCCAAGTCTTCGTTTCCTATTGTTTCAGAATAACATGGATTCATTTTTTTGTCCGTTCTCTTCAGTTGGGCCCAACCTGTAATATTTGATAAAATATTACAGCAATTAGTAGAAAAGTAATTCGATATCGAAATTCCAGTTATTGGTTTCAAATTGCTGCTACTAACATGCACTATAAATGTACACTTCACGTTCGATAGCCTTTAATTCAGACAAATCGATGGCATTACCATGGGTTCTCTATTGGGTCAAATTTCCACGGATTTCTTTCTTGCTACGCTTAAAATTGGACCATTGAAACAAGCAACAGATAAAGTGGATTTCTATTTTCCTTTTGTCGATGATACGTTTATTATTCTTGATGAGAATGCTGACAAGAATGAAATATTATTATTATTATTGACGTTCAAAACATTTAACACATTATTATTACTATTTAATCCACAAACTCACCTTCATTGGTTACATTTTTTGTATATAAAGCTATGTAAATTAGATTAAAGCTTGAAGATCTAATTGAAAAGAATACTGTTCGCCTTTTTATATCTTGTTCTAACATTAATAATGGGAATACTGAAAGATTTATCAAAATAAATTATAATACAGTTTTACATTACTTTTGTTTATCAACAGAAACCAGTCCTACAGTAAGAAAAATTGTGAAGTAAATCATAAAACTGATATGTTATCTAAAAGTATTACAATATGCATGTATTTGTATCTTTTATTAAGTTTCCCCTGAAAAAACTAACAAATAAATTTTTCGTTAGGAGTGGTAACATTAAAAATAAGTGTTATAAGTCTGTGATAACTAAATAGTCAGATATAATAAAACACATTGAGTGGAAATCATAAAATCGAAAAGTCGAAATTCGATGTGTAGGAAGTCTAATGCAAAGATGATGATGTGAGCAGAAATGAAAGCATGGGAGAAATTCAAGCGAAAAATGGGGTTGGGTGGGTGAGAAACAAAGTGATGCCATAAGAAAACAAAGAGTTATCATGGCGGGATTTACCAAGGCAATGGAAGTTCAGTGACGGATTCCTTTTGGACATATATGTCAGATTTTAATCGTTTCATTTCGATTACCTCAATAAACCGAAGAAGACTTTGGTCGTTATGTCTGTTAATTATTTTGAATGCTCTCAACGCGTCCACTCGGTATCCTGTATCTATTGGGTGTCTGGTTATTGAAGAGTTTATACTATTCGGTCCCTTTAATCGAAAGCTGTGCGGTACATGTTCAAAAGATCTAATACACGGCCTTCTTTTTGTTCGTGTTTAAGATCTCTTAGTGATTAACATTCAGCTGGATTAAATTTGAAATGCTAACAGTGTTCCTAAGAGTATAAAGACGATGGCAAACCAGGCAGAGAAACGAAAATAATAAAAGTCATATGTACAAATGTAAAATCTAATAAAATTAGCTGAGGAAAAGGAGAGAAGATACATGGAGCAAAAACGTATTATATAATTATTTAAACGGAAATAAGAATGTGGGTGTATCACTGTCACTAATCTCAATCTCAAATCATATGATTTCTGTTGTTTAGAAAAGACCCAGTGAAGTGTTAATGTACAACAAAGTTAAAAAATTAACCAGCGAAGCATAAAACACAATTGAAGAAAGAACACATCATAAAATACTTGCCAGCTTTACATTTATCTACAGGTTTATGAAAAACCAGAAGTATAGAAAACAATAAACGACAAAATTTGTATTTCTAATTTAAATAATAATAATAGTAGTAGCAGTAATATCAACACAAAAGAAGAAGAATTCAGTGTCTGCACAGTGCCAGAACTCAAATCGAGGCATCTTAGAAATTTAATGTGGAAATCTGACTAGGACTGGAATTAAAGCGACTTTAGAAACTAACACTCATTCAAAAACTGTTTTTTGTCAATTCAACTATTCTACTTACTTCACTGCACGTACTACATTGAGTTTGAGATCAAACATTCAGTCTGACCTGGATTGAACAGACAAATGAAAAACAAAGTCACTACTTAATAAAGGGGGGTCCATGAGTCTCTAGGACTGACGTAACACCGTTAAATAGGGTTTAGTAAGGTGCGCGCTTCCAGTGATAGCTTAGTTTAATACAAAAAGGTTGACAACATCTCCTCCAGACATTAAGAATCATCTATTGTCCCTGTGACACATCCAGGAAAAGGATACAAAAAAGATTTTTATCCCATAGTTCAAGCTTTAAATTAAAGTGTTAATCAGATTAGTGATTTTTGTAGAGATTTGGATTTATTTGATTTCCTTTACTAGATTTCGTCATTAACCAATGTCATTTTGAGCGATAACTGAAGACCAAGGAGCACTGAACAACCATCTCCTCCCAGGTTGGGACTCTTCAGCAGTACACACCCACGACTTCATTAGGGATCGTCTCTTGGACCTCCAAATTGCGAGATAAAGCCCTTTGGACATTCATTCTACAAATGATGTTGGTTTTCGGTAGAATCTACATTGAAAATGATATTTTAGGCTAAACTGTGCTCGAAACACTGTCCGTTAAATAATACTATTATATTATGTAATATATACTTAAGTATAAAAACTGTGATAGAAATGTTACGGTCTTCTTTTATTGAACAGTTTAACTTAAAAAGCTTTTATATGCAAATTCAGTAACACAAGTGTACACCATAATATTCGATATTCTAAAGAAATTATTACTATTCGGAGAGAAAATCATATAGTTCAGATTGTTTAATCATTTCAGTGAATTTCATTATATTGGTAAAGTAACGCGGTATCTTTAGCTCATTACATTATCTGATTATTATTCAAAGCTTATGTCGAACTACCTTTCTTCAGGTCATCAAATGTAACTGTTTTGTTTGTTGTTGTGTTTTACTTTTCATTTCAGGTTGGTGAATTATTGACATTTTTGATCTTCACGCATAATCTTAGATCTTAAAAGTGCAAAGATTTTTTGTAAGAAGAAGTCAGCTAATTCTTAACAAGATATAGAATTCTATTTTCATCACATAAAATATGATTCTCTGTGGTTTATTTTCATCTGTCCGTCATGCATTAGCTTTATAAAAGCTTTAGTTTTAGCTGATCAAAGACTATTGAATACTGTGATTCTATCTTTGAGATTTGTTGCTGATATCAGCCAATGGGCATATCATTTTGCAGTTTGCTGATGCTCTTCCACAGTATTTAGGTCCTTGAAACCCATCAAGTAGAGAGTGATTATTTTGATATATTGCAGGTGCGAAAGATCATTTATGAAAATGAAACAGACAAGCCTATTTTTGATTGAGCACTAGTCAGTAGCAAGTGTAATTTGTCTAGTCCTTTGTTTGATGCGGAATGAACTTTATCAGTCAAGTTTTCAATGTGGCCAGCATGCCACTAGGTGGCTCGCCATCACGGTACACTTTGAACTGTTTATGTTAGATGGTTAGAGGTAACTGGCTGGAGGCCTTGGACCTAGGTGTCGTGCTAGTTGGTACACACCAGTCAGCAAGGCGCGTCTGCGACCTTGAGGGAATTCATATCCCTTCTGAGATTCGAACCCACATGGTGTCAACACATTGTAAACTTGACTTAGAGAATTCAGTCTTCACTAAAGATAGAACTAGAAATATTACGCTAGTTTCGAACTAGTGTCCAATCAAAAATATCCAATACAGTCCTGAATGAGGTCAATCGCGAGTCCGAATAGCTCAGTGGTAACGTCTCTGACTGCAGACGGCACTGGGTGACGCAGTCTCGAATATCAGAAAAGATATGAGTTGCTTCAAGGCTGCAGATACGCCTTGCTGAATGGTGAGTACCAACTAGCAGGAAACCTAGGTGGAAGGCTTCCTACAGACTGCCTCCAACCATCTAATAACAACAAGCAGACAAGCCACTATGTATAACATTCCTTTTTGCGTTCTGTTCATTGATATAAATAAAAACAGATTACTATATTTCTTAATAATGTTATCCAAATAATTGTCCAGGCGAAACAAGACAGGTTAATATATGTGTAAAACTTGGGCACTGTGGTAGTAAGTAATTCCATATTAGTTTGTTTATTTGATATATCACACAGTGAAACAGTATTATTTACTGGATGACGTTTCGAACAAAATTTATTGTTCATAATCATATCAATTATAATCACACGACAGGAAACAAGACAGGCCTTTATTGCTCTGCAACCAGTGTTGAAATCACCACAAGGAATGAGATCCGAGAAATCAAGTTAGTAAGCGTAGATGTATGATAGTATTCGGATGATTTGAATTGATTCAGCTCTGGGTACACCACAGATGACCTCAGCCCGAAATCAGAGGAACCGCCATCCCCGTTTTAGATCACTTTCATCTTGCTGGCTATCAAGTACTACTGGTTAATGTAAGTGATGTACAACTACTCAACTAAGTCGATCAGCAGCACATAGTTTAATGCGAACTTCACTGGTGTCTATAAACAGCTTTTGACATTATTCATATTATTATTATTATTGTTTCTTTTGGTTCCGATTGAAACACATGATTTCGTCGTATTTCCACTCTCTCCTATTCTCTGTGGTCCTTTTTGCCTGGCCCACCGATTGTCCATAGTCACCCATCTCCTCCCCACACGACCACTTCCATGTCGCCCTCGGACACATTAACAGCTTGTCGTTTACCATTTGGGTTCCGCTCGAGGTATTGCCTGCTGCGTGATACCATTCAACGGTCACCTCATTGCGTGCTCAATCCATCTCCATTTTCTTCTGCATTTCGTTAAGCAGTAGGTTCTTAGTTGATTAGTTCCCATAGTTTCTTGTAGCTGTTTGTTTCTCGTTGGCCATTTGATCTTCACTATCGAGCTACAGAAAGCAGGTGTTGATAAACGTTTGCAGTAGGTAGGTGGGAAAGATTTTTGTGATGCACGCACGTTTCTGATCTGTATAGAAGAAGTGACGTAAAACTAGCGTTGAAAATTCGAATTTTGTTGTTTATCCTAAGTGCAGAAGATTTTCAAAGTAATTTCAGCGTGATAGTGTGTCTTGCCTTTCCGATTCTGGCTTTGATATCTTCATTTGTGCCGACTACCCGCAGTTGAAACGATGCTGAATGAGATAATTGTAAGAAGTGACCTGTTTTACATATATTCCGACAATGAGAATTGGTATCTGTTGCTATTTTTGGTTGGTTACTGAATTAGTAGTGTTCTCTGAGCTGGTTGATTTAATTGCTTTCGTCATCCTTCTAGATAACGTTTTCAGCTCAGGTTTTAGTATAAAATGAACTTGTTTGAATTCTTCATGAATGATATAATTGTGTCTCTTGGCAATGATTGTCGTGACTGGTTGTTGATTTACGTCTGTATTGATCACTTTTTATTGACTTGGAATTTGAACTTTATTTTCATGTGATTTACTTTTATTAGCTGATTTGGTCTACAGTGGTGTGTTTGTTAATTGATGACTAATTCACTTGAGTATCAGGCTTCTAGGAATTCCTTGGCAGTTTTGGTGTTTCACCTATATAAAATTTCTACATTATCCCGATCAAAGTGGTGTCCATAATCATCTACATGCATTGATATGAAAGAATATATATCATGTCTTGGTTATTTTTACCACCTCTGTTGTCTCTATGTTCACCTGAAGTCCTGTCTTTTCTGCTTCTTCTGCCAACTTGTTGGTTTTAGCCTGTAAGTCTTCGAGTTTAATTAGCTTTGGACATAAATTATTCGCGAAATCTAGATCTTCTAGAGTCTTTTGAACGGTTCAGCGTATTCCTGTCTCCTCGCTCCCCACAGTCTGACACATAATCCAGTCGACCACAATTAGGAACATCATAGGTGATAATAGGCAGTCTTCTTTTAGTCCTCTCTTCACTTCAGTAGCTTTGCTGACTTTCCCTGATGTGTGGCATTGTCATATAGCTGCTGATTAAGACTGAGAGAGATTTAAAGTACTGCACGTCATAGTGTTGAAGTAGTTTTCAAATTACTCCACGATCAACGCTGTCGAAGACCTTTTCAAAGTGGACGAAGTTGAGGTAGAGGTTTGACTGTCACTCTAAACTCTCTCGATGATGATGTGTAGAGTTACAATGTAACCAGCATACTATTTACTTTCCCTGAATCCAGGTTTTTCCGGTCAGAATTCTGCATCCAGTTGACCTAGTAAACACTATTCTATTTCACAAGTTCTCATCAGCTGCGAAATTCCCCAAATTATAATGGTTATAAATAATGACAACAACAAATCAAACTTATACGTACAGAGAGAGAGTGTGTGTGTGAAATAGAATGTGACATCATTTTATACTGCAATCTGATCTTTCTTTCTTTATCGAAATTTATCAAGGGAACCAAACGTATGGAAACACTATTCTTTTACTATTAAAGAAGTCATACACTTCACTATTTATCACAGTCTATTGTAATTTGCTCAGAAAACACATTTAATTACTTACACATCGACATTACCACATTATTTATCACGCTAATTGTTTAAATATGAAAAATCATTAAGTCGCATAAGAATAACTACTCAACAACATTGAGCACTGTTTTCCTCACATGATCCATTCTGAAGTGTTTGCCAAATTTTTCTCCCCGTAAATCAATTATCAATCTTTCTACCATTATTGGTAGGGTGTTTTTTTCTTGCTTTAAGCAAAAAAGGTGACTTACTGAAGGTTCTCACATAAGCAGAAAAAGAAGAATAAATCAAAAAAAAGGAGAAATGAGCCTACCACCTGCTTAGCAAGAATATTTCTAATCTCAATTTACTTTCTAATATATATTTAGTTGTTGTTTTTTCTTCTAAATACATTCATGTAATCAAGTGATTGATAGATGTGCGGCATCTTATGACTTGTCACACTGCACAAAAAAATGAAAAGGATCTATTTTAGTTGAAGTGATTAGTATTAAACTACTTAAATACTACTTATTTTGTATAATACGATAATAGCCCACCATGGAAGATAAATTCTGTCTGAAATGTCTTCCATTAAATGTGAATTGTATCGTTGTGTGATTCATTAGATAAAAATATCTCATATGGAATTAGTGTTTAAATCAAATATGCTTTAGAGGCATTTCTAATTAATACAGAGAGTCGGAGGGAGCTGGCTTTCCACAGAGGTGCAGTGCTGAATTCTCTTATGTATGTTGACGATTAACAGTCATGTTTGTGGTAATCATCTCCGGATTTGAGTCTCTTTGCAGATTCAACAGTATATTCAGTTGAAATGTTATGGATGAAAGCTTCTCAAACAAGTCACTTACACAACAAACAAGTGATATTCATGCTGAAATCTTTAAAGTGTATCAAATAAGAAAGCGGTATTATTGTATTATTGATTTAACAGTTTCACGAAAAGTATTCACAGACACTTGTTATCATAAGAACAGGAAACATCCTGATTTTCACTTCTAAAAAGCACTGTATCAATCAAGCGGAGGATTAAATTCCTTAAGTGGAGTATCATTGAAATATCGAGTAAGAAAGTCACTCAAGATACCGATAGAAGTATATGAATAGAGTTTCCTATGCTTTATATATTGTGAAAGTAATATTTAGAATGAAGTCTCTGACTGGTAGTCTTCTTCAAATGTTCACCAGCGTTGATTTTGTCAGTGATATTGGAACATGAAGACAGTCACGGTTGAAATAGTAACTTTCCTGTTTAAGAAATCAAAACCATTTCTGTTTGAAATTCAATCTTTACCTCCAGGCTTCCTTTGAGTTTATATATACATATATAAACGCAACCATGAATTCCATAGTCCTTATATTGATATCGTAACATTCATAGGCATATAGTGCAGTTACTACTGTGAGATCAGTGATTAATATGGCAAACACTCAAAGAATAATCAAATTATTTTCATTTAACGTACTTGGATGTTTGAGAATAACTAGTGGGGTTTCATCTCCGGAGTGTTATATGGCAGTAGTTAATAGTAAGCTGTGGATCTTGTTACTGGATAGTAAAGCGCCTTTGCAAGCTCAGAAGAACTGGATGATACCCTCTTAGGAGTTCAGATTCATTCTCTTCAGTGCTGAAGTCAGAGACACCACCCCTGGGCTACGAGAGTTCGTAATTGAACTCATGGCAATACCAGGGTGGATACACTGACTTATAATTTATTATTATTCCCCTGAGTTCCGAGTGGAACGCAGGGCTTCATCAACACATCTGCATTTCACTCTGTTCTCTGCTGTCTTTTTTAGCTGACTCTAAGACTGCCATTAAGTTCTGATTTCCTCCTCGTACGAACTCCTTCATGTTATCTTCAGATGTCCAGCTAGTCTTTTCCTGTACGGGTTTCACTTGGGGGCCTGGCACGTGGTGTCACTTGAAAGTATCCTCAGTGTATGTCCAATCTGTCTTCATTCCATGTTGTATTTTCCTTGGGCAGTAAGTTCTTGGTTGATTCGTTGCCTATCAGAGTTCCTTGTTGATTATCTTTTCTGGCTGGCGGTCAGTATAGAGAAAAAGACAGCTTATAATAAAGTCTGCAGCCTTTGGAAATGCTCTTGGTGACGCGAGAGGCAAGTCTCTGAATCTTATGTAGACGTAATCCGAATCCTGTTCCTCATGCTGAGTGCAATACATTTCCACACTGAGTTTTGAGACTGATGAAGGTTTTTCTTGCTTTTTCGACCTAGAATGATCTTGAGATTGTCTTCCTGAGCACCCACCTGTGGTTGAAACGATGCTGTCAGGGTCAGGTAACTGAAAGAGACGACTTCATTTAAATTTCTACCGTTGATGGTGACTGGTATTTTGTTAGTTGTATATATCCTCCTCTTCTCTCACGTCTGTCATGTAACAAATAACACTTACTGTTCAGTAGGAAGTAACCAATTTTGTGGTTGTATATGTACCTCGCCTACAAGTGACAATAAGGACGGAACCTAGCTTCAGGGTTTTATAGACTACCTCTAACCATCTAACATCCACTCAGAGTAAATTATAATGGCAATTATTTTTTGCTTTGATGACTAGATTACTAACATTACGGATAAAATTTAGTCAGCACTAACATTGTGGACAAGACAGGTGACATTGTCTACGTCCTAATAACCATTCAGTGAATCTTCAAAATGTGTTTTAAACCTTCAGGGAATTCATTTTTTCTCAAAGATGTGAAATGCATTCATCCATTAAGTTGAAAAATATACGGTGATTAATATTGGCAAGATTTCATTAGTAGCCAGCCTTTTAAAGAACTTATTGTTTAGTGAAATCTCTATATGAGGAAAACAATAACGTCACTAGCCTAATTGCTTTGATATTACTGGAACTACCAAAGCCTATGCGATATAGGTCTGAACACAAGAAACCAGTATTCGTGTCCTACTGTAAAGCTGACTAAAACTTCCTCGAGTTACACGCAGTACAAAAACATCACCACAATATAAAAAAGACGGTAATTTCCGACAAAATCTGTGCTAATACTCAACAATCATGCTCGTCAAAACGCAAAATTACTACAATAATGCCCCTCCATAGCTATACAAATTACATTAGTCTACAGTACAAAACAAGTATTATACAACAAAATTAGTTGACCAAAAATCAACAGTAAGAAGTACTTCAGAATCAAGAAGAATATTCCCAACGAGGTGGGATCAAAACTATGTCTGTGGGAAACCCACACAAAATAACTCACGAAGACTGTTCAATGTCTAAATCACCTTGACTCACTCAAATAAAATAACACAACATTAACATCATCACACAACTGCAATGAGAGGCATTAAATTAAAAATTAAACAGGAACGAAGACAAATAATAAGGATTAATCAGACCAAGATGATTCTGAGCAAACAACTGTTTTCGATAAATTCTTCTTCAGGCTCAACAGTTATAAATCCATGGTTATTACAGTAGAAATAGCCATTAGAGGCATCTGTAAGTAATATCGGAAATGTCTGTATTAGATTACATATATAATATGGAGTGATAGTTCGTTAATTAATATTGTCAAATGAACGTATGTAAAAAAATGTGCAGTCATTCAGAATATAAGATAAAGTGTTTTCCAATGGTTCTCTAACTGATGTAAGCACATGATGAAATCCTCCAACCAATCAAACAAAATCCCTACAAAAGCAATACTTGAAAATTAATCTGATGCTCACAAGCGACTGGCCCTATTCAGGCAGTGATATGGGATTCTAGTGGGAAGCCATGACCAGAAGGTTGCAGCAGGTTGAAGATGAGGTAGTAACTCATCGAAGAAGACATTACGAAGTGGTCGAGGTATATTATGATTTGGCAGAAGTTAGAATTCATGGACTGGCCATTGGGTCGGGTCTCAGTGGCCTTATGGTCTACGAGATAGCTCGCCTAGTAACCAGAAGGTCATGGGTTAGGACCTCAATGGGGTGTTTGCGTACTGTTGAAGAGTCCAAAACTAGGCTTAGGAAACAACTGTCCAGTACTCCCAGTTGGTTTTCCAATGGTCCTCTAACTGATGTCAACTCATGATGAAAACCTTCAACTAACCAAACAAATCCCTACAAAACCAATACTTGAAAATTGTGAATAGACAAAGGGAGACATACTTATGCATTAATAGTCAACAGAATATAAGTTTCGTTGGGGGTGGTGGTGAGTTATATTCAATCGTGTGCGAGGAAAACGATTACCACAAAATACAAACAAACAAATACCAAAGGATGGGGAACACTGAATGTAAATTCAAGTGTAGTGACAAAATAAAGAGGTTAAATTATGAACTGAAATAAAATACTGCAGACATAATAAGCTCAGTGTAAATTACAAAAGTTTGGCACATATAGAGGTAATAAAGTAGAGTGAACTAGGTGGAAAGGAATAAGAAGGCATAATATGACATGAAAATATGGATGATCATGTCTCTGTTGACCTTATAGTAGGCCAGGGTAAACTAAGAGGATGAATGTGCTTCTTTGGCGAACATATGATATGCAAATGTCAGAGCAGTGATATATAGTTTTGGAGAAAAGACAAAAATAATTACAAAGTTAGGTTTTTGAAGTGAATTCCGATTGCCTCTGTTGTATGTAAAAGTAGTATTTGTAGGCCATACGAGAGGTTGGGTGATATACGATAAATAACTATAAAAACTTTGTTAGAATCGATGTGATGTCCAGTATCGACGAGATGAGTTAGTATTGAGCTGCTTGTAACTTTATTCAAACATATGCCAAGCTAAGATATGAGGAGGTGTTCAGAAATTCGACGATGAACTTGCCTGATCGTACACCCTATGTAACTAGCTCCTCGTGGGCAGTTAAACTTTCAATTCAGCCAAGCTGTACTGTGTATTCACTAGCTGACCAATACATATTTCAAGAAATAAAGACAGACTGCCCTGTTTCACCTCTTTCATGTGTATTCACCAGTTTACATAGGGCAATCCGTCGTCGAATTCCTGAACACCTCTTCCCATCTTGGTTTGGCAAAGGTTCGAATAAAGCTATACGCAGCTCAATACTAATTACAAAGTTACTTGGAATGTCTAAATAAGCAGCAGTATCATAAATAGACCATTCAAGAGGGATTTTCCAAACAATTATCCCTCTAAAATTATTGAGTGCACTGCAGATTGATGTTAACCTTCAACCTAAACTTGATCTCGTTAGTTTGTTTCACTATCGAATGTATGTTTGCAACAGAAGATATATTATACTTTAGAATATCTATCTAACAAGTACTGTGTGAGGTTTAAATAGTTATTATGAAATATGCTGCTTCATGGACACTGTGTTATTTAACAAAAATAGACACATCTTCTTTACTATAAATTCAGTGATGTTATTCACTCATAATACACTAATCAGTTCATGTTCTATGAAATGTCACTTTATACCTAAACAGATTTGGACGTCAGTTTAGGTGTCATGAGCAGTGCACTTGAGGAGGTAGCATAAAATCATTTAAAATTAAATATTAGTACACAAAGGAAACACTTTTAACTTAAACTTGAAGAGGAACATCTTAGATGCACAAATCAGCAATAAATACTGAGATTTATGCAAGTGAAGTGCTGACTACACAAGGTAAAGTCAGCTAAAGAAGTAGAATGAGTACAATTTGTGTGACGGTAGGAGAGGTGAGAATAACGTTAGTGATTATTCTGGTGTGTTTAGCTGACAATTCTCCTACATGGATGAAGATTTCAGTTTAAGCATTTAAAATGGCTGGTATAGCATGGTCGTATTGAAAATCTTCAAGAGGTGTGGACCTATCACAACAATAAACCAAATTTATAATGAACATACAAAAATTCGAATTTGTTTTAATCCCTACATCTTGACTTTGAGTGAAAAATGAAAGTACCAACTAAAGCTTTTCTAACAACTGTCTTTCACTACGATCATGTATAACATCAGTATTTTTATTTTACACATTGATCTGCTGACAAGCAAAAGAATATTGATGGTTATTGTTCCCTTGAGTTCCTAGGGGAACATAGGACTTCAACTGCACGCCTGCACTTGCTTCTGTCTTCTGCTGTACTTTTCACCTCCATCCATGTTAATCCATACTGTTTCAACTCCTCTTCACACGATCTCCTCCATGTCACCCTTGGATGTCCCACTCGTCGATTCCCTTTCAGGTTCCACTGGAGCACTAGCCTGACGCGTGATGTCACCCAGCGGCCTCCTCAGCTAGTGTTCAATCCATCTCCACTTTCTCCTGCATATTTGTTCAGCGATTGGTTCTTGTTTTGTTCGTTCCCATAGTTTTTTTGTTGGTGATTCTTTCCGACCATCTGATCTTCAGTATAGAACGAAGACAGTTGTTGATGAAGGTCTGCAACAGGCTGTTGGAAATATTCTTTGTCACCTGCCAAGTTTCTGATCCGTATAGAAGAACCGAATTGACGTTTGCATTGAAAATCCGAATTTTGTTGTTGATGTTGAGTGACGAAGATTTTCAGATTGGTTTCAGGTTGATTAATGTGTTTCTCGCCTTCCCGATTCTCGATTTGACATCCTCGTCGGTTCCTCCTGTAGTTAAGACAATGCTCCCTAGATAAGTGAATGAAGTAACCTCTTACATATCCCTCCCGTTGATGGTGATTGGCGCTGGATGTTGCTGCTATTGTTGTCGTTGTTGGTTGGTTATTTTCATAACCTCCGTCTTGTCTATGTTCACCTGCAGTCCTGTCTTAAGCAAAAGAATAAATCACATCTATTTTAGAGAACTAAAAGCAACTTAAATTTGAGAACATTCTCAAATATTTAACTTTTAACACTGAGCTACTGTTTACTGACGAATTTCAACCTAGCCAGACATTCTTTCTCAAGCAAACAGCCACAGTCAGTCCATCACGTGACTTTATCATAATGTTATTATTGAGAAAAACATGCAGAGAAGCTGTTCTCACTAATAGATAAGACTGATTTCTGTATTGTTGTTTTGATAACTTTCACACAAAGAATAGGGAAAAAACTGTTTACGTCTGGAGTGTTCGTGATGTTACCTAACAGACATCATGATGCTCACTTTTATGGTTTTCATGATACTAGTCAAAATAAACATGGGAAACTATTTCTGTGTTCTTTAGCAGTTCTTTGTCCGAATCATTCAAAATGCATTAATTGAACATAGTGGCCTTGATAAGCTCAATCGACCAACGAGTAGGTAGTGATCATGTGAGATAAAAGCATGGATATCATAATGCAGATTAACCTAACCAATGAAATCAACTCTGATGAAGGTTGCCATGATAACCAATCATCAGAGAGTAACCACTTTTCAACGATATTTGCTTTATAGTCAGATGACTGAAGTCTGATTAAAGTAGGCAAAACAATCCATCACAATTTTTAAAATTTTAATTGGTTTTTAGATGTAGGTAATTCTTGCAAATGCTGCATTTATTTTAGGCGAAAGTTAAGCTTTTAGTTAGTAAATCTAATTTATTAAGTGTAGGCTACCATGATGACTTTTTAACTGCAAACAAGCATAGATTTAAAGGTATCTAAGATAAGATTTATAAGAAATTTACAATCCCAATGTATTTGAAAAATATTTTGGCAGGTTACCATAGCATTCAGTTATTTCCAACTCTCTATTTCGTTGGCTAATAAATGAGATGTCTATGAAGTGCTAAGTGTGTTGATCGACATCTGTTGAGTAGATGTAATCAATAAATTAAATGATATCATATTTTTAATGTAATTCAATGTTAAATGGTAGGTGTCAGCCAACAAAAAGCCTTTTCAAGTGTTGGTTTGTAGGGATTTGATTGGTCACAGGATTTCATCATGAGCTGACATTAGTTAGAGAACCATTGGAAAACCTGAGAGTACTGGACAGCTGTTTCCTAAGCCTAGTTTGGGACTCTTCATCAGTACGAACCCACCAGGGTTCGAACCCAGGACCTTCTGGTTACAAGGCTAGCTAGCTCGTTGACCATTCAGCCACTGGGACCCGATCAAATAGCCAGTCCATAAATTCTAACTTCTGCCAATTCACTGTATAGCGCAACTCCTAGCCAATGACTTTGGCGAGTATTTGTCCTCACACCCAACCTGCTGCACCCTGCTGGTCATGACTTCTCACTAGAACCCGAGGTAACTACTTACCTGAATAGGGCAAGTCGCTAGTGAGCATCTCATTGATATTCAAGTGTTGGTTTGTAGAGATTTGATTGGTTACAGGATTTCATCATGAGCCTTTAACTTATTTCTCCACTTGCTGCCACTGATCAGCATGGTGTACCTATAATCTTGAAATTTTAATTGCCGTATTTCAAGCTTATCTTTCCTGGTAGCTTCTTGATACCATGACATCTACAATCCATATCTACTTCCACCAACTTCAAGAATAAATCCTGTTTTGCAAGTCAAAATTAAAGTGTAATGAAATCAGACTTTGCTGGGTAAGATCATGATAAGCTGATACCAATGCGACATCAAAGTAGTATAGTTGTGACAGGGAATGAGTACCTGAGAGGTAACTTCCAAAGCTGTCTCAAATAGTCTTATACATATATTTATGCGATTTAGGCAATTTTAAAACAGCACATACTGCTGATTGATGTCAGAGGTTAAAATTACACATAAACTAGTATTGCTTGCTTGTCATTGTGAGGCAATGATCATTTCTAACGTTTGGGCATGACTTCATCAAAAGTGTCGTTAAAGTTTCCGAGTTATTTTATTTGCACTACACTACAAATATGAAAACCTGTGGTGATTTGGTAAAATTCGATAAAATATGCTGAACTCTCCATCCGTATTGTTGAAACACTAGAGTTTAATGAATATTACTTAACTACTGAGTACAATGTATAAGCAATCAATGCAGATCTTATTGTGGAATTTAAGTTAAAAGTAGATTTCATTGTGGTTTTTGCAAAGATCAGTATTCCCTTAGGTACTGTTAACAGCCAAAGGAACTAGTAATATATTCCTGGATTTGAATCGTGAAGACGGTCGATAAAACTAAGTCCTGCATAGAGTTACCAATAGACAGAGAAACAAGAAAATGGTTAGATACATAAAATGTATCTTCTCATCTGTGAAACTTAAACTTCACATAAAAATAAAAATAAGAATCTGAAGTTATATTGCAGACCGGTAAATTCCGTCCCAGTTGATGAATGTTAAACAAATTCACTTTCGTCAGCTGAAGGTTCTGAACTCAGATCTGGTGAAATCATGAGAGAAGACACCTGAAAAGTCCCTCTTACATAACAATTTCTTGAGAAATCCCTGTTGAACGATCTATTAACGATATTGCTGCTTATCTAGGCATTCCAAATTAATCTGTAATTATTTCCGTCTCTTCTCCAAGACTATATATTATTGTTCAGACGTTTGTATTACATATGTTGACTAAGTGATTTGGAAACTACTTCGCTACTACGGGGTGCCACCGACAATAATACATCTCATCCAACAGCTATACGACAATGCTGCATGCCAAGTAATCCACAACGGGAAACTTACGGAACCCTTCGAAGTGAGGACAGGAGTAAGACAAGCTGACTGCCTACTATCGCCAATCATTCTCCTGATTGCAGTAGATTGGATAATGCGACAAACAGTGGGCAATGAGGAAAAATGCATAAAATGGACACACACAAAAAACTTGGAGGATCTGGACTTCGCCGATGATGAAATATGTCTGATTTCCCACAAACTGGAAGATATGTAAGCGAAAAGCAACAAGCTAGCAGAAGAAGCATCAAAGATAGGGCTTCAGGTGAACATAGATAAAACAGAGGTGATGAAAATTCCTGGGCAACACCACCAACAGCAACAACAACAACTGACAACAATCAGCATAAATGGGAGGAACCTGAAAGAAACAACCTCCTTTACCTACCTACCTACCTGGGAAGCATCGTTTCAACTACAGGCCAACGGAACTGACGAGGATATCAAAGCAAGGATCGGAAAAGCAAGACAAGCTTTCACTACTCTCAAGTCTGTGTGGAGGTCAACAACACTCAGCATCAAAAATAAGATCCGGATTTTCAACTCCAATGTGAAGTCAGTCAGTGCTACTATACGGATCAGAGACTTGCACTGCGCTTCATAAAGAGCATCTCAAACAAACTACAGACCTTCATTAACAGTTGTCTTCGCTCAATACTCAAGATCAGATGGCCGGCCCGAAAAGATCAGCAACAAAGATATCTGGGAGCGAACCAACACAGCGGGAACCGATTGTGAAACAAGTAGGCAGGAAGAAATGGAGGTGGACAGGATTGGCCACACTCTGAGGAAATCATCAAGTGACATCACTAGACAAGCCATTGATCGAGTGGAACTCGAAAGGGAAGCGGTGAGTTGGTCGTCAGTGCAAGGGTGACTTGGAGGAGGTCATGTGAAGAGGAGATGAAAGTGTGTGGGCAGACTTGGAGCCAGGTGAAGACTCTAGCAGAGAACAGAACGCAATGGAGACGCACGGCTGAAGCACTTTTTTTATAACGTGATGATGTTTTTATACTTCGCGTAACTGGAGGAACTTTTAGCCAGCTGTACAGTTAAACGTAAAGATCTGTTTCCTGAGTTCAGACCACAACGACTCGGCTTTGGTCGTTACAGTCCTAAACCATGATGAGACAGCTGTCGAGTAATCCTTGGTATTCAGGATTTCTCTAACTGATGTAATTCTCATGAAATAACTAGAAATTCATGAAATCTCTCGAGATCAAAAGCCTGTCATTTAACGGAAATCTGTTTGATATAAATTCAGTGCTTTTCTCATTTGTTTGTATTTCAATTTCCTTCTGTTCAGTTAGCTGTTCCTAGTATCTGTGTTATTTCATCTCATTTCTTTCTCACATAATTTACTTCTTTCATATGATAATTATTTAACCAATACTATATTATCAATTATTGCAGTTTTTTAAGAATCTTAAATGATTTACAAGGCTTTATATTCCTCTTATCTTTTCACACGTTTACCTGATCTATCATACTGTTAGGCATTTTGGATATTTTCTTTTTGTATTCATGATGTGATATTTGTATATGGAACATTTGAACTTTTAGGCATGCTTGTTCGGATAACAATATCAACGGAATCAATTGTAGCTGATTGTTTTAATAAAATGCATGTAGGCTTCAATGTTTCAATAGATACATTGATGTTGATAATGATGATTTGCTATATTCCAGAACACTACTCATGATACAATGTGGAATTCTCAGCATTTGGTATACTACTGTATCTAGTTTACTCAACAACAACAAACATTACAAAGTATAGCTAAATGCAATTGATTTTAGCAAGTTTTCTGGCATATAATAATAATAGTTTGCTTTATTCCAAAACAGTACTTGTGATACAGAATGGAATTCTCAGCATTTTTACTACAGTATTGCATCCATTTAGTAGATTATCAATAAATAAAATTCTACATAGATTAAGGAAATCTCAGTTCATTATGACAACAACACATTTTAATTGCCGTATTTCAAGCTTATCTTTCCTGGTAGCTTCTTGATACCATGACATCTACAATCCATATCTACTTCCACCAACTTCAAGAATAAATCCTGTTTTGCAAGTCAAAATTAAAGTGTAATGAAATCAGACTTTGCTGGGTAAGATCATGATAAGCTGATACCAATGCGACATCAAAGTAATATAGTGGTGACAGGGAATGAGTACCTGAGAGGTATCTCAAATAGTCTTATACATATATTTATAGGCAATTTTAAAACAGCACATACTGCTGATTGATGTCAGAGGTTAAAATTACACATAAACCAGTATTGCTTGCTTGTTATTGTGAGGCAATGATCATTTCTAACGTTTGGGCATGACTTCATCAAAAGTGTCGTTAATTTTTCCGAGTTATTTTAGTTGCAACTAGAGCTTTCATTGTTTGATAACACTACAAATATGAAAAAATTGTGGTGATTTGGTGAAATTCAATAAAATATGTTGAACTCCTCATACTTATTGTTGAAACACTAGAGTTTTATGAGTATTATTTAACTACTGAGTACAATGTATAAGCAATCAATGCAGATCTTATTGTGGAATTTAAGTTAAAAGTAGATTTCATTGTGGTTTTTGCAAAGATCAGTATTCCCTTAGGTACTGTTAACAGCCAAAGGAACTAGTAATATATTCCTGGATTTGAATCGTGAAGACGGTCGATAAAACTAAGTCCTGCATAGAGTTACCAATAGACAGAGAAACAGGAAAATGGTTAGATACATAAAATGTATCTTCTCATCTGTGAAACTTAAACTTCACATACAAATAAAAAAAAAAGAATCTGAAGTTATATTGCAGACCAGTGAATTCCGTCCTAGTTGATGAATGTTAAACAAGTTCACTTTCGTCAGCTGAAGGTTCTGAACTCAGATCTGGTGAAATCATGAGAGAAGACACCTGAAAAGTCCCTCTTACATAACAATTTCTTGAGAAATCCCTGTCGAACGATCTATTTTCGAAATTGCTGCTTATCTAGACATTTAAGGTAACTCTGTAATTATTTCCGTCTCTTCTCCAAGGCTATATATCATTGTTCCGACGTTTGTATTTCATGTGTTGACTTAGTCCTTATTATTTGTCTTCGTTCCTGTTTAATCTCTAATTTAATGCTTCTTATTGTGGTTGTGTGATGACATTGATAATGTGTTGTTTTGTCTGAGTGAGTCAAGGTGATTCAGACACAGCACAGTCTTCGGGAGTTATTCGTTGAGGGATTCCTGATGACAGAGTTTTGATCCCACCTTGTTTGGAATATTCTTCTTGATTCTGAGTTACTTCTTACTGTTGATTTTTCGTTAAATAATTTTGTTGTATAATATTTGTTTTGTACTGTAGATTAATGTAATTAGAATAGTTATGGAGGGGTGTTGTGGACCTTAGTGGCCTGTTTGAATTTTTGGGCCAGCTATCATAAAATCTACATATTGCATCCAACCTACCATTTACTCCATTTATTTATCACCCAAATATGAATTCCAAAAGGATTATTTACTCTCGCAACTTTATCATTCATTTACGACCCAATGACTTTCATATTCCCAAGAATCCAAGGAGGAAGCATCGTAGTGGCTGGCAAAGAGCTCTTAAACGTACACCAATACA
Organism: Trichobilharzia szidati; assembly: GCA_944472155.2. NCBI lineage: Eukaryota > Metazoa > Platyhelminthes > Trematoda > Strigeidida > Schistosomatidae > Trichobilharzia > Trichobilharzia szidati. The sequence goes on from OX235274.1 coordinate 56,267,421, forward strand.
CTTAACCACGGTCCCTGTCATAATGAACACCAACTGCCGCTCTCTGCCTAACAAAATAATGTACCTACAATCCTTGATGTCCACTGACACTTATCACAATACTGAGATAATCACATTACAAGAAACATGGTTACACGAACTGTACGATGACAATCTCATCTCTCTAAAGGACTTCATCCTATTTAGACAAGACCGAATATGCTGTAATAAGAAAAGTGGGGGTGGAGTTGCAACTTTCATTAACTCAAAATGGTCTATTTCTAATAATGTTTGCTTCTCATTCTCAAATGACTTCATAGACTGCATCACCGTCAAATGTCGTCCCAAACATCTCCCCAAATATAAACACATCTTTATCACAAACATGTACATTTCTCCAAGTTGCTCACTATCTATTCTTTCAAATTTTGCTGATGAATTCACTATGTTTTCTGCTGCCAACTTTGATAACTCTCTATCTGTTATTACTGGGGACTTCAACTCGTCAGATTGCTCCTTCCTTGAAGCACTTGGTCACTCTAACATTGTCAAATTTCCCACTCGACTAGACAAAACACTGGATTTAGTTTTTACAAATGACGAAGGAATCTATGAAGCACGTAAACGTGCACCGATCCTCAACTCTGATCACTCTATTGTTCGTGTTCTACCAAAAATTTACAGCAAAACACATATTAAAGTCTTCTCGCATCTGTCTATGAAAGCACAACAAAGATGCTACTCATCCGAAAACTTACTCAATCTAAGGTGCATGTTAAAAGACACTAACTGGGATTTATTCCATGAAAGTTCATTAGATGACACAATCGTCAATATAACGGATTATCTCAAGTTTTGCCTTGATATATGCTGTCCCAAACAAACTCTATTCAAACGTCTCGACCGCTTCTCATCTCCTTATCTCAAACAACTTGGCAGGAAAAAAGAAACTTTATACAAATCCAAAGACAAGTTAGGACTCAAAAAGATTAATGCTCAGATCAAATTTGAAATCAAAAATCTTAATGCTATCTATAATGATACACTTTTGTCATGTAAATCTCCAATCAGTATGTGGAAACTTTTTAATGAAATTACTGGTAATGGTAAGCGTTGTAATACTCTTCCCTCTTATGATGTTAATGCTCTTAATCAGTCTTTTATACGCTGTCCTTCTACTTTAACTACTTCTAATGTTACCTATCATGTAGCTGAAAACTTTCATGACTTTAATACTCTCGATGTTCTAAAATGTCTTAAAACACTCAAGCCCTCACGTAGCCTAGGTCCTGATGGTATACCTGCCTATGTTCTAAAACAATGTGCAGATGTGTTGTGTTCTCCACTAACCAACATCCTAAATGCCTCTTTCTCCAAAAATATTGTACCTGATGCATGGAAAGACATCAAAATTGTCCCTGTCCCTAAACCTGGGAACGGCAAGAACGTAAAGTTCAGACCCATTGCCATCACTTCCCCGTTCCTAAAGCTTATGGAAAAACTAATAATTCTTAAACTCGAACCCTCCCTTAAAAACTTCGAAGACCCAAAACAATTTGCCTATAGACAGGGTAGGAGTACATTAGACGCTGCAGCTGTCTTACACAACAACATCGTCTCATCATTAGATAAAGGTGCCAAATATGTCCGCTGCACGTTTCTTGACTTCACTTCTGCTTTCGACTCTGTTCCTAGATGTCTCCTGCTAAATAAGCTCTCTTTGACGAAAACTGAGTCCTGGGTCACTAACTGGTTGCATTCCTACTTCTCTAACAGAATGCAGTACACCGTATACAAAGGTAAATCATCCTCTGCTGCACTCACTGAAGCCGGAGTCCCCCAAGGCGCTGTATTCTCCCCACTTCTCTTTTCTTTCTTTCTACATGACTTACCATCTTCAAATGACATTAATTTTGTCAAATACGCTGACGATCTGTCTGTATCTTTGCCTATCAAATGTCAAAGTGACTGCTCTAAACTTAATGGCTTTCTGTCAGAAATCAGCCAGTGGTCCAAGGAAAATGGTCTTACTCTAAACCCCTCCAAATGCCAAACAGTCAATTTCACCTTTAGGCATAAATCCGACCTAAACAAACTGTTTGGCTCTCACGAGGTATGCAACATAGACGGCACTGAAATAGAAACTAAATCGGAAATTAAATACCTAGGTGTCATTCTATCTGCTGATCTCTCCTGGTCGTCTCATATCTTAGCAATTTCTAAGAGAATATTCCGTCTTACCTTCTACATTAAGAAGTTAAGACATTCTGGTATAACCCAACCCTTACTCCTACAATTCGTTAATTCTCGCATTCTGTCTATTATTCTCTATTGTTCTCCCTTAGTTTTTCCCGGGCTACTGAAGAAAGACTATAACATAATACGCAGGATGTTAAATGTTGTCAGCAGAGTAAGCAACGTGCCACTTAACCAGCTTGTCAATATTCTAGTCGACAGGCACATGGACTTATGTGAAAAATGGGCCAAATCCATTTTATCTAACTCACACCACCCTCTTCACTCACAACTCTCACCTTGCATCTCATCAGGTAAAAAAAAGAAGCCAATATAGAAAACTATATGCTCGCACCAGCAAGTACAAAAACTCAACCATACCCTACTTGTCTCGTGTTCTGTAAGATAAAGAAAGCATTAGGCGTGACACCTATAATTCATTAAATAGTCAGTAGTACAACTGGATCTCCTCTTTCCAACCCACTTCATCAATAGGTACAACGTTTTCTTTCTTTCTGTTCCTTTTCTCTCTCTTCTTTTTCCGTTATGTGCTGCTTTGTCTCTTTCTCTCGCTTACGCCAGTTAATAAGACAGCTCCCACTTTTCTAACACCTTCAAACACTGTTTCAGCTTTACCTTTGCTACTGACATGCCAATGTATTGTATTGTTGTAATAATGAACTGTGGTTTCCTCAATCTATGTAGAATTCTATTTATTGATAATGTACTAACTGGATGCAATACTGTAGTAAAAATGCTGAGAATTCCATTCTGTATCACAAGTACTGTTTTGGAATAAAGCAAATTATTATTATTATTGTATTAATTTTGCGTTTTGATGAATCGTGATTGTTGAGTATTAGCACAAATTTTGTCGGAAATTACTGTCTTCTTTATATCGTGGTGATGTTTTTGTACTGTGTGTAACTGGAGGAACTTTTATTCAGCTGTGCAATTGAACATAAAGACCTGTTTTCTGAGTTCAGACCACAACGACTCGGCTTTGGTCGTTACAGTCCTAAACCATGATGAGACAGCTGTCGAGTAATCCTTGGTATTCAGGATTTCTCTAACTGATGTAATTCTCATGAAATAACTAGAAATCCATGAAATCTCTCGAGATCAAAAGCCTGTCATTTAACGGAAATCTGTTTGATATAAATTCAGTGCTTTTCTCATTTGTTTGTATTTCAATTTCCTTCTGTTCAGTTAGCTGTTCCTAGTATCTGTGTTATTTCATCTCATTTCTTTCTCACATAATTTACTTCTTTCATATGATAATTATTTAACCAATACTATATTATCAATTATTGCAGTTTTTTAAGAATCTTAAATGATTTACAAGGCTTTATATTCCTCTTATCTTTTCACACGTTTACCTGATCTATCATACTGTTAGGCATTTTGGATATTTTCTTTTTGTATTCATGATGTGATATTTGTATATGGAACATTTGAACTTTTAGGCATGCTTGTTCGGATAACAATATCAACGGAATCAATTGTAGCTGATTGTTTTAATAAAATGCATGTAGGCTTCAATGTTTCAATAGATACATTGATGTTGATAATGATGATTTGCTATATTCCAGAACACTACTCATGATACAATGTGGAATTCTCAGCATTTGGTATACTACTGTATCTAGTTTACTCAACAACAACAACAAACATTACAAAGTATAGCTAAATGCAATTGATTTTAGCAAGTTTTCTGGCATATAATAATAATAGTTTGCTTTATTCCAAAACAGTACTTGTGATACAGAATGGAATTCTCAGCATTTTTACTACAGTATTGCATCCATTTAGTAGATTATCAATAAATAAAATTCTACATAGATTAAGGAAATCTCAGTTCATTATGACAGCAATATATTGGCATGTCAGTAGCAAAGGTAAAGCTGAACAGTGTTTGAAGGTGTTAGAAAAGTAGGTGCTATCATACTTACTGGCGTAAGCGGAAGAAAGAAACAAAGCAGCACATAACAGAAAAGAGAGAGAGGAAAGGAAAAGAGAGAAAGGAAACGTTGGACCTATAAATGATATGAGTTGGAAAGACGAGGTTATTCTACTGACTATTTAATGAATCATAGGTGTCACGCCTAATGCTTTCTTTATCTTACAGAACACGAGACAAGTAGGGTATGGTTGAGTTTTTGTACTTGCTGGTGCGAGCAAATGGTTTTCTATATAGGCTTCTGGTTTTGCTTGATGAGATGCAAGGTGAGAGTTGTGAGTGAAGAGGGTGGTGTGAGTTAGATAAAATGGATTTGGCCCATTTTTCACATAAGTCCATGTGCCTGTCGACTAGAATATTGACAAGCTGGTTAAGTGGCACGTTGCTTACTCTGCTGACAACATTTAACATCCTGCGTATTATGTTATAGTCTTTCTTCAGTAGCCCGGGAAAAACTAAGGGAGAACAATAGAGAATAATAGACAGAATGCGAGAGTTAATGAATTGTAGGAGTAAGGGTTGGGTTATACCAGAATGTCTTAACTTCTTGATGTAGAAGGTAAGACGGAATATTTTCTCAGAAGTCATCAAGATATGAGTAAAAATAAACTTCAGAAATGTACAAAAAGTATAAAGCGATAATAATAATAATAAATAAAATGATAAGATAATAGAAATGGTGTCTCCATAAATTAAAAATAGAAGATCAAAAATCCACTCATTTTGTTAATTACATTGTGAGTTATAATTTTCTTGCTTACCACAGGACAAATATGGTATCACTGAGTTTTCGTACTTAGTTGTGCAAGCGCATAATCTTTTATGATAACTTTTAGTCCCAGCAGAGGGAGAGTTGTCAGTAATGAGGGTGCTGATAGTCAGATAATATGGGTTTAGTTCATTTCTCGAGTGACTATAAGTGTCTGTCGACTATAGTAGTAACGACCTCACCTGGAACTCTTTCGGCAGCCTGCTTATAACTTGGGCTACCGAAAATCTCCATCAATGTACTGCATATGATTTTTCCTATTCACATTCTGTTTAAATCTAGTATGACCACTAATAGTATTGATTACTCTGGTGATTATTCAAAACACTTAAAACCTGCAGATTCACAAGTTTCTATTAAAAATGAGAAAAAGCATTATCCTAGATGGAAGCTTATACCAATACACAAGATAACTGTTCTTGAGTTGTGTCCTTGGTTCACAAAATGTACTCCTGAGCCTCTTATGATTGGCATTCAACCTAATGTCATGGATTGCTCGAAAGAGATAAAGAAGAGATATCATATTGGATTGGTTCGCACTTCAGATCGGATAGAAATGTGTCACACAATCTACTGTCAATTAATCTCTTGTTTGAAGATCCTCGCCAAAGAGGAAATACCATGTAATAAATTCCTCTGAAAATTCTGTACATTACATAAACGCTGTTCAGAATAAAGCTCTTACTAACATTATTATTGTTAGTGGAACACGACATGCTTTACTGCCAACCTTTAATAGCCTTTGCAATATGATAGAAGACATTATTTAATGAGCGTTTCATTGTTTAAAAGTGATTACAACGTTATTTTAGGAATGTATAAAAATAAAAACTTGCCATTTAACACGTACAAGAAATAAGGGAGTGAATTAACATCTTAGGAATTAGTTAGTTTACTTTTCCTTATGTTGTTGTTGTTAAAAGGAAGAGAGTAATGGTTACTCAAGTAGTATTGTGACCACTTATGATCAGAAATACGAAGAGGTGAACAAAGAACCAGAATGCGGAATATGGATTTTTGGAGAAAATTAAATGAGTTGCATTTTACAAGAATTTAACAATTAAATTCATACTAGAAGTAGAAAATGAATCAAAGATTCCATATCTGAATGAAAACTTGATAAGAAGAGGTGACGGGACTCTGAATATTCATAAGGAACATTTATATTTTAATACCTGTTAGTCGTAAAAGAGTTCTCATTATTTTATTTGCTCACTGTATTAGGAGAGTCTGTATCACCAACTGCTTAGATCTGTTACTTCTCAAAAGCATCCTGGTGAAAAATGGCCATGCAGTACGGTTTGTGGAGAGAAATATGAAATCAATGATAAAAAGAGAAAAATACAGTTCAGTGTCAAAGAACATAATGAATGTGAACATGGACTTCAGGGGGAGACGTAGCAGTGAATATTCAATATTCAGCGAATATAGTTACCTAAATAAAACCTTCCCAGTAGCAACACTGTCAGCAATTTGAAGGACAAGCTCCCATATGTGAGCACCCCACTGTGCACATTTGAGCTGACCTGCTACTGAGAAGCCAGGCAAATTAGGTCAAACTGATAAGAAAAATAGAACGAAATAGATTTGAAAGTAGACGGTAAAAATATTATATTTGGTTCAGATAGTGCAAAAGTGTACAAAAACATGTGCGACGAAATACTGTTTCTGCCGATGCAGTCACTTAAATCTAAATATTTGACTAAATAAATAATTTGGTTTAAGAAAATTTTCAAGTCTGACAGCAGACTGATATCAGTTAGAGAACCACTGGAAACTAGGGAGTACTGGACAGCTGTTTCTTTTTCATTGAGAAAGCTTCATCAGTACGCATTCACCAAGAGCCCAATCCAGCCCTCAAAGTATGACGAAACAACTGTCTTGTACACTCTGGTTTCAACTGTTCTCCCTCAAAATTGAAACAAATCGAATCCCTACAAAGTGACTCTTGAAAATAACAGAATTTTAACCTGTCCTCTGACTAGTGCAACCTCCACATTCAGCATTGATCTAATTCTGTTTCGCTTCTTGGTTGTCATTTTTTTCCATCTTCTTCATGTTTTCATCTCTAGATGTAAAAACCATTACTTCAGTTTGTTTATATACGCATTCCTCTCACAACTGTTTTTTGATGAAAAAATAAATTACATATTACGCAACTCCTTTTCCACTCCTACGTAATTTCGTTTCTATTCCCCATATGAATTTGGAAATTATTGTTAGCACGAATCTCCCTTCATTATTATTCTGAATTAAATAATAATTTTAATAATGTGGATTTGTGCATAAAAATGCAATCGTACAGTTGCTTTTAAGGATGAAATCGCTGGAAAGATATCTTTCCTGAGTGTCTTCTTCGTTTCTCCTCAATCTCGCGATGGGCATTTTCCATGGTATTATTGTTCAACATTCAAAAAGATTCATTTGACAGTATGAGTTGAGAATAAAAATTGCTCCCTGAAGTGTATTAAAAAAAAACAGTATGACATATATATATATATATATATATCACCGCGAGAAGCAACATTAATTTTCAAGATTTTCAGGATATTTAGCTGTATATCTGGTAATCTATGACTTAGTCTGGGGTTAATTAAGACTACAATGAATTCAATGATATACTACATAGTACAGAAAGGAAAAGATTGTAAGGGAGAAATTATTCAGCATAAGAATGTGAACTTGAAATAATGGCTAGAAGATGCATTAAAAAAGGATACAATCGGTTTTTAATATATTTCCTTGTTGCAGACAAATATTAATGAATAATTTTAGCAAAATCCTTTCTTAAAAGCGCTTTTTATAGTTCATAAAGCTGTCATGGACTTTTATCCTGTGTGTATTTTAATCTTCAAAGTATACGTGTGACAGTCAAAGTGACTGCAAAACGAGATTAACATTTCACCTACAGACGATTCTAGAATTTCATTTCATTTTGAAGTTAGCCGTGAAGAATATGTTAAGAAAGACAATGAAAGCTTGACAGTTAAATCATTCAGCTGAGAGAACGCAACTACAGTAGAATAATTATTGTAAAAATCCTTCTATAACAAACTACTCACAATATTGATATGATATTGAATATTTCAACTTATTTTATAATTCTTATGCGTTTCCCCTGGCTTGTATATCATTGTGCCAGCATTTGCACTTCTTCCTTCAAGTTAACCTTGATTATTTGTCCTTTTTTGAATGATCCTTTTTTTTATCCTTCAATCTCCTGCTTTGTCTGTGTGGATTCTTGTTAAAACTGTGTTGTTTTACAGTCGAGACGTTTTGTTGTGTTGAATTTAAGGTTACGCCGAGGAGTGACTCCTTGACATAGAAGTTTCTGCAGGAAGCGTGTTAGCTTCTGCTGGATTCTTGCTGACGGAGTTTGTTGGAAGTATTCTTATTGATTCTCAAGTAATTTATAATTGTATTTAGTCAATGAATTTTGTTGTAGAGTAGGTATCTTGAACTGCATAGCTGCCGAATGGCATTGTTGAAGTAGTTTTGTGTTTTTGATATAGGCCGTAGCTGTTCACTGGTGCCGCAGATTATATCCCGTTTAACCATTTGTAACATTACTGGAACATAAATTTTGCTTATGCTTTGTTCATAGAAGCTTGGCAAACTATAGAGAGGGATGCATCGATTGTTTTCCTGTGTTCAGATAAAAAATTATTGAGTTTCGGTCACTACATTGTCTGGTTCTTGATTTTCGTGGCAACTAATACACCTTTACATCACTGAGATGACTAAAAAGGGATTGTTTAGACCAATGATTTCAAAAATCTTAGCTTTTAGTACAAATGAAAAAAATATTGATCTCAGTGCATCCTTGAATTAGGCAGACTAAATGATGAGAAGACCTGTTGGTGATGAGAAGTGATTAATTTCAGTTTACAATAACAAATAACTCACTATTTCAATAATATAGTCATGATATAGTATTCGTATGCGGTGATAGAAAGATGGTAAACAAATATATTTCTGCTGGATTCTGGACAAAATTGATGGAAAAATATTGTTAATGAAGCAGGAATTGGAGGAGTTGCTGGTTTACGATCCACCCAAAGAGAATACTATTTGCTAACCAATTCTCGTCTTACTTTGTCCTGAGATCATTCACAAATGGCTGCCTGATTTAACCCTGTCACTTCTAATTTCTAATCTAATTTCGTGCAGAAAAATTCCCAATATTGAGTCATAAACAAGAGAAGAAGAAACAACAAAGAAAATTTCCTCTTCAACGAATCATTTTCAAGAGCTGTACACTCATGTTGATGCTAAACAAAGAACTCGCAATACCATTCAGATATTTGTAACTATGTTCTAGAAGGCTTATGACGTAATGTTAGGTATAATCTAGAAGGGTATGAATAAGATGAGGTTGGAAAATAATAGTTGGCATTGTGTAACAACTGTGGAAAATTTGTTTAGTCAAACTGAATGGACAAAATGGACGAAAGCTAAAGAAATATGGTAGTGCTTACACAAAACCTGTATGAGAACTGTTAGGTTATTAATGAGCAAAAAATATGATAATGGCAATCATGAAATCATTATAAAAACAATGGTGCACTAAAATACGAAGTACTCATGGCAAGAAAATTACTCTGGCTATGATAAGGCAAATGGGAGCAGAGATCCGCTCACAGGTTCCAAATAGTCAGTGATTGGGCTGTATAAAAAAGGGGCTTTCAAAGTCTTTTAGTGAAACATATGGCAAGTTTGTGTTTCATTGTGAAGCAGTTATGCAATGGGACCCACTCTAAATGGTGCAAGAGGTGATTGAGGACAGAACTATCGGTATTCATCTTTTCTCCTCTGACTAAACAGAGGATATGGTATTTAATTTTACGTATCATTTCTGTTATTTAAACAATCTTCTTTATCTTCTGTTTTGCATTTCATGGGAGAATTTCCTTTCATATGATTCTACGGTAATCTTAAAGATATTTTTGTCATGCTTTCGACTGTTATAAACTGAGATTAGTTTAATCATAGTGCGATAAAAATTTCATCATCATTCTCAGGTAATTGTAAAGTTAAGCACCCTTAAATGATGATAAATATTTTCAGATGTTGGCTTGTAGGACTTTATCAAGAACTGACACTAATCAGAGCAACACTTAGAACTAGACAGTAGTGGATAAGCGTTTTATCCAAGGTTGGAAAGCATCAGAAAACATTCCCATGACCCAGCAAAGGATTGAACCCAGGATGTTCAGTTTAACAAGTTAATGTAAATTCGTGATGAAGTCCAATCTGATGATAAATATATTTGTAATATTCAGAAATATCAATTGAAAAATTAAATTCTTTGCATACTAGGTATTTTGTACCTGAGACACTTGTGAAATATATAGTTACCGGAGGGTATTGGTTGAAATAATTTCGTATTTTCGATATGCGTTATTACTCATCAGTAGTACTACAGATTCATTCACGTTATTTCGTGTTTTGGTATTGTATCAAATATAATTTTTGACTTTTTGTGATTCCTCGAAGTTTGACAGATTGTTGAGACGAACTCATTTTATTTTTATTTTTTTTATTTTTGATTACAGATTGATGCCACATCGTATTTTCAGTACAAGTATGGAATTTTCAGCATGGATATCGGTAGCCCAAATTTTGCAGGCCGACCATAGATATCGGGTTTGCGTCGGCGGGGGATCGAACCCCGAGCCATGTGCATGGTCGGTGAGAGTCCTAACCACTGTGACACCGACGCACAGCATTCTTGATCACCCTGAACCCGGCGCCAGGTTATTCTGTGTTTAGACTGTAATACTTGGATGTTGGTCATTACAGTGACGACAACAGCAACAATAACTATGCACGTTACTGTTATCTTCGGAATTTCCAAGATTTAATTTCATTCATCAAATTAACTAACATACGAAACTGTTTCAGTTGAAGGAGGCTGAATAGCTCTCAGATTACTTCTGCCTATAAATCATAGCAATTTATGTTAATTTCTTTAATTGATCGACAACTAGTTTACAAAACTCACAAGACTTTCATTCATTCACAACAGTATCGCATAATTACAACCAACCGTTATTTCTAAAGAAACCTCTTAGATGTTGTTTAAACCCACACACACACACACTCACTTTTACTGAATAATATTTAATCATAAACAAACGTGTTAAACCTTGTGATAAGGTGTAACTTTCATATTTTGTTGTTCTACGAGAAAAAACAGCACGCGTACACATGCCTGTAATTCAAAATAAACATGCACATTCAGTGTATCTTAGACTAGAGTTGACCAGCATTATCATTTTAGATTAGTTGTAGTTTTATTTGCTCACTATGATGCTTGTTATTTATGGCTTTATTATTATCATTATTATTATTAATATTATTATGAAACTATAGAGAAAGAAAGAATTAAATTACAATTAACCAGTATCAAAACAAAGTTTATTTGTCTGTAACTGCCAAATTTTAAAGTTTCTATTATTATTATTATTACTACCTTAACGAAATGTGTTCAGTTAATTTTTTTCCAGTTATTTATTTTAATTATCTGTAAATATTGTTTAAATGTACAAGTCACCAACCTACACATTGGAATGCCAACATTGGTTTTATATAATTGAACGTTGAATAATATTGAATTTGTACATTAGATAAACAAATATATGAAATAATGAGAAAATAATAATGTAGAATTAAAACTACTTTTTTGTATCAGAAAAATATTTCTTGTAAGAAAAAATTAATAAATAATGTTATAACTTGAGTAAATCATTATTAAAATTATGTGAATAGAAATGTTTTTGTATAATTTTAGAGTCTGAAATATATTCAGTACTAGAAATTAAAAGCCGATTTGAATGATGATGATGACTAGTATTGGAACTCAGAATATGTTGGACTCGTCATCTGAATGTGCTCACATCCCTAGTGAATGGTGGTTTGCGTGGGACTCGAACCTAGAAGGCATCTTTTCCAATGCTAACTATGATTAACCAAAGTAACTTAATGCTTGCATCCGCATATTTTCGTAGAGTCTGTAGAATGAGCCGTCCAGTCGATAAAGACCAGGCGTTTCGATACAAGATAATCAATCAACAGGAAATGCAAACCAGTTTAAACAAGAAAATTTTTCTCTTCAATAAATTCTTTTTAGATTTTTATGTTTGGAATACGTGGAACCGATGAGGTAATTTATATCTAATATTAAACAAACTTGAAGACTTACAAGCGAGAACGAATAAACTAGTAGAAGATACAGGAAGCAAAGACAGGACTTCAAGTGAATATAGAGAAAACGGAGGTAATGGAAGTAACCAACCAACAACGATAACCAGCACCAATCACCATCAATGGGAGAAATTTGGAAGAGGTCACTTCTTTCACTTATCTAGGCAGAATTGCTTTAACTACTGACAGTCAGTTCCGATGAGGATGTCAAAATCAGAATAGGAAAGACAAGACAAACCTTCATCATACTTGAATCAGTTTTCAACTCTTCTGCATTCAACATAACTCAGCACACAGAACAAAATTTAGATTTTCAAAGCCATTGTTAAGTCACTTCTACAATAGGGGTAGTAAACATGGCTCGTGAGTCACAAGACTCATTTCCACCTGGCTACTGCAGACTTATCTAAACACCTACCTTCACTGACTCGACACTAAAGATGAGATGGCGAGAAAGAGTAAGCAACCAGAAACGCTGAGAACTGACCTCTCAAGAAGCTATTGCTCAAAAAATGTGCAGAAGAGAATGGAGATGTTTTTGGCGTGTACTTAGGAGACTATCGAATGACATCGCGTGCTAGGCCATCACTCAAGTAGAACCTAAGTGGAGAATGACGAATTGGGTTTAGGTGTGAGGGTGACATGGAGGAGATCGTACGAGGAGGAGCTGAGGGATTATGGGCAATCGTAGTGTCAGCTAGAAAGGACTTCAGCGAGTAGGATAAAATGAAGATGTGCTGTTGAAGCAAAATGTTCCACTGAGGACCTAAGAAAGCATAATGAAATATCAGTAGAAATCTAAAGGCAGTTGTTCCTCTTACTTACCTAATTTTTGCAATTTGTTTCAAATACACACAGGCTATTAAAGCCAGGAACAGTCGGAAAAGTGGTACAAATCATCACTACTCTAAAATCAGTGTCGAGATATACAGAGCACTTAGCATATGTGATAAGATCCGAATTTTCAACATTAATTTCAAATCAGTGATTCTATATAGTTCAGAGAGTTGACGTATCCGTCACCAATCCAATTTCCAACGAACGGCTGCAGACATTCACCAACAGCCATCTTCTCCCTTTCACTTCTGAAGTTCAGATGATCCGGCAGAAGGGATTAGCAGCAAGGAACTCTGGATGGCAGTGACTCGACCAAAAACCTGTTATTCAGTAAATATTCAGGAGGAAATAGAGATGAAGTGGACATCTGCTGGACAGACTTTAGTGTCACATTACAAACAGGCCCTCTAAATTGGGTCATACATTGCTGCAGTCACTGATTTTGCCAGAGAACCACTTGGCCTTTAGTCATCTAACACTAATGAACTTACACTTCCTAAGAAAGAATTGTCAAAGTTACTTAGAAAATTATGAACGGAGAGTACGACTAATATCAGTCTATCATCATCGAAATTTCTGCAACATAGAGTGAATCATAAGGTGACATTAAATAAATAGATAAGTTGGCAAGCAATGGAGTTTTCGTACTTAACTGACTACTCACAAAGAATTAAAGTAGTAGGTTTTTATTTTTTCGTAAGCTCTGGATTACAATTACATAAGTGTTACAAAACAAACTATACTGGCAAAATCATTTCATTTTATGTTAGATTCTGTCAGTTGATTGAAAACCAGGCAGCTGTGTACAGCTGTTTCGTCCTAGTTTGGGACACTTCAAAAGGGCACACCTACGACCCAATCAATCACTTATTAGACCTAGCACACTGGCTGTTTTCAAAGTAGATTTCACTATGAAGCGGTATCAGCTAGGGAACTGGTAACATCATTTTGTACGGAAATCTACTTGGAATCGATGAAGTTCAAAGAAACTTGTTTAAAATCTTAACATTTTCAAGTCTGATCGCGAATTGGCTTCAGTTGGAGATCCATTGGAAAGCAGGGAGCATTAGGCAACTGTTTCTTCGTGGTATGTGACCCACCACCACACCAGGAATCGCACATAGAACCTTCAGAATACGAGACAAACGCGTTAGCCATCTGGCAGCTAAGTCGGGGTTAAGCGGTCCAAGAATCCTAAATCCCCTCTAGATCCAAATCTTCAAATCAGCACTTGAAAATTATTCTAGTGCTCATTAGTAATTGACTGAAGTTCTAACAAGAAGTTATGATCAGTAGGGTTTATCAAGGGCAAATACTTGCGCTACATGAAACACATCTGCAGGAGCTAGAACTCATAGATCATTGAATTCTATCTCAGTAATTGAATGGTTAACGAAGGTACTGGCTTTGATTTCTGAAAGCGTGATGAATGCGTATTGCTGAGGAGTTCCAAACCAGGACAGAACATCTGTCGAGGACTCCCTAGTTTTCAGTCATTGTCTAACTGAAGTTAATTCCTGATTAAACTTTAAATCAACCAAATTCTTAGAAATCAATAATTAAAAACTGGACATTTCGTCTAAATCACTTTAAAATTCATACATTTGTAGACATGATAAGAAGAACAACTGGTGAAAGTGTATTATGCAATTTCACATCACAGTAGTGTTTACCATCTGTGTAGCAGATCAGAGAATTGATGAAATCTTATGAAATTTTCTCGCCTACACATTTTAAGTTGTACAGATGTCTAAATTCACACTAAGCGTAATCTACAATTCAAATTAAGCAGTATTATCATTCTAATCAACTTGCATACACAAAACGCGTAGTAGTAGTATCAATTGAATTAATCCTAAAAATGTAAAAACAATATCTTGTCAAGATTTTGATAACCCTGGATGTTGGAATTGCAGACACGCGTGTCACTCCGCAATCATCCTTCACTAAATTTCATGCTATATAACTTACCAGGTAAATTACTTTTATTGAGTGAAAAACTATCTACATATATGATATTTCGGGATTTACAGATCACGTAAAAGTTTGATGATTACGTAGGCAGTGATGGGTATGGGTTATTCTTAGTGCTATTATAGTCATTCCTTATTTTTACTTCACAGTCTTTTTCTTATGATTCTTCAAGACCAAACTATACGTGCACATCCAATTACATTCAGCAGTAGAGATAATAAGATTACTGAAAGAATTCCTAAGAAATAAATATGTCTTCTTCCGGTGACTTTATATATTTCATGTTTCAGTTGCGCATTTTAGCAAACACTTGATACAATGGAAGATACAATACTGGAAACAGTAAATGTTGCATAATCTGTCATATAACTACAATTTTACAATAGCTTTCGCTTTTCTCCCACACAAAAATTAACTTAATAACGTTGGCTGAATTGTTTGACCTAGTGTATCAGATTAGCACTTTGTACATTTTCAACACTTGGTTTGAAAGGATTAGATTTGTTTCTTCGAGTTTGACCACAGACTGATAACATTTAGAAAACCATTGAAAACTGGGAAATCTTAGACAGATGTTTTGTCCTAATTTGGGACTCTTCACAGTCCGCACCCACTGCTAGGGTTGGGACACAGGACCTTACAGTTGCAAGGCAAGCTCGCATACCATTCAGCAAATGGGACACCATTCAATGGACCATGAATTCTAAACTCTATCAATTCGTGAATATAGTGTGACCTCCAACAAATGTCATCAATGGGAACTCCACCCTCACACTCGACTGGATGACCCCCAATGATCACGACTTCTCACTAGAACTTCAGATGCATGCAGTCGAGATGTCAGAATGAATTTCCCCCCGCTGTAATCACGAATTGATAAGAGTTAGAATTCATAGGCTAGCCATTAAATAGGGTACAAGTGGTTGAGTGGTTTACGAGCTTGCTATGTAACTGGAAGGTCCTGAGTACGAACCCCAGTGGGTGCGTGCTTTGTAAATTAGTTAGTCATTTGCAATGTATCAAGTTTGAGGGATGAAATTTTTACCATAGTTTCCTCTGGTAACTGAAAGTATTCAGATCACAATTTGTGATATGTTTGATACCAGAAATGCAAACGTATTTGCATGAAACTATATTCTACTGATTAATTGCGATAAGTAGTTGTATACCACTCATTTCAACCAGTAGGAGTTGCGAGCCAACCGGATCGAGGTGATTTAAACACAGGATGGCCGTTTCGCTAGCCTGAGTTCCAACCCTTCATTAGTATAATGGGTTTGAATCAGCTCAGAGAACCGAAATTGGGTATTTCGAACCGATTTGACTCTCCTCAAGGTTATTCGGCTCAAGAAACTCAAGTATACCGTACTATGATATATTTTATTTCTGTGTTATCAGGCTTTCACATTCGTTAACTTATTCACTTATAACCAGTGAGCAGGGCTGGTTGTTAGTGCATATTATTTGTGTTTCTTTTACTTCATTTTATTCCTTTGCGTTCCGAATGTAACATACGGTTTCAGGCTAGAGTTCTGAAATTTCACTAGCAGCGGTTTTATTTCTATGGGGTGGGGTTGCCAGCCTCACGTCTAACCTTCACTCTTTATCGGGGCTTACGACCTGCATAGCCGGGTGAAGGGATGCAACACCTGACGATCGAACAATGAACCTCTTGTGGCGGGATTGACGAGTGTTTTACCTGTTAACCACGGACGAACACGTACAATTCATGCGTAACTTTTAAATACGGAAATAAGTTTTGTGATGAAATGTGCGTGGAACTGCTAGCATATAGACGTCTATATATATTCGAATAATAAAGCTGGCACCTTAGGAACGTTTATTTAGGAATATCTGCCGCAGACAATTCATGAAACTGAAGGCTTTCCACTACCTGGGCTGAAAGCACTACTATTACGATGTGTGGGATTTCAGCTACTCTTATCTGTCATCCAGCTATTTCCCTTGATAAACTTGAGCAAATCAAGAACCGCCAATTGAGTTGAGGAATACAACTTCACTATATTTCGTTGGTTCTTTTCAACTGCAATTTCTTATATTGTCATTCCATCTTTGAGTATTTCTATATTCTTATAAGCCTTAAAGTATCTTGACTTAGTTGTTTTCTCTGATCTAGTTGATTTAACTGCAAATATTCCGTCTTTTTTTCAGACAACATCTTCAGCACAGGACGACGAAAGCTTCTTAATTAAATCAACCAGCTCAGAGAACGTAACTAAGTCAAAATCGTCCAGCTCAGCTATAAATCTCCATTGTTCCATATAGTATCTGCTGACTTCATTGTGTACTGTATATAGTGACTGGATTTTAAAACTATGTAAAGCTTTCTTTTTGAATTCCATAAAGAAGTTTGATACATATAGTGCTTTGTTCACGTGATCTGATATCGTTACTCAGTTCTCAAATGAAAAATATCGGAAATGTATCCATTTATTCTATTATCAGAACAAAATAATCTGGAAAACATATTGCATAAAACTCCAAAAAAAAGTTAACATTGTGAAGCGATAGATTAAAAAAAGAATGAAAACACTCGAAATTTCGTTATTCCATGAGTTAGTTTTTTCACTTAATTCACATGGTTTATGGGTGAATATCATTCGGTTTGATTAATTCTCTTAACAATTCGTTAGTGGTCTCGCTATATCGTGAATTGGCAGAAGTTGGAATTCATAGGCCAGTGTTACAGGTCCCACTGGCTTAATGGTCTACGAGCTCGCCTTGTAACCACAAGGACCTGGGTTCGAACCTCGGTGAACGCGTACTGCTGAAGAGTCCCAAACTATTACGAAACAGCTGTCAAGTACTCCTCGTCAGTTCTCCAATAGTTTTCTAACCGATGTCAGCTCATGATGAAGTCCTGTAACTAAATCTATAAAACATATCAGCATTATGCATTGACAATCGGTCGTCAAGGTCTCAGAGGCCAAGATTTCATTCTTGTTGATTTTCATTAGTGACAAGCATGAAAACAAGTGATCAACTGATCTTGACCATCAGTCATAGCTAGATAGATATATTTATTACCACCCGACGACAGAGTCCTCTTGGCAGAGAATGCCCTGTCTGATATTATTTGACTTGTACAGATGACTGGAATAAGAAATCGAGTGCTTATGAAATTCTGAAAATTCACAATGTTTTCAAGAAACTTTAAAGTCACACAACAACAGAATACGTAATTCTACTTTTTGCTTTATAAAAAAAATGGAAAGTCAGTATCGTTAAATATGAACAGCATTTTCTAACTGAAAGGTATATCAGATTACCAACTTTCAACTAAGTCAGTCATTCGAGGCAACATTCAAAAAATATACATGATATTTTATAAAACTTATTTCCTGCTAAGTTACTTGAGCAGTTATAAAATAGTTGTACTGAGCAATGGGTGACATTCATTATCAAACTTTATCTTGAAAGATATTTCGTAAGACAATCAGACTACTGCTACTGCTACTTGTACTTAGTGAGTTGACTGAATACGTTTTATGTATTATGCAAATAGTTAGTGAACACCTAACATATTAAACCTTCTCTACTGATATATTTACTACTAGATAGTTCTATTCGTTTATGTTTCAAACTATACATGTTAAACCAATTAGATATACATGAGATGTTATTTTGGAAGTGCAGAATTTTCGTACTTTGGTGCAATATAATTCCATATCAAGCAATTTTATAATAATATAATAGTGTATGTAGTATTGTGAAGGTAGATGACAAGAGACTTCGTAAAGGAATGTTTATTTGGAATTCGGTATCTCTATTTAGGGAAATTCCGCACATACTATCTTCAAATCTTCATTTTCACAGACTTTCCTTGTTTCCTCGTCTTCTTTTCGCGTCTCTCATGTTTTACTGCAACGCTGAACTATTTGCTTTCTTTGACGTTGAATCTATCTCCTGCTATATGATATCTTTCTACTGTTGGACTTCTCTTTATATACTACTGATAAATCTCATCAGTAGCACTCACCACAGTCGCAATAACTGGATAACTTTTCGAGGAAAATATATCTCTCATAAGCATTTCAGTGTAATCACATGGCTTACTGATTTGCTCTACAGTTTTTCTTTTATTCCGACTTGCTTACAAAGACATTCGCTGCATTCCCATTGCATGTAATTCGCATTAATTCGATGAACGAGATTCGTTTATTAACCTCTCTCTCTGTCTCAACCCATTTATATTACTTTTAATTATTTTCACACTATCTCACCCTATTGGCTTAATACACGCAAGTGAATCCACTGTGATGGCCAAGAGTTTCAAGATACTTTAACTTAGAGGGTTCAACTATTCTAGATCGAGGTAAATTTGTATGTTCCAACAGCCTAACTTAATCAGGATGACTTATGTAATGGAACACAGAGTAATTTTAAGGTACTTAGCAAATTATTTAAGTTTACTTAATTGGACCTATCGAATCCTTATGGTGATGAAGTTTATCTCTGATTGAGAGTTCTACGTATAGCCACTGATGTTCCTAATTTGTATCTCAGTAATACTGAGGCTTTGAATTCCTTATTATTTGTATCACATTCATTTCTTACATTACTGATCTTATTCTTCCCATGGGTTTTCATACATTTTTGAGTGAAATCTGATAGGTAGTAGTTGTTCAGTACTAATCTTTCCCTTATTTTTTTTGATTTCATTATTTAAATGTTCTGATTTACTGGTTAGGCTTCTGGTTCGACTGTACAAACAACTTAACTAAATCAAACTCTAAACGTCATCCAGTTATGAACAGTGTATCACTGTGTATTACATAAAATCAATTTATCTAATATGAGATGTTATTTTGGTTGAATGTGTAATGTGCACTTATCTTTTTTTTCTAGATTTAAGAGCATCCCCAGTGAGAATTGAACTTTGAACCCATTGTTTTAAACAAAAAAGCGTTATCCACTAGGGTCACGTAAACCACACCTTGTGCAATGGTTATCAGTTATTATTTGCTCAAGTTTGAAACGATGGATGCTGCGTTTGAGCCTCTACGGGGAACGTCATCACTCACTGGAGATGCAGGTACGTTCGGATGAGGAATTTCAAAATAGGACAAAATGTGCATTCTGGATTCCACTGCTAGTGACGATTGACCTAAATCACATCATGTTAATCTTCAGACATCACTAAAGCGTACCTGCTAGGAACTGAAATAACATTAGAGACCAATCATTTCTCCATCCAACACAATCAGCCATTGAGAAATGCAAGTTATGTTTTACGAGTTGATCACGGACTGATATCAGTTAGAGAAACATTGAAAACCAGGGAGTACTGGACAGCTGCTGCTGGTTCTCTAACTGATATCAGTCCGTGATCAACTCGTAAAACATAACTAATCCTTACAAACCAAACTATAGAAAATGCAAGTTAACTTAAACGAACATAAATAAGTTGAAATCCATAATTCACTGTCCATTTGAATGTTGATGTACACTACACGTAACGTATCTAAGTCCAATTTCTTACGTACTTCAGAGTCATTAAAATATGACAACTAAAACATTAGTTTAAAGTACCATTTTGATGCAGATATAAAATGATATCTTGGCAGGACTGTCTTATTGATTTGCTCATTCAATGAAGTACTTTGAACCTTAATTAAAAATGAATTAAATCAACTATTAGTTATATGGTATGCAAATTATTATTAATATTATTATTACAAGGCGTAAATTCTTGGCATTCATGGATGAAAGTTCATTTCACCATTTAAAATATGCTGCTGTTATCATTATTATTATCATCTTCACTTTTGTTATCTCTTTCTCTCTCCCTCACCCTCTCTGTCTATCTATTACGTGTCTAATTACATACTGCTGATGCACCTACACTAATTACATCACAATGTTAAAAAATGAAATAACATTAATACACACAGTATACACTTCTATATAAAAACAACAACAACAATAGTGATGACGAAATAATTAAAACTACATCTGTAAGGAATATAAGTAAGTAGTAAATAATTATTTTGTTATTTACCATCATTTGTTCAGAAAAAACAATATTATGCACTACACAGCATTTTATTTTCATCATTTTTCACCACTATTGTTATTATTATTATTATTATCATCAAACGTTATTGTGATTTTAGTTTTCAATGTCAAGTCGTATTTTTGGCTTATGTGGATACGGAGAGATGGAGTTTAGAAACGTATTATTTATTCATTTCCAAGATATGCACACGTTGTCATACTTCATGAATTCATGAAGAATTCGTGAATTTTAATGATTTTAAAGGCTGAGCAAAGTGTTCATGTAAACGAACTAGGAATCTGACCATTATTAAATTATTATTATTATTGTTCCCTTGGGTGCCGAGTGGAACACAGGGCCTCAGCAGCACATCTCCATTTTCTTCTTTTCTCTGATATCATCTTTAGCTGGGTCCACGGTTACCCATAATCCCCCATTTCTGCCTCACACGATCTACTCCATGTCACTCTGGAATGACCTACTTTTTGTTCTCGATTCGGGCCCCACTTAAAAGTGAACCTGGCTCGTGATGTCATTCAACGGTCTCCTCAGAGTATGCTGCTCTATCCATCTCCATTTTCTTTCACATATCTGTTGAACGACAGTCTCTTGGTTAGTTTGTTCCCCAAGTTTCTTGTTGCTAATTCGTTTTGGCCGGCTATTTGATCTTCAGCATAGAGCGAAGGCAGTTGTTGATAAAAGTCTGTGACTGGCTGCTGGAAATCCTTTTCGGGACACGCAGTGCAAGTTTTTGACTCGTATAGGAGCAGTAACTGACTTGACATTGGTGTTGAATGGAATCGGAATCTTGTTGTTTATGCTGGCTGAGTGCAAAAGATTTTCAGACGGATTTCAGGTTGATGAAGGCAATCTTGCCTTTCTGGTTCTGGCTGGCTTCAACATCTTGATCCTTACCATCGCCTTTAGTTGAAACGATGTTTCCCAGATAAGTAAACTCTGTCAGATCTCTCCCGTTGATAGTGATTGGTGCTGGTTGTTATTGATGATTGATTATCTTCATCACCTCCGTGTTCTCTGTGTTTACTCGAAGTTCTGTCTTTGCCAGTTTGTTCGCTTTTGCTTACAAGTTTTTGAGTTTGTTTGACATTAGGCATGTATCATCCGCGAAATCCAGACCTTCTAAACTCTTCTCATTGGTGGTTCAGCGTATTCCTGTCTCCGCGCTCCCAATGCACAGTCTGACGCATAATCCAGTCCATCAAAATTAAGAATATCGTCGGTGATAATAGGCAGACAGACCTTTCTTACTCCTGTATTCACTTCAAAGTCTTCTTCGCTTAGTTTTCCATTGTGGATCACCTGACTGAGCACGTGGTATTGTCATATTGCCAGCTGTTTAATGAGGTTGATGAAGACTTGAGGCACGCTGTAGTGTTGAAGTAGTTTCCAGATTACTTCTCCGTCAACGCTGTCGAAGGCCTTTTTGAAGTCAATGAAGTTGAGTTAGATAAATGTTTGACTGCCATTCTATGCTTTGATTGGTTGGAGTATTTCATCATGAGCTGACATCAGTTAGAGAACCATTGGAAAACCTGCTTTGTTCGATGACGACCCGTAGAATTGCAATTCAACTAGTTATGATTTGTTTTTCCTGAATCCAGCTTGTTCCTGTGGGCAGATTTCTGCATCCAGTGCATGTTTCATTCTCTCCAGGATGATGCGACTCAGTATTTTATTTGGCGTGGACAAGAGCATTATTCCTCGCCAGTTCTTGCATAGGCCTAAGTCGCCCTTCTTTGGCAGTTTGACAAGGTAGCCCTTTTTCCAATCAGTAGACAACTTTCCTTCTTTCCAAACGTTTTGCAATAATTGCGTAAGCACATCTGCCGTAGTCTCTGGGTCCGTTTTCAGTGCTATTAGGAGAGGAATCGTATCTGCCACTGCTGACTTCTCGTCTGGCTTTCAGTAGCTTGATTGAAATCAAAATTTCTGCTTTCGATGGAGGATTGGTGTCAACTAGTGGGCAGTTTTGTGTGTGCTGTTGGTGGTGGTGGTATTTCTGAGGGAGTTGCAGATTATGGTCGATTCAACTGTCCTTTTAAGTGATCAGCCCATTGTTTTATTTGTCTCCTCTTCGTGGTGATTAGGTTCGCTTGACCATCTTTTATAGATTTCATCTGCGTTGATTTCTTCTTGGACAGAGTCTGACCACTGAGTGTGGATATTGCTGTTGAATAACTAGCTGCTTGGATTCATTCAACGATACATTTATACCTACAACGAGATATTAGTAGCAATACAAACATTAATAAACTATGAAGAATCCAAAGCCTTGTCAGTACTGCTATAAAAAGAAGAAAGACCAGATGCCCATGAAAAATTCTTAATAAGACTGAAATTAAGGTGGTCTTTTTATGCTAACCAACTCACTCAGAGACAAACCTTTTTGACTAAGGACCCAGTGGACACAATTAGAGAAAATAAAGAATTTGTCAAATACAAGGCAATGACTTTGAAGTCAGTTACATAGTTCAAATAAATAAGTCGCGATAAACCAGATTATTGGAACATAGAAATATAGCTAGGTCAAGAATAACCGACCTTGCGTATTGATATAATCTTGAGAGAAGCCTGGCCACTGCGACGCATTCAGCTGCATCTAATCATACAGCAGTGTGGGACAGAGTGAATCTATGGAGAAGAAATGTAGTTAGGTGCAGGAAGAGGAAGGTTAGTCACTGAATCTTTGTTCATCGAACCAACATTGATTACATACAAGAGGAATGAAGTAACATTTATTCTGGGTATACGATAAATTTCTCTGAAATTAACTGAGAATGAGAGAAAATGTATGAAGCGAAACAGGAATTCGTTTGAATGCACTGATATGATTATGAGCTATGTATTATGCTTGAAAAGTCATTCAGTTATGAATACTGTATCACTGTGTATTACATAAAATAAATTTACCAACTTATGGAATATTTCTCTACCAGAGTACCCAAAGCTTCTTCCTACAAATAACGAATTTCATCTTCAAAATATACGTTTTAGTCCCCGAAAATATTTACGTAAAAGACCACAGCAGGAAGTCTGCAACTGAGCATTCTACACTGAGCCCGAATAGCTCAGTGGTAACATCTCTGACTGCAGCACTGGGTGACGCGGGTTCGAATCTCAGAAGGGACATCAGTTCCCTCAAGGTTGCAGATACGCCTTGCTGACGAGTGCCAACTAGCACGAAACCTAGGTGCAAGGCTTC
The DNA here is from genome assembly GCA_944472155.2 of Trichobilharzia szidati. Taxonomy (NCBI): domain Eukaryota; kingdom Metazoa; phylum Platyhelminthes; class Trematoda; order Strigeidida; family Schistosomatidae; genus Trichobilharzia; species Trichobilharzia szidati. The sequence continues at coordinate 56,291,623 of OX235274.1, forward strand.
CTGCCGATTGCCTCCAACCATCTAATATCATCACACACGGCTGAATGTAAATTGAAAAATGTTGATAAACTGTAAACTTTCGATATAAATATCCGCTAAGGTATCATCTAATATCATAAATGTTATTCAGTGCTAGGTGGGTACGCCCTGAATCTTTCATTTATGAAACTAAGAGAATCACTGAAGATCATACAACTTCAATTTTCTTGAAAAAAAATACTTAAAATACTTAAACTTACTTCGAAACTTCGATTTTTCTATGTTAGAATGTTCGCCGACCAGAATGAAAGTTCACGTTCGATCCCTGCTCGTGGATCCCTGAACCTCACAAAGTTCACTAGCCAGTATTTAGTCCAAAAAAGAAGAGAGGTTTTTCGTGAAACCACCTAGTCCATCCAGTGAGAACAACTACAATCACCACTGAAACTTCAAGGCTTAGGATTGAAGCTCTTTGGAGCTACCTTTTCAAGATAATCTAGCATTTCTGATGTGATCAAATAAAATGAAGTAAATGAATGTTACTTCATTGGCTTCTGTGTTAGATCTTAGTTCTCAAAACACTTCCACATATTAGATTGCATTAATTATCTTTGAGTTTAATGAACTACTGTTTATATGCTGTTGCGAATAGAGGTGATTATCTCTCAGTGAAATGAAGACAATTAAGGCACACACATTTGGTGTGCCATCCGTCTGATTTTCTTTTACTGCCAGCCTTCACAATAAATGTTAATGCCATTTAAAAGCTACTGGAATCAAGTACTTGTTTATAGAAGTCTTTGTACCTTCCCTCCCATTTACACTCATGCTTACTTCGATTAATTCATCTATTCATAGATAAAAGTAAACAAATTCCTATAGCTAATTAAACTAATGGCACGAAAAGTAAACATACTAAAACCTTTAATTTGACCAGTGTGCAATTCACCAAAGAAGTTTATTTTTTATTATTAGTGATACTACTCATTAATAGGAGTATTCAGTAGTATAGAGTGTCAGTAGGTAAGTTAATGGAAAATTTTGTTGACTTCTAAGGGAATTTTCAGTGAATAATAATAATAATAATCCAGAGACCCGTGAATTTTAACTTCCGTCAATTCACGAAGTAGTATCACTGTTATTCATCACAGTCAGCGAGCATCTTGCTGGCTGGATGCTCAACAGAATGGCCTCGTAACATGAAGGTCCTGGATTGGATCTGGTAGAGTCATGGTTACTAAAGAGTTACATAATTTCCAGCGTTTCTTGTTTTCCATTAGTTCTACTGTCAACCCTTTTTGGCACTGTACAACTCTAAGACTTAGCGTGTATCTTTCAGTTTACCGTTGATGTGTATCGAAACATTGGGACTTATAATTATCTCAGTTAAGTCAGGTTCGAGTACGCATCTGTGGTAAATGCTATTAAAAGTGAAATATGCACTACATCTGACTTATCTGTGCATTTAATATACCTTTAAGCTATTCCATCCTTTGCCCTTTGAATAGTAATTTCACAGTATACACAAAACGCTCAAGTTTTCATTAGGACAGACTACAACTTTAGCGTTTCCTATTCACGTGAGTAACTACTCTGTTGAAAGCTAAAAGCTGTAGATTAAATATTTTGAAATATAGCATACTGCTTGAAGGAACAGAACACAACAACATAGTTATGGCTTACACAACGAAAGTATGCAGAATTCAGATAGTTTCCCTGGGCTTAAATAATGAATTTCTTGGTTAATAATAAGCTTGATGTGAATTATCCCTATAACAGCTTTCTTAAATTACTTTTTAATTCATGCATGAATTAGGTGTTTTAACTGCCGTTAAATTGGTGAAAATACCTCACGTGCATCTCTATCTGATTCTGACAAATAAAGAATAAAAGCATATTTATTACTCCGTTTGTATATTTGTTGAAATAAGCAAAGATTGGATGAGGATGCAAGCTGATTGTTCAAACTACTGGACATTAAGTCTAGAGGGCGATTAAAACACTAATTTTGGCTGATAAGAAGGATAGAATGAAACAACCTTGTAAATAAACTTAAAAATTAATGTTTTTTTTCGCTTGAATTGCGTAAGACTGTAGGAGAACAAGTGCTAGTGTACTTCAACTTTAGATTAGCTATATCATTAGAACTCAGTTGCTTCTAAATATTTCACTAAGTGACTAACCGAATAATTTAGTTTAGGAAAGTTATCGTAAATTCTTTGACTTTGTGCTAAATGTTGTAATGGACAGAAAGCTGATAATAAAATTGGTGGGCAGTTTCCATGACTTAAAAATAGGCATACGCTTTGATCACTGTCTTTTTGTTACTTCCACCCAAATTCATTTATCCTACATTTTCAGTGTCACTTACAAATAAAAGAGATTCATTAAGGATTCATTGCAGTTGATCAATGCGTGTACATAACAATTTAACGGTATGATCATAATCTTCGGATGGTAAAGCGTCACGGTGGAAGGAAACAGGAGACAGTTTCAGTTTTTTATTGTCATTATATATGCATGATAAAGCAGTTAGACTACTAATTAAGTTTAATAGTAGTAAAGTGAGATTCTAAATTTACTCTCATCCATAGGATTGAACCATTCAAGAACAATGTTGAGTTTGTTATACTTATTTTACACAAACAATTTACGTACACTTCAGATGAAATACGGCATCAGTACGCTAGTAAACCTGCATTCAACATAAGGAACAAGATTCGGATTCCATTCAACACAAATGTGAAGTGAGTCATTTCTTCTATACTGGTCAGAAACTTGGACTGTGTGTCAATCACGAAAAGGATTTCCAACAAGTCACAGACTTTTATCAACAGCTGCCCACTTCTCTAGCTGGCTCCATACTTAAGATCAAATGACCTGCCAAAAAAAATTAGCAACAAGAAACTCCGGCTGGCCATAAACCAACGAAGAGTTGACTGCTCAACAAATATGTAGGATAAAATGGAGATGGATTGTGCATACTCTACTGAGGAGGCCATCGAATGACATTGCGTTCAATGCAGACCATTGATCGAGTGGAATCTCAGTGGGAAGCGACGAGCGGTTCGTCCGATGGTGACATGGAGGAGATCGTGTGTTGAGAGGGAGATGAGAGATAATGGGCAATCATGGACCCAGCTAAAATGGACAGCAGAGAACAGAAGAAAGTGGAGATGTGTTGCTGAAGCCATATTTTCCACTTGGAACTCAAGGGAACAATAATAATACGCTAGCAAACATCTGTAGCTTAACTTACAGCGGTACTATCCCACGTAAGATATATATATATAAATGATAGTTAAATGCTATTTTATAAAAATTTCTTCTTTAAAACTCAATCTTTCTCATTTTTGCCATCACACATTTTCAGCCGGAATCGACTATTTTAAACTATCACTAATTTTCATTTTTTCATCGTAAAACATAAAACATTTGTTTTATTTAATCAATATTACCTGAAAATATGACTGCAGATGTCTGAAGATTCCCATAATAACCGAAACACACATTATTGAGCATAGAATATGTTTTCGATAACTACTTCTTGCGCAGTTATGTATAAATGACAAGTTGATGTGTAGTAGGTACCTAAACGTTTCATAGTATTAAATCAGAAAGTAATTCATCAAACTGCTTTGAGATTAGCAGTGTTTAATTTCGAGCAGGTCCTCAGATGTACTTCAAAGCTGAAATTGCATATATGATGACATGTTCAGTGTATTGCTATCATTAATTCCTTGGGTTCCGAGTGGAACATAGGTCTTCAGCAGCATATCTTCATTTTAACCTGTTCTGTGAAGTCGTCTTTAGCTGGCTTCCCTATTGAACATAAACTCTCATCTTCTCCTCACACGGCCTCATCCATGTCACCTTTAGATTTCACTCGAGAGCCTGGCGCGTCATGTCACTTAACGGTCTTCTCAGCATATATCCGATCCATTTCCATTTCCTTCGGCATATTTATTGAGCAATAGGTTCTCGATTGGTTCTTTTGCAGAGTGCCTTATTGTTAATTCTTCCTATGCACTTGATCTTTAGTTAGGAGCAAAGGTGGTTGTCGATGAAAGTGTTCAGCCTGTTGGAAATCCTTTTGGTGACGCATCTGCTAAGTTACTGACCTATGTAGAAGCATTAAATTGACATTAGTGTTGAAAATCCAGATCTTGTACCTTATGATGAGTGAAGCAGATTTCCACACTGATTTCAGAGTACTACACACACGTGTCTTTCTTTTGCAGTTGCGGTTGACGTCCCGATTAGTACTGTCTGTAGTTGAAACGATACTGTCCAAATAAGTGGAGGAAGTGACCTCGTTTGAATTTCTCTCACCGACGGTGATTGATTATTAATGTTCTTGGTCGGTTATTTTCATCACCTTTATCCCCTATATGTTCACCTGAAGTTCCATCTTCACAGCGAGCTTCTTCTGTCAACTTGTTAGCTTTCGACTGTAGATCTTCGAATTTGTGTGGCACTGGATAAAAATTAGCCGCAAGGATCTTCTGAAGTTCAGTGTATAGTTATGCTTCTTCAAAATGAAATATTTCAGAGTTTTTTGTTTGGTAGTAAACGGATCTAATGAGAACAAAGGCTTGCTATAAAAATTCAAAATCTGACTATTTTCTATCAGATAATTAGCTTCATGTGAATAATTGATTATTTTTATTTGTGATTTCCCATGGATTTTCCCAGATCCACTTGATTATCCACATGTTCTGGAATGATATGATTGGGTGAATACTTTGACATTTCAATCGCTTCTAGGTTAACGTTACTTTTTTCAGTGAAGATTAATAGCAGAATACAGGACGCTCTCCGAATTGTATAGAACCCGTCAACTATACGTATCTAAATCAAATGAGTAGTAGAGTTCCCTCTGAGTCTTATAGCTCAGTAAGCTATTGGATGGAACACTGATGTTTGGAAGGATGGGATTTAGACTCAATTTTCTGTAAAAACGCCATCAATACAGGGATGTCTGCAGAGCTCAGAGTTTATGAGCTTTTGACTGGCTTTTGAAAACACTTCAAATAACGGTGAACTACTAGTTTATACTATCTAGTATAGAGTTAATTACATCGTTACTGTTACGATCAAAACTGACTCCATGTGATCTGAACACAGGAAATGGATCTTTGAGTCCCACTGTGTGGCTGGCGAAACTTCTTTGTGACAGGCAAAGTCACAAAACTCTCCAAAAACGGCAAAAAGACGTTTATTCACTGTTGGAATCTGTAGTTCTGTTCAGCAAAAACACCAAAAACTCGAAATTCTCTCCACAGTGCCACTAGACAGACATATATTCTAGTTAATCTTCAAAGTACAAAAGAATTACTGTAGAATGAAATCAGTTAATCAGAATTCAATTGTAAGAAGTAACTGATAATCACATAGAATATCCCAAAAAGGTGAGCATCAAAACTCTGTCAGCAGTATTCACACCAACAATTCTCCCAGACAGTTTGACGTCAGAATGACCTTCACTAACTCAAGTAGAATCACATCGTAAAATAAAACATCATCGTGGATTTGCGCAACCACAATGAGAAGCACTAAAACTAGAGATTAAACAAAGAAAAAGACAAATAATACGAATCAAATCAGCATGTTATATGCAATGTCAGAACAATGATATTCAGTCTAGGAGTAAAACGTGTAATAACTACAAAGTAAGCTGAAACATCCAAAAAGATATGAGTAATAAAAACAGATCGGTAAGGAGGCATTTTCCAAACAATCTTTCTATAACAATTACACCTTTGTGTAATCAAATTAATAGATATTCAGCAGTATAGATCATTGAATTTCTCAACCTACTACCCAGCTTACTAGTCCATTTGGAGCATTTGAATTACAAAAAATGACAAAAATTAACTGGTACTTCACCTTTCTGTATCGATTTCACCGTTGCATTTGTAGAGTAAGAATTTCCAAATTTGCACTACTAAAGATTTTTTGAGTATCTTTTGAATCAATATCTCACTAGATATGTTGACAATACACTTCACCGGAATGTCTAATGGCTTTTCACTAACAGCTCGATCAATAACTAGTGAACCTGAAGAGGAAGTTAGCGACAGAATCTCTTTTATTCAAAAGCATACCATACTGACTCAAGCCAAATGAGAAGCAGAATCTGTATGATATTTCTTTAGACAATATAGACCAAGAGATTTTGACACAAAATAACTGTACGAAGGTCATACAGAGTAGCAATATAAAAACAAAATAAGTAATAATGAGAAAACTGGTTGAAAAATGAAAATGAAAGAAAGAATGCTGAATGACTCATGTCTAAATCTAAATATGTATATTTAACTTGACCCTTTCTTAATATTTCGTCTTTTTCAACTTCCTTTTTATTGATTTGAAGGAGTTATTATTAGTTTAGCAATAATAATGATAATAATAATAAGATTTATTTAATTTTCTCATTAAACCAACTATATAATATGCATAACATTTGATTTAAACTTCGGTAATCAGATTGAAGATGATTAAGACAAAATTTATTGAGATGATTATTAGTCAGATTATTGATTCCTGTTAGGATTGAAGCAAAGGGCTGAAAGTTAAATTTTCCTTGAGGAAAAGGGAATGATGACAAATAAAGACTAAATTGTAGTAGACACATAATAATCTGTCAGTCTTCTATAAATATTTTAGTTAGACAGTCATTTGACTAAACAAAGCTTAAGACTATTTTTAAATGAGATAATATTCGTTTATTGTAAGTCTTATTTTCCTGATGATAAATAGAGATTAATTTTTCAATGAAAATGCACTTTAGAATTTAATTTATCTCTTGCAAATTTCACAGTTTCCTTCTGAAACTGAAAATTTTCAGATAGCAGTACGCGATCTGCTTAATGGCGCATATATATATATATCCTGGTCTTCCTATGTCTTAGCGATTTCTAAAAGAATATTTCGTCTGGCTTTTTACATTAAGAAGTTGAGGCACTCAGGCATAACCCAACCACTCCTCTTACAGTTTGTCAACCCGTATATTTTACCTATTCTTCTTTACTGTCCACCCTTATTCTTTCCTGGATTGCTTAAAAAAGTCTATGTCATACTTCATAGAACTCTAAAGACTGTCAGCAGGGCGAGTGGTATCCCATTGAGCCATATCGTTAACATCGTCACTGATAGGCACTTGATTTCATGCAACAAATTTGCTAAAGGAATTTTCTCAGACTGTGAGCATCCGCTTTACCCACAGCCCTAACCTTGTGTCTCCTCTAGTAAAACAAGAAGTCTTTTCAGAAGACTTTATGCACGTACGTCTAAGTATAAAAATTCCACTATACCATATTTAGCATGTACTTTATGTGATGAAAATAGTGTTAGGCATGAACTAACTGACCTTCTTTTCACTATTAAATAAACCATTTCCTCTACCCTTAAAACATCAAACTTTATTGTTATTTTATTTCTTATATTTATAATCCTCTCAATTTTTGTTTTTGTTTATTTTTTCATAAATATGAACATCATTTAAGCTGTGTTATAACTGTTAATTTTGTATTTCCCCTCACCATACTGTTTCAACAGAACATTAGATTCAATACTCTATGACATGCTAAAATTTTCAAACTGAATCGACAATACTGTTTGAAACAAACTCACTGTTATTATTATTATTTATTATATTTAATATTCTCAATTCGTACTTCGAATATTTTTGACTTTATATCGTAAACGTGGACAAATTCCTCTGGTTAATTTTGTTTTAATTTTTAATTTTATTTATATTTTGAGTACATCAGATGCAATATTGTGACAAATGTTGAGAATTCCATTCTGTATTGTAAGTACTGCTTTTAGAATAAAGTAGATAATATATATATGTATATCAAGAGAGCAAACGTAACCGCATGACAAAATATACTACTGATTGCCTTAAGTGACTAGCAATCACTCACATTAAAGAATAGTTCTTGTTAGCCTGATTGAACTGGTCTTAATGTCAGAATTGCATTTCACTAGCCAAGGGCAGACCTCACCGCCGGTTTCCTTAATTCAACTCAGCTCAGAAAGCCAGATCAGTTATAAAAGTTGACTAGTTATTTTAGATAAAAACTTGAGACTCTGCAGATTTGATTGTTGTATAGCATTTTGTCGAAATTCAGTAATGTTTATTCAAACAAATCCCTTAAAAATAAATGACCAATCAATAACCAAACGTTAACTTTCACTGGATTAATTTAACACCAGTTTAAAATTTGTCTTTGTTGTTATGGTAACGCAGATTATTGTGCTGACAAAAAATCACATTATCTAGTGACAGTTTGTAGTTAAGAGAACAGTCACGTGTCTGTAACTATGGCTATAGGTTGCGCTGTATATCTCGAATAGGCAGAAGTTGGAATTTATGAGCCACTGGGTTGAGTCCCTGTGACTGAATGATCTATGAGCTTGCCTTGTAACTGGAAGCATCTGAGTTCGAACTCCAGTGGATGTGTACTGCCAAAAAGTCACATATTAGGACGAAAAAGCCATCAACTGCTTCCTGGACTCTCAATGCTACTTTAACTCATGTCAGCTCATGGTCAAACCTGCAAACGAACATATGCTTATAACAATAGATTGTAAATCTTAGTAAAATTAAATTATCAAGGCTTCGAACCAGTGACTTCAAAACTGTACATTTAATTTTATAAGAGTATGAATTGCAAATTAGTTGAATAGTGGACAAATAAATCACCGTTTTATAGCTTGTAGTTTGTTTCACTTAAAATTTATTGATGGAGAAAAGGAATGAAATAAATAGTAGTAGTAGTATGGGAGGATTTTATCGCTTAATTCACGTTGCACTTTTGTTCAGAAAAGATGGAACCCTTCGGTGGAATAACAATGCCTTCAATTGCACCTGATAATTGGAAATCCACAGAAACAATGCGAATATAAAAATGATACAACTTGCTTTGTATTTAATCTTTCCAGTCAACAACCTGTGGCTCAACAAATTTACAAAAAGAAATTTCAGAAGGATAGCACATACTCTGAGAAGACCATTGAGGGAGGTCACGCGGCAGACCCAAATGTGGGACCCCAATGGACATCCGTGGGTGACATGGAGAAGATAGTGTGAGGAGGAGATGAAAGTTTATAAGCAATCATGAAGCCAGCTAAAGATGACCACAAACAACTGGGTGAAGTGGAGATATACTGGTGAGTCCTTATGTTCCACTAGGAATCCAAGGGGATAGTGATAATAATGTTTAATATTAACAAGTAAAACGTCAGAAAGTTCAATGTCACTAAATTACTTAAAAATTTTGATTTAATCATAACACTGTTATCATTGATGGTTCAGTAAGGCGGGAAAAAAGCTCTATAAAACACTTTGTAAAAGCTTATTTTGAGTAATTAATTAACAAAGGAAAGTGTCAACTGACTTCAGTACTTCCTTAGGTAAGTAACATACACTGATAAAACATATAACTGCTTTATTACTTGATTCGACAGAATATATGTTGTAAACTTCATGAAGCGTTAGTATTCGTAGTAAGGACATTTGAAGATTTGTCTTCTATAATTAATTTAACGTCCTTACGCCTATAAATTAAAGCATTGAATATATTAGCCACATTCACACGTTTTTTTTAAATAGGAGGTCTTTTGAATACACATGTGCCCAGCTGTTGGGTCGCAAAGAGGGACAAAAGCCTAGTCCTGAATTTAACTGTTAACCACTATCAATCATATAACTTTTGATAGTGTATTGAGATGGACTTCGTTCGACATTTAAATGAAACACTTTGCACATGTTTGTTAAACTGAGTTTAGCTTTATTATTTGTGCGTCGGTGGCACAGTGGTTAGGACTCTCGCCGACCATGCACATGGTCCGAGGTTCGATCCCCTACCGACGCACACCTGATATCTATGGTCGGCCTGCAAAATTTGGGCTACCGATATCAAAGCTGAAAATTCCATACTTGTACTAAAAATACGGTGTGGCATGAAGCTGTAACCAAAAATATAAAATAATAAATAAAATTAGTTTCTCATTGTGCTACAATATTTCGCGCGGTATATGCTAATTTGTATATTTTGGACAGCTTTATAAGAACAAAGATTACTCTGGCTTTTCGTTTGTATTTAGCTGAAAATTATACACTGAAATATGGAATTTTAAAATGAGATTAGATGCAAATTGAGGACTGTGTTCGATGGCTTGAAATATTGACTACGTACACAAATAATTCCACAGTGACATGTAGAATTATGGCGAAAACTAAGATTGTTTTCAACTTATAGGCGAAACAGTTCACTATTGATAGGTATCGAGAAGATACACTTCAAACGAATTTCATACTTATTCATTTTTTTCCATACTAAATTAAGCAGCTGAGTATAGTGCATATGGTGCAGTGTTGAGATCACTAACTCTGGGACCATATGAAGAATAATGAAATCTCAGTGGGAATTCCTTTTTTGTTACATTTTCAGGTGTATTTTACTGGCCTAAAAGACTTCAATTCTTTTTCAACTCATGTCATCTAACGTTCCCGTAAGTGAAATGATAGGGAAAGCAAATTTCTTTCAAGGGAAGAAATAAAAGAGGCACAACGATTTTTTCTACATACTGGTCGATTCATCTAAGTATAACTGTGTGCTTTCAAATGAAATGGAAGAAATATCTTTAAGTGAATTTGCACCTCTCCATGATTAGACCGAAACACTCGGTCTCAGCTGATATTCTGACATGTCTAACATAATCGGTATAGTGGAAATGCAAAATAAACTAGAGACGAATAATAAGTAATACCTGTTGCACAAGGGCTTGGTCTCATGACCCCTGCAGCCAAGTTTGAAAAGATGGGTTTAGGTTCAGAGTATCCGTGACAGCATTATCACTCATTAAAGTATGCAGGTACATTCAACTGAGGAGTCCTAAATAAGGCAACATGAGCATTCGGAACTCCACTGCCAGCCACTATCAACCGAAATGAGAGATTATTTGCTAAATACCATAATGCAAAGTTTAAAGTGCCGTCGAACTGAAGAAATATATAAATATATGGTGCAATTTCCAAAGGTTTTTAGTTTAATTCATTTCATTTGTGGAAAAAACAGCGTTCGTTTCCAAAACAAGTGAACACTATCCAGATATCGGAAGTAAAGTGTTAAACGTCAAAAAGCATGAAGAGTTATTTCATTTTAATAGCAAAATAAAGTCATCACAATAATTAAGTTGTTATTATATTTTTTTAAATTATTAAATGATTGACGGGAACACATGTGTTGCAAATATCTTATTAAATTAGAAACAAATTCTGAAGTAGAAAACAAAACATCCTAAAACTTCTAGGGAATACTCGAATGGAATACTGTTTCGCTTAATGTAAAAAAAATTATACCTTAGATTCATTCTATAAACCTGGACAAAGTATGAATGGATTTTGGCATATATTTTAATCATTTTAAAAACAAATTCCTCATTCTTTTACACCTGTGCGATATTTAAAAATTTTGTTAAAATGTATTTAAATCTGATATGCATATCCGGTCAGTTAGTATTCCTAAGGTAGAATGCTTTGGCACATTTCGACTAAATTTATTTTATCTCATAGTATAACTCAAAGAACAAATCTGTCGATCAGCATACACAAATGATGGAACCAACGCGGTGGGATGCGATGAATGTAAGTAAGGTCATGTTGATGAGTATGATTATACGTAGATGAATACTGATGAAACATAAACACTGTCATGATAATTTGATCAGACACTAGCAGCTAGTGTGATGTGTCTAGTCCTTTCTTTGGTGCAGAGTGAATTCTGTCAGTCAGGTTTGTAATGTGGCCACCATTCTAGGTAGCTCGCCATCACGGTGTACATTGATTTGATGATATTAGGTGGTTGGAGGCAATCGCCAGGAAGCCTTGGACCTAGATTTCGTGCTAGTTGGCACTCACTGGTCAGCAAGGCGTATCTGCAGCCTTGAGGGAACTCATCACATCACACCAGTTACTAGTGTCCAATCAAAGTATCCACTACAATCCTACAGGAAGTCAATCGCGAGCCCGAAAAGCTCATTGGTAACGTCTCTGACCGCAGCACTGGGTGACACAGGTTCGAATCTCAGAAGGAACATGAGTTTCTTCAAGGCTACAGATACGCCTAGCTGACTGGTGAGTGCCAACTAGCACAAAATCTAGGTCCAGCTGGGCTTCCTGTCGATTGCCTCCAACCATCTAATATTATCATTATAATTAATGTGGATAGGAATTCATCTGTAACCGTTCATGAAGTCATATACAACCACAATATGAAGTCGGATAAATTATTCATTACCAGACTTTTGTTCATTGTTTAACTAGCTATAGTTGTGAGTAATTGGGTTTCATTCACAAGCTTTCCCTGACTTCATTTACATTCGTCTCTCCTTCAGTATAAATCCAGTCAAGAACCTATTGACTGAAAGATAGGCAGGATGAAGTAGAGATGAATTGGTTATACGCTAAGTAGACATTCAGCTGATATCAAACGCCAGGGACGGATGAACTTCAGAAGCTTGAAACGAAAGTAACAAATTATGATGTGTAGAAAACAATCTTTGAGAAATCATCGTTAAATAATACCTAATCTCCACAGTTTAATATTGTATAAGACTAACCGTGTACAACATTGTTTTACATATTCTACACTGACTTATTTTCAACTGAAGTAAATATGAGAAAACAAAATAAATTACGTGAACTTTAAATACTTATGCTTAAAGAAGAAGAAGAAGACGAAGTTTGTGTAATGTTTACTGTCAGTTTATGTTATTCAAATGAAAATGATTAAGACGGAAGTACACAAGGCGGTGGAATAGACTTCTGTTTAGATAATAAATGGAAGAAACAGATTACACAACTGATTCTTAACCTATTAAGATTCCCTTCCTCTCAAATATTTATGTGTATATACATGCGCAAAATGGTAAAACTAGAAATGTTGAACACAGAAGATTTCATCTACTTATAAACAAATCTTTCCCGTTTTTATCATTTTGTTTGTCTAAGCTAAAATTTAATCATACTTTGTGCATATTATTATTGGAGAAAAGGAAAGGATTTCTTTTCGTTAAATGTTCAATGTAACAAATGTTTGAGGGAAGATTGTTTATTTTAGTTTAATAGTAAGTAGACTGACCGATTAAAAAGGGTACATCATAATTCATCAAAGTGTATGTGTATTGTAAAAAGCAAATGAAATTTGTAAGAATCTGTAGACTTAACTAATAGCTTAATTTATATATATGTATGTATATGTAATTGAATGGAAATGTTATGTAATTGATTTGCACTCTGTAGGTGTATACACAGGAGAAGAATGCGTGATCCCAAGGATATACACATATATATGCATACATACATGTACTGATGTATATTTTGTGTAGGCTTGTGTGGCATTTTGGGAAGCGCTTTCATATGTAACATGCTAATAGTTGCTTTCTTCCCATGTATAGTTTGATAGAATTAGATTATTCCATACTTCGGATAATCTTAATTCTCAGTTTTATATTTTATGAACTGATTATGCACAATTTACATGACAGTTAAACCTCAGCTACTCATTAGTAGTAAATTAAAGAAAATACAAAAAAATAAGAATAGTTAGATAAGAGTAGTGATTCCGGCTTGAATATGCTAGAAGTATGTTGACAAGCACTTGCAGTACTACTTGCATAATTAAAAGTAGTATTTTAAATCTTAGGTAATTAATAAAATCATCTATCATACTGGCACAATAGTTTTTTCTTTCATTCTTCTGCTTTTTCAGAGTAATACGCTGGGCTTCAAGTTTGAGTTTTGAAGTTTCAGTCGTGTGGTGGTGTTGTGTTTTTACGGGCTGGGATTGCTAGCCTCATACCCAACCATTCCTCTTAGTCGAGCCTACTACTGGTTAACCAAGGTTAAAATGCGAATTGGCCAGGCACAATAATATTCGAAGATGAACTTCAGTAATCTTCAATAATCCAGTTCTCTGTTTTGCATTTCTTTTTATACAAACGAAAGCATTTGCCTTCCTTTTCATCGATTTTAAGTATCTGGATAATTATTTAGCTATGCAGAAGTCTGGTGGTAGTTTCAGTGCACTCTGGCTTTAAGAGATCTGGGTGTTCTTGGTGCGGAATCACGTATCACAACTGTTTAGGTTTTTCACACTCAAACAAAGCAGTTAGCTAGAGTTGTAAATTAATTGATTTCTCAGATATACACAACTTCCGAAATTCCATCGCTGAAATAAATAAACGTTTATTGATTATTTTATTATTTTATTCCTTTACATTTCCAGTGGAACATCGGGCTTCAAGCGAGAGCTTTCAAGTTTTGGTAACAGTGGTATTTATTTTTTACAGGATGGGATTGCCAGCCTCGTGCCCAACCTTCTCTCTTTACCAGTCTTTATACTGTCTTAGCGAGGTAAGGGAGTGAGTCAGTAGGCTGGGGATCGAACCTCGAACCATATGTGTGCTTGGCAAGCATTCTACTGCTGTGCCACCAACGCTTAAATAAATGATTAGCTTGTACACAACTATTATTATTTATGTTCAAAGAGCTGTATAGTGAATAACTCATAAGTATGTATGCTAAATCAGACACTGCCCCTTGACTGATGTAATGAATATTATTCAAATAAGTTTATAGAGAAGTCATGAGTGATTTCTTTAATTATTTATCTGATTTAAAATCTACTGGAAGCTTTCATCATTCTAGAGACTCTAAGTAAAATTGTCATATCGTGGTACGAAAATTTACTTGATTTCGCATTCAATAGAGTACACAGTTCTGAAGCGACTGTGCCTAACTTGTTATCTCATTTTACCGGCTTTGAAAAGGAATTGAACATCACAAAATGTTCGGATGCATTTTAGAATCCTAAGGTTCGACTGATGTAAGGGTGAAATATTGTTTTTCCTTCACGTTCCCCAGTGGAACATAGGGCTTCAAGCTAGTGGCTTGAAGTTTGTGTAGGAGTGTTTATTGTACAGGATGGGGTTGCTAGCCTCATGTACAACCTTTCCTCTTTACCAGCTTTATTTCTGGCTTAGCGAGGCAAAGGAGTGCATCGGCCGGGGATCGAACTCCGGACCCCGGTGAAATATGATAGACACTTTATTCAAGATTTGTGAAATGATATGAAGAGCATCAGATTGAAGATGTTTAATCCTATAAATTCACTTCCAAGCTACTTTTTCGAGTACTACATCCCGCGAAAAAAGCAACTTTGCCTAACAAACATATATTTGGTAATTGACAACTAAGTGGAATACAGCGACTAAGTAGACTATTGGAGTTTAGATGTACACTGAAACCAAGAAGCAGAGGTATTTAATTCGATTACCTATTCAGGCCAAAGTTAGATTATACCCACGCATACAGCCATACAAGTTAAGAGAGGTATAAAATCAAGTAAATAATAGAATTTCAGATGGGAATAGTAGGACTGTTTAGAACCACTTTCACATACACCCTAAACATGTCAAATAGTTTCATAAGGAGAAAACACTCTGAGGTGCTGCTTTCAAAGTCAAGTCACAATGTGCAATCTGCTTGGTACCATAAATTGCAATCGAGAAAGCAAGCTTGAATGCATATAAGCATATACTACTGATTAATTGATGTGGGTAGCTGAACACCACCCACATCAACCAGTATTGCTTTTAAGCGAGGTCGAAGTTATCTAAGCACCAGAAGTTATGTTCTCTCGAAATGAAATAGTCACCTCGAACTTCGTAAAGTGCGGATCAATTTGCAGAAATAAGAACTAATCTGCAAATTGAGAATTTGATTTATGGAATTACCAGCTCGCCCATGCAGCTATCCAGAAATTGGTTGGCTTGAACTGATACGACTGTCTGGGATTAGTTGAATCAGATACACCACTGATGAGTCTGACTGCAAACGAGAGAAACAGTCATCCGGGGTTTAGATCACTTCGATCTGGCTAGGAGGCACTACTGGCTGATATAAATGGCACCCAACTACTCATACTAACCATTCAGTAGTATATAGTCTGCTGCAGAAGAAGAATAGGATGAATGGTATCAAGAAAAACATTCAAAAAGGAGGAAAAATCAAACCATAAAGATGGTAACTGGAAATAAACATATCAAAGTCTTCAAAGACAAAAATGACTCTTGCATAGTTTCCTAACATTAAATCAAGGGATTTTCACAACAGAAGTAAGAAAGAGAAGCACATAGTGTCGACAAGAGAAAAGAGTCTTTAATTTAACGTTTGAAAGTGAATAGCCAATCATACAGATAATTTGTATCAATAAAAATGTTAGATAAATCAAATATTAGGTGTCATAAGGAGTGTAATGTACCAGTGATAATGCTAAGGTGCATTAACGTTGAATTTAGTTTGTTCTGTCAGTAACGCTGCCAGAAGACTCAGGAATTCAGGTCTGAGGGATGAAGTTATAAAGAATTCACAACTTTGTGGCTGATGATTATTCTAGGTACAAACATATCAAAGATAAAATACTCGGATAGCTTTCATTATCCAACAGCTTTGCCATTCCTAATCATCTGGAAAGCACTACATTAGTGGTAGGTTCATGTTCGTTTATTGTTCGATGGTAACAATCTAATCTGGTGATTTGACAAGACTGAAAATTAACTATTTTTGAATATTAGTATAACTTCTTGAAGACGAATTTCACTGTATCGATGGTTCGATTCCCTGCTGATGCACTCCTAAACCTCGCCTAGTTTATCAGCCAAAATTTAGCCCAGGAAAGAGGGAAACACAAGTGTGAGGTTAACAACCGCTACTGAAACTCCAAAGTTTGAAGCCTTACTGCACTTGGGATACAAAGAATCAAGAATATTCACTCATTTGCCTGGAAGATCAGCCTTCAAATCCTTTCTTGCAAACATCATACATATAATAGCAGGTGGTTAAATGCATCCTTAGTGACTGGGGACCTTCGCACATTGTTATTCAATTAAGGAGAACCATGTATTTCAAATTTAGCGTATTACTGCTTAAAACTGAAAGCTAATTTGTTGTTGTGATTGCCGATAAACACTTAGTCGGTATTTACGTCACCATGCTATTTATTCTTTTCCCATACTTGTAACATAATAAATTTAGTAAAATATATTTGTCGCTACAAATGGAGACTAACAAAACCTTATATTATCATCACATGAATTTTTATCGCATAGAATCACGTCCACTTTCTATTTAGCTCTAAAAGGTGTTGTATGCGTCATATGACCGACATCAATTAAACAAGTAAGTCCTTTTCAGCTGCTTCTTTTCCGCTACAGTTCATAATCCCATCTTCACATTATTCCGTTTTAAAAAATAGTTAAGTAAAATATAATTTAAATGTCAACAAAATACGTACACAAGTAATATATAAATATGTTCACAAAAAGAATGCAGAAAGAAGGACTAATTAAGTGGTATGTAAAATACTGAAGAAAACAAAATTGAAACTCTCTTACTGAACAAAACCTCGGTTACTAGTGATACGAGTGAGTGCATAACATATCTTAACAACGACGCATATTGTGTAGCTTTGCTATATACACGTAATGACATAAGTAATATGCATTATTTCGATATTTGATATTAAATTATGAATTAGGGAGTTTTCTTTTCTGAGGTGTTTATTTGGATGACTTCAGAGTTCTTGCTAGTCTGTGACGATAAAGTTTACTTCATAATCATATGTGGGCTTCAGAATTCAAAGTTGAACAGATAACATCACATTTTCATAATTTCATGCTACTACATGTAGCCTATTTCATCAGGGATGCTTCGTTTCTACTTGTGTGTAAACTAGTGTTCATTCAAATTGTGCGTATTAAAGATGTGTCATACCATCATGCTACTGATAATAAGTGGTAAAGTAATTAGGTTAGATTCTAAATTTTTATCAGTTCAAATTTTATACCATACTTGCTAAACAAAACGGTAGACTGAGAATTCAGTGATATACATTCTTTACTTTCGGTAAAATGAATTTGCATTAAAAGTCTTCGCAGTCTTTGATTCCAGGAAGTAGTAGCTGAACTTGAGTGATATTCATTTCTCAAGTTATCATACCAGTAAATACTATTGTTATTGTTACTTATTATTATTATTCCAAAGCACAGTTTCTGATTCCTAATCATAATGTAAAATGTTGAGTCACTATATTTATCGCGTTCTCCTCATCTTGACAGCATTTGCCGAATCACTTCTGTTTTACTTTTTAAGATTGCAGGTTTGCAAATCTAGATGTGTTTAACTGTATGTGATTTAGCAGTTTACTGTGCCTTAAGTTCTTTACAAACTTCTTTTGGTTTTCATTCTACGGTAAATTGGGATCTAGGGTTTCAGTAATTGAAAGGGGCTTAACAGAGCAGGTCAATTTATTTATTTATTTGTCAGACTCTGTAGAATGCATTAGGTAAACAATTTTAGCTATAATTGAAATGTTTTGGTTGAATGTCACCCTACGTTCACTGCTTTCAATAACACTACATGAGATTTCAAAAATTTCTCAATTTTTTTAGCAAATTATTGGATATTTGTGCATTCTTCTTTAAGTAGAAAGCCCAGATATTGCCTGAATCGTCATATACGCATGTTAAAATTTGTTTTTCCACTAAAATTTGAATACAGTAATCCGTTATCTAAATGTTTCTGATGCTGACCTCCTTTTTGTATATTTTAGTTTGATGTTTACAGACTATTAGATCTAAATTAATAAAATACTTGGCACGCCTTCGTTACCTGCTTTTGTAACGGTAGAAGACGAGAGACTCGGTAAAGGAATGTTTATTCATTTGCAAAGATCTTTCATTATGCATTAATTCTGACCTTCTTTGTCTTCTTCCTGTGTGTCCCATGTTTTGCTGCAATTCTGGTTCATTTTCTCTCTTTGACGTCAAATATATTTCCCTGCTATTTGATAGTTTTATGCTGTTGAACGTTTTTTTTACATATTACTTATAAATCTCATCAGTAGCACACTCCACACACACTTCATCAAGATGAATCTGCACTCAGAAAGGAGATAGTTTTCAACTGTCTCTAAGTGCATACTGACTGGTGGTAATATGGAGATGGACTACGTCAAAAATGTTAAAAATAAACAAAACAGAACAAAGTTGCATACACATTCAGACATTATATAACGCCAGTTGCTCTGGTTTACAAGATATGGAGCCCGTGGAAAATTGTCTAATGTCTAATGTCTCACAAACTCGAATATATGCAGGCAAAAACCAACAGGTTGATAGAAGAAACAGAGAAGACCGGAATTCAAGTGAACACACAGAAGATACAGATTATGAAGATATCCAGACAACAAAAACAAGGATTAATCATTGTCAGTAAAGGAAATCTAATGAAAGCTGTCTATTTCACCTACTTCGGTAGCATCTCTTCGACTACAGGGGACATGGATGAGGATGTCAAAGCCAGCCAGGATAGAAAAATCAATCAAACCTACATTACTCTGAAATCAGTGTGGAAATCGACTGCACTTAGCATAAAGGACAAAATGAGGATCTTCAGTATCAATGCCAAAATATTAATTTTGTATGGTTCAGTAACTTGGCGCGTCACGAAAAGCGTTCCCAAAAGACGGCAAACTTTTATCAACATCTGCTTTCGTTGGCCAAGTACTTCAGATCAGATGATAAGGCAGAAAGCATAATCAAGAAGAAACTCTGACAACGAAACAAATAACAACCTGCCGCTCAGCAAGTATCCATAAAGAAATGGAGATGAACTGAACACAGGATGTGGAAATCGTTGAGTGAAATCACTCACCAGGCCCAAAAGTGGACCTGAACCGAAAACGACGAGTTGGGTGACATAGGTGAGATCATGTGAGGAGATGAGAGCTTATGGTAAGTGGCGAAGTCAGCTAAAAAAGACTAAAGAGAACAGGATGAGATGGAGCTGTACTTCTGAAGACCTGGGAACTCAAGGGAATAATAATAATACAGTCCTCTTCAGAATGAAAGTGAAACAAAATTCGAGTCATAATTAAAATATAAAGTATTTATGACAGATCAATAAATTTATTAGTTTCATAGATGATTATGTAACCACTGGGAATTCATTCAGAATAAAATGATACATCGTATTGAATGACGAGTTTGTAATGTAGCAAATGGAACAACTTACACACCATTAGCTTTTTCAGTGTGTTTATAAGGGCCGACTGAAATTGATGTAAGAATATAATATGGGCACTGTAGTAGAGTACAGCCCCACCATAGATCAATTTCGTTCTACAGATTCACAGTGATACAGTTTTATTTACTGTATATATTACTATGTTTTCTTCAAACAAGATTATTCTATGATAGAACAGTTGAAGTTAATAGAAGACGGAATTCATAGTCTTAGTGGTAGCATATCGATCACGTGACCAAGGTGTCGTTGGTTTGACTCCCTGTTACAGTAGTGGATAAGTTCCACTGAAGAGGTTCAAGTCAAGGAAGAACAGTTGTCCAGGGATGCTTTCTTCCAACCATCCCCTACCCGCACCCTCAAAAGAATTCCGTTTTGAGAATCAACTAACCTTTCCAAATAAAATGTACCATTTGTGTGTATATTTATAAACTTTTCAGATGTGCATTATTCAGACGGACCAATGCTTATCATAAAAATCATACTGATGATGAATCACTGAATGACTTGTAAAACAACATTTCAGCAGAAAACAGTCATAAAATGAGAGATAAACAATTTTGTTAGTAGCATTCCTCCTAAGAGAAGCATTTCACCTTATTTTTTTAAGAAATGCTTGTAGTAAAGCTCATCAGTCAATCATAACCTTATTAATTTACATTTTACTTCTTTAATCTCACGTCAATTTGTGTTTTTTTTAAAAATACATTTTTATTTTATGTTTTATGTCTTTCTCTGTCTAAATAATGGAAAAATAAAAGAAGGAAATTTAAAGATAAATTGTAAACTTACCAATTATTTATGGCTAGGGGAAGGAAACTGTTGCATGACAGTTGCCAATTACGGCGAAAATTTGTTGTTGTTGTTTTTGTTAATGATGTTGTCTTGAACTCATTAGGAATATAATGTGTGTTATTCAGCTTGTTTAAAGAAAATGTCTCATCAAAGATATTTTTATCTTCATTTCCGTCTTCAGATTATTTGTTATCATTATTACTATTATTGGTCCATAATATTCCGGATGGGTTTCAGTAGTACATCGTTAACCCAGTCTGTTCCTTGTAGTCTTTTTCAATTGCCACGAGAATTGCACATTAACTTTCATTTCCTCCCCATACGATCTCCTTCATGTTACCGTCGGATGCAGAACTTGTCGTTTTCCACTCGGCTTCCTCTTGAGAGACTTGTGCGGGATTCCACTGAACGGTCTCCTCAACGTATGTGCAACTCATCTCCGTTTCCTTCTGCATATTTGTTGGCTAGTAGGTTCTTGGTTATTTCACAGGCAGTCATCTGGTCTTCAGTTTCAAACTAGCAAAGAGGGGATCTACTGACAAATATGTAAATCAGCCTGTTGGAAATTCTTCAGATGTCGTTTATGTCAAGTCTATTAACTGTACGGGGCACATTGTTCCCTGTGCTAAATGGTTTAGGTCTACATACTGATTTCAGAGTTATGAAAGCCTGTTTTGACATCGTCATGTTTGCCGTCAGTATATGAGACGATTCTAGTTGGCCAGTTAAGTGGACGAGAGCACTTCCTTTAGATTTCTCCTGTCGGTGTTGATTGGTACTTCTTGTCGATGGTAGGAAATCTTAATCAGCTCCATGTTGTCTATGTTCACCTGAATTCTTGTCTTTGCAGCTTTTCCTGTCGAATTTTTGGTTTCTTGCCTATAGAACTTTGACTTTGTGCCAAATTAAGCGTGAATCATTCCCAGAGTCCAGAGTTCATGGAGTCTTCTTTCGATGCATCATATGTTCATCTTCTTTCTTCACACGGTCTGTTGCATGATTCAGCTTATCACAATCAGGTAGACGATCACGGAGCTTAATATTGTAAATCACTTGGCATCACTTGCATCATCATACAGCTGTTGAATGAGATTGCTTGACTCAAACCCTGAGAGTAAATTTAGCTGATTTATCTCTCACATGAGTAGTGAAATGTACTCTCGCCCAAAGCTGAACAAAGTTTCTGTCGATATAATCAAGTTGTTCTAAAAATTCATACAATTCCCACTGGTAAACCGGAAAAAGCAAGAACAGTAAATGCAGCAAGATTTTATGAGCTTGTTGTTTTGTTATTTCGCGGATTCTTTTCAACTGTCTACAAGTGAAACAATACAACATCGGTCTAGACATTTTTATTTGACAAAGAGTAATCAATAAGAACAATAAAATGCTTAAGTCCGATTATTACGAGTTTAAAGGACTGACTATTTAAAGAATAATCAGATGAATATTCTTCAGAAATGAGAAACTACAGAACTATAAATTACAAATACTCCATAAACATTAAATAATCGGGAAATTAGTGTACATACATAAAAAAATCATAGTATGAAAGGCTATTAAAATATATGTGACTATAATTTCAGTAAAATGTCAGGTGGCAAAACAACTAATATCATGGATGGAATAATTTATAAGATGCGTAGATGCTGAAATTATTATTATTTTTAATTATTCCCTTGGGTTCCGAGTGGAATATAAGGTTTCAACAACACATCTCCACCTTTCAAGTGTTGGTTTGTAGGGATTTGATTGGTTACAGGATTTTCATCATGAGCTGACATTAGTTAGAGAACCATTGGAAAACCTGGGAGTACTGGACAGCTGTTTCGTCCTAGTTTGGGACTCTTCACAGTACGCACCCACCGGGATTCGAACCCAGGACCTTCTGGTTACAAGGCGGGCTCATATACCATTAAGCCACTGGGACCCGATCCAATGGCCCATGAATTCCAACTTCTGCCAATTCACGACATAGCGCGATTCCTAGCCAATGTCTTTGGCGAGTATTTGTCCTCACACCCGATTTGCTGCACCCTACTGGTCACGACTTCTCACTGGAACCCCTACCTGAATAGGGCAAGTCGCTAGTGAGCACTTGAATATCAATGAGATGCTCACTGGTGACTGGCCCCAGTGGTGTAATGGTATACGAGCCCGCCTTGTAACCAGAAGGTCCTGGGTTCGAATCCCGGTGGGTGCGTACTGATGAAGAGTTCCAAACTAGGACGAAACAGCTGTCCAGTACTCTCATGTTTTCCAATGGTTCTCTAACTAATGTCAGCTCACGATGAAAATCCTGTAAACATCTCCACTTTGTTTTATTCTCTGCTATCCTCTTTAGCTGGGTCAACAGTTACCCATAATCTCTCATCTCCTCCTCTCCACACGATCTTCTCCATGTTACCCTCGCACTGACGATCCACTCGTCACTTCCCATTAGGATTCCACTCAATAAATTTCCTGCATTGAGGGCGATATCATTCAACGGCTTCCTCAATGTATGCCCAATCCATCTCCATTTTCTCCTACATATTTGTTGAGCGATCAGTTCTGGGTTAGCTTGTTGCCAGTCAGACTTTCTTGTTGCTAATTATTTCTGGCCGGCTGGCAGGCCATTTGATCTTCAGTATGGAGTCAGTGAAGTGGGCAGCTGTTGATAAAGGTCTGCTATAGCCTGTTGGAAATCCTTTTCGTGACAGTTTCTGATCCATATAGAAGCACTGAATTCATACAGATGTTGGAAAGGGGTGTATAATTATAGGGTTAGTAAGCTAATATAAAACGTTACGTAACGTGGTGTGAAATTGGATAAGATACAATTCAAAATTGTAAAAAAATATTTTTGGATTCAGAGTGATAAGTGGTAGAAACCGAAACGATTCAGACTGAGAATAATAATAACTCATGGGAAATTCCCGTTGGGACATATAGAATGACATCGGGCTCAGTGCAGGACATTGCTTGAGTGGAATCCCAGTGGGAAATGACGTCTAGGTCGTCAGTGTGAGGGTGACATAGAGTAGATCGTGTGGCGAGGAGGAGATGAGAGATTACAGCCAACCGTGGACCCAGCTAAAGAGGACAGCAAAGAATAGAATAAAGTAGAGATGTAAGCATACAACTTGGGTACTGCGGTAGAGTATAACTCCAATTATAGATGAGATTTTATTTTGATAAGTCACACAGTGTTATACAGTAATATTAACTGACAACGTTTTGAGCACAAACTACTGCTCATAATCACATCAAGTCACTTACACAACTTTTTACTTCAGTTATATACATAAGTGGAATTGATTAGACATTTGAAACCTTATATTCCACTCGGAACCCAAGGGAATAATTAAAAATAATAATAATTTCAGCATCTATACATCTTATGAATTATTCTATCTACGACATTAATTGTTTTGTCACTTGACATTTTACTGAGATTATAGTCAAAGATATTTTAATAGCCTTTCATACTATGATTATTTCATGTGTTCACACCTCTGATTCAATCCCATCATCGGATATAATTGCTTAAAATTAGTGTAACACAAAACATGGCAATTAATGTAGGTTTTTTTAAACTACTTAGGAAAGATGAAGTACCTAGACTGGCCACTTCAAATTGTATTTATCAATTCAACTGCGCTTGTGCAGCGAGTTATGTTGGCCGTTGCTCTAGGAACTTGATTTTTCGTGCTCGAG
Source organism: Trichobilharzia szidati (assembly GCA_944472155.2). NCBI lineage: Eukaryota > Metazoa > Platyhelminthes > Trematoda > Strigeidida > Schistosomatidae > Trichobilharzia > Trichobilharzia szidati. The sequence goes on from OX235274.1 coordinate 56,316,254, forward strand.
AACATATCCCACTAAGACTAAGTAAAGGTGTAGTTAAAAGTATTAACAGCTCGATATTATACCATCTGGTGCAAACCGGTCACAAAGCCAGCGTAGAAGAATCCTTCTCCATAATATACCGGGTGCCTAACAAACTACCAAAATCGTCGAAGCAGCGCTTGCTCCAAACAGCAGAGGCTATTGCAATTCACCTCAAACAACCAGCGCTCTGTGTCCAAAAGAAACAAGTCCAGCCCCTACTACTGCCCTGGCCCTCAGTAGAGACTATAAACTCATGAATTTGTACCATTACCTTTCCTAATTTTTCTGACATTCAGTTTATTTTATGTTGATGCTGTTCAGCTGTAATTTATCAATATTATTGATTTGATGTTATTTAAACATTAATGTCGTTCATAAGACTAATTCATTCATTCATTATAATGTATATATAATTGTAGAACCTGATGATGAATTTATCGAAAAGAGTTCTCTTTGTTCCGTGTCTATTCTTTTGAAAATTCAATAAAGCCTACTCCTATTTTAGTTTAGTGTTTAAGATCAAATTGTTTCGTCGAGTGAATCTTACTAGCAAATAGTATCAGTTTAAACAAACACTTTCCCGAGAACTTTTCTCACTTGAAGAGAATCAATAACCAATAAACATTTGATGATTTGAAGAAACCTACCTAGGAAATCTACAACTGAGTAACCAAAGTTTTCTATATAGTAATGAAGCAGAATTTATTACGATTTCAAAACATTCTCTACAAAAGGAAATTTTTGGGAGACATGTCAGGAGGGTTCTGATGGAATGGTAATCTCGATTTACTATTCACATACATTTGTCAAGTTTTCCTTATCGCTTTTCAAGTCATTTGAGAAAAAGATCAATCAGTAAGGAAGGAGTTTGACTAAACTGCTGTATATAAGCGTTGACCTAGCAAATTCCTGCTTACTGATACGAAACTTAAGTTTACAGTTCAACGCTTCCACACTTCTTGATCAGAAAGTAGCTTTCGTCCTGATTAAGTGAAAGGTTTTGTTCACAGAAAGCTAAGCAGGATCAAGAAGACATGCCATATAAAAGTTTGGAGACAATGAATTCGTCATTCTGTTTGATTCAACTGCTCAAGGATTGTTTTTACATCATGGTAAGGTATAGAAACGTGAAGTGCTGAGATGATAGGGTTTTCTTAGACAAAGACATTGACAAAATACAGTCTTCTGATTATTCGCAGTAAACACTTGTATGTATTTTGCAAGGAATCCTCGTATCAAGTGTGAGTTGATGCCACATGACCTATCGTCACCAACGCTCAGTTGAAAGAATGTTTTTGAAATGGCTGAATTTCTTGACCACGTCATACATTTGGAAAGTCACATCAATTCCTAATGCATTAGTTGCTGACATTATCCCAGTACAGATACAGAAGGGTGGTTAACTTTTACCAACTTGCATCATTTTCGGTTGTACGTGATACTTCGCTATCGATTATACCACCTATTTTCCATGCACCATTAGGTTTATTTCTTCTGCACATCTGTTATGCGTTGTCACTGAAGTAGGAAACATGAAGACGTTGAACATATTCGACCATATATATTTTCGTCCGATTACTCTCATTACGTGAAGCATTACAGTCAATAGGAATAAATTTAGAATGTTTGACAGGGAGAGTCAGTCCAAGAAACTTCATAACTTCATCTACTTGATGCTTCATATTTTAATGCTTTTTCTGAAAAGTGCGTCGGTGGCACAGTGGTTAGGACTCTCGCCGACCATGCACATGGTCCGGAGTTCGATCCCCTGCCGGCGCACACCCGATATCTATGGTCGGCCTGTAAATTTGGGCTACCGATATCCATACTGAAAATTCCATACTTGTACTGAAAATACGGTGTGGCATCAAGCTGTAATCAAAATTTTAAAAAAATAAAATAAAAAAAGGCATGCAACAACTACATTTTTAAGCAAAAATAGAACGTTTTGAAGCATTCTGCATCACTGTTAACTTAATAGAAAAAAACATGGTTCGTTCTACACATAATGTCTTAATGGTTATTAGACTTCAAAAATATCGTTGAAAACTATAACTAAAACACAAAAACAGTTCATTTATGGTTTTTTTTATAGTGAGATAAATGCACTTTAGACATTTTCTGTTATAATGTAACTCAGGGAGAACTTTACTGATCCATGCAAAAAAGTGAAGGAATCTGTCCATTGAAATACAGTGTGTCTGAAGACTCTGGAACAATATGATTGCACAGTTTTTTGTTAGATATTACAAATGGAAACATTGTACATAACTTTTGTTCAAAACGATTTATTGTAAAATAAAACATAACTTTGGAAGGCAGTTGAAAAAATAGAACGTGGTGCTCGTCTCTTCGTCTTCTCACTGGTCCATACTGTTTATTTGTTTCACTACTAAGCGTGTTGTATCCTTTGAAATTTGCAGGAACCTCTCATCTTCATCCGAAGATTATTATACAACCCGCGCACAGCTTCTACTAGTAGACACGACCGTACAAGTGGACTTTAATCGTATTATCAAGCAACCATTATTTTTTATAACTCGTTAACTGTATTTTTTTATAATATACTATTTCAGTATTCTTCCGTTAACTTTAATTTTTATTCTGATGTTTTGTACCGTTATCGAGCTCACTATAAAGTCCCCTACATGTCTGGCGCGTAAGTATGTAGGAGAGTGCAGATGAAGGATAAACATTTTTGAGATAAGCCATATGAAGAGAAATCCATCCATAACAGTGCATGGAGCCACACAACAGACCAAGGTGGATTAACTAAAAACAAGTTCATTACTGAGTTTCTGTGGATCATTTACACATATATAGTTCTGAGTGGGAAAAAACCACTACCTCTACAGCGTTATATGAAAATTAGGCAGGAACCAGCATAAAACGTCAATCATTTATATGTTAGCTTGTTTCATGGTTAGAAACATTACTAAATCACATCTGATCTTCTTTAGGATTCTAATGAGTACGATGATTGATCACTAGGCAGTAGCAAATAATGCCAAGTGTCTACCTCTTAATATTAGTGGTTATAAGGAAAATAGTTATTTATATGTATACACATGTATCTATGATATTAATAAACAGGAAACTGCTAGCTCATAATCATAAGCAGTGAGTTGTAAACAATATAGGAAAAGCATTAAAGCTAATAAAATAATCTTCATTAGTTGGTTTATAAGGATTAGATTTGTTTTGACGAGTTGATCACGGATTGATATCAGTTAGAGAACCGTTGAAAACCAGGGAGTACTGCACAGCTGTTTCATCCTAGTTTGGGAATCATGGGTAGTACGCACCCACTGGTTTTCAATGGTTCTCTAAATGAAATCAATCCTTTATCAACTCGTCAAAAAAATATTCATTTTGTTATTCAGTAACAACAACAGTGACTGGTTGACTAAAGCTTTGTTTAAAGGCATATTGATCCGCAACTAGATGAGATATGAATTCACTGATGCAGGTTGTAATTTGCGTTCACGCCTTAATTATGAATTCAGCTGAACTGATTTACAACTTCCAGCTCCGTACTGCTACTTACTGCATATTTCTATTCAACCCTAAATCCATCAGTTTGATCAGAGATCGATATAGCGTGACCATCAAACAATATCGTCGGCGATTATTTCTCCTCAAGCCCTAACCAACAGTAAATTTATCTGATGGTCGCTAGCGACTGGCTACAAGAAGAAATTGCCTGAAGTTTTAATGAGAAGTCGTGAGTGGTGGGATCCATCAGGTCGGGTGTGAGGAGAAATACTCGCTGACGATATTGACTAGTAATGGCGCTGAAATCATGAACTTGTAGTGTACACTGAACTTTTCTTTTAACTCACTCATCCAATTTTTGGCGCTACTCCACTTCGCGTGCTGCACTACGCTTCTTGTACATTTTGGCACTTGTACGCTTTCTCCCTCGCTGTACTCTCCTACAAGCGTACTCCTCGAGCTCCCTACTCCTACGGGTACAGATAAATGGTAAACCTGTTTTTATATTATTGAGTTCTAATCACATTCGTTATAAATATACGTCTGGTTACAGGCAAGTATCGAGTCCTTTTATTTTCTGCTTTTTACTCGTTCCTCAGTACTTGCAGGATAGGCGGAGTTCTGATTAAGACCTAGGCAAAAGAAGTTAGTGTTTTTGTAAGTGTGACAGGTAAACTTACCTGAGGATAAAACCAGGCACTTACAAGCTGGTAGAAGTTAAAATTCATGGGCCACTGAATAGGGTCCTAGTGCCTGAATGGTCTACGAGATTGCCTTCTGATCGGAAGGTTCTGAGTTTGAACCCCGGTGTATGCGTACTGCCAAAAAGTTCCAAGTGGGAACAAAACAGCTGTCAAGTAATCCCTGATGTTTTTCAATGGTTCCCTAACTGATATCAATCCATGACCAGACTTGAAATAAATCAAATCCCTCAAATTCGGTCTTGAAAGTTGCTAAGTGTTAGTTCACATCCAAAGGGTGCTGGTGTGACGCCTCACCTTGATGAGGCGTGCTAGTAGATAGAATGTTGCAAATCACAATGTTAGTTGGTAAACAATGTGTGTAATGGGATGATGAGCAATAATTTATGCTCACAATATCATCCAATTGTTAACACTGCATCACTGTGCTATATTAAAAAATAGACTTATCCAATATGGAATCACTATGTAAGCTGTGGATTAATACGAGCTAAACGGACGTTGAAATTTATGTGATAATAGAATTCTGATACTGTGGAGGTCTATAACATTGTCATAGAATAATTTGATAAAAACACAGTGATACAATATTTTTTACTGTTGATGTTTCCAGCAACAGTTTGTTGGTCACAATCATATCAAAGTTTCATAGCTCTAGTTGAAATGAATCTAAATATATATATTGCTTTACAGGAAAATATTCGCAATTTGCATTCAGCAACTCTATGCGTCTTCCTTGGGAGATGAAGAATCCTGTGGTGTCATCCCTATTAGTTCCCCTTCTGTTCACAACTACTAACCCACCACTCGATTAAGAGCTTCGAAAATGAAATTCAATGTATTATTGTTTCATAGCATACTAATAGCGAACAATAAGTGAAGCGCTGGTATGTGCCCAAAAAATAATCTATGTAGATGAAATATCACTGGCTCCTTTAATCTTGATTTAGGTAAATAAATCTGGTCAACTAATATGGAGTCATCAGGAAAGCAAGCTCGTAGTCACCCTGTGGTCTAGGAATTATTCATTTGTATAGTCATTGCGTTTCTCGATAAAATATGTGCTGATAAGCTTTGTAGAATCTGTAAATTTTCCAAAATAGACCAAGTTATTCATACAAATAATTACATACTGACTATGCCACACTCCTGATCATCAGAATGAGTGAAAATGAGACTGCTGAGGTTTGAACATTGGTTTGATGAGGTTGATTTATTTCTAATTAGTTCAAAACCTCATATCAATTACAGGAATACCTCAAACTAGGGAGCACTAGCCGGCTATTTCGTCCCATTCTGGGCCCCTTCAGGTTACGAGGTTACTCAAGCACTTCTACATAATCCGATGACCAGCCTGTGAATTCTGCTGTTTTGCAATTTATGTAGCAGCCAGCAGCCAGTATCACTGGCGAGTATTTGTTCTTATACTCAACTATGTGGATCCCACTGATCGTGACTTCTCACAAAAATCCCAAGCAAATTCATCCTGTAGTCAGTAACTGAAGAATATTAAATCAATTTGTAAAAAATTATATTTGTAATATCTCAGGGATATTGAAATGAGTAATTCCAACGTTTCGTTCGGCAATCTGGTCCGAACTTCTTCAGGGAAATTAATCAAAATTAACATAACAGAGGTTTATATATAAAAGGCACATCTTTTTGTTTTTAAAAACTTTGTCCAATCATGATTCATAAACACAAGTATTAACAAGTATAATAAACAAAATTGTATGAGCTGTGATCAAAATTTGACCTCGGACCTACAAACAGAGTGTGCATGCGTGTGTGTGTGTGTGTAAACAGTTGTAATTTTGATTAATTTCCCTGAAGAAGTTCGGACCAGACTGCCGAATGAAACGTTGGAATTACTCATTTCAATATCCCTGAGATACTACAAATATTATTTTTTTTAAATGTCTACTTCTCACTCGGCGCCCAAATATTTTAGAACTATTCGGTCAAATCTTGACGACAGTTCATTTGAATATTAAATCAATTTTAAAATTTCGGGTCGCAATTTGAACTTTGATTCATGGGCTTACCTGTCACGTTAATTACCTAAAATTATGCAGTTCACCTGCCATCTCCTCTTTTAAGATTTATATACGAACTTCAATGAAGTCACAGTTCTGCTCTTTACAACTTTTAAAGAATATTTAGATAATTTAGGTAGATAACGAATATTAATTAATTTATTTGAATCTTATAACATGGCTAAAATCTGCAGAAATTATCTAGAGTATTGAATTATAACAGGAATTCATTGTAATATCAGTTAATTATGGTCCATTCATGAAATAAATGACCACAACGTGCTACTGGATAACTTGAAACTATACTTGGATTGAAATCCAGTATTAATTTGATTCAAATTATTACAGCAGTTATCAGCAGTGAATAATGGAGTCGAAACTTTAAGATAACATGTACCCATGGAGGTCGTTGCTGTGGTTGCATTTGTATCTAGCTCATAGGTGGAAACAGGTACAAAATGTAGATAAGGCGCAGATTCATATAGAGTGACCCTTAAATGTCAACATAAAATGATGAATAACACTGAGAAATGAAGAACTTTGGAGAAATTTCTTTATTCCCGAAATATACCCATTAAGACATTGAAATAAGAACAAATTAGTTCAGCGAAGAGTCTCTTTTCGGCGAATTCATTCACTTAGCTGTACAGTCGCAAATATATATAATTATTTTGTGTGCGTGTGTACATTAGGTTTGTCAAAATCAAAATAACAGCTAGTGTGGGTTGTTGATTATATCATCAAAATAATGAAGAAGTTAAAATGTGTGATTAATAATCAAAGTTGTAACTAAGTGGGGTGAAGATTGGTAAGATGTGAGTAGGGTTACGTAATATAGACACGTTTAGAAAGATTAGATGCTAGTGAAGGAGTTTGGAGACAATTATGAAAATAAACTAGATAATAGGTGAAAAGATTGAATAGGTTAGTTACTAAAAATTGTTATACGAAAAATTGCAAAAAATTTGATAACAAAATTTTGATGACAAATAAACTTGAAATTAAACCCACGGTAGTAGGAGGGGGTGGAGAAGTTTCTTCTGTGTGCATAACTCAGGATTTTCCATCCAAATCCCTAAGGCTTCGGCAATACAAAGTATACGGAAGCTTGTCGATTTTGGAAGGCTTCTTTTGACTTTATAGATGACTTTGAACGACTTCTCCTTGCAAATCGAATGACCAGTGTTGAGTATATGCTCAATAATGGCGCTCCTTATTGTTCCGTTGTTACCTTTCCGTAGCCAGGCGGGATAGTGTTCTTGAACTCTTTTAGATAAAACACGCATCGAACGACCTATATACCTCGCTCCACAAGAGCAGGTGAATTGGTAGATACACATGGAAGTGGTCAAATGCGATAGTTTATCTTTAGAGTAGTTGAAGAACAGTGGCTGGGAGGAAAATGTCAGTCGTAGTGTGGCAGCGAAGAATGTCCTTCTGAGAGCAGTAGATATCCTCTTCTTCAAGGTGTCAGCCAGAAGGTCACCTTTGAAGGGTACATTCATGTAGACCATCTGCCCCTGCGCTGTAATGGGTTGTACACATACAAACATAAAATAATTGTATATATATTTGCGACTGTACAGCTAAGTGAATGAATTCGCCGAAAAGAGACTCTTCGCTGAACTAATTTGTTCCTATTTCAAATTTCTTTATATTACGTAGGATATGAATAATTGATTTGATTGCCAAACTTCGCTTTCATAAATTAAACACATTCTCAACATATTCTAACATTCAAAATATTAATCTTCTGCTTATTAGTGATTAGGATCATGAAGGAAGGCCTTAGTTTCTACTGAGATCAAGCTGATCAGGTCGGATGTGATGATCTATTTATAACTGATAACATCAGCTGGAGGTGGCAACTTGATAGAACCTAGAATTCATAAAGTTATGAGATCCTAGCTCATTGGTTCGATGGTAGACATGCTTGACTAGTAATATGAATTTTCTTTGCCTGATAGTCGCCAGGTGCATGGGTATGGTCACTGTCAGAGAGTCCTAGGGGTCAAATACTTTTAGTTTCCTAATGATTCAATAATTTGGAAACTACTCGAGTACTACGGCCTACCCCAAATATTCATCAACCTTATTCAACAGCTGTACGACAACGGCACATATCAAGTGATCCACAACGGAAAACTCAGCGAGGCGTACGGAGTAAACACAGGAGTCAGACAAGGGTGCTTATTATCACCAATGATATTCCTAATTGTGGTGGACTGGATTATGCGTCAGACAGTGGGAAGCGAGAAGACAGGGATATCCTGGACCGACATGAAGAACCTAGAAGACCTGGATTTCACGCGTGGATGATTTATGTTTCATGTCGCACAAAATCGATGACTTACAAGCGAAAATCGACAAACTGGTCGAAGAAGCAGCAAAGACAGGACTCTAGGTGAACATAGACACGACGGAGATTATGAAAATAACCAACCAACAACAACAGCAGAATCAGCTACATCCAGCGCCAATCACCATCAACGGGAGGGATTTGAAAGAGGTTACTTCATTCACTTATCTAGGGAGGGAGCATTGTCTCAACTACAGGAGGAACGGACGAGGATGTCAAATCGAGAATCGGGAAGGCGAGAAACACATTCATCAACCTGAAACCAATCTGGAAATCTTCGTCACTCAGCCTGCATCAACAACAAAATTCGGATTTTCAATACAAAAGTCAAGTCAGTCAGTTCTTCTATACGGATCAGAAACTTGGTGGGTCACAAAGAATGTTTCCAACAGGTTGCAGACCTTCATCAACAACTATCTTCGTTCTTTACTGAAGATCAGATGGCTGGAAAGAATCACCAAAAGAAACTATGGTAACAAACAAAACAAGAACCAATCGCTCAACAAATATGCAGGAGAAAGTCGAGATGGACTGGACACTCGCTGAGGAGGCCGTTGGGTGACATCGCGCGTCAGGCCCTCGAGTGGAAGCCGAAAGGGAAGTGGCGAGTGGGACGTCCCAGAGTGACATGGAGGAGATCGTGTGAAGAAGAGGTGAAACAGTGTGGACTAACATTGATGCAGGTGAAAAGTACAGCAGAAGACAGAAGCAAATGGAGACGTGCAGTTGAAACCCTATGTTCCATTAGGAACCCAAGGGGACAATAATAATAAAATAAATGATTCAATAACTGATGTGGATTCCTGATGAAATCTACAGTTGTTATATCATTAGTATGCCAAGAAAGACCTTTCCCATCATTAAAATGAAAATTATAAAATACAAAAACAGCAATCAACAGCATTCCCACTAAAAGTACACTATTAAAAAAGGTAACACAAATAATTTTTGTGTTTTTAATGTCGAAACAGGCCCATCTGTCTTCCCGCCTTCCCCGCCCCCCAACATCCTCCCTCCCTTTCTCTACTTTACTTTCTTTCTTGGATCAGCGAAATCAAATTAATCCTTCACCTTTACATTTACCAAAATTGGCATAGTTTCCGAATCTATACTAAATCAATAATCCCTTAACACATACGCACACACACACACAGAGGATGCAGTATTCTGCCAAATTCTGTGCATCACCGTCAGCAGATGTAAAACTCTTTTCAAATTATAATTTACGAAGTAGAAGATAATGATAGCGATACCTATTGGTATCTAATTAAAAAATTGACTTCAACCGCTCCGTAACAGCTATGGAAAATTTATGCACACACGGACACACAACATATGTGTGTCCAACTGCGCATACATGCATATACACACTGACGAATACCCCAATACAGAAATGTCTTACATAATCATAGCATGTGATCGTAACATCTATTCATATAAGGGATAGGAAGAATGGTATATTATGAAATTGAAAATATAATCTAATGAACTTCATAATGTATTTAGAAATTTTTAATGTCAGTTACAAGCGACTAATGATTGAATGTAATTGTTTGTTGCATTGCGTGCAAAGTAGTCATGAATTATATTGATTTGCTTTTCTAGAAGCTGGAAGATACTACAAAAAGTGCTAAACTCAGCAAGTAACATTATCTGTGTTATTGGTTTTAATTATTGAAAACAAAGCTGGGAAAGGCGAAATAATGTGGTGTTGGTTCAGCTGTTAGATGTGCATTAGTCAGAGATCTTAGACGTCAGAATTTAGAGATATTCAAGCTTATATTCTAGGTTTGTGGTGTCACTTTACCACTGGTTTACACCGCATTACCTGTAGGATTTGAGCTTGAAATGTTATCGAACAGTTACACAATTTCACTTGAAAACTCAATTGTCATTTGATAGATCACAGTATTCACGGAAACCCATTATTTTCTATCCAATTAACTCTGTTATGTCTTTTTCTACTTGCACAATTTTTATCTTCGCTTAATTACTGAGTTCATTATTTCCTGCCAATTGTAATACCATGTGAAACATGACTGGTATCAATATTAGGTTTCTCCTCGAACCAATATCAATTTAAGACTATTGAAAGCCATGGAGTACTGGACAGCTGTTTTCCACTAGTTTGGAACTATTCAGCAGTGTATGCCTACTACCCCAGTAGTGATTAAACCCTCGAACTTTCGGTTATGATACCAAGCTAACTGGCCGCTCAGCCAATTGTGCTGGAATCCAATTATCCGTGAGTTCTTACTTTGTCAACTAGTGATTTAGAGCTACGCTGAATAATGATACGCATCCACTTCCTCTTGACACGATGGACAACATTGGTGACAACTTCTCAGTAAAGCTTTTTAACCAGTAAGTCTCGGGATTGATTCCAGGAGGGGTAACATTTTCTATCATTTTTTCTCAAATTGTATAGTTGTGGCGTGAGCTACTGATAAGATTTGTCAGTAGGGTTTGAAGAGACTTTCATCGGCACAAAAATATCAAATAATGGAGAAATAGATTTAACATCGAAGACAGAAAATGAACCAGTGTTGTGGCAAAACATGGGAGACACGAAAAGGAAGACAAAGAAACACAATACGAAGGACAGAGTTAGCACGGAAGATCTGTGCAAATGACGATTTTATTGTAAGGTACACATAATTTCCTCATATGTGCAGATCAGCTTGCAGATAAACATTCCGTTGCCAAATCTGTTATCTTCCCCCGGTAAACAGTATCTACTACATATAAGTAGATATAAGTAGCATGATGAGGAATGTCTTTGGAGAAGAAGCATAGGAAGAAGGCGACAACACTTAGACGAATCTAATGAGCAGTAGACGGCAATTAAATTGGTATGATTTTGAGCAATAATTTGTGCTCGGAACGTCATCCACTTATCAATACTGCCTCACTATGCGATATGTGAAATAAACTTATCTAATATGGAAACCCGCAGACAGCGACAAACAGTACATGCCTAATACATAATGAATAGTGTTGTTTACCAATCGAGAAATAATATAAGATCTATCATGTTTCTTGATGTCCATTATACTCTTTCTTACTAAATAGTTCTATCTTCTGACTAGCCTTGCTCTGTCTTGAATACTACAACTTTCTGTTGATTTCTTTTTTATCTAGATTTTTGAAAACTTAGTTATTGATTAAAGATACTAATTCAAAATTTCCAAAGATTGATTACTGAACAAGGAATATTTCTTTTGATAACTTCATCATCAAGTTCTACAGTTTTATATCCATAATAATAAAAGAGTGATTGTTGCTGACACCACTAGTGATTTTCAAAAAGAGTGACATCGAATCATTTAGGTTGGAATTCCCAAAGTTATCTGCAATTAGACTGTTAATAGATTATGGTCCAAAGCATATGTATGTGGTAATATGTAAAGTTGTAATGCTTAAGTGAACACCGATTTACAGAGTAAATGATTTTCAATGACAACGAATGTATAGTATTAAATTCTTATGAATCGTGTTCATATTAAGCTCTATTCATATTGATTATAAACTTGAGATGGATGAATGATCATTTCAAGGACGGGGGGGGGGAGAAAAGATTTGCGGTAGTAGGTTATGTGCGTTGTATGTGTGTCAGTATTAAAGTTAACAGTTACTACTTTTAAATAAGAAAACAAAAGGTTAGTTAATGCAAGAGTAATGACAAAGGGTAGGGGAATTTATATGTACAGGATGGAGGGCCATATCAAAAAGGCCGATGTACATAAGGTATTTATGAATTTGCAAACTCCACAGAAGTCCAGGGCAGTGGTTGGACCTGTTTCTTCTGTACACAGAGCACCAGTTGTTTTTGGCGAATCGCAACCACCTGTGCTGTTTGGAGTATTCGGTACCTGGATGTTTTTGGCAATTTATTTAGTAGCCGGTAGATGACCGGTTTGGACCAGGTGGTCTAACATCGAACTTTTGGAATTCTGATCTAAATGATTCGATGTCATTCTTTTTAAAAACCACTAATGGTGTCAGCAACAATCACTCTTTCATTATTATGTATATATAACTGTAGAACTTGATGATGAAGTTATCGAAGGAAATATTCTCTGTTTAGTAAACAATCTTCTGAAAACTAATTATCTTAATTTACATTAATTATGGTGTTACACAGTTACACAGTTTTTACTAGTGCTAGACTGAGCTCGAGAAACTAATTTTAAAAATATATTTTTTTAACATCGTCCTTCAGTCGATTTGTCCAGTATGAAATAATTTTGGCTGATTGATAAATGTTTGAAAATAACGTGACAAAGGTTATGTAATAATATTATACAGATATACAGAAATTAGCAAGCTTTTTTTAATAAATCTAAGCTTATACTGTAGATTTCATCACTAGACGGAATCAGCTGGAGCATTCTATAGCTGTTTCCGCCTAGTTTGGTACTATTCAACAGTGGCCATCCAGGAGTTCACCAGGGATCAACCCCAGGATATTCAGACCTTAAGACCATCTTCTTGACTATTTAGCCACCGGAGTCGAGTCAAATGACTTCTACCAATTCAACATATACAACGCTACCACCTTACAATGTTGTTGGCAAGAATTTTTCAGTACACCAGGGTCAACAGACCCCACAGAATCCATCCGTAAGTCTATTTACCTAGTAAAATGCGTTCATAATGTATGTTCATATATACTTACTTAGCTGTTCCAAAAGACGTATCATTTTCTGAAATCAGCGTGTTTTATGTTCTATTGTGTCGTAGCAATATAGATAGCACAGTAAAAATCAGAAAGTAATATGGGAACACATGAACTGTACTTCTACGACACATGAAGATTTTAGAAGTCTACCTAAAAAGTATATTATTCACCCTATTTCTTGATCAAATAGAGACTACTAGACTGTTTCTAACTTTTGTCGTTACTTCGGCAGGTAGCAGGGTTGGGATCTCCAAAAAAGCTACTTAATCAATATAACGGATAAATTGCCTGGAAAATCTCTCCTGAACGGTCTAATCACAGTATTCATACTTATTTTGATGCTTCAACTAACTTTATAATCATTATTTGTTTCTCTCCTAGACTCTACGTCAATTTTCTGACGTTTGTATATCATGTGTTGACTCAGTCCTAATTATTTGTCTTTGTGATTGTGCTATTCATAGGTGATATGCTATTTAGTGATTTGATTTTGTTTGAGTGAATGAAGGTCATTCTGATCTTTGATTGTCTGCAGGAAGCATCTGTATATGATTTTTGTAGAGAGACGTTTTGATCCCACCTTGCTAGGAATATTCTACTTGATTCTAGGGTATTTCTTATAGCTGAATTTTTGTGATATAATTTTGTTCTACAGTACCTGTTTTATGCTTAGAGACCTACATTGTCTGTATAGCTGCCTAATGGCACTGCTTAGACAATTTTGAGTCTTTGATGTCATTATTGTTGAATAGAACGACACACAGATTCCAGTCATAAACAATCGTCTTTTCGCTGTCTATGGAGCGTTTTTTTGACTGTGCATTACACAAAGGAGTTTCGGACAGTTTAGACCACAGTCTCTGCAATCAACGAGAAACAAAGTACATGTCACTGATTTACAGTTCTTACCAGTAAACTCTATGAGGTGGAAAACTTCCCTAATCTGGGCAGCACTATCATATTTCCTATATTTTGCGAATACATCTAATCGATGAATTAGGAATAGAAACTTTTCATACATTCAATTCCCCGTGATGCTGAATACTATTGATCGATTGAGTGATTGATATAATTGATTGGATACATCAACTCATATCAACCAGCAGTGATTGCTAAACGGACAGAAGTAACCTAAATAAAGGACAGCCATTTCTCTCAAATAGAGGCGAGTTCATAGTCACTGTCCTCGGTATGACTCAGCTCAAAGATCCGTATCATTTGAAACTACTCGAATTCTAGCCATTTACTTGAATGACCTTGAAATACATTAGATCAAGCACTACTGACTGATGTGAGTTTGATCCGACTACTCATGTCAATTAACTAGTAGCACAAATCATCCTGCATTTATGTTTGCTATTGTGATATCAAACTGACCAAATATACTCTAGAGTTAAATATTTCAACAAGGAAGTACCTATCATGAATTATAAGTAAGATGAAATTGTAAAATAAATGCCTCACTAACATTCTGCAATCACTGGATAGATTTGAAAGCAATAGGAACAATATTTTGTTTTAAAATGACTTCTAATAAACTATCTATACCTTTACGAGTACAACTGACACATCAATAACCCAATTTCTAGCATACATAACTTCTGAGATTACGAAAACTATTGATTTTCTTTTTGTTATTTTTAATTCCTATTTCTTATCATAAGTAATTCTCCAATCTAGAGCTTAGAATTATGTATAACAAAGCAAAATTCATAGATTAATTTCAGAACAAAGCTTGTATACATCACATGACTATTTGTCGCATACTAGATTGTATCATGTGATGTTATTTTCACCAAAATATCTACAAATTGTAAATAAATCAACCAGCATAACATTCTGATTGGTACTTTGGACATTATTATTATTATTATTATTGCTGTCGTAGGTAGTACATGATTATATATCTTAGAAGTGTTAAAAATATACGTGTGAACAGTGAATTTATCCTGCGGGAATAGGTTTTTGGTAAAAACTTTTAAATACCTTTGGAAGAGGGAAGTACGCAAACTGTCAGTGTAATCAGACAAATCAGTATTTCATCTTGAGAATTCTTTCTTTTTGCCAAGCTAATAGCTTCACAGAAATAGATAACTGTTAACTGTTTGTTAAGATATATAAAATAATATATATATATACCAGAATTTACGTAACATCTCTTGTGCCTATGTTCTCCTCTCTCTGAAATGTTTCCTACCTTAAGTATGAAAAGAATTTAGTTATTAGTGACATTTTAATAGATAGTTCCAGTAAAATAAATAAGTCCGTGGGTGTAAATTTAACTTGACTAAGCTTCACACAAGATATTTTTGTAATTTTTCTGCATACTACTTTTAACTGCAGAAGTAGTCAAATAAAGCTGATTTACAATTTGATATGGGAAATACTAATGTAGATTCACATTGATACGGTTGAAGATCCCTGTATGTTTCATTTATTCATATTATTTATTCGATGGTTAAAACATTCACACAGACGCCAGTGTAGTGAAGGATTAAAGCTATCCGTGTGGACTAGTTAACTAGCCGTCGCTAAGAATGGAGAAAAATGTAAGTTTGGGTGTGGGACTGGCGACGCTACCCAGGAAAATAAAAACATCGCTACAGAAATTTCGATACACAGAAAAAAATACAACAGATAAACGTATTCTTCTCTGAAATCGGAGGAACGACATGACGCTGAAAGCCAGTTTTATTTCAGTGAAAGCATAAATAATCATGGGTAAATGGAATGGCCACATGATATTCAAAGCTGGGAAAGCTGATTAGATTGTCAAAGACATAAGAAGTTACGGTATAGAAATTCCAGGAATCTGTCAGAGGAAATAGAATGAAGCCGATTCTCCAAACTTAATAATCGGAGTGTCAATAATCTACTCCGGTTGCCGAGACGATCACCATTTTTGAAAGCTCGGAACAGAAGCAGGCAGTAATTTTTTTATAATAATAATAATAATGTAGACTACGAATATATTATACAAAGGTATTGTGAGTGAAGGAAAAGTGATTCAAAAGACCGAGTTGCAATGAACTGTTGGTTCAATACAATGAATGTGCGTCGGTGCCACAGTGGTTAGGACTCTCGCCGACCATGCGCATGGTCCGGAGTTCGACTCTATGCCGACGCACACCTGATATGTATGGTCGGCCTGCAAAACTTGGGCTACCGATATCACATGCTGAAAATTCCATACCTGTAGAATCAAGCTGTAATCAAAAAAATAGATTACGCAACTATGATATTACATCCAACTTAATAAAGATCCATTGTAAAGTGTGATGGCTGAAGGTTAAACGGAAATTTTGGATCGCGTAAGGTTATTATTTCTCCAAGGTCATCACTAGTAATACTCAGTCCGCATGTGAGTGAATGACTTGTAACTGTTCATTTGTCTACCTTCAAGCTAGCTACCCAGGCATATCTTCACTAGTCGATCCTGAAAAATAGTGAGTTGACAGGAGCAGTTTATTGGCTGATGGTAAGACGTCGGGGAATAAACTTTGATCACCTAACTACTATTCAGATATATGTTGTCATAAAATGGATCGTAAATTTTTTTCCTTCACGTTCCCCAGTGGAACATAGGGCTTCAAGCTAGAGGCTTGAATTTTCTGTAGCAGTGTTTATTTTACAGGATGGGGTTGCTAGCCTCATGCCCAACCTTTCCTCTTCACCAGCATTATTTCTGGCTTAGCGAGGTAAAGGAGTGAGTCGGTGGCCAGGGATCGAACCCCGAGCCACATGCATGGTCGGCGAACGTCCTAACCGCTATGCCACCACCGATATATGTTGTCATAAAATGAATCGTAATAATAGACTGATTATTATTGTTATTCGTACCCTAGTGGAGCATGGGGTTTCAGCAGCAAATATCCATTTCACTCAGTTTTACGCAATCCTTTTTAGTTGACTCGAAGATTGCCCACAAGACTTCGTTTTCTACTCACACGACCTCATCCATGTCACCCTGAGACCTGTTAATGACTCTCCATTTTCCATTTTATTTTATTTTGATTACAGCTTGATTCCACACCGTATTTTTGGTACAAGTATGAAATTTTTAGCATGTGATATCGGTAGCCCAAATTTTGCAGGTCGACCATTGATATCAGGTGTGCGTCGGCAGGGGATCGACCATGTCCACGGTCAGCGAGAGTCCTAACCGCTGCATAAGCAACGGCCTTCTACGTGATATCATTCTACAGTCTCTCCACCTTGTATCCAATCCATTTCCATATGCTTCTACATTACTGTTGGGCAGTATGTTCCTGGCGGGTTCGCTGCCAACCAGAATTCCTTGTTGTTTATCTTTCCTGGCAGGTCATCTAAGCTTCACTATCGAGCCAGCAAATACAGCTGTTGATGAAAGCTTGCAGCCTGTTTGAAAATGATTTCGGTAACTCGAGCGCCAATTCTCTCAACAATCTAGAAGCACTGACTTGACATCAGTGTTGAAAAGAGGGAAGATCAGGCACAAGGATAGTAACCCTAAAACGGAAAATCAATCCAATTACTACGGAATCCTCAAAGCACAGGACTTATTCTACTTGATAACATGTAGTACCCGGCAGAATGTCATTAGACATAATACTGTTCCATCGCCAGCACACTCTCTAATCCTTAACAATATTTTCGTGATCATTTCCTTCAACAGCAAAAAATGCATAAAACTAGCTTAAAAGTTACTTAAATATTGCGCATGATTAGAAATTTTGGACTTAAGGGCGTGACAGGATGACTGAAACAATATGAAATAAACTGAATTTAATGCGTTTTGCTGACTGGTGAAAAGTATGTCGCCAAAAGTAACGCATTAATTGATAAGCAGTGGGAAAATCTTGGTTTCTGACTATTACGTTCTATTATTCAGTTTATTTATTGAAAAAAAATATTTCATTTAGAAAACAAACAATTCGATGAAATAAAATCTTCCTAAATATGAATGTTTATTTACTGTCATTTGTAAGTTTCACAGGAGTGGCTGCAGTAAATCAAATTCTAGAATTTGCAAAATGATTTGCAATTTAAACAGACCGAGGAGAAATTTTATCGAAAATTTCCTCTGAAAACCGAAATAATTCGGATTACAATATGTAATCTTCTTGATACTATAAGTGGTAATCAAGAAAGCAAGCATAAATATTTGATGCTATATATTACTGATTTACTGATATGAGTAGTCACTTCAGTCCGACTGGCGAACACTACCGGTAAATGTGAATGGTATTCAACTAGTCTTGCCAATCTGTGGCACCAAGCAGATCATCATATATTGTGATCTGAATAATTTCCGTTTCCAGAGAGAACTATGATGAAATTTCAGTCCGAACTGCATAAATTGCGAATCGTGAATTCTATTCAATATATTACCAGTTCGCCTAGGCAAGTGGACAGAATTTAGGTGGTTTAAACAGACTCTGCTAGCTGAGATGAATCCAGTCGGGTGCACTGCTGATAATCCTCGCTCTAAATGAACGAAACAGCTGTCCAGTGTTTAGATTGCTTCTATTCGAATAGTTATCACTGCTGGTTAATGTGAGTCGATGTATCAGAATACACATATCAAGTAATCAGTTGAATATAGCTCCATGTAAATGATTGCACTAGTTTATTTTCTCTGAGGCATCAACTTTCTGTACATTTTTAACAACTGTATTTAAGATGAAATAAGGGAATATTGGATATATATTCAACTGTCATATTTTGATGTGGTTGTATTCTCTGACCTGGATAGTTTATTTGCGAAGCTTTCATTGCCTTACTATACCACTGGTACTGTTCCAGTACCGTACCAATACAAGTAGCCTAGAGGGTGTGAAGAAGCACAGGAACAACCAATCATGCTCAAGGTCATCAGGGGAGATGACCTTTAAACTCATGAAGAAATCTAAAAGCTCACTTCAAATTGAAGTATGCGTTGAAGATGTTACCTAGTAGGCCAATGAAAGCTTCGCAAATAAACCATCCAGCTCAGAAAACAAAACTACATAAAAATCATCCTCCTGAGCTACATATCTTCCCCATTATATCTAAACCTTCATATTTATTAAAGGAGTTTGTATTTCAATAGAGGTAGATCATTTCAGGCAATCTGAGTAAAACAGGTACAAAATAACAAATGCTAATTTTGCAATATAACTTTATTTCCATCAATCATTGTGGCTATGAAATGTTAGAGTATTTAAAGTAATAAATATGAAGATTAGTATTCACAGTAGCAATCGAATGTACAGAAAGCCAGTTAACTGACTTCAAGCAGATTTCATGCCTAACTATTCTCACAGAAACATTGCTCATGACAAACTTAAAATATACTTGCAGGGGTACTGTATGTTAACAAAAATGATAAAACTGAATCTATGAAGATAAGAACATGGAAAATACAGGGTTCTAATATTAAATATCTCAAACTCGAAAGTTTCTAAGCGAAAACTAACTAAAGTTGGAAGAAGAGGTAGTCAAGACGGGGCTTCAGGTGAACATAGAGAAGACAGAAGTGATGGTTAAACCAGACCAACAACAACAGCTGCAAACTCCAATCAACACCTATGGGAGGAATCTAGGTGAAGTCATCTCATTCACTTATCTGGAATCGGTATCATCGTTTCAGCTACAAGCAGCACGGATGAAGATATCACTCACTATAAGGAACAAGATCCGAACCTTCAAGATTAATTTCAAGTGAGTGATTCTATATGGTTCAGAGACTTGACACGCACCATGTAAACCACTTCCAACAAGGTACTGCAGACTTTTTTCAAAAGTTATCTTCTTTCGATGCTGAAGATAATATGGCCAACTGACCAGTGACGATAAGCTACAAAGAACTCTGGTTATTCAGCGAACTGACCAAGAGCCTACCTGCCAAAAAAATATGTAGAAGGAAATGGAGATGGATTATGCATACTCTGAAAAGACTGTTGAGTGAAATCACATGCAAAGAAGTCCCTCAATCGCAACCCGGATGGGATGCAGGTAACAATCATTCTTCGGAGGGGGAATATGTAAGAGATAATTTGGGGATGATAAGAAAGCTTGTGGGCAGTGGTAGAGCCAGATGAAAGCGATGACACAGGACCAAGTGTTGAGGAAATGTGTGGCTGTAGTCTCATATTCCTCTGAGGATGCAAAAGACGAACAACAACAATAATATGAATCGTGTTTGACAGCCTGCTTTATTTGATATTTAGGCGTATGTAAACAGCCAACCAGAGTCTCTTTATCAGAATTTTTCATCAAAACAGAATTTATTCTGCTCAGAATATGTTAACGCTTATACGCATTTAGAAAGAAGAAGCCGAATTGGACAGAATTTTTTGTTGTAAATCACAGTTTTGGTGAAAAAAAGAGATACAAGGAAACACTAACTGATGTACAATTATCTATTTTTTTGTTGATGAAAACTGACTTGTGATTAGAATGAAAATTGTTTCACCAAAATTTATAGTCAAGTACGTTCAAAATTACTGAACATCAAAAGCGGGATTAATGAAGCCAGTCAGCTTGGCTAATACATTCCAAGTTCATATTAGATGGTTCGAGGCAATCGGCAGGAAGCCTTCGACCTAGGTTTCGTGCTAGTTGGCACTCACCAATCAGCAAGGCATGTGTGCAACCTTGAAAGAATTCGTGTCCCTTCTGAGATTCAAACCCGCTTCATCCAGTGCTGTACTCAGAGATTAATGAAGCCAGTCAGATTATCTAATACATTACAGTTTGTAAAATTTAGATCTGCAAAATCTCAGTGAAAATGAAATGAATAATTCCAACGTTTCATTCAGCAATCTGGTCCGAACTTCTTCAGGGAAATTAATCGAAATTAACATAACAGAGGTTTATAAATTAAAGGAACATCTCTTGTTTTTGAAACTTTGTCCAATCATGAAACATGATACAGGCATCAACATGTATAATAAACAAAATTGTATGTTTAAATACAAAAGGACATCTCTTGTTTAAACATACAATTTTGTTTATTATACATGTTGATGCCTGTATCATGACTCATGATTGGACAAAGTTTCAAAAACAAGAGATGTTCCTTTTATATATAAACCTCTGTTATGTTGATTTCGATTAATTTCCCTGAAGAAGTTAGGACCAGATTGCCGAATGAAACGTTGGAATTAATCATTTCAATTTCGCTGAGATTTTACAAATATAATCTTTTACAAATGTCTACTTCTCACTCGGCGCTCAATTATTTCGCAACTCTTCGGTCAAATCTTGATCATAGTTTATAATACATTCCAAGTTCATTTGATATATTGCCTATAGTGTTTGTTTGCTTGTATTATCAGTGAGGATTTGCACTTAGTGACTGTGGTATTCAATAAGGTGATAAACCAGTTGAGTGGGTCATTCAGTCTCTGATAGTCAAATTACTGATGACTTATTCAAAGGCGAATCATTAGCAGAAATTGCGTCAGAGTAAACAGATGTTTCATTCCAGTCATTTCCACATAGGTGAGTAAGATTATATGACGAGTATAATATTAATTATAATGGTACAAATAATTTATTTTATCAGTAGAGGCTAAGGTTGACAGGGTGAAGAAAAAATATTCTGGAAGAATTTCACATCTTAAGAAAGAAATCCAGGGTCGAGCATTATTTGAAGTTCAAGGAAATGACCTAAGTGTATATCTTTTTGTTAAAACATAAGACAGAAGGAAAATAACCTTTTGTTACCAGTGTCATGATGAATAACACTCTCTAAAGGTTTGTTACTCAATACCAAGGAATAATAAGTAGTAAACAGTTTCATGATATCCGTCTCACAAATGATCACATCTTGAGACTATCTAGCATCACAGGTAAGTTTTAAACGAATGTATGACACTATAGACGAGGATCGCGAAAACAGCCAGGTACAGCTGGAAAAGCAAAACAAGAATTAATCACTTTGCAATAAGTGTGGAGGTTAACAACACTCACTACCCATAAAGAACTACATCCGAATTTTCAACACTAATGTCAAGTCAGTAAGTACTTCTATATTGTTTAGATACTTGGAAAGCATTCCTAACAGGTTACTGCAGCATACCATCAACAACTGCCTTTGTTTGGTACTGAAGGTCGGATAATTGATCAGAAATGATAAGCAACAAAGAACTCTGGCGGTAAGGCAAAACAACCAAGAACCTATCACTGGATAAACATGAGCATACGATGGATAGTTGCGTGACATCACGTACTAAGCTGTCGATTCGATTTGAATTGAAACTGACCATTTGTACAGTTTGAAGAAGGCTGTGTGCTTTATGCATGCGCCTCACTCTGATAATGTTCAGTGAGTCGGTGGCACAGCGATTAGGACGCTCGCCAACCATGCACATGGTCCGGGGTTCTTTCCCCGGTTAACGCACTTCTTTACCTCGCTAAGCCAGTAACAAGACTGGTAAAGGGGGAAGGTTGAGCCTGGGGCTAGCAACCCCTTCCTGTAAAAATAAACACCACCGAAACTTCAAGTTTCTAGCTTGAAGCTCTTTGTTCCACTGGGAACGTGAAAGAATAAAGAAATATTTGTGCATGAGTCTGAAGGTAATGTAGAGGATATCATTTGAGGAGGGAATAAGAACTTATGGTGGAGCAAACACCCAGATTAGAATGCAGGGAACAGAGTGAAGTGGAGATGTGCTGCTGGGGCCTTATATTCCAATCAGAACCCAATGGAATAATAATACTAAACCACTATTTACTTGTCTCACTTTTCAACGTTTTCTTTTTCTAATTAACTCATCATGAAAATCAAGGGATACAAATAAATGAATATTAACTAAGTAATTACCGATGAAATTCTCTGAAGTAGCTTGTGCTAACTGACCATATGAGGTCATCTGATAAAGGTTTAATGAATACAGGTGCCCACTAGTGACAGTGGATAATGACTATGTTTTCCTTGACAAACAGATGTCATCTCAGAAGTATATACATTACACCATACAAAGGAGATTGGACAGCGTTCTGAAGTAGCTTCGACTGACCTAGTTCAGTACACTCCATTTTCCACATCTGTCAATTTCCCACAAAAGTGCCAAGTCAGCTACCCATTACCGACAATCAACCGTCGTTTTTTGAACATATCAAAAAGCACTTTTTCTTCTTTTTCTTCAAATCTCTAAGATAACTAACAACAATCAAACTGAAATTCACACTTAGACATCCGGTATCCGATACAAAGTTGATTTATGCTTAGGCAATGCATATAAATTCACTAAAACGGCTTATTTACTTTACTAAACTATTAACATAACAGTTGAAGTATACGAAAAAAGAATTATTCCGCTAACTAAGGCACACCCTCTATAGGCTTATAAAAATAAAAATAAAAAATGGCTATAACTGATAAGTATCTAAAAGCTTTTTTTCACTTACCATAAATATTCTTCTGGTCAACGCCTTGTTTCATATGATACATAGAAACGTTTCAGTATCGACGGTATTTTAATGTCTGAATTATTTGTAAAAATCGTTTCCTCTAGCTTAGAATACACGGAATTAAAGTTTAGTTTAGAAGTTATGCACAATCAGTATCTTTTCACCTGTGAGTGGGTCTTTTTTTATTGTTTCACTTCATCTGTTGATTGAAATTAGCTATGAGTCAATCAAGAATGATATTAGAAAATTATACATTCCCCTTATTATTATATTACAGCATGTAGTGAAATGAATTTACAGATGTTCAGTTAGTGGAGAGGCAGTCAGCAATGGATTCTTTCTTGGAATGACATAAATAGTTCTTTAATGCCATGTCACTTCATGATGAGGTATGCCCTAAAATTTGTTAGTCACTATTAGAGCCTACCTATTCTACTTTTACTACGCCAACCACCAACTGGAGTCAGTTAGAGAAATATTGAAAAGCAAGGAGTACTAGACAGTTGTTTCATCTAAGGTATGCAGCCATGAACCCACCAGGGGTCGAACTCAGGACCTTCGGTTTACGAGACCAGACCCGTTGATCATGCAACCACCGTGACTGAGTCCAGTGACCAGTCCATAAATTCATGACTTATAGCCCCACCGCCAGCCAATGTGATTAGCGAGTATTTGTTCTCCCACCCTACTTGGTAGGACTCACTGTCCACGACTTCTTACCAGGCGATTCCAGGCAATTTCATCCAGAAATCAGTCTTCACTAAGCATTAGATTAATTTTCAAGTGCTAGTTTGCAGGGATTCGACTGACTTCAAATAAGGCTTAAAATTAAACTGAAAGCATAAAGATTAAAGCTATTAGAAGCAGGAATCATGGGTATAAATTCCCTGGACTATTGATACTGAAAGTAACCGAATACGCTTTGCTTAATTTAAAATTTTGGGTTAAATATTTTTGAAGGTGATTTTATACCGTCAAATGGTGTTTGATTCATTCGTGAAGTTGGTGTTGAAACTCACAAAACCTGTAAATGAAACATCCGTGAATAAATTTTGCAGCCTACAGAACATCGAAAATGTGATGCAGTTGCCTGGTACATTTCAAGCACTCTGATCACATATTTACTTGTCAAATCAATTTACACATGAAAAATTAAAGGCCGATTAAAATACTCAAAAAGATAAGGGATTTAAGAGTAGGAAGGATAATAATTACCACTCCTCTTCGTAATAAAATCAGTTAAGGATTACCAAGGTTGATTAGGGATGATGATTCCCTGTCTTTGTACACCCAGACCTAATTTTACAGATGAATACTGACTTAGTGTATTTTTTTCTTAGAGATAATCTTGAAATGCATTTTGAGGTCACTCTTGTAATTCATATCAATTTAGTGTTTCACAAGAAGGATGGCAAAATTTCCTTTCAAGATTATATTTAAAAATAGTCAGGGATACATAATTGAGATAGCTGCCACACACTGCCGTGTAATCACAGAAACAACTCATTGTCCCTTTAAACCAATCTTAGTAATCCTTCAAATTAGATACGTTTATTTCAAGTATCATACAACGATACAGTATTAGTAACTGGATGACGTTTAGAGCAGAAATTATTGCTCATAATCATATCAAATGTAGTAACACAGTTTCACAATTTGTCTTATATATATCTTCTCTCTTTCTGTCTCTCCAACTTCCCTTTGTTGTTATTTGCCACTCTCCATATCTCCGGTATAGGCGTTGTGTCATTCCGATTGCACGTGTGTGTTGTTGAATCGATAAACAGAGCTTCACTAATTAACCTCTCTCTCACTCCATCTAAGTATATTACTTTTTAATACTCTCACACTGTCCTGTCCACCCTATTTTGTGATTACATGCGAGTGAATGTAGTGCAATGGTAGAACGTTTTTCTGGGTTATTTAACTTTTTTCTTTTTTTATTCCTTCACGTTCCCAGTGGAACATAGAGCTTCAAGTTAGAGACTTGAAGTTTCGGTAGCAGTGGTGTTTATTTTTACAGGACGGGGTTGCTAGCCCCAGGCTCAACCTTCCCTCTTTACCAGTCTTATTACTGGCTTGGCGACGTAAAGGAGTGCGTCGGTGGCCGGGATCGAACCCGGACCACATGCGTGGTCATTGGCCATTCTACTGCTGTGCAACCGACGCACAACAGCGTCAATTGTTCTAGGTTTAGCCAAATTTTTATATTCCAGCAATCTTGCTGATCCCGATCTACTGGTTTGACTTATATAATTGATCTCATAGTCATTACAGGATATTTAGTAAGCTAAATTATTTTTCTTAATTGGATGTGTTGGATCCTAAAGCTGGCAAAGTTTTTTTCTGAGTTAGTTGGTTGGTTGCTTGTTTTAAATACCACCCTAACCGCAGACTCAATGAGAATCCTACATAAGGCCTCTGACGTTGCTTCTTTATACGGAGGTACTACACAGGCTTTAAATTCTATATTATTTTTGTCATATTCATTACTAATCTTAATTTTCCCTTGGTTCTTCATACATTTCTGAATAAATTCACTAGCATTGCATTCACTTGCATGTAATCACAAAATAGAGTTGGGCAGGGTGAAAGTATTAAAAAGTAATATAGTTAGGTGGAGACAGAGAGGTTAATCACTGAATTTTTGTTTATCGATTCAACACCACACACACATGGGATCGAAATGACGCAATACCTACATCGGAGACACTGAAAATGGCATTAAACAACAATTGGAAGAAGGTGAGGGAGAAAACCACTTCTAAGTAGTTGTATTAATTATTTCACTAGTCTCCCCTCATTAATAAACTAGTTTTCACATAAACTGCATCTTCTAATTATTCTATCCAAATTTATTAAAGGAAGTAATTGTTTCAAACTTTACCCTCGAATAATTGCTAATATTCTACCGAATAATTCGATTATTATTGACTGGGAGAGATTATATATCCTTTATTTTGGCCTAGTAAACTAAAAGTGCAAGAGAATAACTCGGTATAACAAGAAATGCCAACGTTAACATTCATAAAAAATATATACTGACTTAATTCTAGTTTAGTTTCTACAAGTACTAGTATTATTATTAAAGTTAATAATTGCAGGAATCATAGGGAAACAAAACTCGTACAAATGTAATTCGAATTTAATTGTACTTTTATTAACAAACGTTAAACAATTATAGAATTTTGATGTATGATCGAGTTTTGTAATAAGACTATACGCGTTTAGAAATCATTTTCGTAAAGTGAACTTCATTCAAACAAAAATAGTTTAAGGATACTTAATCAAATCGAAAATATTAAAGAAAATATTATTTTAGTGATATGATATAAGAACTAAAAGTAATCCAACTTATTCATCTCTTTTAAGAGAATTGTTTTTTTGTAATAAAAACCGTACATTATCATGAATAGTTTTCTAGTTTATAAATTGATTCACTATGTAACGAAAGAGTAGTATTCAGACACAATATGGTAGAGAATAATTCCATATTAAATAGGCTTAATTGATCCATTATTTCTAATTGGGTGATGTCATTTCAGTATAATTCACACGACTTCCTAAATTGTTTAATATAATACTTTTTGACTCCTCTGTATACCCGAGAGTGGTGACAATTCGTTTCCCTTGTATTTATTTATTGTTGATTTGATGAACAAAGATTCTGTGATTAAACCTTCTCTTCCACCAATTCTAAAACGTTTTAATATTTTAACCTTGTCCTATCCCATGCAAATGCATGTGTTGCAATGGTCAAATTCTTTCTGTGTTACTTAACAATAGTGGGAACTATCATTCTGGTTCCTATTAACCTAAATCGCCCCATACAATAGTTTGATCTATGCAATCGGCTTCATAATCACTACATAGTATTAAGAAAATTATTTTATTTTACTTGATTCGGTCAGTCATATCCTTAACCCGACAAAGTTTGTCTCTAAGTGAGTTGGTAGATTTGAAGATTACCCTTAATTTAAGCTCTATTAGGAATTTTACGTCAGGCTTTATATGTTGTATCCTTATATTGTTACTAATATGACGAATTTGATTTCCTTACGTACAGTCGCCTAAGTACTGCTGGAGACTCCAAAACTATGATGAAACAGTTGCGCAGTATTTTGTGGTTTTCAGTGGTTCTTTAATCCACATTAATCCATGATCAGGCTTGAAACTTATCAAATTCCTACAAACTAAATGTTAAAGCTTGATTTACATGGAACTACAGTGTACTATGTGATAATTATTTCAGAAGCTATATGTTTATCTAAAACAACTCAGAGGGCTGATAATTAACAATTCAGTTTTATTAAGTGAAATTAATGTTAAGAGGTAAACTGCAATGAAAATTAAGAAAAAACAGAGTCGATCTGTAAGGCTTTGGTTTGTTCTTCGAGTTTGAAAACAGGTTGATATCATTTAGAGAACTATCGAAAAGCAACAGGGAGTACTGGACATCTGTTTCATCCTAGTCTGGGAATAGTCGGCAGTAGGCACCCACTGCTAGGGTTCGAACCCAGGACCTTCCGGTTTCAAGGCAAGCTCGTATACCATTCAGCAACTTGAACCTGATTCACTGGCCAGCCCATGAATTCTAACTTCTATTAATTCGTGATAATAGTGTGACCACCAACCATTGCCATCGGTGGGAAATCCATCCTCATATCTCGACTGCATGCATCTGAAGTTCTAGTGAGAAGTCGTGATCAGTGGGGTTCATCCAGTCAGGAGTGAGGATGGATTTCCCACCAATGACATTGGTTGGTGGTCACACTACAATCACGATTTGGAAGAAGTTAGAATTCATGGGCCATTGAATCGGCTCCCAACGGCTGAATGGTAAAAAAGCTTGCGTTGCAAGTGAAAGGTCCTGGGTTCGAACCCCCAGCGTGTGATTAACGCCGATGATTCCCAGACTAGGATGAAACAGCTGTTCAGTACTCCCCGGTTTTCAATGGTCCTTTGACTGATACCAATCTGTGGTCAAACTCGCAAAAAGAGTCATCTTGAATATAATATGAAAAAAAGGTAAATAATTTTAAAGGATTTGTTCATGCCTACTTAATGACTAATTTACACTGGGTTCACTTTTGGCACTTTGATTACTTTTGTATACCGACTACTCAAGGTAAAATAGAATAATTTGCTGAAATATGTGATGAACTTGCCCAATTATACGGTGTATTTATAAACTTTAAAATCATCATTTAACTTATGCAAGAAAAAGTAGAAATGGATGCTTTTTGTTTTATTTCTTATACTGAAACCAAATCGACTCTGCAAGGTAAAATAATTTCTCAACGTTTTAAGCATTCTCTGTAGTTACATCCAAGTTCTGATTATGTCACACCCAAAGCGAGATTGATTTCTTCCAATCTGTTGGTATTTCGGGTGTAAACGTAATTCATGTTCATGTAACAGATGCCGTTGAATACCTGTTTTTTATCCATACGTTATGAATGGTACGTTGTTGTTCTTCCTTTCTTTTATTACCTGTGCTAAGGACATAACCAAAATCAACCATGTTTTCTTCACTAAATTTCGATATTTTTTATGTATTATCAAAATATCTAAAGAATGCAATGCTGGCTTTTGTCCAATTTCATTTTATCTTTATCCCCAGCCATATCATCGGTAGAATATCCAGGGTGAGTAATGCTACAATTTTCCCAGTGTTCATATTAAGAATGGTGGTTCGGAATTGCGTCATATTTAAGATAACATATATTGATGTTCAAGGTTTTGCGAAAATACCGATGACAAAAAACCGTCAAATTATTTATTGCATTTATGGTTTATGTAAACATCTAAATTTAAGGAACCGTAACAGCCTACACAGAAGTATGGTAGAAAATGAAGCTATTACATTTCATAGGAAGAGAAAATTTATCAGAAAGTGTAGACAAGAACACTGATGTTCGCATCAACGGAAGAACAGAAGAATCAAACGTATTATCTGTGTGATATTCTTCTACTAAACTGATCATTCAAAGTTGTATATCGATGCCTCCTTCCTTATTTAGATGATTATATAGTGGATGATATTGAACGAATTAAATAACAAGTGATCAATTTTCATTTATTTGTTCGAGTATGCAATATTATTCATCTCTTGGGTTCCTAGTGGAACACAGGGCTTTAGTAGCACATTTCCATTCCACCTGGTTTCCTGGAGTAAAATCCAGCTGGCTACGCGACTGTCAATAAACTTTCATTTTTTCTCGCATGTTCTCTATGTAACCCTTGAATCCTCAAAAGTAGCTTCCAATTGTTGTTCCACTCCCTGGCCAGATGCATAATGTCATTTGACGTTCTTCTTAGCAGATGTTCAATCTATATTCATTTTCTCCTGCATACTTGTTTGCCTACACGCTGGTTCAGTGCAGTGGCAGAGTTCCTTGTTGATCACTCCTTTCTGGCCACCTGATGCTAAATATCGAGCGAAACCAGTGAATGATCATCGTGTGCAACATGTTTGAAATCTTTTCGGTGACGCGAGCCCAAAGTCCCTGAATTATATGGAAGCACTGACTTGACCGATTGGCGTGTATCATCACTCTGATTTCAGCTAAATGAATAACCATCTTGCTTTTCTGACCTGACCCTGGCTGGTTTTGATATCCTCCCCCGTGCTGCCTGTATTTGAAAAGATGCCTTCCGGATAAATGAAAGCTATGCATTTTTCAGACTTCTCCGGTTGATGGTGATTGGTGTCTGTTGTAGTTCGTCGAACATCCTCACCATTTCTTTCTTTTCTACGTTCTCCTGAAGTTCCGCCACATATATCTGTTCTGTGAACCTGTTGATTTTCACCCGTAGATTTGTAGCAAATGGCATAAATCATCTACGAAGTCCAGCTGTTCTACAGTCTTTTTGTCACTCCAACGTATTTCAGTCTTTCCGTGGTCTGTCTCATGATCCATTCCACTTCAATACTTAGAGTTAAGAATTGTCTAACCAATGCATTTAGCTTGTCTACTATAAGGGAATTTATACAATTTCATTTCAGTTACCTATGAACCCCACCATGGAAATATACGGGTTTTTCTTACCATAGTCAGAAGAAACATTAATTAATGACTTCAAGCATGGAATATGCTTCTTTTTCTACAAAAATTAATTTAAATGATTCTTTGTTAACTGTCTCAGAGATTAAGTATTCTGTCGAGCTAAATTTAGGTGCCTTAAGTGATAAGAAAAGCTAATCACATTCTATCTATTTTTAATGCGTACATGATTTAAGTTAATTCATTGTCTCCATTATTAAATTTATTTCTATTCACTACCAAAATGTAAAGACATTTTTAGCCACATCTGGTTGAATATCAGTAAAAGAAAAAGGAGGTAAATTTAAGAACAAATGTTACAATAATATGACATAACATCTGTTTTAATGTTACACCATATTTTTAAGCAAAAACAGAAAAATATTACGTAATAAGGAGGCCAAAAGTAAAATGGAACATAGTTTAGTCAATTTCTGAAAACAGCTCGTTAAATTCAACAAAAATCGTCACAAGTACAACACATTTTTCGCTGTTTATATATTTGTGGAAGTAGTGGTAGTAGTAGTAACAGTTAGCAACTGTAATTGTGAAAGTGTTACTGTTTTGTTTGTTTGCTTGTGTTTTGTCAAAAGGAAAGAGGACGTTCTGTTCTGTGTAGGACATTACTACAGCTGCATGTGATAGTTAAACGTAAAATACCAATTTCTGTACAATATAACTGGAGTCATTTTAGAAAGAGAAATATCCATTGAACATTTAAAACTACTTGACTGAAACGTCAATGTTTAGAGGTGAATCTAGTATAGGGATAGAAAATAAAACTGTGGTCATTGACAAACACTTTTTTCCTTTTTGTTTTTGTCCCAGTAACTATGAAAGTAACTTCTGTGCTTTTTGGTCAATATCACACTAGTTACTAGTGTCCATTCAAAGTATCCAATACAGCCCTACAGGAAGGAGGTCAGTCGCAAGCCCGAATAGCTCAGTGGTAACGTCTCTGACTGATTACAGCACTGGGTGACGCGGGTTTGAATTTCAGAAGGGACATGAGTTCCTTCAAGGTTGCAAATACGCCTTGCTGACTGGTGAGTGGCAACTAGCAGGAAACCTAGGTTGAAGGCTTCCTGTCGACTACCCCCAAATATCATCAAATCAATATGCACTGTCATGGCGAGGTACCTAGAATGGTGGCCACATTGCAAACTAGTTACTAGTGTCCAATCAAAGTATAAATATCATTAACAGTTTCGTGAAGATATCATAAATAAGTGGTTAGAAGTGATGTAGACACCCTTACATAAGCGACATTATATGTTGTTTTATTGTGAATTAATTCTGTAGGCAATTTACTTGGTTTTTGACCACAGATAACATGCATTCACTAATCTTATCTTACATTAGGCATCGCACGTGTTATACACGTTAACCCCTCCACTGGGTTTCGAATGGAAAGCGGGCAACTAGTTGGTCATCTGACAGTGACATAGAGAAAATCGTGTTAAGAAGAAATGTCAGCTTTTGGATAGCCATGGAATCATATGAATTTAGTGGCAGAGAACCTATTGGAATCAAGATGTCCTGTTAAAGCCTTGTGTTCCAATCAGAAGGGAGTGAAGGAGTGAATAGTAACAATGTAACATGCAAAGCTATTTTCGAAATATGATCATTTTCACCAAAGTGAAGGGCACATTTTTAATTAGCGTTTTCTGTCTTCGCACTGAGTACTGGTTCATTGAGATAAAAAAATTTCAAAGCAGGAAATTCACGAATTAAATGACAGATATAAAAGATACCAGTTACTTTTCACAGAATTTTGAATTGAATCTCTCAGTTTGATAAAGTTACAAATACACAGAGAAGAAATTCAATATGTAAGTTACTTATTGTTTTCCATAATGGAATAATAGTATTCAAGTAATTCGGTGAAAGCCTTTCAACAAAAGTTGTAAATAATACTGTGCGAAATTGACTATTTTTCAAAGATTGAAAGAAAAACTACGAGATTTTAATACGAATACACTCAGGTTCCGAGTGGGATACAGAGCTTCAACAGCATAAGACCGTTTCATGCTGTTTTCTGCCCTGCTTTTTAGCTGACTTCACTATTGCTCACAAGCTCTAACTTACTCCTCACATGATCTCTTGTATGTCACACTCGAAAAAAAAAAGACCAACTCATCGTTTTCTATCCAGGCTCCGCTTGAGGATCAGGCACATGATGTCACTCAACGGCCCCATCCATCTCCATTTTCGTCAGTATATTTGTCAGGCAACAGGTTCTCGGTTGGTTCGCTCCCTAAGTTTCTTGTTGCTAATTCTCCCCAGCCATTTGGTCTTCAGTGGGAATTAAAGATAGCTGATGATAAAAGTCTGCAGTCTGTTGGAAATGTTTTTCGTGACTCGTTCACCAAGTCTGTGAATCATATAGAAGTACAGACTTGACTGACTGTCTTACCTTTCTGATCCTGCTCTTGACTTTCCCATCCATACAAATGTTCCCTTTAATCAGTTACAACAATGATTAGCACTAAAGATGGTGTCTTGAAGGTCAACGACAAATCACTAGTCAAACCATCAGGTTTACAGAACATAACAATACCAAAAATATCCACGTGAGCGTTTTGTATACATGAAAAATAGATCGTTTGGTGATAGTTTAATGGGTGGAACTAATTAATGTCTAGCTCACATAAACAGACTGGACGATTCAAAGAACTTACATAAGAAAGATAAAAAGCTCTGGTTTCAGACCAATCATGTAAGTGAAGATTCAGGATCAGAAATAAACAAATAATGTATGAATCTGTTTTGACAACTGTCAACAGTATGAATGCGTCTACTTGAGTAGCTGTACTTCTCTTACTTCAGTCTCAAGATCTGGCAACTTATTAATTACACTGCTTTGCTAACTATATATTTAAATATTAAATTTACTATCACTAGACTGTTACTTTTATTCTCACACTTGAAAGAAATTTGTTATTTCTCAATTATCCTGTTATTTGAATGTCTTCATCTCTCTTGATTGCTCATCATTCTCCAAACTTTTTGTATTTGTCAACTAGGGTAGCCAAACAGTTGATTTGAGGAAGCTATTCTCCAGTACAATAGCTAACGAAGCTATTCTCGTGTCACATGAAAAGCCCAAAGTTTTCATCTACACAGTCCATATGATTATCAAGGTTGACTTTAACCCTGCGAAACCTCATAAAACTGCGTAAATGTTGCATGCTGCTGCTACTCAAAGACACTGCTACAAAATCTCATTGGAGTTTTTTGAATAGCTTCTCTATACCTCCGCCTGAGAGGTGCGTTTCATACATGCTTACCAAGAGACAGTGCGACATTGTCCACCAGGATAAATGTTATCTATAATGCATTAAACCGTAGAGCCGAAGCCTCATTACACATCTGGAGCCAAATCAACAGCATTTTGTTTGTTATTACTCCAGAAACTTAAATAAAATTTCAAAGCCATTCTTTGCACCAACTCTGTCTGTACACTGAATCGCCAGTTTCATAGGATGTGAGTACATACTGAATAGCTGATTCTGTCAAAGTTTTATTTGAAATCTCATCATGAGTTGATGTATACCAAGAATTGTCTGAGTTTCCGTAGTCATCATAAACAGCATTCCGTGTAGATTGACATGAATGATTTGATTGCACCAATTGTTTCACTTCAACGTTAACCTTAACTGGATTCAAAGCTAGGCTAGGAAGATTGTGACTGAATACACTGAAAGGACTATTTTTGAGAGTTCCTTGAAACTTTATGACACTTATCAGTCCATTCTGTTGGATAACGAAAATAGTAATCCATGTCGAACTTTTACGAACGGAACAACACCAAGGCAACAAGTGCCA
The DNA here is from genome assembly GCA_944472155.2 of Trichobilharzia szidati. Classification (NCBI taxonomy): domain Eukaryota; kingdom Metazoa; phylum Platyhelminthes; class Trematoda; order Strigeidida; family Schistosomatidae; genus Trichobilharzia; species Trichobilharzia szidati. The sequence goes on from OX235274.1 coordinate 56,350,801, forward strand.
AACCTAGTGGTTAGAACGTGGGTGTAGGGCAAAAGGAACAGCTATATTCAGGAGCAGTCTAAAGGTATTCAAGCTAATGGAATCAATCGGTAACAAAAAGCTTGGTATCACTGAAACATTTGGTAAGGTGAATGGAGTGTAACTTAACAAGCTGTAAAGACTAAGTGAGGCTCTAAGCAGAGAATTTTAAAAAGAAGTCCAGCCAGCTTATTGTGCCACTTTTCTTTATTATAAAGCAAAATGACTTTTGTTTGACTTATGCCTGAAACCTCAAAAAAGTGAAGGTTCGAGTGGAAAAGAAACATCGTAAAACACAACCATGAGAAATACCTCATGCAAGACTCCACTCAGGTATAGGGTAAGACCATTTTGAGAGAATCTTTAAAAAGGATTATGTAATGTATATATATAAAGTCACCATATTTTAGTCTGTTTGCTAGCAATTACGACAGAGAAAATGGCTGCCGGGTTGATTTGCAGACTTTATAAAACGCGTTAAAAACCACTTTGGGTGAAGCAGTTTGGTTTCTTTTCAGGCCATGGGTGCATTGTTCACATCTTCACCCTATATCAGTTGATACAACTACACCAAACTTATTACAGGCTAACAGTAACTGCATTTCTTTGTATCACGACTGTCTTCGACTAACTGATTAGATCCACTTTACTCAGTTGTCTGGTGAAGAGCACTATCCTTGATAAGTTTGTTAAAATTTTGAAACTGCTTATAAAGTACTTCAAATAGACCGATGGAATACATTATAAATTATTTAAATTAATCCCAGAGTGTTGAAGAAAAAATCAAAGCAAGATTTTTCTGAACATTTCGCTGTATAAGCCACAGCTTCTTCAGCAGAATTATTCGGATTTTATGAATCATCAAAATATATAGTCAAAAAATTTTACATAAATTGAAGTCAGTTTATTTGAAGGTCACTTGTCGATAGACATAGAATAGAAATATGCAAGCAGTCATCATATATTTGTAATGACAAATGTCAAATTATCATTGTGCATATTTGTCTGCTTGAGTATGTGTCATTTGTCATGTAGAAAAGATGTCAATTCACATGTGACAAGAATAATAATACATTTTTAAAGGTCATGGAGGTTCATAGAGGTTTTTGTTGTTTTTTCATCTGTCTTGCTTCATTAGAGTTTGCCATGTAGGTAATAAATTTATCCCTTCTTTCCTATTTAATGCATTCAATGTGGTTAAAATGTGCAAGGATTTCTTTATGTGAATCAAATCCTCTTCTAAGAATTTCGACATTGTCGAAATCAATCTTATATCCGCTGTCTATCGCATGCATTGCTATAGTCGATCTTTTCTCAAGACTTTTTAATTCTACTTCATTCCTAGACGGACGTTTCGTGCGTAGTTTATGTTCATTTACCTTCACCTGTCTACTGCTCTCCCCTATATAGCAAGCTTCACATTGTGAACACTTTATCCTATAGATACAATTACTTTGTGACATTTTGGGAACCATATCTTTGACATTCACCAAAGCTTTCTCTAGAGAATTAGAGGGCTTGAAATAGACTTTAATATTATATGAAGCAAATAGTCTTTGAAGTTGTTCAGCTGTGTCCTTTCGATATGGAATGGTTATCGTCGATAGCCAAGATTTTTCAATTTTCTGTTTTCTCTTATGCTCCATTTTATTGATATTATCTAGTAGCTCTTCCGGATAACCATTTCCAATCAAAATCTGTTTTATATTGTATATCTCGTTCTCCATATCATCATTATCTGTTATAACGTTTCTAGCTCTGTTAACGAGATTTAAAGCTACTGAAACTTTCATTCCTCTAGGATGATCTGACTAGAAATTCAAATACTTGTTTGAGTGTGTCGGTTTTCTGTATATTGTAAACTTTAGTTTCTCGTCAGTTTGTCTTTTTACAAAACAGTCAAGAAAGTTTAGAGTTCCTTCAGGTGACTCTACTTCATTAGTAAACTCTATATATTCTGAGACTAAGTTAATGTGTGTTAGAAAGTTTTCTTTTTCAGCTTTCTTCATGATGATAAATGTGTCGTCTACACATCTGTGCCATATTCTAGGATGACAACTAAAACTTGTCATAGCATACAGCATCTTATTAACACTCATTTTGAGATATCAGTAAAATCAGAGTGGATTGTTCATTTTTACATACACTTGATATGTATACACTTGTAATTAATATGTTGTTCTTCAACTATTTCACTTCTGTTCTTGTGGCACATTGCAGAAAACTTGAATTAAGTAGATACCACTGCTTTTGATAATACAATAATAAATAGATATATAATAGTAGCTTTATTCTAGACAGTACTCATACAATGTATAGTATCTTCAGGGGAGTTTATTGCATGATATTTTCTTCTCGTGCAGCATCTCCAGGTAAAATGTTAACCGACGGTAGATCCTGCGACAGAGTACTGTCTGACATGAAGAGTAAACCAATTCATCATGACATCTCTTCTTTGTCTCCTTAGAGGAATGCATGGCATTTCGCTGAAAGCCAATTGTAGAAAGTTCAGGAGTTCATTCTGAAACCCAGTGACATAACTCAAAAATATTTGTCTCTTGTAGTAGGATACACTTATCTCCACAATTATGCCTTTCCTCAAGTTTAGTAGAAACTCAGTCAAGTCAATGCTCATTTAGTGATGAGGTGGTCCCTACTGCAAGTAATTACCAAGCTGTGGTTGTCAAATACTGAAGAATCCCATTGTAAAATAGTAGAACTCTCTTGTGTTCGGTGATTTTCAGGGTTCTTCGACTAGTTTCTGTTAGTGACACAATTATTCATAAAACAAAATGATGTATTTCGCCTCAGACTACTTTGAAGTAGTATAAATAAATCTCAAAATAAGAATGTTGGTCATTAGGTGTTTTGCATCAATGCTTCGTGACAGTTTCGATTGACCTGTAGAATACGGGTAGAGCTTTTTTATAGTTGCCTATCATATGCCATACGTAACTAGTTGCACTACTTCTGGTCACTTAATACTGAATGTGAAACTGCCTAATTGCACAAATGGCTTCCTTTAAAAAACTTCTGTAAATAAACAAAAAATTTACTTATCAACTCATTGTGTTTCTTCATCAACTTTTCAAGTCAGAACAGGTTAAAAATGTAGTACGATTCATACATGGAAAAGGAGTCAGAGGACCATAATGGTCAACTGTAATGTAATTCACTAATGAAAATTAACGTTCAGTCAGTTCTTTTATGTAATGCCGGAACTTGGCGAGCGTATCTTGAAAAGCATTTCCTACAGACTTCAGCCTATCGTCAACAGACACCTTCACTTGCTATAGAAAACAAGATGGATTTCTAAAAAGAATAGGTAATAAGGAACTCTGATAGTACACCGAACTAACCAAGAACTTGTTGCCCAAGAAACATGCAGAAGGAAAGCAGATGGATTGACATTATGCACTAAAACCTTGAATGGAACATAAATGGGACACGACGAGTTGAGCATCAGAGAGCGACATATGAGGAAGCAATTAAGGCTTGTGAAAAAGCGTAAAATTAAAGAAGAAAGACTGCAGAGAACGGAGTGAAGTTGAGATGTGCTGCTGAAGCCCTATACTCCACCCCAAAACCCAAAGGCAGAATAACAATATAATAATGACGGTGTAGTGAGTTAATTTGAGTCAAGACGACCGAAATGAGTCCTAAACGCTGCTCTGATTGATGTCAGTTCTTGATGAAGTCGAGATTAAAATGAATCGAATTCCTACAAACCAACATGTGATAATATTTATCATCATTTAGGGACGCTTGACTTTACAATTATCTAAGAATAGTGATGAAATTTTTATCGCACTGTGATTAAACTAATTTCAGCTTATAGCAGTCGAAAGCATGACAAAAATATCTTTAAGATTACCATAGAAGCAAAGGCAAGAAAATGCTTCCAAGAAATACAAAAGAGAAGATAAAGAAGATTGTTTAAATAACAGAAATGATACGTAAAATTAACTACCATATCCTCTGTTTAGGCAGAGAAGAAAAGAAGAATACCGATAGTTCTATCCTCAGTCACCTCGTCAACCCTGGACAGTGGGTACCATTGCATTACTGCTTCACAATGAAACACAAACTTGCCAAATGTTTCACTAAAAGACTTTGAAAGCGCCATTTTTATACGACCCAATCACTGACTATTTGGAACCTGTGAGAGGATCTCTGCTTTCGAAGGCATTACATGCACCCACTTGCCTTATCATGGCCAAAGTAATATTCTTGCCATAAGTACTTGATATTTTAGTTCACCGTTGTTTTTATAATGATTTCATAATTGCTGTTATCATTGTTATTGTTCATTAATAACATAACAGTTTTCATACAGGTTTTGTATAAGCCCTACCATATTTCTTTCGTTTTTGTCCATTTACTTTGATTAAACAAATTTTCCACAGTTGTTACGTAATGCCAACTATTGTTTTCCAACCTCATCTTATTCATACACTTCTAGATTATACCTAACATTACGTCAAACGTCTTCTAGAACATAGTTACAAATATCTGACTGGTATTGTGAATTCTTTGTTAAGCATCATAGGATTGTACAGCTCTTGAAAGTGATTCGTTGAAGAGGAAATTTTCTTTGTTGTTTCGTCTTCTCTTTTTATGACTCGATATTGGGAATTTTTCTGCACGAAATTAGATTAGAAATTAGAAGTGACAGGGTTAAATCAGGCAGCCATTTGTGAATGATTTCAGGACAAAGTAAGACGAGAATTCGTTGGCGAATAGCATTCTCTTTGGGTGAATCGTAAACCAGCAACTCCTCCAATCCCTACCTCATTAACAATTTTTTCCATCAATTTTGTCCAGAATCCGGCGAAAATATTTGTTAACCATCTTTCTATCACGACATAGTAATACTATGTTATGACTGTATTATTAAAATCACCTCTCATCCTCAACAGGTCCTCTCGTCATTTAGTCTGCCTAATTCACGAATGCACTGAGGACACACATTTTTCACTAGTACAAAAAACCAAGATTTTTGAAACTATTGGTCTGAGCGATCCCTTTTTAGTCATTTGAGTGATGAAAAGGTGTATTAGTTGCCACGAAAATCAAGAATCAGGCAATGTAGTGACCAAAACTCAAGTATTTTTATCTGAACAAAGGAAACCAACTGATGCATCCTTCTCTATAGTTTGCCAAGCTTCTGTGAATAAAGCACACGCAAAATTTGTAGTCCAGCAATGTTAGAAACGGGTTAAACGTGATAGGATCTGTGGCACCATAGGACAACTATGGCCTATGTCAAAAATACAAAAATGTCTCAACAATGCCAGCCGGCAGGTATACAGCTTCAAATACAATAAAACACGTTTCCTGAAGACACTTCTATGTCAAGCAGTCACTCCATGACATCACTCTGAATTCATTTTGACGAAAACGCTGTTGTAAAATTATGCATTATTAACAACAATCCATCGTCACAGAACAGCAAAGTGAAGCATTAAAATAGGAATCATCCAAAAATAAAGCGATACAATAAGGATTAAATCAAAAGAAGATATGCAAACGTTAGAATGGTGATAAACAGGTTAAGAAGGGAAAGGTTAACAATTACACAGTTAATTTAATTGAATTTGAGATTTTCCCGTCAATTGATTGGACCGAAGTGCTCGGTCTCAGTTTGACATGTCGTGGCCCAAGTGGTCTAGTGGATAACTCTCTGGCGTTTGAAACTCACGGTAATGGGTTCGAGCCTCGGTGGGAACATCATCACTGACTGGGAAATGCAGGCACATCCAGATGACGAGTCCTAAACAGGACGAAGTGTGCATCCTGGATTTCACGTAGGAAGGTGTAAACTTCCTGGTTGGGGTCCTCGTGACGGTAAAAACCAGTGGTTGGAAACAATTGGTGACATGGCCCAAAATCGTTCTCAGTGGTGCAGATGCATCCACTCCTTGTGACTTATGATTTCCAATTAAACTGTTTTGTTCTTCGTTATTACTATACCTTTGTCTCACACCTCTGTTTACTGTCTCTATTATGCATTTCTCCTACTTTCTTCTCTTGCTTTGTGTGCTACATGGAGTGTGGCGACTTGAACTGCCACACATATGTGCAGAGTTCTATGTCGAAAACCAACCGACCGACCGGATTCCACTGCTAGTCACCATCCACAAATTAAATTACACAATTAGTTAAAATATCAAAATATATGCCAGTGCTGTTTGTAGATTGTGCATGGAGAAATTTTTACATGGAGTATTTCCCTACTCTTATGACATAATTTAAGTAAACTCGCATATATACGAAAGCAGAACTAGATATAGTTCTTCCGAAAACACTGAAAATGAATCCACAGACCTCAGTGGAAATCCACATGTCACTAGTGCAGAAATTTTAGAAGGGAGGAAAGGTGCCTACTGATTGAACGAAAGGCTACCTTGTCAAACTACCAAGGAAGGGCAATTTAGGCCTTAGCAAAAACTGGTGCAGAATCAAGGTGTTGTCCACGCCAATCAAAATATTAAGTCGTGTGATTCTGATGAGACGAGAAGCCTCTGTGTATGAAAACCTCCGCCCAAAATAGCTTAGATTTCGGGAAAATAAATCATGCACCGATCAAATTGCAACACTACGCAACATCGTCAAAAAGAGCTTAGACTGGCGGTCAACTATCTACCTCAACTTCGTTGACTTAGAGAATTCCTTCAGTAGCATCGACGGTGAAGTAATACGTCAAATGGTTTAACATTACCGGATTCAGAGTCGAATACTTCTACAAACTTCATTAAACAGCTGTATGATGATGATGCTATATGCCAAGTGATTCAGAAAATAAAACTCAGCGAAGCGTTTAAAGTGAACACAATAGTTGAACAAACTGCCTACAATCAGCGATGATATTCCTAATTGTGGTAGACTGGATCAAGCTGCATACTAGAATAGTATATAGTTCCAAATCTCATAAGACATTTCTAAGTAAACCAGAATAAATCATTTCAGCATCGAATTTTCTGGTATAATTAAATCATCAAGCCAAACAAAAGGTTAAATAAAAATTAGTAGACAGACAGTGAAATAAAATGAAGTATAATTTCATGTCTGTCTTTTTTAAGAATTCATTTTGATTTCCTTTTGTAATTCTTTACAGTAGCAGTTTTTCTAGGAAGGATACCATATCCTTGCGTGAATCCTACCAGACAATTGTTCGATGTGATATGGACAAGCTTTTTATAAATAATCGTAAAGTGCTTCGTTTGTATTTCTAGTCTCAACCACCTGCGAACAGGCTGCAAATGTAAAATGAACATCAGTTATCATTAGAGTTGTGATTAACAATAAATCCTGAAAAAATTCACCTGATTGGACTAAGTCTTAACGCCTTCACTGATATAAGAATAGAATTCGGGCAGTGTGATAGTCTATAATTCCATCAAAGAATATGAATTGTAGGTGGAGCTCGAAACGTCCTCAGTTAATAATATTGTATCATTCTGCATTTTTATCAAATAAAATTACTGTGTGATAGATCACAATGCAATTAAATTAACTGGATGAAACTAACTGTTTTGTATTTTAAGAAAGTTTGGTGTTCTCACCGTTGAACTTGTCTTGTAACTGTGGTATAACAGGTGACTGTCCGTTTGACCGATGAGATGGACTTGTTCTATGTGATTGGATTACACACTCAATTTTCCATAGATCTGATATCAGAACACAGAACAATAATACATCAATAAGTCCATCATGAATTGTACTTTTAACAATAGTTAACAATTTGTCATTCCTCACTAAAAATATAATTTAGATAATTTAGGCATAAACTACTGAATTGATAAAAAAGTAGTCAGCTTAGGACAATGCTAAAGATCATTAGGCAACCAATAAATTATCAATAAAATTAAGATTGCATTACTGACCAAAGTGATACATTGCCCTCCCCCCCCACCAACTACACTGCCCGATGATAGCAGTATAGCATTGGGTGCTCCGATCATTCGTTGAAATTATTTCCATCTTCATGAGTAACCCTTCCTCATAAAGATAAACTCTGTTGAAAGATTCAGTACTTAGACTGCTTGTATTCACTTCCACCCTCTCCTTCGAACAAGGTTCAGTCATAGGAGTTCTAGTAATACAATGTTGGCAAGTACCACACACTTTATGTGCTATAACTAATGAAATGCTGCAGTAAAAGTTTTCTTTCTAAAAGATGTAGGCGGATTTGTTTTGAGAAGTCTTTCTCTTCACCTGACTTACGACAGACTGAAGCAAAACTCAATGAAGTTGGACAATAACATAATGTTATTCTATAACTATTTTATATTCATCAAATACAGTAAATCACAAATAAGTAGTCTGTATTTAATGCTAAAGATTTGACTAAATAAAATTTTAGATCCTAATACCAGTCAACGAGATGGAAATTAATGAATCCCTATTTGAGTCATAAGAAAAAGACGTAAACAGTGAAGGAAATTTTCTTTTCGACGATTCATTTCCATAAGCTGTACAGCCGTAATTATTATTGATCAAAGAATTCATGAGACCAATCACATACCGGCAAAATTCGTCCTCGAAAGCGTAATACGTAATGTAAGGTGTAATCTAGAAAATGGAGAGAAGTTAGGATGACGTACTAGGTGTGAAAAAAATGACGAATCAGTATAATTGTGACAACAGTTATTTTTAAAACAATAAGTTCCCTTTATGAATTTAGACAAAGCAATAAGAAGACGTAATTTGTCTGAATAGTTGTTTTCCCCTCTAACCCTACTAGTATGCACATTCTATCTATTCACTCACCGTTGCCTAGGTTACATAAACACATGAATGCATTTATCCTTGTTATTATTATTATTATGATGATGATCAGCTCGATTGTTATCGATTAATTCACATCTGTGAACTCTGATTCTTGATATTTTATCAGCTACATTAATTCAAATGCAAATGACTAGTATTTCACTATGTAAATGTGAAGCCTGATGAGAATTTACAGAAAATAACTATTTGCGTAAATCGTGTTCTACAATATAATTGTGTAGAGTAGATAAGAACTAGTGGAAATACGATAGTGCTTTTATAATATCTGTATGAAAACATAATATTATTAATAAACAGTAGTAGAGTGGTAATAAAATAAGGATGATGAAAATAGTAATAATAGTAAACTTACATAATAAAATGAAGCAAAATTGTAGTAAGAACATTACTTTGGCCACGGTAGGGCAACAGAGTGTATGTAGTGTTTTTGAATGCAGAGGCCCGGTTTCAGATCCCGAAAAGCCAATGATTCAGCTGTGTACAGATGGTGTATTTGAAGTCCTTTCGTGCGATATTGAGAAACTCTGTGTAGCACTGTTGTGGTGAGAGATGGTTGCTAGCCAAATTGGTTGACAGTAATTGAGGTCAGTGTTAGTCATGTGAAAACAAGGTCAAGATGGACAAGCGGATACAGTTAACATATAGATGAACTGACACAGCCACAAGAGATGCAAGGTTAACTTTCTGTGAGAAACAACCAATCAACAGACTGTATTTTCTACAATAATGTACATCAAAATCTATAAATATGTGTTGATTTTTCGTAATAAACGATCTGTTGCCTGGCCCTTGTCTTTTGTTGTTACACTGTGAAGCATTCATGCCAGGGTGCTCGATGTCTAGAGTTGGCAAGGTTTTCCAGGATGGAGCTGTAAGTTTTCTCCCACTAGTTCTTGTTAAATCTACACAATTATATTGATTCGTCATTTTTTTTCACACCTAGTACGTTATCCTAACTTCTGTCCATTTTCTAATTTCCAATTAGATTACATCTTACATTACGTATTACGCTTTCGAGGACGAATTTTGTCGGTTTCTGATTGGTCTTATGAATTCTTTGTTAAGTAATAATTACGGCTGTACAGCTTATGGAAATGAATCGTCGAAAAGAAAATTTCCTTCACTGTTTACGTCTTTTTCTTATGAACTCCTATTTCGAGTTTGACCAAGAACCTTTGAAAACCAGGGGGTATTGGAAGCTGTTTCATCCAAGTTTGGGACCCACCGCCGCAGTTTAAACACAAAGTCTTCTGGTTACAAGCCATTCTCGTAGACTAGGATGAAACAGCTGTCCAGTATACTCCTTGGTTTTCAATGGTTCTCTAACTGATGTCATTCCGTGATCAGACTTGAAAAACAAATCTAATCCTTACAAACCAACTTTTGAGAATCCCTATTTGTCACAACTAAAGAACTGATCTGAACTTGTCTGTTGGAAATGATGTAATAAGTTAATACTGAAACATTTACTCACTTTTGTTTTTCAAATAAAGAATGCCAAATGAATCACTAATCCTATTTACAAACAATAAATGCTTACCATGAGAAAATGTAGTTAGTAATAAATTAATTTTCCCTCCCAAGAATACATAGAACTATTTAACATTAAGGGAATAAAATTATAACTCAGTTTCTGTAGTAATAAAAATAACAGCTTTATTCTGAACAAAATATTTATACATGATTATTGTGTAATATTTCCTCCTCACTGATGACCTACGTGAAAAATAGCAACCTATATTATTGTGGCCTGTGCTACTGATAAGATTTATCAGTAGTATATGTATAAAGAGATGTTTATCGGCATAAAAACATCAAAAAACAGGGAGATAGATTTGATATCAGAGGAAGTAAATGATACAGCGATGCAGAGATATATGGCAGACGTGAAAGGAGCACAGAGAAACACGATATGAAAGAAGGCTAGAAGTAGCACAACCTAGAAGATGTGTTCAAATGGTGATATGAAGGTAAAGAGTACATAATTTGGCTATATAGAGATACCAAATTTCAAATAAACATTCCTTTATCAAGTCTCTCGTCATCGAACGTTACAGTATATCATGTGACACATTGTTTTTCATTTCGAAACATCAACTTGTCCCTTATGATATATTTCCTTCATCTTTGAGAAATTTAGCACCGGTATTTTGAAAGCCAGTTGAAAATCCGCGGCAGTACACATAACTGACTGATTAAAACAATAAGAATTAGAGAAAATATGATGCATGAGTTGCAGAGGGATTCAGGTTACCTAATGATTCGAGCAGGTTGCTAAAGTTAACAGTGATTGAATAACTGTACTTGTGTAACGTAAGTTATATTAGATTTATATTTCTTCTTCAACATTACCAGATGATGACGTAGTCCAGTCCTGCTACAGGACATAGTGATAGGGAGTGAAGTGATAGAACACGTTGACCACTTCACCTATTTGGGAAGTTGTATCAGCACCAACGGACTGATTGACGACGAAATCTCAGCACGGATCCAAAAAGCTCAAGCTGCTTTCGCTAACTTACACCGTCTCTGGCGTAGGCGTGACATCCAGCTATCAACCAAGGGACGTGTATACTGCTCAGCAGTTCGCTCCGTCCTTCTCTATGGCTCTGAAACATGGCCAATACGAGTGGAAGACATGAAAAGGTTGACTGTTTTTGATCATAGATGTCTACGATCTCTTTCCCACGTTAGGTGGCATAATAAGGTAAGTAATGTTGACTTTAGGCGTAGAGTGTTGGGCAAAGAGGGCAAATCGATCGAAGAGGCTATAAAGTTACATAGATTGAGATGGCTAGATCACGTGCTGCGCATACCTAACCATCGCCTCCCCCGACGGGCATTACTAGCTGATATAGGTGCAGGTTGGAAAAGAGTAAGTGGTGGCCAAACAAAAACATGGCATCAATCAATCCATGAAATCCCTGACAGTTAAACTGAGTCAGGTAGGGAGATGCAGACTTCCGGGTTGGGGCCCGCCCTCGGGACTCTAAGAATCAATGGCTGGAGGAAATAGGTGACATGGCTCAAAATCGTTGTCAATGGCGCAGATGTATTCAGTCTCTGTAATTTTTCATATTCCTTTCTACCACTACTCATTCTGTTTCACTCTTACAATTGTCAAAACTCTATTGATTCTCTTCACTCATTTTCTTGTCTACCTTTGTGTGCTATTTGGAACGTGGCAACTGGAACTGCTGCACTTTGGTGCCAAGTTCTATGTTGAATCCAGACAGACAGACAGATGATGGGATGTCTCTACTATTTCTAATGGTTGAATGCATTATTTTGTGACACGTATTGAACAGAAACTCTCAAAAGTTAATAATAATAGTAATAATCAATCTCACTATATTGAATTCTAACATGTTTACTCATCCAAACAACACAAAACACTCTTTCATATTTTGAAGTATACTTTAAGTTCTAGCAACTCTGTTTAAAATCAATCAAATTATGAAGCGTTACAGTTCTGTAAAGAGATTCCTCTTTTAAATACAACTATAGATGCTTACATGCATATGAAATTCCGACAAACCGTTACCTATGAGAACATGTGCGAATGGGAATCAGCAGCGATAATTATGGTGTCTTATTATTATTATTATTGAGACTTCAGGTGAACATAGAGAAGACAGAGGTGATGAAGATAACCAACCAAACAACAACAACCAGCACCAATCACCATCAACGGAAGAAAGAGATTGACAGAGGTTACTTCACTTCCTTCACTTATCCGCTAGGAAATACGATTTCAACTACAAACAGTCGGATAGCACGGATGAAGATGTGGAAGGTAGCCAGTCAGCCAGCCAACCTGAATCGGAAAGGCAAGCAAGACACGCCTTCATCAACCTGAAACCAGTTTGAAAATCTTCTGCATTGACTCAGTCAGCCAGCATAAAGAACGGGATTCGGATTCTATTCAACACAAATGTGAAGTCAAACAGTCAGTCGGTTCTTCTGTATGAGTCAGAAACTTGCACTACGTGTCAGTCACGAAAAGTGTTTCCAACAGCTAGTCATAGGCGTTATCAACAGCTGCCCACTTCACTGGCTGGCTGGCTCCATACTGAACATCAAATTAGCAACAAGAAACTCTGATTGAGAACAAACCAACCAAGAGTTGACTGCTCACTAAATATGTAGGAGAGAATGGAGATGGATTGAGCATACGCCACTGAGGAGGCCGTTGAGTGACATGGCTGTGGATGCAGACCGTTGCTCGAGTGGGATCCCAATGGGAAGCGACGAGTTGGTCATTAGTGTAAGGTTGATATGGAGTAGATGGTGTGAGTTGGAGGAGGAGATGAGAGATTACGGCGAATCGTTCAGCTAGCCAGATGAAGAGTATAGCAAAAAGCAGAACAAAGTGAAGATGTGTTGTTGAATCCCTATGTGGCACTCGGATACCAAGGGAAGTGGATGAGGAATCAATTAAAAAGGAATATATTTCTTCACTCTAATGTTTTGTTTTTCTAAATATGTAGATAGGAGTCTTTAAATTGCTAAAATAGAATGAATACTCTTCATCCTGTTCTTAACATCAAAATGAGAATTATTAAATGTTAAATATATCGCCTTGAGTAAGACAGTTTTGATTTCTAACATTACTGTATAACACTGTGAGACTTTATCAAAACAAAATTTATCCATAATGGAATTACACTCTACCACAGTGCACAAGTTTTATTCTTATTTTCAACACAGCTTTACGAAGTGGTCTTCATGATCAGGTATTCAATTCCATCCATTACTGCATGAATATTCGATAGTTTTCCATCCATACTTTCAGTGAACATAAATTATAAGTGTTGGTTTGCAGGAATTTAATTAATTTCAAAGTTCATCACGAACTCAGAAAACCACTGAAAACCAGAGTAAACTGGACAGGTGACTGCTTCGCCCTTGTGAGGGACTCTTCATCAGCACGCAACCATGATCCCGCTAAAAATCTGATCCAGAACCTTCAGGTTACAAGGCAAACTTGTAGAAAGTCATAACCAATGGGGCTTGATGAGAGATCCTCATCTCTGGCATAGGCTGACAGGCGCTCTATATATTGCGAATCGACAGTAGCCTCACCTAATGAACCACTGGATTCCATCTCGTTGGCTAAATGGTCGTGATTAAACCTGATATAAATTATAATCTAAACAACTGAAAAGAAAAGTATATTACTGAAACTTTTTATTGCGTTTAAAACAAAAACACTCATTGCCATAGAAAACATAAGTTATAAATACAAACGTGATATTTCATTCTGACCAACTCCTAAGTATATGACGTCAGTGATGAAACTTATGAATTAAATAACAACAATAATAATAATAAATTTTATTTTCAAAAGTAAACCCTTTAAATAACATGGAGTTCTGTTTTGTAAATCAAATCTAATCAAAATCCAGCTGAATGCAATAAAAAATAAGCATTAAACAAAACAATACTGCTATGCATTCATGCATATGTAGACAACATTAAATTTTAAACTGATAGTTTGTTAAATCTGTTGATTATTTTGTCAATGTTCAATATTTACTATAATTAAAAGTACTACTGAATTTAAAGTGTGATATATATTCAGACAATCATGTTAAGCATACGATGATGAAGCTGTCAGACGTCAATTACTTGAGAGTTGTTTATTGGCAATTTTGAAAACTTTCTTAAAACTTTACTACAAATAAACATAAACATGAAGGATAAATAATCTCTTGCTCTTAAGTGAATATGCATTTCACTCAGTCTTTTATAACATACATTAATCAACTGTGCTAAATGATCTTGTATATTAAGGTAGAAGTTTTTCAAGCTAGTAGCTTAGCTGGGACATCTCTGAGATAGTAGTCCGAAAGTCGCTGGTTCGAGTCCTGCATGTCTCATGTATTCATAATACCCTCATTCATCGCACAGTAAATCAGTAAAAGAAAGTATGTTTTCCCATCTAATGCTTTCAGCTAGGTGAATTTCCCTGGCAGTAAATAGAAGAATCCCGAATAGTTGCTAATAAGCGCGAAAACTCATTTCTACACATAACTGTTTAATCGTATTTTTGTAAAGTTGTCACAGCGATTGTGATTTTGTAAACCAGTAGAAGTATTTTCATACAAATGAGACAAGTAGGGTGTAATTTGGTAACCAACATCAGTACTTCAACTGGTCACCGTCCCACTCAATGTGTCGAGCACAGTTTTACAAGATGCCAATCGTCAACCCCACGAAGTAATTTGGAAACTATTCGAGTACTACGGCGTACCCCAAATATTCATCAACCTTATTCAACAGCTGTACGACAACAGCACATGTCAAGTGATCCACAACGGAAAACTCAGCGAAGCGTTTGGAGTAAACACAGGAGTCAGACAAGGGTGCTTATTATCACCAATGATATTCCTAATTGTGGCGGACTGGATTATGCGTCAGACAGTGGGAAACGAGAAGACAAGGATATCCTGGATTTCGCGCGTGGATGATTTGTGTGTGATGTCACACAAAATCGAAGACTTACAAGCGAAAACCGACAAACTGGTCGAAGAAGCAGCAAAGACAGGACTCTAGGTGAACATAGACAAGACGGAGGTTATGAAAATAACCAACCAACAACAACAGCATCAGCAACATCCACCGCCAATCACCATCAACGGGAGGGATTTGAAAGAGGTTACTTCATTCACTTCACTTATCTAGGGAGCATTGTCTCAACTACAGGAGGAACCCATGAGGATGTCAAATCGAGAATCGAGAAGGCGAGAAACACATTCATCAACCTGAAACCAATCTGGAAATCTTCGTCAGTCGGCATCAACAACAAAATTCGGATTTTCAATACAAACGTGAAGTCAGTCAGTTCTTCTATACGGATGGATCAGAAACTTGGCGGCTCACCAAGAATATTTCCAACAGGTTGCAGACCTTTATCAGCAGCTGTCTTCGCTCTGTATTGAAAATCAGATGGCCGGAAAGAATCACCAACAAGAAACTATGGGAACGAACAAAACAAGAACCAATCGCCCAACAAATATGCAGGAGAAAGTGGAGATGGATTGGACACTCGCTGAGGAGGCCATTGGGTGACATCGCGCGTCAGGCCATAGCTCGAGTGGAACCCGAAATGGAAGCGACGAGTGGAACGTCGAAGGGTGACATGGAGGAGATCGTGTGAAGAGGAGTTGAAACAGTATGGAATAACATAGATGCAGGTGAAATGTACGGCAGAAAACAGAAGCAAATGGAGACGTTTAGTTGAAGCCCTATGTTCCACTAGGAACCCAAGGGAACAATAATAATAATAATGGTCAACCCCAAGTACCTTGGCAACGGCATCTCTGAGGGAATCCCTGGGTGACGAGGGTTCGGATCTCCAATGAGGGCCTCCGTTCCCTTGAGGTTGAATATATGCCCTACTGACGAGTGTTAGCAAGCACGAAAACTAGTTCTAGGGATTCCTATTCAGTGTTTCTAACCAACTAATATCAACGTCATTGTCGAATATACTTTGCTCATATCTCTTTCATCTAAGGAAAATAAAGCACACCGCAGTAGGAAATAGTCTCATGCCACTGAGCTCAGTGACTGCATACCACAAAAGATCAACAGATTTTGCAGTCAACAAAACAAAACCACACAGTTCTACTGGTTACGGTACTGAGACTAACTAGTTCAAAAAAGGTCAATGAACAGTCGATAAAATGAAACAAACCATGGTCTGTAACATTCTTAAATAGAGCAGACAATTTATGATATTTTAATCAAAACTAACTATCGATTTTTTCTATACAACATTCTTTTTTCAAAATATGAGGCTTATTAACAGTGTTATACATAAAGTTCTTATCATGAAGTAATTCGAAATTGAAATGTAAGAAATGTAGAGTGTTTTACAGTTTTCACTCGTTTCGTAACTGCCTTCATTGTGTGCTTTTTTTTTATTCCTTCACGTTCCCCAGTGGAACATAGGACTTCAAGCTAGGGGCTTGAAGTTTCTGTAGCAGTGTTTATTTTTACAGGATGAGGTTGCTAGCCTCATGCCCAACCTTTCCTCTTCACCAGCTTTATTTCTGGCTTAGTGAGGTAAAGGAGTGCGCCGCACCATAGGCATAGTCGGCGAGCGTCCTAACCTCTATGCCACCAACGCATTGTGTGCATGGTTAACACTAATTTATTTTTTTTTGGTGTCAATTTGCACTCCATATTGACTGATTATGTTGGACGGAATACTTGGTCTCTGTCAACATATCAGCTTGTAATACGAGCTCTTCGACGATGTCTGAAAATTAACATATTTTGTTTTTGATGGTAACCATAAGTGAGATGAAAGAAAAGCATTTCGTCCTATTTAGGACTGGTCATTTGTACCCACCTCCATATCCAATGAAAGATGGTGCTCGCGCTGAAACTCAAAGCTTGCGTCCATTTTTCCAAACGTTAAAGGGTTATTCACCAGGCAACTGGACAACGACAGCCATCTCTTTTGTAAAGGATACAGTTATTATCGTTGTTTAGAATAAATTTCCTTCTCTATCTGAATGATCATGTTTGACTCAAACGATGGTTGCAGGGTTCGAGCCACAGTGGCAACACCGTTACACTTGGGATGATGGCATATCCGGCCGACCAGTCCCAATTAGGATTGAGTGCACATCCTAGATCCCATCTATTGTCCCCACGAATTAAAATAAAACTAGTTTTATTCACTATGTCCAATTATCGGCTGTAAATGCGACGGCTTAATATGTATCGGAGACATTCCTTTTCAAAGGATATTAGTATTTTTACTCCTTTGGGTTCCGAGTACAACATAGGGATTCAACAGCACATTTTCACTTTCTCCTATTCTCTGCTGTCCTCTTCTGCTGGTTAACTCCACGATTCATCATAATCTCTTATCTCCTCCACATCACCCTCACACTGACGAACCACTGTTCACTTTCCATTGGGATTCCACTCGAGCAATGGTATACTTTCAGAGTCATGTCACTCGACGGCCTCCTCAGTAGAGTATGCCCAATCCATCTCCATTTTATCCCACGTATTTGTTGAGCAGTCAACTCTTCCTTGGTTTGTTCCCAGTCACAGTTTCGTGTAGGTAATTCTCTCTGGCCGACCCACCAGCCGGTCATTTGATCTTCAGTATGGAGCCAACCAGCCAGCGAAGTGAGCAGCTGTTGACGAAAATCTGTAACTTGTTGGAAATCCTTTTCATGGCACACGCGCAGTGCAAGATTCTGGCTCATATAGAAGAACTGACTGACTGATTGACTGATTTCACATTTGTGTTGAACAGAATCCGAATCCCGCTCTGTATGCTGGCTGGCTGAGTGAAGCTGAAGATTTCCAAACTGGTTTCAGGTTGATGAAGGCGTGTCTTGCTTGTCTTTCCGATTCTGGCTGGCTGGCTGGCTGACTTCAACATCTCCATCCGTGTAATCCGACTGACTGTGGTTCAAGCTTGCTTCCTCACCGGATAAGTGAAGGAAGTGAAGTAACCTCTGTCAACCTCTTTTTTCCGTTGATGGTGATTGGTGCTGGTTGTTGTTGTTTTTGTTAGTTTGTTGATTGGTTGGTTTGTTATCTTCATCACCTCTGTCTTCTCCATGTTTACCTGGAGTCCTGTCTTCACTGCCAGCTTCTTCAACCAGTTTGTTGGTTTTCGCTTGCATGTCTTCAAGTTTGTTTGACAACAAACATAAATCATCAGCGAAATCCAGATATAACCTCTCGAATTACGCTCAGTTTTTGATTGAATATTTTTACTAGAAACTTATTAATTTGGGCTTTTACACTCATGATTAATCTGTGGAACATTAAAAAGAAAATAATATGATGCAGATCACAGATTCTGATAAAAACACCTGAGACGAAACGAAAAGTTCATGTACACTTGAAAATTATAAGAAAGAATAAGATTTTTTTTTAATATTTCAACAGAAAGAGTTAATTCACATATTTTGTGTTTTGTAGGGTTGGCGGTGGCACTTTATCACGAATTCAAGGGTCATAAGATTCCAACCCTGTGATTGAAAGCCCAACAGAGTCTCCTTGTAACCTTAAAGTTCAATATTTGGTTCCTAGTGAGAGGGATCGTTGGTGATCGCTACTGAAAATCCCTAATTGACGACGAAACAGCTATGCAGTACCACTTGGTTTTCACTTGTTCTCTAACTATCGTCAGTTTGTGATAAGTCAACTAAACTGAAAAATGCAATTGACTATGTCTTGGTTACACTAATGATGAACTGTAAGCTGGCATCGACAACTTTGGCAAGAAAGTCAGAACCCTTGGAGAACAGAAACACTAGAGAGAAAGTTGTAAATAATCTTAACACTGCTAAGTCAGTTGTTTTTTAAGGGATTGAATTACTTACAAGTTATTACTTGTTTAAATATGAAGATCAGTAAATTAGATCATATCATACAGTGTATGCAGATAAACAAAATATAAAATTTCAGACAGTAACTTTCAATTTACGTCAGAAAAAAAATAATAAAAACACAGATTAATTCATTTTGTGTGCTTAAAGTTTCATTTAAATTTAAATATTATAAAGACGAAAGTTAAATAAATCACAACAAGATAATATAACCGTGAAAATACATTTCTAAAAAACAATTTAATATTTTTCAATCATTTTGATAACCTCTGAAACAATTCTGATGCGTACATATAATGCTGTAAGGGAGAAAAAACATAACATATTCATACATTTTAGCCCTATTTAAAGTCGGCTACGTCAGCAAATAGCAAACTGTTCTGATTGGTTGTCGTCCACTTTTTTGAAGGTTAAACCAATAGACGAAAAGTTGTCCAATGAAATTATATCCTGACCACAATGTAAGCTTTATTCAGATTTTCTAAATAAACGCTTCTGCTTCCGTAGATATTGACTTAAAATGTTGTCTTCTATTTTGGCTACTTCCTGTCAATCTACGTCTATATACTACTGACAAATATTGTCAGTAGCACGCCCACAATGCTTTCTAATATGAGTTAGATAATTATGTAAAAATTAATTGGTGAGTGATATGCGCTACATTTAGTGTAAAAGTAGCAGTATTTGGTAGCAGAATTGTCTATTGAGTAAATGATGCACAGGGATGACTAAATACAGAAATTTTAAATGGAAATTTTAATTTAAACAAATTCTTCGTATTCTACTTCTTTTACCTTTTTGTTCATGCTTCCAATATTGTTTCACGACAATCCATCATTTCGCCTCTTCACAACTTAATCTACCACACCGTTATTCAAGATTCCAGCAGAAAACATCATGCACAATATACTACTGATGAGTTTTTGTAAGTAGTACACACCAAATCAATGTATTTTGGAATACTATCATTGCTTGGATTGGACACTAGTAACTAGTGTAACGTGTCTAGTCCTTTCTTTGGTGCAGACTGAATTCTATCAGTCAGGTTTTGCAATGTGGCCCCCATTCTAGGTAGCTCGCCATCACGGTAACGTGGTAACGTCTCTGACTGCAGCACTCGGTTCGAATTTCAGAAGGGACATGACTTCCTTCAAGGTTGCAGATACACCTTGCTGATGAGTGCCAACTAGCACGAAACCCAGGTGGAAGGCTTCCTGACGATCGCCTCCAACTATCTAATACTATCATTGCTTTTAATAAAGCAGGTAATTGTCTTAGTGAAAGTGAATATAAAGCAAAATCATTTCCATGCTCTTAAGCTGAAAAGGGAAGTAACTACTATTTCAGTGAAACTCCTCAGCATGAATGCTACCGACAAAGAAAAATCTAATAAATTATAACTAACAGAATCCTACGCGAAATCCCACCAACCCAAAACTGTCTAACTCTTCGTAATCTCTACATACACACACACTGATAAGTAGTAACCGGTGGGGTCCACCATTTCAGGTCAGAGATCAGTTACTTGCCTGTGATATTGGCTGGCTGTTGCGCTACTTATATGGTGAACTGGTAGAAGTTGGAATTCATGAGTCATTAAGTCACATTCCAGTAGCTGAATGATCTACGACCCCACCTTCTAAATGGAAGGTCCTGGGTTCGAACCCTCGTGGGTGCGCGGTGCTGAAGAGTCCCAAACTAGGACGATACACCAGTCCAGTACTTCCTAGTTTTCCAGTGGTTCTCTGACTGACGTCCACTCGTGATCAAACCCGTAATATATATATATATATATATATATATATATATATTTAAGAGAAAGGCAGGTATTACCACAGTTATCTGTGACTGGTCGATGGATGTCAAAGAAACTCCTAATTGGGATGAATACCATACAAAATACCATATCATTAGAATGTATTTTAAAAAAAATGATGACTGTTTACCTTTCTAGATGTCATCATAGCCTACTGATATTATGATGGGTCAATAAGACGATGTATCTGAAGGGTAGCCCTAGGATACCACTTCAGTATAAAATGCCACTAGTTAAATGTTTATTCAAAAGCTTGTACTATCCAAGCGTGATTCATTGAGTCTGATCCTTGAACTAGACTTAAAGTGGCACAACGTATAAATATACAGTGTTGTTCAGCAATATCAACTGATGACGTTTCGAGCACAGATTATTATGGCTCATAATCATATCAAGTTACTCACACAACTGAAGTTTGTCTCATATATAAAACATATTTAGGCCACACGGTCAAGTTTATCGAAGCCTTAGCTATAAAAAGCCTAAAGCCTCTTATGTGCTCGAAAATAATTATCACCGCACTACTTGTTAATCCAATTTTAAAACCAAGACTTGTCTATACGCCAATATTTTTCTGTATTTCTACTTATTTGTGCTTTGACCTACATTAATCCTGTTTTGACCTTTTGTACTCTGTTAACTTTTATGTATGAATGATCACAGTGTTCGAAATAAGTCTCAAAACCACATTACACAAGTCAGATAATTTCACTATAGATTTCGTTAAGAACTAACACCAGTTAGAGATTATTGAAAACTAGAGAGCACTGCACAGCCGTATCGTCCTAGTTTGGGACTGATTACTAGTACACACGACACCAGAGGTCAAACTCACGACTTTCAAGTTGCGAGATCAA
The DNA here is from genome assembly GCA_944472155.2 of Trichobilharzia szidati. Classification (NCBI taxonomy): domain Eukaryota; kingdom Metazoa; phylum Platyhelminthes; class Trematoda; order Strigeidida; family Schistosomatidae; genus Trichobilharzia; species Trichobilharzia szidati. Next base: position 56,372,655 of record OX235274.1, read on the forward strand.
GCTTGATGAGCATTCAACGACTTGGGTCGGAGTTCAGTGACGCAGGAATTCTAACCTCTGTCTATGTGCGATTTAGGGCTACCTTCAACAAATGCTATCAGTTAGCATCCACTTCAGACATATTACGTCTTCCTATTGGTTTTTTTTTAAATTCACAAAGAGAACTAATTGTTTTAAATCCAATTTTATACTGATACAATAATAAAATTGTCCTTCAATTAAACTGTTTTCTCTCAATAACAGTCCTTATTATTATATTTGTCCTTTTATTTCCTAGTGGAACAAACGGCTTAAGCAGCACATCGTCGTCTCCCCCTATTCTTTGCAGTCATTCTTAGCTGGTTTTGCGATTGCCCACAAGCTTTAATTTTCTTCACATATAGCCTCTTCTATGTCACTCTCGAACTCACGCCCAACTAATAGATTTTTATTTGGGTTCCTCTCGATGATCTGTACTGCGTGTGATGTCACTCAATGGTTTTCTCAGTGTGTATGTACAATCAACCTCCGACTTTTCGGCTGATTCGTCGCCTTTCAGAGTTCCTTGTTGTCTATCATTCCTGTCCAGTCAACTGACCTTCTGTATGGAGCGAAGAGAGCAGGTATTGATAAAAGTTTGCGGTAGCCTACTTGAAATGTTCTCCATGACTCGAGTCAAATCCATGAACCATATAAAAGCTCTGAATTGTCATTAGTGTTAAGAATTTTGCTCTTGTTCCTTGTGGTAATTGCAGCATATTTCTACACTGATTTTATCTGAGTCACCCTGACGGGTATGTGAAGCAGATGAATTTCTTTAGAATACTCCCGTTGATGAAGGTTTATTCATATTGCTGACGATCGGACATCTTCATCGACTCGGTCTTCCCTATGATCACCTGAAGTTCAGTCTTCAGTTCTTAATTTTCTTATTAGAAGTACTTTGTACTTTTATTTCGTAGTCTTGTTGTAAGTTACTAGTGAATCATGAAGCAAATTAAGTTGAACATCAGTTTTTAAACTTTCCAGTCTAGAAGATTCGAATCATGATTAATGCACGATAAAGTATATTTCTAAGTTTAACTCTGACGAATTAAAAGAAAAAGAATGTAAAAGTCGTTAAATCATAAATAACTTAATTTCTGACAGTTGCTGATAAAGAAAACTTTATCAACTAAAGCTTTGCATATATTTAGCACAGAGTTTGGAGAAAGGATGCAAGCCCTTGTACGGGAGATAACCACTACAGTCCTCCTTATGTTCCAAGTCTTAAGTAAGCACCTCTGTTACTACTTATCTGAGGGACGTAAAGGATGAATTTTTCAAGGAACGTCTGGAGGCATCCGTCTAAGAATACTGATCAGACTACTCAATGTCTTCAAGTGTTGGTTTGCAGGGATTTGATTGGTTACAGGATTTTCATCATGAGCTGACATTAGTTAGAGAACCATTGGAAAACCTGGGAGTACTGGACAGCTTCTGTTTCACCCTAGTTTGGGACTCTTCAGCAGTACGCACCCACCGGGATTCGAACCCAGGACCTTCTGGTTACAAGGCGAGCTCGTATACCATTAAGCCACTGGGACCGGATCCAATGGTCCATGAATTCTAACTTCTGCCAATTCACGACATAGCGCGACCGCTGGCCAATGTCTTCGGCGAGTATTTGTCCTCACACCCGACCTGCTGCACCCTACTGGTCACGACTTCTCACTAGAACCCCAGACAACTACCTACCTGAATAGGGCAAGTCACTAGTGAGCATCTCATTGATATCCAAGTGTTGGTTTGTAGGGATTTGATTGGTTACAGGATTTTCATCATGAGCTGACATTAGTTAGAGAACCATTGGAGGGCGTGAGGACAAATACTCGCCGAAGACATTGGCCAGCGGTCGCGCTATGTCGTGAATAGGTAGAAGTTAGAATTCATGGTCTGGCTGGTCATTGGATCGGGTCCCAGTGGCTTAATGGTATACGAGCTCGCTAGCCTTGTAACCAGAAGGTCCTGGGTTCGAATCCCGGTGGGTGCGTACTGCTGAAGAGTCCCAAACTAGGGTGAAACAGAAGCTGTCCAGTACTCCCAGGTTTTCCAATGGTTCTCTAACTAATGTCAGCTCATGATGAAAATCCTGTACTAAATGTCTTACTGTCCAAAGAGTACTGGACATCTGTCTCGTTCTTGTTTGGGTATAACCTGCAGTACTGGGTCCGAATCCAAGACCTTCCGGTCACAATAAAAGATCGTAGACCATTCAGTCACTGGGACGCGACTTAATCTCCCTTGAATTCTAAATTCTGTCAGTCTGCAATTAGGACGTGACCACCGGCCAGTGTTATCAGTGAGTATTTGACCCCATTCCTTACCTTGTGAACCCCACTGGTCACGACTTATTTGTCAAATCTGTGTAAACAGTATCTTAAACTACAGATTACTTACATATAATTCAGGAGCGGCTCTCTGTGTCCTGAAATTGAAGTTTCCTAGAGCTTTGGTAAGTTTTAGATATCTGCAGTGGAGGTCTTTTATATTTTACAAAAAACGTCTGCGAGCTGGAAGCAGACGCGGTGATCACATAGTCTCACTAAGCTGCTCCATCAACGTATACAACAGCTACCTGATTTCCCTGCTCCATCTACTTAAGTGAGAACACACAGCGAAGTGAGACGGAAAGTATATTTTGGTACCAATCTGTTTACAAAGGCAAACAATGATATATATATATATATATATAGCCAGAGACGTAGGTGTGAGAGAAGACAATCCGCAAAAGGATGTATACATAGCTAATGACATAGGTATGAGAAAGGATTCGCACATATTAAGGTCATATAATGCCACCTGATGTTTCACAAGTGATGTGATCAAGCGTCAGTTGTGAACGGTGCCCTTATTGAGACTAGATTTGTGGCCTCAAGATTTGGCGTCCAACCAAACTTTGTCAGATCTACTAAACGGTTACTTAGAAACACTCAAACAATCTCATTGTCTCCCTGACTCCTATGGTAGAAACCTAATTAACTGTTATGTTCGAGACATGCGTAATAAAGACACCGACCTTCTTTTCTTCCTGGACTTACCAGAGGCTAATAAACTAGGCGATAAATATTGACATCCCAACGGAAATCGCGAAAGAATTGTTATTAAGGTGTACCATGAATGTAAATTTCGAATTTGATGGCACATTATACAGACAAGTGGACGAGATAAATATGCGCTCCCCATTGGGTGCCATTTTGACAGATTTCTTTCTAAGTAAACTAGAAAATTGTCCTTTGAACAATCACCTTTTCAGAAAACTCTCAACTTATTGCCGGTATATGGATGATACCTTCATTCTTTGTGACGATAATGATTCGAATAGGAACACAAAAAGATAACTCAGTTCAGTGAAGTACATTCTGCTATGGATTCACGTGCGAAGAGGAATCCCAAAATAGAATTGCCTTTCTAGATGTCCTTCTTACAAGAAAGTCAGATGATAGTATAAAGAGAAATGTGAATAGGAAAAGCACATGGATAGGACAATATACACATTTTCATAGCTTCGTTCCTCTCCAGTACAAAAGAAATTTACTAAAGACCTTCAGCCACAGGGTTAGAGCTATTTGCTAAGAATGGGTAATTGAAGATTAACTAAGGAATGTATATGGCATTCTTACTGAAAAAAAGCTATCCAGGAAAGTTCATCAAGAAAGCAGAAAAGGACTACTCTCCATCTGTAAGTAGGAAGCCTTTATATGTACGACTGCAATTCAAGGGTGAAACACCTAGAGAAATAATTACTAACAAGTTAAGAAAATCTATTAAAAGAACTTTTAATGCTTGTTAACTACAAGTCCTATTTTCTACATGACCGATGGTGATTCCTCGATTGAAAGATGAAGTACCTAGACTAGTTAGCCACTTCTAATTGTATCTACCAATTCAATTGCGCTTGTGGAACGAGTTATATTGGCCGCTGCTCTAGGAACTTGATTTTTCGTGATCTCTCGGGAACATCTACCAGTGCGACTAAGTAAAGGTGTAGTAAAAACCATTAACAGTTCAATATTAGACCACCTGGTCCCAACCGGCCACAAAGCCAGCATTGAAGAATCCTTCTCTATCATTCACCAACTACCAAATAAATTGCCAAAAACACCCAAGTACCGCATCAGGGGCTATCGCGATTCGCGTGAAACAACCAGTGCTTTCTGTACAAAAGAAGCAAGTCCGGCCACTACTACACCCTGGCCTTCAGTGAAGACCGTAAATTCATAAAGTTGTATTATTATCTTTACTAATTTCTCTGATATTCAGTATGTACTATTATGTTGATGCTATCGAACTGTAATCCGTTGATATTATTATTATTATTGATCCGATGTTATTTAAACAACATTAATGTTGTTAATAACACTAATTCATTCACTATTATGTATATATAACTGTAGAACCTGATGAAGAGCAGGTTATCGGAAAGAATATTCTTTGTTCAGTAACTATTCTTTTGAAGCGTGTTAAATTGGGAATGGAGCCCTGACCTCCTGCGTGGTTGCTAAATATCTTATCACTGAAACACTGAAAGTATATATTACAGTAGTGTAAATATAAAAATTGACGTAATCACCCATTTCATACTTTAATTTTTACTGTGGAAAAGGAGAAGACAGTACAAATCAAATAGTCAATAATTACGTCATCCTCCTACATGAAAATCATTAATCAATATCTTTCTATGCGGGAAAACAAATTTCAGAGGAAAAGAAAACAAATACAACAAGAGAGTTAAATGAAATTTATCAATTCAATTAGTCGCTAACATCCTGACTTTGACAAACTTTTTTATCAATAAAATGAAAAACTATACAAGGGAGAATATAAGATCGACAAAATCATGCTGGGGAAGAACAATTTGTTAACCACGATAGAATCACATCCCTCATGAGAAATAAAAATTAATCATAAGATAGAAATGAAAGCAAACAAATGAATTCCACAAAAAATTCATTGATAAACACAATAGCAAGATTTGATAGAGTAGAAAAGAAATCAGCCTTTCAAAGGTGATGACGTATCTAGTAAATTTAAACATCCAACTCCCAGACTAGTCGCAATTCGCCGGATAAAATGCTCACTGAGACAATCTAAGCTACATCAGTCCATCTTTCATATTAGCAGTTCACAAGTATGCGCCAGAGAATATACATTGGACGAAAAGAAAGAAAGATATCTGGCCATATATCTAAACATATTCTGCGAAAATTGCTTCTAAAAGATGCAAAAATGCTTGGTGGTACGATTCCTCGCCACCTGCTTTTTAGACAGCGGTCATGAAATTGGTGCACTAAAATTCTTTAAGACAATTAAAGTTCAAGATAGCTGCAGGTTGCTACGTATCACTGAAGTGATAGCTTTTAGACGACTAAAACCAAAATTATGCATCCAAAGGGAAACTGTTGTTAATCTTACTTTACCATGGTATATATACTTTAGGTTATTTAATTGTTTTTTGTTAATTTTGTTATCCGACTAAAAGACTCTAGAAGATCTCGATTTCGCAGGTGATTTATGTTTAATGTCACAAAAACTCTAAGACTTACAGGCGAAGACCAACAAACTAGCTGAAGAAGCTGGCAGCGTAGACAGGACTCCAGGTAAACATAGAGAAGATAGAGGTGATAAAGATAACCAACCAACCAACCAACCGACAACAACCAGCACCAGTCACCATGAACGAAAGAAAGAGGTTGACAGAGGTTACTTCACTCCCTTCACTTATCACAACCACAAACAGTCGGATAACACGGATGAAGATCTCGAAGCCAGTCAGCCAGCCAGAATAGGAAAGGCAAGCAAGACACGCCTTCATCAACCTGAAACCAGTTTGGAAATCTTCTACACTGACTCAGTCAACCAGCATAAAGAACGGGATTCGGATTCTATTCAACACAAATGTGAAGTCAGTCAGTCAGTTCTTCTATATGAGTCAGAATCTTGCACTGCGCGTGTGTCATGAAAAGGGTTTCCAACAAGTTACAAACTTTCGTCAACAGCTGCCCATTTCGCTGGCTGGTTGGCTGGCTCCATACTGAAGATCAAATGACCGGCTGGTTGGTCGACCAGAAAGAATTATCTACACGAAACTGTGACTGGGAACAAACCAACGAAGAGTTGACTACCCACTAAATATGTAGGATAAAATAAAGATGGATTGTGCATACTCTACCGAGGAAGCCGTCGAGGGACATCGCGCTTAGTGCAGGACATTGCTCGAGTGGATTCCCATTGGGAAGCGACGAGTGGGTCATCAGTGTGAGGGTGATATGGAGGAGATGAGATACTATTGTGAGTCGTGGAGCTAGCCAGCTGAAGAGGACGGCAGACGATAGGACAAAGTGGAGATGTGTCAGTGGCACAGCGGTTTGAACTCTCGCCGACCATTCACAAGGTCCGGGGTTCAATCCCCGTCCGACGCACACCTATTATCAATCGTCAGCCTGCAAAATTTGGGCTAACGATATCACATGCTGAAAATTCCATACTTGTATCAAAAATAATGTAGTGGAGTCACGCTATAATAAAAAAATGTGTTGTTGAAGCCTTATGTTCCACTCAGAGCCCAAGGGAATAATAATGATATATAATTTTATTTTGTTTGACTGTGTAATTTTCCAACTCAGTTTTGGTTTTACCTGTACGCTTGACCAAGTCCCTTTCTGACCTTTGTTCAACTAAATTACTTGACCTTTATATGAGTGAAGTGTATTGCTGATTTTACTCTTATGTTCAATTTATAAAATTCTTTCATAATTCCAAAATACATCATCTTGTTTGTTTCTACACATACTAATGAACTTAACAACAGCTTATATTTCTTTCCAGTATGTTAATTAATCATGTGATATTAATATCCATCACCTTTAATGATCAACAACTACGGTATTTTAATATTTTGTGTATTTGGTTGTATTTTGTAAGCATGATCATGGTTGTGAGCAGCTGAAAAACACCGACGAAATAAAAATGATGTCACTTTATCCTGTTCAATATATTCTTGCTTTAATTCAATCTGAACTTCCCCATCGATTGATTGAACAGAAGTGTTCAGCCTCAAGTTGATATGTCAGCTCCTTGTGCAGATGCTTCGACGATGTCTGAATATTTAACGTGAAGCAAATTGGTGGTGACTAGCAGTGAAATCAAGAATGCACATTTCTTCCTATTTGGGACTCGTCAGCTAACTGGATGTGCCTGCGTTCCTAAGTTAGTGATGCTGTCCCCACTGAGGCTCGAACCCAATACCCATAGTTTCAAACGCCAAAGCATGATGTACTAGATTACCTGGGAACACGCTAACTAACTGGGGAATGAGGGCGTATCCAGTTAGCTGACGAGTCCCAAATAGGAAGAAATGCGCATTTTGAATTCCACTGCTAGTCAGCATCCTCCAACATTCTTGCTTTGTCAGTGAAAGAAGATGGACACAAGAGCTGGATAATTCCCTTGCATGTATATAATTCAACCTTCTCTACATACAGAGAAGCGTTTGGTTGGTTCAAACGTAGTTATCATTGAAAGTAATTTAAATGGCTGAGTATGGAACAACAGCCAATGGCTGTATTGTTGAATTATCATATTTTCTGTGTCGTATTTCGCCCAGAGACTCATATGCGACTGAGAGAATGTTCTGTCTTTATTAATGCCTTGATAGATATCACGATGTTTAAATCACCAAAAGCTGTAGCGAACTGGATCATGAAGCAGGTCATGAGAAAAGAGAAATACGTTGGGCGGAGAAAAAGACTCTAGAAGATCTGGACTTTGCGGGAGATTTGTGTTTTGCTCGAAGATCTACAGACGAAAACTAACAAGCTGTCAGAAGAAGCAACCAAGGCGTGACTTTAAGTGAACACAGACAAGACATAGGTGATGAAGATACTTAACCAACAACAACAACAAGTACCAATCACCATCAACAGGAGAAATTTAAAGGAGATCCGTACTTTCACTTGTCTAGACAACATAGTTTCGACAACATTGGGAAGAGATGAAGACGTCAAAGCCAGAATCGGATAAGCAAGGCAGACCTTCATTCATCTACTGCACTAAGCATAAAGAATAAGATCCGGATTTTCAACACATGTCAATTCACTTCTTCGGTATGACTCAGAGACTTGACATATCACTAAAATCATTTTCAACAGACTGCAAACTTTTATCAGCAGCTGCCCCCTTAGCTCCGTACGGAAGATAAGATGGAATGGCAAACAGGAATTCTAGTAGTGCAACAAACCAACCAAGAACCTACTGCTCAATAAAGGTGCCAAAGAAAGTGCAAATGGATCGGACGCACGCTTAGGAAACTGTCCAGTAATATCGCGCGCCATGCCCTCGAGTAGAAGCCGTGCGGGAAACGACGAGTTGGGATCTCGTCTGAAGGTAACATAGAGGAGGTAGTGCGAGAAGGAAACAAAAGCTTAGGAGCGATTTCGGATGGAGATGTGCCATTGAGACCCTGTTCCATTCGGAACTTAAGGGAATAATAGTAATAACGATTATAATTATAATAGTAATATAGGTATTAGTATACATAAAACACTAAAAGTGTTGACTTCCTTAAAATTAACCTAACTGTAAACAAAAAGATGCATTTATTTTTAAAAATACCCAAAGTCTTCCACATTTATACTTATCTGAAAAGTGTACAGTGAGTAAGCCATCATAACTTAATTTCTTAAAATAAGTGCATGATATCCAGCTTGGTGTGTCACTCACTTCACCTTATGAACAGGTACAATAATCTTTCAAAAGATTGACTTTACATCATGAGTCATCTGGATTTCATCAACCGAAAGCCTTTAAAGATGGTGACACGATCATTCTCACCATTACAAATTGAGTAAAGTTGAAGAAATGACGAATTAAATACAATTCACTGACTACTCGTTTGTTCCTCAGATCCACAGGGTTCGAACCTATGACCCATTGATTGAATGTTGAGTACAAGCACTAAAGAGCTACAGTTCTTCCATTCCCTTAGAATTAATTATCTACGCATAAAATTGAGCTGATATTTTACAAAGACTTCCTTTTCAAACAACCACAACAAGTATTAACAGTAATAATCTTTTTTTTAGAAAAAAGAGTAAGTGTATATTCAAATGAAAGTAGGGCAAAGAAAAGTAGGAAGATAATTATTTGTCAAGTAGAGAACGAATACTTCCAATCCATCATCCAATCAGATATGATTGAAAGACAGAAAAAGAATTTTACTGACAGCAAACATAAAAGTAAATAAAATCCACTAACAAAGAGAGAGACAGAGATAGCTATCAAGGTGAAAAGAGAATCTGATTGGATTCTGAGACTTCATATATATTCGAATGAGAACGAATTTAGATAGAATGCATTGAAATCGTTAATAAGAATAGCGGTAGTAATGATAATAACCACGGAGTTACCGAATTCTTCAAAGAGGAAATGAGACAGTTTTTAGATTTCTTAATAGGCATCATCAAAATAATATATTTTTAAAAACACTTCTGAAAATTGAATGTTCCTAATTTAAAGAAAACTTATTATGTACTTTATCTTCCTCAACGCATGTCGAGCCACCATCTTCCTCGACGAATAATATTAGCTGACATACCATAAGGTCGGAACAGAGTTACGGGTGGTCAGACTAAAACCTGGAATCAATCCATTTAGTCTTTAACGGTTGGTTGGAGGGTTTCATCATGAGCTGACATCAGTTACAGAACTATTGGAAAACCTAGATGTAATGGACAGCTGTCTCGTCAGTCCGGTTTGGGAACCTTCATCAGTACGCACCCACCACCAATGTTCGAACCCAGGACCTTCTGGTTACAAGGCCAGCGAGCTCGTAGACCATTAATCCACTGAGACCAGATCCAATGGCCAGACCATGAATTCTAACTTCTGCCAATTCGTGACATAGCACGACCACTTCACAATATCTTCTTCGATGAGTTACTGCTCCACCTTCAACCTTTTGTACCCTAGTGGTCATGGCTTCCCACTAGAACCCCAGGTAACTGTCTGAATGGGACCACTCTCGGAAGTTAGAATTCATGATCTGGCTTAATGGTCTACGAGTTCGCTAGCCTTGTAACCAGCAGCCCCCCGTTTCGACTCCGGCAGTGTGGGTGCGTACTGCTGGAGAGTCCCAAACTACGCTGACGAGACACCCAGGTTTTCCAATGGTTCTCTAACTGATGTCAGCTCATGATGAGACCCTCCAACCAATCAAACACAACCCCTACAAAACCAATACTTGAAAGTTGGTTTGAGTTACGTAGGAAGGTGTAGACTACCTGGTTGGGGACCTCAGTATGTTAAGAACTAATACCTGGAGACTATTAGTAATATGGTTCAAAACCCTCCCTAATGTAGCAGACGCATTCACTCCATTAAACCCTGATGTTTTTCCATGTTACTATTCATATTCCTGCGCATTTCTGCTCATTCTCGTTCTTTTGAATTTCTCTTTTCTCAACTTTTGTGTACTACATGCAGTGTGACAACTTGAACTGTGGTACTCCTCTGCAAAGTTCTACGTTGAAACTCCTCAGTCAGTCAGAAAGTTATCATGACAGTAAAGACAGAATAAAATGTGATGCTAAAAATTCAAGCTTCAAATCGAATACATGTACATCCTGAAATTTAGCAATTTATCAACGTTATTAACCATATGAGGTTTACAGTGTTTAAATTGTTTTTGAAGTTAGGTAGCCTCAAGAATAGCCATCACAAAGACAGTGGTCAGTAGATGAGAGTTATATCTCTCATCTTGAAACTTAATTATTTTAGGAATGATATTTTATGAGAACCGTTAAACAGCTAGTCTATATTATATTTCAAAATGTCACCATATGACCTCTGTACTATTATTATATAAAGAGATAAAACAGCTTTCCGAGGCCAACATACTCAGATGACATCCTGTTTATGGTTAGTGGTTTTCCGATTATTATTATTTATGACTGGAAACGATATAGGGAGATATTCAAATACCCACTAGTTGACATAATCATCATTCAAGCAGATTATTAAATCGGAGAGAACCTTTTTTTATTCCTTCACGGTCCCAGTGGAACATAGGGCTTCAAGCTAGAGGGTTGAAGTTTCTGTAGCAGTGTTTATTTTACAGGATGGGGTTGCTAGCCTCATGCCCGACCTCCCCTCTTTGCCAGTTCTATTACTGGCTTAGCGAGGTAAAGTAGTGCGTCGGCCGGGGGTAAACCCCGGCCGGCGAGCATCCTAACCGCTGTGCCACCGACGCACAACCGGAGAGAACCTTTTAGGAAAAAACAAACCTTTATACTGAAGTGTGAGTTGGCACAGATTTGATTAGTTGCAAGTCTAATCAGGAAATGACATCATTTAGAGAACCTCTGGAAACCAGGCAGTACTGGACACCTGTTTCATCCTAGTTTGAGAATCCTGAGCAGTACGGAGCGGAGATCGAACCCATGACTGTCATGTTACGACAAGAGCTAATCAAATCCCCCCAGAACAACACTAAAAAGTCAATCCAACGCTCACTAGTGACTGACTGGAGATCTCTTAAGGAGACGTGGAGAGTGGGATCACCAGGTGGAGGGGGGTAAGGACAGATACTCACAGGTGACATTGGCCGGTGGTTGCACTAAAATCACGAATTGTTAGAAGTTCGGAATCAAGGGCCATTAAGTCGCGTCCCAGTTTCCGAATGGTCTACTAGCCTCCCTTGTGATTGGAAGGTCTTGGGTTTGAGTTCCAGTGAGTGCGTACTGTCGGTGAACTCCAAACTAGGACGGGACAGCTGTCCAGTACTCCCAGGTTCTCTAACAGATGTCAACTCGTGATAAAACCTGTAACCAATAGTAAATAATCATTCCTTTATGATGTTATATACTGTTGGTTGATTCATATGAGTGCCTGGATACCAGTAACATCAGCTAGTAGTGCCTACTAGCCAGATGGTAGTGAGTTAAACGCTGGACGGCCATTTCGCTCGTTTGAGATCAACCTCACCAGTTCAAATCATCCAAACACAATCATGCATTTGTGCTTGCTGCTTTCTTGATCGCCGTTTCTGATAACAAACAGATCATATATTGTGATCTAAATAATTAATTGCCTTTTCCAAAAGAAACGGTCGTGAAATTGCGTAACATACAAATCGTGAATTCACTTGCAATTTGTCAATTTAATCCAGCAATCATTCCTTCCTTTGTTATTAATAATGAAAGTAAGCTATTGTTTCGCAAAGTATTGATTGTCTAATGTTCTTTCTTTCAATCAATTGAATACCGGTAACGGTTTCATTAGGATCTTTTTAAGTTCAGCGGCAAAAAAAATGCAGCGGGTTTACAACACACCCTGACAACGATGCATATTGTGTAGCGTTGCTATGTGCACGTAATGATATTGATTATCTGTTATTTAGATATTTAACGTTAAATTATGAATTAGAAAATTTTTATCAGGTATTTATTGGGACGGTTTAAGAGTTCTTTCTGGTCTACGACAGTAAATGCTACTTCATAGTCATATATAGGTTTCAAAGTTAAGCTTATATAATTGTATTTTCAGGATTTTACGTCCCCCTACGCGGCATGATGCATCAGGAAAGCTTCGGTTTTACTTGTGTCCAAGTGGCGCTCATTCAAGCTTCAGGTACTTAGGCTATGCCATATCATTGCTGAAAATTTTTTATTTTGATAATAGCTTGAAACCACACAGTATTTTTGGTACAAGTATGGAATTTCCAACATGTGATATCGGTAACCCAAATTTATCAGGCCGACCATTGATATCAGGTGTGCGTCGATAGGGGATCGAACCCCAGACCATGTGTATGGTCGGCGAGCATCCCAACCGCTGTCCCACCGACGAACAGGATGAAGGAGATAGCTCTCTCCTAAGAGACGAATTCCGAAGCCTTTTGTTTGGAATCAGGTTGTCAGCTGGAGCCTTATTGTGGCCAGTGCCTTGTCTATCAACTTATGTGCTTATAAGCCCATACTCCTACTCCACCCAGCGTAATATACACAGTGAACGTGTGGCATATTTCAGATTGCATATGATGATAAACAACCATAAAGGGATTTCAGTACACAATGTTGTTCATGACTGTTATGTTACACACGATTATGCTGCATCTATACTTTATGCATCAATGGTTCAGTAGCAGAATTCTCATCAGCGATTTTCATTCCCGACCGATGTACTCCTCTAAACCTCAACTAACCAGTAGTAGCCGTAGTAGTGTGGTGAGAGCTGGCTGCTAGCCAAAGTTGGTAGACAGTAATTGACGTCAATGTTTATGTCCCCAATATTGGTGGTGAGAAAATGAGAACAAAAGCTTTGCGTAGGCGGATACAGTTAGCATATGGATGATCTGACACAGCCACAAAGAGATGCAAGGTTAACTTTCTGTGAGAAACAACCAATCAAAAGACTGTATTTTCTACTAACAATAATATATAATAATGTACATTAAAACCTATAAATATGTGTTGATTTTCCTTAATAAACGACCTGTTGCCTGGACCTTGTCTTCTGTTATTACAGTAGTACTACGTCCAGGAACGACAGAAAGTTGAGCCAAAAGCCAGCAATCTTACTTCGTGGAAAACAGTGCTTCGAAAGCCTGAAAACCTATGCTCGCTAGCCCCCACCACCACCACCACTCGGAACACGAGGAATGAGAAAAAGAGAACATACTTTTCGAACAGCATTCGTCAAAAGAGAAAAAAACAATTTTTAAATACGTATGTAACTTGGTTATATTTATTTAAATAACTTATATAGAAATTGGATACAATAATATCCCTATTTGACTTTAAAGAAACAGTGGGGTGCAAACTAAAAGAGGCGGCGATCACAACCAATGAGATAGATAGATAATCTTTTTGAACTAGAAAATAGGCAGCAATATAAGAGATTGAAAGAAACTGGATAGAAAAAAACAAAAGATGAGAGAGAATAAAAACATAAACTGACATGGTAATAAACTTGGTGATGAAAGAAAATGCCTGCTGTTGTTGTTGTTGTCGTTCGAAGACGTCGAAAATAAAGTATACGTTGGGTGGGCGACAACAACAAAGATAATAATATTAATAACAATAATAATAATAATGGCACCGATAATATTATAAATAATTATAATAATAAAATTGAATATTTAATGGGGTGGGGGTGAATTCACGAGATTGTAGTTCACTTATTCTACTATATAGGAGGGAATGAAAAAGGCAGTAACACAAAGACACCCACAACCTTCTTGCTTGATTCAGAGGGGGCGCGGGTTGAGTGGACAACGCTGAAGGGCACTGTTTTTATGATAACAGATATTTGTTGTAAGAAGGATAAAAACAGTTATTTATAAGTGTAGATAGAATACCTGTAATACTACTTATTTAAGGATAAGACTAAATAACAAAAATTCAGAAGCAGAAAGTGTGATTGTAAAAAAAAGCAATAAACAGAACACGTGTGAATGGTGTGTGTGTGTGTGTGTGTGTGTGTGATAGTCAACATTAGTCCTGATGATCATGAGAAGACAGTGAGAAGCAGCAAACTGGAAACACTGAATAAAAATTCCTTAAATATAAATATAAACTGAGACCAAGAGAACACACCAACACTGATAATTAAAATAACAGAATAATGAAATCTGTTTCAGCTAGTTTAACAACGTGAATGCATCATCAAACGTTATCTTATTTAGGAATGGAGTAAGGAGATAAGTAGTCAAATATGTATCCATCCATGAATAAATAAACAGTTTAAGTGCTAATATATGTATACACATATATATATGCATGTATCCTCCAGAATAATTAGATTATGTAATAGAGTTACTTAAGTATCGATTTCGAGAATTTAATAAGGTTATCCAAGCATGAATGATCCAGTAAGGTGGATGTGTCGCCAAAATCATAATCTTCATTAGCTATTTTACGTAGTATACGTCGCATAATTTTACCACTACGTGTCTTTGGTAATACAGGTGCACTCTATATATATAGGTAAAAGGGAAAAAAAGTTTCATAAGAAAAAACAAACAAACAAAATAGATCAATAAGAAGAAAATTATGCATTACCTTCTGATTACTCATTTAACTATTTATGTTTTATGGTATATTTCCTGAACATCAGCTAATTTATTGTGAAAGATATTTTTTTTTAAAAGAGAAGCACGATTACAGTTCACAAAAGTAAGTCAACAGGAACAGAATTCCTGTATGCAAACGCACACACAGCACTGATTGCTGATTGCATTGTGACTTCTCAATGACTATATGCTTGGATGGTTGGAGGGGGGAAGATGCCAGGCAGAAAAATGGTGATGACTCAAAGTAGAATATGGTCTGTGCACCGCTGCAGAAGACGGTCTATGTTACCTGACCTATGCTAATTAAGTCCCTATTGACTGCCAACATTTATGGACTCTCCACTGAGCCAAAACGTCCAACCTGTATATCATCAAGCATACAAGTTGGAAACAATTTGTGCATGGAAGATGAGAAAAATACGCTTCTCTAGTCAGTTACTTCTAAACTTAATTGAAGTTTTTGATGTAACAGTAATAATGAGTAATACCTCCATAAACGACTTGATATGGATGAGGATTAAGTAGACTTGAGTCTTCCTCTCCAAATGCTTTCATGTGGCCACCTGTTCATAACCTACCTTTGCAAGATAAGTTCTATTCACTAGGGTGGGAGCGAGTGTTTCGCCAAGAAAGTGAAACGGCAAGTGCGGACATCTGGTGCTTACAACCGAACTAGTGGAGAAGGAAGTCTACGCAGGAGATTTGGAAAACTTTCATTCCAAGTCTATGGTATACATAGACTCCGGAATCCAAACGGATCAAATGGAGAATGAACTTGTTTTGTTCACAGGAAATCATGCGAACGTATCTCCCTATGATACTTTATTGTCTTGTGGATCAGATTTCAAGTCAAAGGACTCGGGGAGTAGTAACCCACGCCCCTCACCTCCTTAAGACAATCACCTGCTTCAGTTTTAATAAATAAAAATAAGGAGTAATGAAGCTTCACCTCCAGTCCTTAGTCAGCTGTAAATACCACTTGAGTCATACACCAAGACTACACGGATAGTTTCCTAAATATGGCTACTTAGCAACTCATAGGCAAAAATTATGTACAATAACGACAGAAATAAAGATAGTCAAGTTTGATGATACTAATAAACAAATAAAACAGGTTTAATTATACGTGAGAATGACAATAAGAGTGTTGATAGTGAATTTAATTATACATCTCACAAGGCTGTGTAACAGACAGGCAACCAGGAGGTAAAAATGAGTCATCGTTTCACATCTCATTTTGGAGTTGTGATACTATCCGGGTTTATTTATTTTGCTTATTTTATTATACCTTGATTCCACAAAGTATTTTGGTACAAGTATGGAATTTTCACCATGTGATATCGGTAACCCAAATTTAGCAGGCTGACCATTGATATCAGGTGTGCGTCGGACGGGAATCGAACCCCGAACCATATGTATGGTCGGTGAGCGTCCTAACCGCTGTCCCACCGACGAACAGGATGAAGAAGATAACTCTCTCCTAAGAGACGACTTCCGACGCCTTTTATTTGGAATCAGGTTGTCAGCTGGAGCCTTATTGTGGCCAGTGCCTTGTCTATCAACTTATGTGCTTATAAGCCCTGAACACATCAAATACGATAGTAAAACTATGCCAAACGGCTCCACGTTTTCCTTTTCGATTGATACATTCTTGTTAATATTTTCACCTAATTTAATTTAACATTCATTTTCTTACTGAACAATGTTATCAATGTAAACGCCCTGTTTTAATTATTATCCCTGCAATGAGAAAGTTAAGTGCAATACGGTGCTACATGCTGAAAATTCCATAACTGTACCAAAAATACTGTTTAGAAAATAAAGCTATTATTATCATTCAAAATATGCAGTTCAGGTCAAAAGTGATTCACAAACATTTACAAAATCTAAAGTATATTATTATTCTCTTGTGTTCTGAGTGGAACATAGGGCTTCAACAACACACCTCCACTTTCTTCTATTCTCTCCTGTCCTCTTCATCTGGTTAGCTGCACGATTCACCATAATCTCTCATCTCCTCCTTTAACATACACACCATCCCCCCCATGTCACCCTCACACTGACAATCCACTCGTCGCTTCCCATTGGGATTCCACTCGAGTAATGGCCTGCATTGTGCGCGATGTCATTCGATGGCCTCCTCAGTAGAGTATGCACAATCCATCTCCATTTTATCCTACATATTTGTTGAGCAGTCAACTCTTCGTTGGTTTGTTCCCAGTCACAGTTTCGTGTAGATAATTCTTTCTGGCCGACCAACCAGCCGGTCATTTGATCTTCAGTATGGAGCCAGCCAACCAGCCAGCAAAGTGGGCAGCTGTTGACGAAAGTCTGTAACTTCTTGGAAACCCTTTTCATGACACAAGCGCGTAGTGCAAGATTCTGACTCATATAGAAGAACTGACTGACTGATTTCACAATTATATCGAATAGAATCCGAATCCCGTTCTTTATGCTGGCTGACTGAGTGAAGCTGAAGATTTCCAAACTGGTTTCAGATTGATGAAGGCGTGTCTTGGTTGCTTTCCCGATTCTGGCTGGCTGGCTGCCTTAAACATCTTCATCCGTGCTATCCAACTGACTGTGGTTCAAGCGTGCTTCCTGGCCGGATAAGTGAAGGGAGTGAAGTAACCCCTTCCGTTGAAGGTGATTGGTGCTGGTTGTTGTTGGTGGTGATTGATTGGTTGGTTATCTTCATCACCTCTGTCTTCTCTATGTTCACCTACAGTCCTATCTTCGCCGCTTCGTCAGCCAGTTTGTTGATTTGCGCCTGCAAGTCTTCGAGTTTTTCCCAACATCTAAAATACTTGAAAGTAATATAAAAATGAACCAGTGCACATGTTCTGAATAATAAAAAAAGACATCGTTCGAGTAACAAAAAGTATTATATTACCTGAATGTAATCTGGAGCGGCAAACGGGCCAATTCTCTTTCTGATAATATCAACTAACTTTTCTCTTATCTCTGGAGTAAGCTGACCACCACTTGAAACATTCGAAGTACCAGTGGATTCAATATCTTTCAGTGTAACAAAACAGTACAGACATTCTCCTTTAAGTGAATGTTTTCGACTGACTACAGCAGCTTCACTAACATTTGGATCCAATAGAAGAGCATTTTCCACTTCAGCTGTGCTAATAAGATGACCACTGACATTTAACATATCATCTAGCCGACCTGATTGATGTGTTTTTTTTTTAAAAAAAGAAAACAATGAAAATGATTAGCTACGCTATTTTACAGATTCTCTTCAATGAAAGTATTTTTTATAAATTTTAACCTACTGTATCATAATATTTGTCATTCTTTTTTGAAGTTATGAATGATTTAGTACATCATTACTATTATTCTATCGGGTTGCAAGTCCAACATGGGGGGCTCCAACAGCACATCTCCAATTCATCATTATGTCCTCTGTTCAAAAGCTTTCATTCCCACCTAACACAGCCTCTTCCATGTCACCCTTTGACCCACTCCCAACCCGTCACTCGTTGCCTATTCGGTTTGCACTTGAGGCCCTTCCGCGTGATGCTACTCGACAGTCTCCGCAGAGTATGTCTAATTCCCCCCCCTCCATTTACCTCAGTATATTTATTGAGCAATAGGTTTTTGACTAGTTCAACGTCACAGTCCCCTGTTGCTTATCCTTTCCAGTTGATTATCTGATCTCTTCAGTACCGAGTCAGAGAAGGCAGTTGCTGATGAGTTTGCAGTGGCCAGTCGTTATGCACACACGCCAAGTCTGTGAACCACACAGAAGCATTGACTAGATACATTAACGTTAAAAGTTCGTATTTTGTTCCTTGCAGTTGGTGAGTGCAGCAGATTGCCACACTGACTTCAAGGTAATGAAAATCTATCTTGCTTTTCCGATTCTGCTTTTGACATCCTCACATGTGCCGTCTGTAGTCGTAACGAGACTGGTTCATCGGTTAACTTATGTGAGCAGCAGCAATCATCATAATCTGTCCACTGATATCTACAGTAATAACTCTCGTAAAATGAATCAGGCACATAAGTTATCACGCAAAAATAAAGGTGACAGCTGGATTTTGAATTAGTTGTGTTATCTGAGTTGGTTGATTTAATTGCGACGCTTTCGTTGCCCTCCTAGACAACGTCTTCAGCGCAATGTTCAACTTGGATGGAACTCATAGAATTATGTCTTACAACATACTTCCAATTCAATAATCAAATATCTGAACAGATAGAAGGAACACCAATGGGATTGCCCATATCAGGATTAATAGCCGAAGCCGTTATGCAAAGATTAGAATTAATAGCTCTACCTATAATTGAACCAAAAATCTCGGTACGTTACATTGATGGTACATTCTTAATAATTAAGAGAAATGATTTGGAATATACCCATAAATTAATAAACAACATATTTGAAGACATTGAATTTACAAGAGAATAATTAGATAACAAAATTCCATTTTTAGATGTCTTATTCAAAAGAACTAACACAGGAAATTTAGAAACACAAGCATATAGAAAATCAAAGGACACCGATCGAATACTCAACTATGGTAGTAATAACCCAATTACCCACAAAAGAAACTGTGTGTGGACATTGTTTCAAAGAGTTCCAACATACTGTAGCACTCCGGTGTTGAAGAGTATGGAAGAAAAATACCTGCTCACCGTCTTTAGAAAGAATGGATATCCTCGAGTTATAACGCCAACAACAACCCAACATCAAAGACCACAAAAAAATTCACCCTGCACACAATATTGTGCAGACAGAAAGATCCAATAGAAAAAGAAGATAAAATTAATACCATTTACAAAATAAACTATATGAACTGCAATAAACATTACATCAGTCAAAGTGGGCGTCCCCTTCGAATCAGAATCCAAGAACACAAATTAACTGTAAAAAGACATGATATATATATTCTTTCGCATCAATGCATGTGGATAATTATGGACACGAATTTGATTGGGACAATGTAGAAATTTCACATGGAGGAAACATCAAAAATGCCAGGGAATTTCTAGAAACCTGTTACTCAAGTGAATTAGCAATTAACAAACACATTACTGTAGACCGAATTCACCAGCTAATAAAAAGTAAATCACATGACAAGAAAGTTCAAATTACAAGTCAATAAAAATTAACATAGAGACGTAAATTAAACAACAAGACGATGGTAGTCAGGAGATACGATTACATCATTTATGGAGAATTCAAATAAGTTCATTTTATACTAAAAACTGCGCTGAAGCGATGCTGTCTAAAAGGACGACGAAACTTCGCAATTAAATCAACTAGCTCAGGGAACACAACTTATTCAAAATCATCCACCTGAGCTACAAATCTTCTCCATTATTTCGACCACTGGACTGTATTTCAGAATTTAAAACACTTGACTCAGAATAACTTGGGTTCAGAAAAAAGTCCGTCTGTTTGTCTGGATTCAACATAGAACTTGGCACCGAAGTGCAGCAGTTCCAGTTGCCACGTTCCAAATAGCACACAAAGGTAGACAAGAAAATGAGTGAAGAGAATCAATAGAGTTTTGACAAGTATAAAAGTGAAACAGAATGAGTAATGGTAGAAAGGAGTATGAAGGTTAAAGAGACTGAATACATCTGCGCCATTGACAACGATTTTGAGCCATGTCACCTATTGTCTCCAGCCATTGATTCTTAGAGTCCCGAGGGCGGGCCCCAACCCGGAAGTCTGCATCTCCCTACCTGACTCAGTTTAACTGTCAGGGATTTCATGGATTGATTGATGCCATGTTTTTGTTTGGCCACCACTTACTCTTTTCCAACCTGCACCTATATCAGCTAGTAATGCCCGTCCGTCGGGGGAGGCGATGGTTAGGCATGCGCAGCACGTGACCCAGCCATCTCAATCTATGTAACTTTATAGCCTCTTCGATTGATTTTCCCTCTTTGCCCAACACTCTACGCCTAACGTCAACATTACTTACCTTATTATACCACCTAACGTGAGAAAGAGATCGTAGACATCTATTATCAAAAACAGTCAACCTTTTCATGTCTTCAACTCGTATTGGCCATGTTTCAGAGCCATAGAGAAGGACGGAGCGAACTGCTGAGCAGAACACACGTCCCTTGGTTGATAGCCGGATGTCACGCCTACGCCAGAGATGGCGTAAGTTAGCGAAAGCAGCCCGAGCTTTTTGGATCCGTGCTGAGATTTCGTCGTCAATCAGTCCGTTGGTGCTGATACAACTTCTCAAATAGATGAAGTGGTCAACATGTTCTATCACTTCACTCTCTATCACTAAGTTAGGAGTTGACGTAGTCCAGTCCTGTAGCAGCATCTTACATTTTACAGGGGCGAGTCGCATGCCAAACATAAGAAGATTGCTGCTCAAGGTGTTCAGAAGACTCTGCATTTTGTCAGCATCCTCCCCTAACAGGACTATGTCATCTGCATATTCTAAGTCCATAAGACTGTTCCCTGTAACAAGTCGATTCCTAAGTCGTTAAGTTCAGTTAAGGATACTTTCATTAGTATATGTATGATAAAAAAAAGTAGTGCAGCACAGAATTCAATTATATATTTATTATATACAAACTTTGCAAAATGACTACTGAAACCTTTACATTCAACTGCACCAAGTTAGCTGATGTCATCTCATGAAGACTATCATTCTCTGTTAATATTTTATGAAAAATACTATGAGTGTAATACATATCCTACCCATAAAAAGCCTTCACCAAATGAAATTTCTAACAAACAAACCATAATCACATGATAGAAAAAGATTATCAGTTCGTAATCTAGCATTACTGACCGACTAATTACTCCATATGACACATTTTCATTAGGTCACTGGACAAAGGATCAAACAAAAGAAGAATGGAAGTAAAATTATCCTGAATTGAAGAAAACCAGAACTAGGATGACTGACTCTGAGACACTAAGTAATCTTGAAAAACAAACTCGGCCAATTGCAATGCATTCACTTGCCTATAATCACACAAAATAATTGGTGGATGGTGACTAGCAGTGGAATTTAGGATGCGCATTTCGTCCTATTTGGGACTCGTCCACCAGCTGGATGTACCTACATTCCCCAGTGAGTGATGATGTTCTCACCGGGGCTCGAACCCAGTGACCATAGTTTCAAACACCAAAGCGTTATCCACTAGACCACTTGGGCCACGAGAGCCACCTCTTGTACAACGGGGTATATTCATTATTCCATTGAATTTTAGATTTTTCTCGTCGATTGATTGGACCGAAGTGCTCGGTCTCAGGTTGACATGTCAGCTTCTTGTGCAGACGCTTCGACGATGTCTGGGCATCCAGCTGACGAGTCCCAAATAGGACAAAATGTGCATCTTGGATTCCACTGCTAGTCACCATCCACCAATTAAATTCTAATTAAATGCCCAGACATCGTCGAAGCATCTGCACAAGAAGCCGACATATCAACCTGAGACCGAGCACTTCGGTTCAATCAATCGACGGGAAAATCTAAAATTCAATAGAATAATCACACAATAGGTTGGGAAAGGGTATGTGAGATCAAATAAACCCATGTAATATGGAAATTAATTTGAATATTTTTCAATGTGAAGTTGTGATATTTCATCAGAACCGTATATAACAAATTCTGTATAAAAGTTTCTAATATGTTTCTAATATCCCACACAAGTAGAACAGTGTTTAAATATAAGATTTATTAGCTTAAAACTAAATTTATGCAATGATACCAAAAATATAAAAAAAGTACAAACCTGTAATCCAAAAGTCCCCATCTTTGTCTCTTCTAGCACCATCACCAGCAACATAATAACCAGGAAATCGTTTAAAGTACGTACTTTCAAAGAGTTCATGATTTTTGTTTATTGTTCGCATCATTCCAGGCCAAGGCTTAGCAAATACTAAAAAGCCTTCAGCATCCACACCCTTTTGTTTGGTCAAATCTTCACCTTCCTCTGATAGTATACGAGCATCAACACCGAAGAAAGGTTTAGTAGCACAACCTGGTTTCATTGGATTTGCTCCAGGAAGTGAAGTAATCATATGCCCACCAGTTTCTGTTTGCCAAAAGGTATCCACAATAGAACATCGACCATTACCTACAACATTATAATACCATAGCCAAGCAGACACATTGATTGGTTCACCTACAGTACCAAGGACCTGACATAGATTTAAGAAACAAAAATATATGCATTGAAGGTTAAAGAAAGTAGATGTGAAGACCTAATAAAACGCTCTATAGAACACAGTAGTGATTTAACTGACTCAAGGTTGTTTCAAGACATTCTATTTAGTAAGAGAACATAATTATTGAACAGTCAGAATTCGGCACCGTTGAAAAATCTTAAAATCTTGACTCTGAATAAATAGTTCCAGGGGACTTAAGTCATAAAACTCTAAAGAGGAAAACTTCACAAAACGAACACTTCAAAGTGTGCATATGACAATCTATGACTGTAATTATTATAAATATCCAAGGTGACAAGGATGTGATTAGGACAGTCTAAAATAATCAGATATTTATCTACACAAGACAAATAAATAGTAAATATATGTTAATTGTATTGCTAGTTTACAGCAAAGGATGAAACGTACACGAATTAAGTACTGGCAAGTAACCAGTACTTTTGTGTATTCTTTAGTGTATTGACTGAAATTCATCTTTGTATAGTTTACTGGTAAACCTACTGATTTTTTGAACGCACCTTTAAGTCTGACATGCAACACAAGACTCCTCGAGATTGTAGACAGGTAAAAATAGACACAAAAAGTCATGGGGTTTCAGGGTCTTTTGACGACTGACTTTTAAAATCTAACACCAAAGGACAAAATGTCAGGTCATGATTACGTCACAAACTCGAATGGTAGGTCTGTCCTCATATATATCTAATACGCTTCATGAAATGACTACAGATTAACTGCAAGTAATTATACTTTAGGCTTTTGGAGTGAGAACTTAGGATCTTTTATGCGTCAACAGATTGTTGGAATTTGTAAATCGAATGTAAAGGGATATTTACAGCATGATAAAAATAATATAAAATACTACAACCAATTAACGCGGTAGTTTGTGAATGCTGGAACTTGAAATCTACTAGCTTCAATGATAAATAATCACATTTCTACTAAACCTTTTTTTAAGATAGCGTAATAATACAAAGTTACTTGAACCAAAGCTGACTATCAATTTTATCTGAACACAAGCAGTATTCACTAGCAGAACCCAGAATAAGATAGAAATTTAACGTAGCAACTCACCTTCAAAGATGTACGACTATGAGCTTTCACGTATTGATCACCAGCTTTTATAAGAGTACGAATTGCTGTTGGAGCTGTATAGAATTTCGTGACTTGGTAACGATCTACTATAGCCCAACACCGGCCTGGATCAGGCCATGTTGGAATGCCTTCAAATACTACAGTTGTTGCACCATTTAACAAAGGTCCATACACAACATATGAATGTCCTGAAAGAATTGTAATAAGTAAATTGCAGATATTCAGATATCTACTTATTTTTGACAAATGTATGACGTGCAGTTTAGCTAACTTCATTACAAATCATTTCAAAATGATAAACACAACATTTCTCACCATATACTTCACTATGCACGCTGTTAAACTTCGCCAACAGTCGAATATTATCATCACTCAAAATGTCTTAGACAAGGATGAAACACGTATAAGAAGTATGAAGAACATATGCAGGCGATCGGATACATATATGTACATATGTTGATCAGACTTTCGGTTTGGTGAAGTTAACGAATACGTAACTCAAACCAAGAAAAACTACTTCAACCTTTATTGATATGCTTATATCGGTTGACAGGTGTTGTCTAACTGTCAGTGAAATAAAAAGAAAGTACGTCGTAGCCAAAGCACTCTGCTCCAACCCATAAAGCCGTTTTAAAGCTTATAAGGAGTTGTTGTCTGAAGTATTAACAAGAAATGTGTAGGACCAGGAACGTTCAATGTCACCACTACCACTTGATTTTAGATATTTTAATGGCAGTGATCTCGTTTAATCTCGACATTTTAGAAATTGACTTGCTAACAGGTAAGAAGAACTCTTCAACTGTCTCCACAGACTATATATATATATATATATATATATATATATATATAGCATCTATTCCTGGGATAGGAGGTACAAAGATTGATTAGCTTCTGATTGACATCCCTCAAGTACGTTTGAAGTCAAACAGTACTATCACAACTAGTGTGATGAGAGCTGTCTGCTTGCGAAATTGGTAGACAACAATTCATGTCAATGTTTACGTCCCTAATCCCGGTCATGAGAAGAAACAAGAACAACGACTAACTCAACAACCAATCACAGCAGGCTTAGCGTAGGCGGATACGATTAGCAGATATATCAACGGACTATCTAAGAAACAGCAACAAAGAGATGACAGAATAACCTTCAGCAGGGAAACAACCAATCAGAAGACGTTGCCTCTCTGCTAACAATAACGAATAATAATATACATAAAAATCTATAAGTATCTGTTGATTTTCTCAATAGACGATCTTTTGCCTGGCCCTTGTCTTCTGTCGTTACACTAAGAGGAATTGTAATCAATATCAATGTTTTCTCTGCAGTCTCTAGTTGCGCACTCATCAACTGTAGCTCAACATAAAGGATGAGCAAAAAGTCAGACATTCAGGTGTAATCATCTTACAGGATGATTTTAATGTTAGATAACGGGAGTCGAATAAGAATGAAAGGCTCTTTGGCTGTACCTTTTAAGCCCCAACACATACAAGGACTGCCATTTTCGAAGATTACTGTCAACTGGAGTAAGAGGAGGTTAGAAAAAGCCTACAGGTGGTTGGGTCAAAAACATCGGAACAATATCTCCAAAATCTCTGACTATTGGTCTAGGTCATTTGGTTAGATTTAGGTTGTCTAACCCAAGACCCCCTGGATGTTAAAGAGCAATGATTGCAAAATATTAGTAGAGTGCTGAGAATTCTGTGACTTCAGGTTTAGTGAACACGCCCATGAAAACATCACTTTTTTTCTTTTAGCAAGTAGTATCGGTTTGATAAGAAAAGAAATTAGTTCTGCAAAACAACAATACTCATCGAATCGAAACTTACCTGTTTCAGATTAACATACTGTGTCAAAGGTCTACACTGTAGACAAAAAAAAAATTAAAACAATCAACCCAGAGGGATAAATTTAGTGCAACTCACCCGTTATCCACCCAGCGTCAGCAGTACACCAGTAAATATCATCATCATGATAGTCAAATGAATAAAAGAATGTTGTAGCTGCATAAACCATATAGCCACCTGTGGTATGTACAACACCTTTTGGTCGTCCTGTACTACCACTTGTATAAAGTATGAATAATGGATCCTCTGCATTGACCCATTCAACAGGACAATCAACATTTTCAGGTATGTTACTGATCAACTGGTGCCACCAAACATCACGACCAGCTTCCATTGGAACATTTAACCTGTTAAAATTATAATTATAAATTAAAAATATTTTAAAAAAATTAGATAAAAAATCACAGTAATGTCAGTAGGATATGTTGTTGTGAGAGCAGTGACAGATATTCACAAACTAAATAAAATTATTAAGTGATTGTTATATATACCATTGTAAAGCGAAAGTTAAAGCAACTTCTTTACAGATGTCAGCTTATCAAAACTTCCGTGCAGAAATAAACACATTGCATAAATATACACTAAAATTCAAGCTACAAAATTCTACATCAGCATGTAAATGGGTGTAATCAACCACGGCGGAAAGAGTATAATAATAATAATAATAATAATAATAATAATAATAATAATAATGTAAGAGATTGTAAAAGATTAAGACAAAATGAATGCAAAATAAAGAATCCACTCTGTTTCTGTTTGATCATATCGCTCATCTACATTTACTTGCACTTTATGGTGTTGCACCATAAATGATTCTGAAGTGAGGAATGCGTTTTAAAAATAAGTGATGTCATCTTGAGAAGCTGGCTTAAACATGTGTGCTATGAATGTCATCCAAGTGACTTGCATACGATTCACTTTTCGCCAGCCCTGGAAATGACTTAACAACAAGCTGCAAAAAGATAGTTAGTTACCTTGGATAAGTTTCAGTGAGAAGTATTACGACTTTCTGAGTGGCATCCAGCAGAATATACAACGTTGCCAGATATACTTCCAGATTGAAATCAATGGCAAAAAGAAATTGTCAAGTTTTAGTTGAAGATGTAGCATGAATGCATCAAATACTACGCCTGGCCTGCATCTAGATGATGTGCTGACAATTTCTATGCCTACAGTTAAAACAGTGATTCACAGTCTGTTACAGTTGCTACACCCATGCATGCAACAGGTTTGCTTTACTGTATATACGCACACAAACACAAACACACAAAATTTAGATTTTAAAATATATTACTACTAAATATCTACTGCTCTGACAGATAACATGTACTAAAACTACATGTTAACTTACTTCAATGCCAGGCAAGTGAACTAGTGTACGTTTACCGATAGAAACATCAAAAGAATATGGAATAATTTCAACACTTAGCATATGATGATAAAAAGCCTTCAAAAACAGACAAGATATTTGGAGAGGAAAAATAGAAAAGTAAAGACCAGAAATTTAGTTGTTTGTTAAACCTTTTTCATCAGAGTGCAATATAAACTCGACTTCTAGATTTAAAAAAAAGCAATTGTCAATCATGTAACGGCCTCTATAAGAAGTTCAATCCTATTTAATCAAGCCACTCATGACAATATTCCAGTACATTTTTATTAAGTATTAATAAACACTACTTAAATGTCAACTGAAACATTTTGCGCTTGATGGGTAAACACAGGAAATCACTATAGTAAGTTAATAGTGAGAACAAAGCAATGAAATGCCCAGCATATGATACATAGACTGCAGTACTTGATCGACTCCAGAAACTCACCGAACAAAAGTTACCACTTTTCTTTCAATGATATAGTTATAGATGCTTAAATGTTCCAACTCCGAGTCTACGAATACCGGATACTTTGATATTACCAACTTAAATCATATTAGCAATACCTAATAATCAGAACTTCTGTGCATAAGTTAGTGCCAGAAAATTTATTTGAGCAATTAAACACGGAGCACTGATTATAAATACAGATTGGCTGACAGTCGCTTCTGGATTCGATCGCTGGTGGGATCACAGGCGCATACTGTTGAAGAGTTCCAAACAAGGAAGAAACAGCTGTCTAGCACTCACTGATTTTCGATGGTTCTCTAACTGAAGTCAGCATTCTATGATTTATATTTTATTAATTGCACTAATTTTTGTGAATATAATGAGCATGCACTCACGTTTATCAATTTTAGCACCAATCAGACAAATTTACCACTCAAGCACAAATGCCAAATAGTCATTAAAACTCAAGCAGGAAACAATTTAAGTAGGCAAACGTTAAGCGGTCAGCCGTAGTAAAGATCAGTGACTATGTATGACCTGCAAAATCAACATCGAATCACAATGATCACTTGGTTTGAACCTCAATCTACCAGTTTCTACTTACTTGGGTAGTATCATCAAGCGTGAGTCATAGCTTAAGACGCTTAAACGGTTTAAAGAGCAGCAATATATGTCATTCTACCTAGATGAAGTGCAGACGATTTAAACCCTTAGCCAAGTTGACTTGAAACTTAAAAATGAAGTCAACGCTGAAGGTGTTGTGTGCTTAGGAGAACAATGAAAGCTTCACAATTAAACCAGCAATCTTGGAGAAGACTTAACAACATCAAAATCATCCAACTGAACTACAAATCATCTTCATCCTTTCATAAATACAATTTATCTTCCGACCAATACAAAACAACGAGAACAGACGCACAATGAAGCTATGTAGTTTAGCAAAAATATGACAAGAAACAATGTTACGTCCTACCGAAAGAAAAATGATTACTTTACACATTTTAAAAAATGTAAGAACTGCAGTGAGAAACAATGCTTAGATTTAAATAAATGAAATTATTAAGATAAGTTAAAAAAACGATATTAGATAGACTGACTACAGCCAGATATGTAGAGAAAGAATAATAGGTGCACAGAGCATACAGTTACATACCGTCTTGAATTAGTTGTAACAAGTGTGGCAAGACTGAATGTTAATCCTGAAAAAGAAATACCCCTCCCCCCCAAAAAAACTTACCCTGAAGCCGGTCGAACACCCTCTTTACTCTCACAGTTATTTATGCCATTTTTAACTTTGGGTGGAACAGCAGTAACATGTTGAAATACTACGCATCGTTGGACAGAATAACCTTTTTCTTGGCATATACTCATTGCAGATGATGCAATCGCTTTGAGCTCAATAAGCTTTGACCCTCTCCACGTCCCATCAGCAGTGATTAGAATTTTGCACCTAATTAAAGGGAAAAATTGAATGAAACTGGTCAATTTAAGACCTAACCATATAATATGAGATTTTTTTAAAACATCTATGGAATAAAGAATCGAATAATTTACGGTTATTTATTCGAACACAAGTTCAGGACATTTGCGCTAACAAATAAACTAGAAAATAATCTTGAAGCTATTAAAAGAAAAGAGAGAGGGAGAGGGAGAAATGCAGCAGAACACAGCCACCAAGAAAAGAGAAACAGTTACATAAAAAAATATTGAAAAGCTCTATTACATTTTCAAACTATACCATAATATGACTAATGTTAACTCCGATCCTGAGAAATCTGTGTATTAGACAGATTAATTGGGCAACACCTTGGATTTGACCTAAAGTCATGGTTCACTTCAATGAAGCAAGGACACTCCATAATTATAACCATAGACCACTAACCAGCACTCAAATCAAATCAGTCTCTCACTTGATATGCAGTCTTAGACTTCAGCAAAAGTTCTTAACGAAGTTGATAACGGACTAATAACCTGATGATTTACGTGTACATCATGTGGACTTTTTTGGTGCGATGTCGGTAAACCAGCACTATATCGCACTCTGAAGATGTAGAACGGTAATAATTAGTTGGAATCATTTAATTCGTTTTAAAGAAGTAATTACCTAGCCATAAGTACATTTTACTGCAAATTACAACCAAATCGGAAAAATTAATTGCCCTTTTCGTAGGAATACATGAGGAATTCTTGTCTGCAGACTAATACCAAAATGATCAAGGTAGTTTTTTTCAGTTCAACAAGGTTATCAGCAATTAACATACTCTTTGAACAAGTATAAAGTAGATAAATAAAGATGCCATTAGTAGATTTACTTAGTCTTTTCACTGAAAACCAACTGTTTGTGACAGAAATTACCTTCACGTGTGACACATTTATATTCGTAGCAGAGTTAAAGTTTTGTAACCAAGAAATAAATTTCACAGGAATATTTAGAGTTCACACACTTTCAACTATTGAATTTAGATAGTTATATTCATGTCCACCACGGATAATAATTCGTGTAAAACAGTTGTTATGATATTCGGCCTCACTCAATACATCCGGATAACCACATGTTTGTCAAAGCACTACACAGCTTCCTAAGCGTCGATAAATGTAAGGGATTTAAACTCGTGACCTATTGGTTAAAAGTTGTATTCTCAATGAAATAAGTCACAGAACCACATCGTAATATTAGGCAAAACAACGAAGACTGATCAGTCACTTATTTCATATCCAATCGCATATATTCACTGGTACTCTACATCTTTTATTACTACATTAAATGAAATACTAACTTCTAGGCACAATTCTTGAATGAACTGTTTCGGTTGATATCTAAACCTGCAGTGGACAGAAAGGTCATCATACTGAGTGATGAGGTCTCTTTGGTTGCTTTTGTATTTTAATTATGCATACATGCAACTAAATAACCACGCACACATTCATGCATCAAGTGACTAATAAAATTTATCGTATAAATGCCATACTACTACCTGATACAAACCTCGGTACGTTTTGGAAACATTTCCCGATACGAATTTAAAACAAGCAACAAAGATTAGTAAAATAGAATTTAGTAATTCATCAATTTTCGGTGGAACTATTCAGATGAATACTCGACATACAAGGATATATACATATATCATCAGGATTACATTTGGAGATGCAAGACCGATAAATAAGTCAACTACATTGAATCAATCATATGAAATAACATGTGTGAGTGATATTCAGGTCATTTGGCAGGGTTTGTACCCTTAAACCAAAAGTTGGGGATCAAATGCATAACTCCATACACAACAGTCAGTTTTCTTACTTAACAGGGTTCTATTGAATAGGAAAGTTATATTCTTCCGAATCGCTTTATTAATTTATTATGATACTGTATCATGAAATAAGTAAGAAGGAAATAAGTAATAAGCCTTTCAATTCTATCTTAGCTTGTCAAATAACTTGGAATTTACAAACCGCTACTTACGATTCCCCCATCAAAAGCCAAGGTTTTCGGGCATTCTTAAAATTTCTCCAACATGTGTAAACATCTTGTATGACTAGACGAGTATTAAACTGAATTCTGTAATCCCGTAATGATGGGAAGAATCAAAATACCAACCACATATGTACGCAAGACACACATGATCAAACAGAAATTATAAAAAGGTATTTACCCGGCATCCATGATTCGATCAGCCAGCGCAGAAGCAGAGAATCCACCGAATACAACTGAATGTACAGCACCAAGACGAGTGCATGCAAACATGGTCATTAGTAGTTCTGGGACCATGGGCATATAAATGGCAACGCTGTCACCCTTTCGAACACCCAGGTTTTCGAGCATTTTTGCAATTCGTTTAACCTATATGAGTGATCAGGAACAAAAAACAATTATGCAGTTAAATAAAGGACTGTAAAAATTACTTTTGGATATCCTGAGTAAAACTGCTTTATTCACTATGCAATCACAAGATAAAAAGGTTTTTTGCTAATACCAACCACAATTCGCTGACTTTCAAACGAAATCATCAAAACAACCTCATCCGAATAACAAAACGTCAAACTTAAGCAGACACCAGCAACAGTTATTTCTAAATGAATTACATATGATTTAGATTAATGCGTTACATAAATAGGAGATATACAAGGCGAAACTAATGATACTTAATAAATTAAAATTAGAATAGACCTTATTAAGTTCAAATATGTAGATTGTATCATAAACTTACAGCTTACGATGCAGAGCAAAATTACATCCCATAACCTTACCTAATTTATTTCCCAAAAACCTGGAAAAAGTCGAACAGCTGGACAAAAACAGTGGTAAGAGAAAAAGAGCATACACAAACGTTCACAGTGCACTTATCTAAAAACATATATTCAATTAAAATGCTTTAATTGCCTCGTAACGGAAAACAAGGTGAGTCCTTTTTTTCTTGAATTACTAATATAAAAAATAAACACTTCATTGGAAAACAAAAAATTCGATAGCACAAAATACTCAATCGGTTGTGACTTTTTTCACAAAATAATATCACAGATTCTGAGACAAACAGGACGAAGCTTCGTAATCAATTAATGAAGACAGTTTCACTAACCCTACAAGTTTATGTAACAATGATGAATACAAAAGACATGTGAACTTAAACAATGCGTAACTCAACAGTATGAGGACTGATTAGATCTATTTTAGCACTACAAGTGGAAGATGTTACAGATGGGCGACGGGGAGCGCCCGTATGCGGCCTGAAAGTACCACGAAAAATGTAACAGACTTTCTTACTATGAAAAATATGATGCAGCCATTCACTAACATATTTCAGATAAACTTCCAAAGTGAAACCTTTGAAATATTACGTACAGACAACTGCTAACTCTTAAAGTACTAGACATTGTAGAAAGTTTCCATGAGTGTTTTATTTTGGTAAAATAACTCATGCTCCCTTGTGAATAGCAGTCACAGCCCGCGCTCTCCCTCTCCTCCCAAAATTAGTACGGGGAGAATTGTGGTTAGATCTACTTCCCATATTAGTTTCGATGTCAATTTGTTGCACCTCATTACATTTAAGGCTAATTATCTGACAGGTCGTCATAAAAGGATTAAATTATGTAAGCAACTCAGATTTTCATAAGGTGGTAAGTCATTAGGAACTACTTAGCTAGTGAGGTAAGATCTTCAGATGCGTCTTCAAGGATAAAAAACAATCTTTACAGACATATTGACTTAATATTAAGTTTTAGACATAAGTCATTAATAAGACATAAACATAAACAAATAGTTTGCATAATTCGGTGAAGTGATATTGTGATAACCACGTAAGTTTAATACAATTACTAATATAATTACCTTAGACAGCATCTCAGAGTAGGTAAGACGACATGTATCATTCGGGTCATTACCTTCCCACAGAATTGCAATCTTATCACCGAGGCCTTTTTCAACCTGTAGATCCAAAGCATTGTAACATATATTTGTTTTTCCATCTTCGAACCACTTGACAAAAACTGGCCCTTTCCGGTAGTCGAAATTGTAACTCAGACATTTATCGAAGGTAGGTGGTTTTTGCCAATGAAACTTCATGGCATATTCCAACCAAAATTCTTTAGGATTGCTTAGGGCTCTGTTGCACATCAAGCTGTATTCTTCACTTGACTTAACATGAGCTGTTTTTCTGATAGAGTCATTGGGTTGAATTACAGACATGTTTTTTAAGGCCTGATTGCTGCAAGTAAATTTCCGTTCGTGGGATAAGGGGACCGGAGGTTGTACAACTTTTGGGGACCAAAACGACGATCTAAAAAAGAGCCCAAGAGTGGTGTTAGACGGACGGGCAAATGAGCACACAATCATGTTGCTGTTTGACACAACACAGGAAAGCGACTACGGTTAAAAAAGAACGAACCCAATATATGCCCGATTATAGACGAACAAGGTCGAGTACGTAACAATGTCACGTGAAAACCCGCCTTTCCATGGCAACTTTCAATTTGTACCGAACTGCATATTTTATTAATTTTTCATCCATTGTATTTTAATTTGATGTTTAGCGTAGTTTTAAAAACACCTGATGAAGGGATTTCGCAGTCGTCCCAGTCGGGAATTATTCTCGTAGTCCTCAGTTTCCCTTCTATTGTATTACTCACATAGTGGGATTCCCCTTTGAATGCTTGCATTTCTACTTGGCGAGTGTTGATATGGCCTTTATAATAGGAAACCCAAGGTTAACCTCTGAAAACAGTTTCCGTTTTGAGCTTAAAACTTGACGTGACATCCACTCCAATATCGTTTATACGAGCTAGAATAAACCAGTATGATTTCTTTGTGCTCGCTTTTTGATTGTTAGTTAGGAGAAGTGCTGGGATTAATTATATGCTGTTTGTAGTATGCGGTGTGTTAAGGCTTTGTTGCTACTGTAAATGGAGTTTATCCTTTCACCAGTTAGTCCGGTATCGTCGTCAAAAGAAAGGAGACGATAATAATAGATATAATTAGTGTAGGTTATTTAAACTAAAAGACGGAAAAAGAAATAAAGAAAACGTAAAAACAGACAGCTAATTAAATTCGAAGTTGATATATATAATATCAGAAATAGCAATAATAATAAGTGCAGTTGTTAGAGTTGTCAGGAGAGTAAGACGGGAGAGAATGCAAAGAAGTAAAACGACGAATTTAGTTGTACACCCTTGAATGGTGTAGGGAATTTTAAGGAGAGAGGCCATTTGGACGCAGTCCTTTAGTCGCTTCATGACTGTCCAGACATCGCTTAAAGGTGTCCACAGACGCTGCCATAGCTACATCTGCCGGTAAGGAATTCCAGGGATGGCAAACCCGTAGTGAAAAGAAGTGGGAGCGCACCCGGGGCCTTGCCCTCTGGTGAGCTATCTTTCTAGGATTTCCACGAGGAAGCCAACACCTACTCAATGGCAAAACACCCTTTTTTGGGTGGTTCTGGGCATTTGTTATTTTTTAGGTAGTAATCAAATCCCCCCTAAGCCCACGGCAGCTAAGTGTGAATAGGCACAATTTCTTTAGCCTTTCATCATATGGTTTATTTCGGAGACCAACCACTTCTTTTGTCGCCCGTCTCTGGACTCTTTCCAAGAGGTTGACGTCTCTTCTAAGCAGTGGGGTTGCAGTGATATTATGCACTTCAAGGTGTGGTCTGACGTATGTTTTGTACAACCTTAGAAAGAGCTCGGGAGTGAGTGCACCTAATTGTCTATGTGTAAAGTTTATGACCGCATATGCCCTCGCTACATCCCCCGTGTAATTTACGCTTGTGTCCATTTTCTCCGTTAGAACTAGACCTAAGTCACGCTCCGACGTTTCGCAGGACAAGCTTTCGTTGCACAGGGTGTAACTTGCATTATGCAGTCTACAGGTGCGTAACTTCACTACTTTGCACTTTTTCAGGTTCATGCCACTGGCTACCGCCCAGTCTTCCAGAAGCTTTAGATCTGCCTGCAGCCTATCTGAGTCTTCCGGACACTTTATTGCCCTCCATATCTTTACGTCATCAGCGTATAGAAGAGTCGGGCAGCTTAGACGTCATGGTAAGTCATTGATAAAAATCAAAAACACCAGTGGTCCTAGGATGGAACCCTGCGACACTCCTGATGATGAGCTGTGCCAAGATGATCGGACTCGATTGACCTAAGCGCAAAATCTCCTTTCAGCTAGGTAGTGCTTCAACCATGAGAGAAGCGGCTTACCTGTACCTGCCTAACTTATTTTGTGTAGGGGAAGGTCATGGTGAACTGTGTCAAATGCCTTCTGAAAGTCTAGGAAGACCACGTGGACTGGAACATTTATATCCCAGTATGACGTACAATCGTACCAAGCTGATTATAGATTTGTTGTACAAGATCTGCATTTCCTGGAACGATGTTGGGCTTCATGGAGTCTATTAGTCCTGTCGAGGTAATCCCTGCTGTGATCATCAATTATACTTTCCAGTACTTTTGATACCACTGGGAGTAGGGCTACTGGTCTATAACTAGTGGCATTTCGCCTACCCCCACCCCTGAAGATCAGAGAAAGGATGGCTCTTTTCCCCTCCCTTGTCAGCTTTCTCGAATCTATTGTGTTGGAACAAGTCGCATAAGGGCTTACAGAGAGCTTTGGAGCACTGTTTCAGAACAGATGGCCTGATGTCGTCGCAACCTGGGGACTTTGCAGATGTGAATCTCTGTAGCTTCCCTAGTACTACTGCCGGATATATTTGGAGAGTAGCCACTAGGTCTTCCTCCTGTGAAACAGTTATGCCATCATTTTGGTCCCTACCGGTAATACACACACTGCTGTTCAACTGTTTGGCGAAGGCTAAACTGAATGTTTCCACCATCTCCAGACTAGTGAGATATTGACCTTTTGCGCCTGCTTAGGCGCATGGCTCAAGGTTGGTTGGTTTTCTTTCCGACATGAATCGATACAAGTTTTTGAGGTTCGCCAGGAATTTATCGGCAAAGTAAGCCCGAAATGACATCCTGTCACTTCTGACTCTCAAAATGCACCGGTTCCTGAGTTCCAGGCATGCGTTGTGGTCGGTTTAACTCTCGGACAATCACCGCGTAAACCAAGCCTTTGCTTTGCTCGCAGAACACGTTGCCATGGTGACCACTTTCTGAACTGTGTGGTGACTAAAGGGACGGTATCAGAGATTGCTGTATGAATAATCTCTTTTACCACTTCCCAGCGTTCATCCACAGATAGCTCATCTCATGCCAAGGGCAAGTCTGCGTCGGACAAAAGCCTCCGCATCTCGGCATATTCCGCTTTAATTGGCACAGACATATATATGTTTATTCCTATCTATGTAGGACACACCAGTTGTACAGGCATGGATAAGTATTATTTACATTACATGAATTTGATTTATAGTGAAATTACATCGTTGCTGTCCTCTCTGATATAAGTTAGTGAGTACAATCTGATAGCTAGTCGTTCAATGGAGCACATTAACAAATATAGAAATATTGTCTTCGCATTAACAAAAAATCCCAAGTATGTGTTGGATAAATTACAAATATTTGGAAAAAAATAAAGCTTGAAGTCAATTCCTCCATATAACTTTGTTGTGTGCGGCATCGTATCTTGTTCTTGTTTTATGTTCAAATTAGGTATTAATTTGAAATGAGTGATTTATTTGTATGATTTTGACATCATTTTTATTGCAAGTAACACCAGATGTGAATTCTACTGAATGCAGATTAATATTGGTTATTGTCAGGCAGATTCGTTTTACTGCACCCACGTCAGCCAAGACCGCCATTTGTCACTGCATGGTTGTTCCATACGAGTAAGTTGATTAACACGTAGAAAGCTATATGTAAGCCATTTTAGATCATTGACAGTGCTTGTATAGAATGCTGTACAGCGTCTTGTTATGGTGACAGTGGATATTCCGAGGATGCTGAGTTATTACTAGCCAAACCTTGAGGGATGATATATGAGTAAGTGATTTCAGTTGTTTCTCAGCTTCAGTCTGGATGTAGATCAGTGCAACTTCTACTACAAGGCAAATACAACCGAAGAGGCGAGCAGAAAAGTACCAGAGGGCAGAGAAAAAATATGTGGAGTGGGACATATATGTTTATACTCGTTGTACATTGTAATTTAGTGAACAAATATTTATTTCTACTAAGTCTTTTTATGCATCTATGCGACTAGTTTATTTATAGTTTTTAGAGTAGTAAAGGTATTTAAGCGCGTTGCTTAGGTACTGTAGTAGACTAATAGTTGATTCGTTCTAGGAATAAATAGTTTATTTATATAATCAGTAGAGTGAAACAGTCTGTACAGAGAGCGTTCGAAACTTATAACTGAAGAGCAAGTCCTGACATCTAGGGACAGGCTATTCCATATTTTAGAATTTATGACTGTGAAGAAGTTTTTACGGAGTGTTGACTTAAAGGCTTTCACTGTCACTGTACAAGTTTGGTTACGCAGATCGTAAGAGCCTTCTTGTGCGAATTGTATGTCCTTACTGTCTGAGAATGATATTTTGTGAGGGACCTTAAAGAAGAATATTAGGTTTATAATAAGTCGTCTTGTCCAAAGTGGGTCAAGATTTAGAATCTTTCAGCGTGAGATGTAGTCTTTCGTACAATCGTAGCCAAGTAGTTTGGAGGTAAAATATCGTCTGATACTTTCCATCCTTAGCTTGTCACGTGTGCGAGTGCTGCTTATAATAAATGGACAGTACTCTAGTAGTGGTCTTACATGTGTTTTATACAGAATTAGCTTTGCTTCATTGTCGTGAAAGTTCCTAAGTATGCATCCTAAGAACATCCTCGACTTTCGAGTCTGTGATGCCACTCGCTCAGAGAATGTCAGGTCACTAGAATACCTCAGGCCTAAGTCAACGACACTTCGTAGTCTGGTTAGGTTAGCAGATTGAAGCGTCAATTTCAAGTCAATTGAGGGTGCGCCAAAGCAGATCCAGCCACATTTGTTCAGGTTAAACTGTAGATTCCATAAAGACGACCAAGCAGTCACTTTATCTAATTCTTTTTGCACAACGTTCTCAAAGCACCCTAGGTCATCAGATTGGAATGTATAAGCTACTTTTAGATCATCTGCAAAGATGACTGGTTTCCCATGTGAGAGGCAAGCGCATATGTCATTGATATATAGCGTAAATAGGAAGGGCCCAATGACACTACCTTGTACTACACCAGAGGTGATTGGGCTAGGTTTCGAAGTTATAGATCCGAGCTTAACTATTTGGGACCTGTTGTTAAGGAATGATTTAAGCCATCCTAATAGTGGGTCACGTATTCCTAAGAATTTCAGCTTATGTATTAGTAGTAAATGGTCGACACGGTCAAATGCCTTAGAAATGTCAAAGTAGATGACAAGTACTAGTTGCCGTCTGTCACGACTGCTGGTCACAAAATTAAAGAAGTCTAGGTGGCATGTAAAACAAGATCTGGATTTTAGGAATCCATGTTGATTCGGACTTATAATGTTGCAGCCAAGCATATGATTGATTAGGTTATCTTTAACTAGTCTCTCCATAATTCTAGATGCGATAGATGTGATATTGATCGGCCTGTAATTGCTGACTTCTGTTCTCGAGCCAGATTTGTGCTTAGGGATAACAAATGTTGTTTTCCATATATCAGGGTAAGTTTGAGTTTCTAGGGACATTGTGAATATTTTAAGCAGTAGTAAGGGAATGTCAGGGCCACCATATTTATAAAAATAGGATGATATGCCGTCAGTACCGAAACCTTTTGAGCATTTTAGGGTTCTTATAGTTTGTCTGATGTTAGCATAAGTAAATTCAACAGTACTAACTAAGTTTGGTGTGTGTAGAGATGGAGTTTGTGCCATATTAGTAGCAGGGTGTATATCGAGTAACCGGACTGTGGGCTTAAGGTAGTTACCTGCAAAAGTTTGGTTAAACAATTCACACATGTCTGCAGAATTAGTGCAATGCCCATCTTTGTCTGTGAGGAGAGAAATGCTGTTAATTTTGCGGTTCATTTGCTTCTGTAAGATTTCTGTGAGTGCATACACTCTAGAAGGACTGGCTACTGCGATGCGTTCTTCTTTTCTCATACGGAAATCTCGAGCTTGTGAGGTGGAGCTAAGGGTGTTAAGTATTAAACCTAGTGTGCCAAAGTCGTGGTGTTTGAAGTAGTTTGTTGAGAGTCTTTTCAGTTTCGTACGATCCTTTGGTTTTATGAATGACTTTCTATGTGGAGAAAGCTTAAGTGTTTGGAGTGGAATGACAGCATCTAAGCATGTGTTGGAGTTATGGTAGAAGATGCTCAG
Organism: Trichobilharzia szidati; assembly: GCA_944472155.2. NCBI lineage: Eukaryota > Metazoa > Platyhelminthes > Trematoda > Strigeidida > Schistosomatidae > Trichobilharzia > Trichobilharzia szidati. The sequence goes on from OX235274.1 coordinate 56,412,422, forward strand.
AGCTCTCGAGAGGTCATCAGTAGTGAAGTATTCGCCCCATTCGGAGGATCTTAGCACTGATTCTACTAAGGTCCAGCCTCCCTTACTGTAGTTCCTATATATTACTTGTTGTGAAGTGGATGTATGAGCTGCATTGCTATTCAGTGGAAGTGGCAGAGCACACATCACTGTTTTATGGTCACTACCTGAAAATTTAGAACCCACTAAGATTGAGAGGGGACTTATATCGTGACAGAATATTAAGTCCAGTACGTTGTCACCTCTTGTAGGGATAGTGACAGTTTGTTTCCAGCCGAAAATGTTCAGTGTGCCTGAAAGCTGGTCATATTTAGTTGGCCCTGTTAATAAATCCCAGTTGATTTCGGGTAGGTTGAAGCCTCCACATATGATCTTATGCTCGTATGGGAGAGTGGATACTTGCTCCGGTACATTTATAAGTTGTGTCTCGTAATCACCAAAGGTGCCAGGTGCTCTGTAGATACATTCTATTAGTAGTGTGGCACTTCTGAGGTGTACGTTGACCTATAGGTTGTCATGCATGTCATTGAGTTCCCTATTTTCTAGCTGTAATACACTGTGTCCAGGAAGTACATTAGGCAGCCTCCTCCATTACCACTCTTCCTGTCACAGCGAAAATGTGTGTAGCCATCGATGCTTATCACTATGTCTGGTATATTGGAGAGACACCGTGATTCTGTAATAATAATTATTGGGGGTTTGTATACCAGCGTGTGTGCCCTGAGCATCGGTAGTTTGTTAAGGATAGATCTAGCATTAATAAGTATTAAGTAGAGTTGAGATTTGAGGTAGTGTTTGAACTATTTAAGCTCGTCTATAAGGTTCAAGTGTGGATCAGCATCCACTGTTTCCGCGTGGCATAACAACCCTCTGTTGCAACTTGTTTGGGTACCATGTTCACCTATGTCTGTCGAGTTACTATCCAATTTTTTAGTGAGTAATGGGTTTGATTATTAGATAAACTATGTGATGACGTAGTTCTAGGCTTGGGTAGGTTGGAGACTTGGGTTGTAGTTTTTATTTGGCCTATGCTTGTACAGTCATTGGGTGTGATTAATAGTTTCGTGTGTACTAGCCCATGTCTGTTTTCTTCCCGATAGGGAGCCGACATTAGTGCTATGGGTTCAGAAGGGTTAACATCCCCACCAGCTGTTCGGTTGGCGCTGACAGGGATGTGTTGGATAAAAATCATTGGTACCTTGTGATGACCATGACTTGTTAATCTGCCTATTGTGTGGGGACATTCCAAGAGACCTTACATGGGTGTCATTATATGCATAGCTGCACTGTGGTTTGTTTCCCAGAATACTTGTTCCGTATAATCTGCCAAAGTTAGTTTGTGTGTCATACTCTGTAGACCCTGGGTAGCTGAGCTCCAAGTGCTGTCACTCATGCTACTTTGCGTGATAGCTACTAGTGTGACTTGGCACAGTATGCGAGTAGGTTGTGTCGTTATTGTCCTCGGACTCTATGTCCTTAATTTTGTTTTTAATTTAGTCGCTGGCATAGTTTCGAATATTATTTACCTTAAAGTGTGAGTTATTCTTGGGAGTTTGAATATGTTGGGGATTCTTCGCAACAAGTGGTGTATTTCGGCATGTTTTGTTACTGAGTTCCATTTGTGTTGTCACGTTTTGGCTAGGAGATGATGTTGTCAGCTTACGAGAGGGATTGGCTTCCATCTTATGGCTGTCCACAGACATATCTAGATCCACGGTAGAGGGAGGAGAGGTTAATTTAGGAGTAAGACTATAGTTCACAAGTCTTTCGTTTGGTTTCGTTTTCTGTGGAGCTATTTTTGTGAGATTTGAGAGGGAGGAGGCTATGAGTTCTACCGTGTTGGCAGTGTGTTCATCTATTTTAGTGGCTTGCGGTGTCTTGCCATTAGGTCTATTGAGGTGATTGTAAGCAAGCCTTTCAATCACTGTCTTATCTGCTACAACTTTTACTTGTTTGTATCTTGTGTCCTGTAATAAGATACGTTGTGTGTTGGTGAATTTTTTAGCCTCTGTCAGAGTTTCAAACTGAAGGCGTATAGGACAGCAGTGGTCGTGCTGACCCTTCTTCAGTCTGTGACATTTTGTTTGGCAGTTAGGCCCTTTCGCCGCCCTAAGTAAGATGCTTTGAACCTTATTCAACCCCTCATTACCTGGTATATTATAGACAATCACGCTTAGTTTAGTATCAAGTCTTTTGACAACCTCTGTTGTGATGAAGTTTATCAAGGAGTCTACCTTAGTTACGGATTCTGTGTCAAGTTCGTCAGGGTTTATGGTCCTAGTCAAGATGTTCAGAGGTGCAAGTTCACAGACCTGTGATTTTATATCACTAATCTGTGTTGATAGTTCAGATAAGTTGGCCAAATTTTCTGAAAAACCTGCACTCATAACTTTACTACACCTTATATCCCGCATCTCAGTCTTCAGTTCTTCTACAGACAGCTTTAGTCGTTCTATTTCTGAAGTAAGTGTTGGAGCTGGACTTGGTATCTGAAGTTTTGTGACACGTGCATAAGGTGAAGTGAAGAGGTTTATGTCAGGACCAGGTGCTGAGTTTGTAGAGGCAATGCTACTACTGGTTGTCAGCATATTTTCGCCCTCAGTTTCAGCCACAGTAGATGGTAGTGACGCGGCAGCTCGACGCTTTCGGCGTATTGGCAAGCTGTGTGCCTCACTTCCATACTTCGTGGGAGTTGTTCTGCTTGTTGTTGCGAGCATAGATGTACTATTAGTCATCAGGTTAACAGGTGACTGAGTTCGTGACTCTTTTGTATGACTAACCATAACTAATTAGTGAGAGAGTTATTGGTTGCAATTATGGAACTGGAGAAACACTTGTGCGAGTCTCACAGCGAAAATATAAATATATAGCGAATAAAGCTAAAATGTAACGCAAATGTTGAACGTACCGCTTAGTCAATTCTTCGATATCAGTCAGGAGCCTAGTCTGTGCTTCAGTAAAAACCCCCAATAAGTCGCAGACTTCTATCAGCAGCCGCCCTCGCTGCCTCCGAAATGAATCTGGAATCGCCGGAAAGAATTAGCAACAATGAATTCCGCGAGCGGACCAATCAACAAGACAAAGCTCAGAAAATATGCTGAAGGAAGCAGGGATGGACCAGGCACACGCTGAGGAGACTGTCGAATGACATCACGCGCCAGACCATCACTAAAGTGAAGCCCGATTCGGAAATGACGGGTGGGGGCAGTTAAAAAGGACAACAGAAAGTAAGGCAAAGTGGAGATGCGCTGTTGAGGCTCTATCTTCAACTCGGAACTAAAGAAAACAATGAGTAATAAATATAGAATTTATGATGTTTTTTGCAACATGTTGGCATCCGCCGCTGACAAAACATACTTAACATCTCTGTTTATATTTAGTGCAGGTGTAGTGAAAGCTGTCTGTTAGCCGAAATTATAAACAGCAATTTACGTCAATGTTTATGTCCCAAATCTTGGTCATGAGAAGGCACAAGACCAATCACTAACCTTGAGGAACTCAACAACCAACCACAGCAGACTTAGCGTGGGAGGATACGATTAGCAGATATATCAACGGATCGTCTCAGAAACAGCAACAAAGAGATGACAGAATAACTTTCAACAGGAGAACAACCAATCATAAGACGTTACCTCTCTGCTAACAATGATGAATAATAATATACATAAAAATCTATAAATATCTGTTGTTTTTCTCAATGGACAACCTGTTGCCTGGCCCTTGTCTTCTGTCGTTACAAAGGAACATATATATTAACCATAAGGTATTCTGCCTTTTACACTAATTATTTTATACACAGTTTGATCTTAGGATACAGGCTTTTGTGCCGATCAGCTCTCTCTCTAGTTACGAATCCAAGACTTTTTTCTCGCTAAGACCACAACGCAGCCATCTGGTGGATTCAAAAACAAGATTGACTAAATAAATGAGTTGTTCTTCAGTGATGGAAAGGGTCAGTAAGTCACATCTCTCTTATTCTTATATAGCACAAGTTAAAGTGATTGTTAATATGGCTGTTGAAATAGCCTTAGAAAAAGCACTAAAACACCATATTCCGTAGTCACAAGGGCTTCAGCCACGGACATAAACCCCATCTCGCATGCCAATTCTCAAGACTCGTCTATATATATATGTATTTATTCCTGTTTATGCGGGAACATACCAATTGTACTGGCATGGATAAGTTATTATATAAATTACACATATTTCGATGTATGCTGAATTTACAGTTTGTTTGTTCTTTCTGACATTACAGTCAATCGGAACAGTCTGCGAAATAGTCTGTCTGTGTAACACATAAAGAGATCTAGAAATACTGTCTTCGTATTAACAAAAAACCCACACATCAGATGAATGTAATACAAATATCTGGGAAAAATAAAGCTTGAAGTCAATTCTCCTATATAACTTTGTTGTGAGCAGCATCCTTGAGTTAATGTTCATTGATTTCTAATGTCGAGATCATTGATATATTTATTCCAACTTTTTCAGCAGTCTAATCGTAATTTTAAAGTAGGAAAGAAATTTGATTGTGGATACGAAAACTAAACGCCTAAATTTTCACAGTCGAGCACTGAAACGGCACAGGCAATACCATGTGGACATGATACTGCGCATGTATCCTTTGGCAGTCAGTGCGTGACACACAGCAAAAGAGAAAAGAGACGCTCAAGATGTCATAAGACCTAGAAAGTGTCTTCCAGAGAAGGAGGCGAATGCCAGGCCTGCAGCGTTTCCGTTTGTAAAACATTCAGCATTTGAATACAATTTTCGCAAACGATGGGTACACTGCCATTGTTCTAGCACATCTGCCCACTTTGTCGCCCAGGCACAGTCTCACATAGCGTGCCCCTTTCGTGTCTGGAAACAGTCTCATGCAGCTGCTCACCAGCTAACACCACACTACCAAAAACTGGTAAAAACAGTAAGAAGGACAATCCAGCCCAACGGACTTTAAATGCCAATCTTCATTGAGGGAAGACTCCCAAGGTTACACCTACAACATCAGATGAAGATGGAATTACCAAAGCACCGCTTGCATCCACTAGCAAGCTTGGCAACATAGCAAAGGCCGGTCAGAACCTGATTAAGTCCAAAGTTACTGACACTGCAAAGGAGGGCAAGCAACCAAAAGTCAAACCTGGGTATGAGGTCAGTTGGTCCAATTCCCTTATCTTGTTTAGTATACCCGTGTGCAATGGTAGCTTGCTTGAAGAGTGAGCCCTGTTTGATCAGGTACAGTGGCCCAGTTCGTGCAATAAATTAGCTCTGAACATCAGTTCAGCGAAACTGCACAGGCTGTACAGTACTGTCCACGTACCTCAGCGTAAGTCACCCCCATTAATGGTTACACCGGGCTCTGCCAGAGAGGCTGAAAGGATACTATTAATGACTGAGGTAGTAGCTATTGACAAATGTTATAGCATAAGAGTGAGAAATGATAGGGCGTGAGCAAATGGCGAGGGAGTCACCGGAACTGATGCCTTCTACCTCTGTGGTTATACACGGCGTTCTGGAGCTGGAAACTGGCATTGCTAGTGAAAAACACATACATGACGTGCAGCAATGGAGATAGCTGTCATCTCAGATGGCCCTTGGTGCTTCTGGGGCAATCTCCATTTCCCGACTACCTCATCCCGCTCATTTCACACTGAATAGTTCCCCAAGACTGCTAGGTGTCAAATTCAATTCCCAGGTGTAGTTGTGACTGGAGGTTTCTGAGTTCACCTCTCAGCCCTCTCACATTACTATAAAGGCAGCTAAAAGTGAGTCTCACAACTTCAGCGTGTTGTGTGATAGTTGACGTTACGTTGTCTGCTGGAAGAAAACATTTATATATACATAAAAACATTAATGTTCTTTTCACATTCACATACTTTCCCTTTCTGATATTCTGTTGCTGAGCGTACTCTTCTATATACCTCCTGGTCGAGGTCGAACAACCCAACATTTAAATTGAAATGACCATTTAAGTAAATTCAAACTCAAATTCCATGAACGATCCGATGCTACCATTTGAAAACGCTGGCCAACATTCTGTACAACGAGTATTCTTGATCTGAAATAAAGAAGCAACTGGTTTTCAAACAGTTTTCAATGTATTACTCAACTTACATGTACAGTCTGCCATGCTGACACAAATGGCGCCAATGGAGAGTTCTAGAATAGACCTCGGCCCCATTCCATGCGCTAAAACAATCCAACATGACCTAACTTAGTTTTCGTATCCACAATCAAATTTCTTTCCTACTTTAAAATTACGATTAGACTGCTGAAAAAGTTGGAATAAATATATCAATGATCTCGACATTAGAAATCAATGAACATTAACTCAAGGATGCTGCTCACAACAAAGTTATATAGGAGAATTGACTTCAAGCTTTATTTTTCCCAGATATTTGTATTACATTCATCTGATGTGTGGGTTTTTTGTTAATACGAAGACAGTATTTCTAGATCTCTTTATGTGTTACACAGACAGACTATTTCGCAGACTGTTCCGATTGACTGTAATGTCAGAAAGAACAAACAAACTGTAAATTCAGCATACATCGAAATATGTGTAATTTATATAATAACTTATCCATGCCAGTACAATTGGTATGTTCCCGCATAAACAGGAATAAATACATATATATATAGACGAGTCTTGAGAATTGGCATGCGAGATGGGGTTTATGTCCGTGGCTGAAGCCCTTGTGACTACGGAATATGGTGTTTTAGTGCTTTTTCTAAGGCTATTTCAACAGCCATATTAACAATCACTTTAACTTGTGCTATATAAGAATAAGAGAGATGTGACTTACTGACCCTTTCCATCACTGAAGAACAACTCATTTATTTAGTCAATCTTGTTTTTGAATCCACCAGATGGCTGCGTTGTGGTCTTAGCGAGAAAAAAGTCTTGGATTCGTAACTAGAGAGAGAGAGCTGATCGGCACAAAAGCCTGTATCCTAAGATCAAACTGTGTATAAAATAATTAGTGTAAAAGGCAGAATACCTTATGGTTAATATATATGTTCCTTTGTAACGACAGAAGACAAGGGCCAGGCAACAGGTTGTCCATTGAGAAAAACAACAGATATTTATAGATTTTTATGTATATTATTATTCATCATTGTTAGCAGAGAGGTAACGTCTTATGATTGGTTGTTCTCCTGTTGAAAGTTATTCTGTCATCTCTTTGTTGCTGTTTCTGAGACGATCCGTTGATATATCTGCTAATCGTATCCTCCCACGCTAAGTCTGCTGTGGTTGGTTGTTGAGTTCCTCAAGGTTAGTGATTGGTCTTGTGCCTTCTCATGACCAAGATTTGGGACATAAACATTGACGTAAATTGCTGTTTATAATTTCGGCTAACAGACAGCTTTCACTACACCTGCACTAAATATAAACAGAGATGTTAAGTATGTTTTGTCAGCGGCGGATGCCAACATGTTGCAAAAAACATCATAAATTCTATATTTATTACTCATTGTTTTCTTTAGTTCCGAGTTGAAGATAGAGCCTCAACAGCGCATCTCCACTTTGCCTTACTTTCTGTTGTCCTTTTTAACTGCCCCCACCCGTCATTTCCGAATCGGGCTTCACTTTAGTGATGGTCTGGCGCGTGATGTCATTCGACAGTCTCCTCAGCGTGTGCCTGGTCCATCCCTGCTTCCTTCAGCATATTTTCTGAGCTTTGTCTTGTTGATTGGTCCGCTCGCGGAATTCATTGTTGCTAATTCTTTCCGGCGATTCCAGATTCATTTCGGAGGCAGCGAGGGCGGCTGCTGATAGAAGTCTGCGACTTATTGGGGGTTTTTACTGAAGCACAGACTAGGCTCCTGACTGATATCGAAGAATTGACTAAGCGGTACGTTCAACATTTGCGTTACATTTTAGCTTTATTCGCTATATATTTATATTTTCGCTGTGAGACTCGCACAAGTGTTTCTCCAGTTCCATAATTGCAACCAATAACTCTCTCACTAATTAGTTATGGTTAGTCATACAAAAGAGTCACGAACTCAGTCACCTGTTAACCTGATGACTAATAGTACATCTATGCTCGCAACAACAAGCAGAACAACTCCCACGAAGTATGGAAGTGAGGCACACAGCTTGCCAATACGCCGAAAGCGTCGAGCTGCCGCGTCACTACCATCTACTGTGGCTGAAACTGAGGGCGAAAATATGCTGACAACCAGTAGTAGCATTGCCTCTACAAACTCAGCACCTGGTCCTGACATAAACCTCTTCACTTCACCTTATGCACGTGTCACAAAACTTCAGATACCAAGTCCAGCTCCAACACTTACTTCAGAAATAGAACGACTAAAGCTGTCTGTAGAAGAACTGAAGACTGAGATGCGGGATATAAGGTGTAGTAAAGTTATGAGTGCAGGTTTTTCAGAAAATTTGGCCAACTTATCTGAACTATCAACACAGATTAGTGATATAAAATCACAGGTCTGTGAACTTGCACCTCTGAACATCTTGACTAGGACCATAAACCCTGACGAACTTGACACAGAATCCGTAACTAAGGTAGACTCCTTGATAAACTTCATCACAACAGAGGTTGTCAAAAGACTTGATACTAAACTAAGCGTGATTGTCTATAATATACCAGGTAATGAGGGGTTGAATAAGGTTCAAAGCATCTTACTTAGGGCGGCGAAAGGGCCTAACTGCCAAACAAAATGTCACAGACTGAAGAAGGGTCAGCACGACCACTGCTGTCCTATACGCCTTCAGTTTGAAACTCTGACAGAGGCTAAAAAATTCACCAACACACAACGTATCTTATTACAGGACACAAGATACAAACAAGTAAAAGTTGTAGCAGATAAGACAGTGATTGAAAGGCTTGCTTACAATCACCTCAATAGACCTAATGGCAAGACACCGCAAGCCACTAAAATAGATGAACACACTGCCAACACGGTAGAACTCATAGCCTCCTCCCTCTCAAATCTCACAAAAATAGCTCCACAGAAAACGAAACCAAACGAAAGACTTGTGAACTATAGTCTTACTCCTAAATTAACCTCTCCTCCCTCTACCGTGGATCTAGATATGTCTGTGGACAGCCATAAGATGGAAGCCAATCCCTCTCGTAAGCTGACAACATCATCTCCTAGCCAAAACGTGACAACACAAATGGAACTCAGTAACAAAACATGCCGAAATACACCACTTGTTGCGAAGAATCCCCAACATATTCAAACTCCCAAGAATAACTCACACTTTAAGGTAAATAATATTCGAAACTATGCCAGCGACTAAATTAAAAACAAAATTAAGGACATAGAGTCCGAGGACAATAACGACACAACCTACTCGCATACTGTGCCAAGTCACACTAGTAGCTATCACGCAAAGTAGCATGAGTGACAGCACTTGGAGCTCAGCTACCCAGGGTCTACAGAGTATGACACACAAACTAACTTTGGCAGATTATACGGAACAAGTATTCTGGGAAACAAACCACAGTGCAGCTATGCATATAATGACACCCATGTAAGGTCTCTTGGAATGTCCCCACACAATAGGCAGATTAACAAGTCATGGTCATCACAAGGTACCAATGATTTTTATCCAACACATCCCTGTCAGCGCCAACCGAACAGCTGGTGGGGATGTTAACCCTTCTGAACCCATAGCACTAATGTCGGCTCCCTATCGGGAAGAAAACAGACATGGGCTAGTACACACGAAACTATTAATCACACCCAATGACTGTACAAGCATAGGCCAAATAAAAACTACAACCCAAGTCTCCAACCTACCCAAGCCTAGAACTACGTCATCACATAGTTTATCTAATAATCAAACCCATTACTCACTAAAAAATTGGATAGTAACTCGACAGACATAGGTGAACATGGTACCCAAACAAGTTGCAACAGAGGGTTGTTATGCCACGCGGAAACAGTGGATGCTGATCCACACTTGAACCTTATAGACGAGCTTAAATAGTTCAAACACTACCTCAAATCTCAACTCTACTTAATACTTATTAATGCTAGATCTATCCTTAACAAACTACCGATGCTCAGGGCACACACGCTGGTATACAAACCCCCAATAATTATTATTACAGAATCATGGTGTCACTCTAGTAGTACTTCTAGCTTACTGTCAACGATTTTATTAACCAATACCAGTTTTTCATTTGACCGACCCAAACACATTTTGAACCTTAACATGTTCTGGCTAACATTATCCCTCGAGGAATGCGATGGCTTGCTATGCCATCACATGTTGTAGCCATCTCAACCTATTCAGCTTCCCTACCTTGAAGACTAACTTACCCTCCTCACCTAACACTTTATGCGTAACCTCAACAGCAATCGCCATATTATACTGCTTTACTCATGAGGTAGAACACAGACACCTATAATCAAACACCGGTATTCTTTTCATATTTTCCAGTATCAGTGGTTACTTCTCATAGTCTAGGTGTACAGTATCATCAGCAAACTGTAAGTTGATGATGATAAGTCTCTAAAGTCATTTATAGACTATCCTACTGATATATGTGTGTTTGGATTGAAATGATATAAGGATGACAGTTTAAGAATTCAACCATGTGTTACATCCCAATTGGAAATGTGTTTTCTCGGATAATTCGCAAACAGTAATCACTGAATAGAAAACATTCTGTAGAATTTATGGAACTCATTAACTGATGCAATACTTTTGCAGGCATTATAGTGTTTCCCCAATAAAGCGAGATTTGTATATTTCGGCTGCATAAAACGAGTAAGTGCTATCCTAGCAATACCTATGATTACAACAAGTCTTGAAATTATGCACTGCAACTTTTACTTTACTGAATACTCCAGCAGATTTAAAATAAACACTTGACAAATATCAAATTTATACAGGAAGTCAGTAAGATTCAGTAAACTAAAAGTACCTCCGGTTTACATAGGAGTTCTCCATGCCGAATTTATTCCTTTAAGGGCTGACACAGATTACAACTTCAATTAAATAACACTGACGTGGAAGAAATTCCATTCTTCATTACTAAACTTACTGAAAAGAATCATGTTTTTTATTCTAAAAACAGGAGCATTCGTAATGTTTCACTTTATGTCAATGCAGTTACATATAGTTGCACGAAGAACTCAGTGCAACTCGATGCACAATAGTATATACACAAATAAACTGAAAAATAACGTCCTCCTCACCTTCTGAACAACTTTTCCTTATTACCGGATAATAACTTTCACGTATGCGCCTGAGTTATGTCTATGAAACCACAATATTACATGAGTTAAGTCTTCCCCCAAAACAAAGGCCACTTGAAACCAATAGCAACATAGCGACAAGCGTCATTGAGGGGATATGCAATAAAGTCGCTCAAGTTGTGACTTCACCTGTTCTTCCTACTTGTTTCTTCCCGCCTGTAAATCTGAAAGTTTTTCAGCTTTCACCTACAAATTATTATCTTCTAGGCCATGTTCTGGGTCCAGCCTATACACTGCTTCTAACTCCTCTCGGACAACCTTATGCCTTCTTCTGTTACAGTCAGGAAGACTATCCTGTATAATGAGCTCAGAAGAATAAATGCAGGCTTGGTTCTAAAATCTGAGATTAAGAGGTATGTTGTTAAATAAATTCAATAAAAATTGTGATCAGCTATAAAGAAACAAAGTTCAAGTCTTAATCTCGGGTTCCTTGTTTTGTCGCTTCAACATTGGTATACAATAAACACGAAGGCTTTTAAACTCTCGTAAATATGTTGAAAAATATTTCCGGGAGAACATTTTCACTGATATTGTTCTTCTTGAATGGTCTTTCCATGGTAACAGTAACCTAAATAATCAACAACATTTCTAGCTTTTTGGAATATCCATAATATCGCTTGGAGTCGTTTGTATTATTGATCATGGGAATATGTCGGAGGTCGTTGGTTCTTCCCTTTATACGTCTGGGGTGTACATTCTCATATTCCTGGGACTAATCATAATGACCATAGCACTATGTGGATATATTGCAGCCGACAAAGAAAATATTTGCTTAATAGTTTCTGTAAGAAAAAATCGTTGTGATAATATTTCAGTACATTTTCATCTTGTGTTTAGTGGCACTCCTTTTACTGATCGCAGGAATAATGGTTTTATCATTTCAAAATTCAGTGAGTTGCCTCATAAAGTGTCACAAACAAAGTGAACCCTAATTTAGCTCGGTGAATCAGCTAGAAGGGTAATGATAGACACATTGAGAACTAATTATGGAAGGCATGGAATAATAACTGATGCATGGAACTTGGTGCAAAGCAGGCTTCACTGTTGCGGCGTTGACAACAATGGGTGGAGTGTGTATAATGGATCCTGGTGGGATATGATAACTAACCAGGACTTATACGAAACAAGTACTAAGCTACCAGGTACTTAAAAATTTAATTCTAACAAATGAGCGTTGTAGAATCGAGTTTGTTCTATCTGTTTGTACCTCATTCTTGTTGTGCGAAGAAGCTGGATGGATTGACGGGTTGGCCAACAGACGTTTATCGTGATACGAAGCGCTGCCAGACGTGGCAGTATGGACCTCCAAATAAGGCTTACGGGCCTCACAATGATGCCATTTATTATGCTGTAATTTATTTAGATGACAAATAGTCACTTATTTATAGGGATGTTTCGAGAGTTTGAAAAGTTACATTAACAACTACGCCAAAGCTATGGGTGCCTTGGCACTGTGTGCATTCATTGTCGTGGTAAGTATCTTTTCATTATCGTTGTGATAATATAAGAAAAGACCTATAAATTCCCCTTATTTTAGAGTATGCAGTTAATACTGCGTTTTTAGGCGAATTCGCTGACAATATGCAGAGTCCTATAAACACCTTGAGCGAACGTCTAATTATCTTTGGCATACTGTTGGCTCCTGCTGCAAAACTGGTTTGCACCGATCCCTAGTTTAAGAGTCAATGTTCAAACGGCTGAATGCGTTGACTAATTAACTTATATTGCAACCCCTCACGAGTTGGTTGCTGTCGAAAACTCAGCAAAGATAAAAAAGGCTCATTTGACATTTGATACTTTTGGGTCAGGCGTCGTATCTATCTAATGAAAAGCGAGCGTACTGTGCGGTGGTTCATTCCATCTTGTCTTGTAGGTGTTAAGTACGGCTGCTGAAGGCAAAGAATTTGAAAAGACTGATGATTTTCGATCATGCGTATCTTAATTAAGTCTCTAGTGTTATTTAGGGCTATCTGATCATTCGTAATGAGTCCTTGGTAAGGAAAGTCATACTCTGATATTATGGAATTCAGTATATTAAGCTGGCTAGCAAATGTACCACTTACTTTAAGACACGTTCTTTCCAGCTGTAATATAGCTAGGCTGGAAAAAAGTTGTAAATGTTCAAATGCAAATACAGCGACAATCCTTGAAGTTTTTGAATCTTCGTTTGACCCGCGTAGGGAGGTGTTGACTCCCTGGCTAGGGGTTCTCAGAATGCCACAAACCAATGGTTGGAAACTTTGGTGGCATGGCCAGGAATCGTTTGGCAACAAAACAGATAAATCCACTAATTTAGATCCATAAAATCCTCCTTAGAGTTAATTTAACTGCTTCCATTTTCGTACAAGCCTAACCATTGTAATTTCGCTAGATTTCTTTCTTTTACTTTTATCTGTGATTTTTCGAAGTGAAATAACCTCGATATTTGTTTTTCCGTGCAAAGTTCCACGTTGATAAGTCAGCTAGCATTACGGTTAATGTTTCATACTGTTTTTTACGCGGATAACTACACTACACTACACTATTATACTAGTATATTTCATGGAGTTAAACTAAGTAGCATGTTTTTCAATTACTGTATCATCTAATAAGCTTGAAATAATTCGATTTCAGGAGTTGTAGGAGGACTGTACCTGTTCACAGATAATAGTCACTTAGCTGAAAATGATATGATATATCAGAAAATCCACTGAGACATCATATTCTGTTTAACGCAAGACTAGTTATTTAATCACAGCTTGCAACACCAAGTAATTACGTTATAGCTGACACAACTTTGAAGACGGGAAGATCATATTAGAGTAAAATGAATTCCCATATATATGTATATATACTAGTATAAATCCACAGGAATTATTTAAAAACAATATTAACCTTTAATATGTACTATTACTGTTTAAATAACACAATAAGATTATTTGACAGAAATCTTTACTTACTCCAGATCAAACACTCTTACTTCGAAAACTTAAACAATGGATTCTTACAGTTTAATACTGACTAAATATCGTGCTGTTTTAAACAGCTTTCAGTGAACTCGTTTCAAACTAAGAAGCTAAAGGTACACATTTAGTTCTCCTAGAATCACTATATGCACTCTACCCTAGAACTACACTAGGTCTAAATTTTAAATACTTACCCTTAATTTAAAGTAATTTAGTGCCTAGCAAACCACGATAATTTAAATCATCTTTTTGGTAATATAGCTATAAACAGAAATTATAATGTCAATGGTTCCCCTTCTAGGAAGAATAAAGATAAACAAGAAGCTGCATTACTTCACTTGTACTCGTAATCGCAATAACATGAAATGTAAAGAGATTTCCGCATTAGTTTCCTTTGACCATTGCGAAGCCAATACATCACTACACGTTTGACTAATTGCTTCAAATGTAAAAGAAAGTTCTTGTCAGAGTTATCACGCAAATTTGATAACCAATATGCCCATGTATTTTTCGGGAGACGGTATCACAGCTTGAGACGTTCTTGCCTATAACTTCACCAGTAGCGATGGGAGTTTTAATATTTTCCTACAGTAATATTATGAAAAGGTGATGCACGGAGAAATCCTTCATTAATGTATTTTGAGATGCATTTTTATAGTAATGACACACCAAGAAATTTTAACCCTGTCGGCACTAAGTTTCAATAGAGAGGGCATTTTTTTGGTTTACATTATTTTTGTTGATAACGCGTTGCTGACATATCTTATAACTATTGAATTCAAATATTCTTTATGAAATTTTCTGGAAACCAGGTAAGCTCTCTGATCTGTGCAGTTTTTCTGTTCCGTGAAGCTAAATTCAATGCTCGAAGGAAGGAAAGAATGATCAACCGAGGGAATCCAACGTTATAGGCCTTACAAACTATAAAAAAGAAGTTATGAAACTGAATATACAGTGATTTGAATACTTACTTTATATAATCTCGTGTAATGTTTTCTAAAAACTATATATATATATATTTTTTAGTTAAAAACATTTTTATTGAAGTTACAACCCTTTAGATATAGCCCACAGTGTCACCATATCTTTACATAAGTGCATTATGGCAGAACGAACAGCCTTATTGCAATAAATAAGTAATCATATAAAATGATGTAAGGGATTAGGCTGCTACCTGGGTTTCAAGATTAAAATAGGAAACTTGGAAATGCAATCTGATGAACTAAATCTCCATTATTTTTCACCTACCAAATCTATCTGTTTGAGAAGTTAAAGCGCTCTTAGTTTGATATCATGAAAAATATCTCAACAAAAGAGTTGCAAATTATTGTATCTACTGTGCACAGAAAAACAACATCAATCAGATTAAATATCTATTTACATATTTATACAGTGGTGATAAATTACTTTGATCTTTTACCAAATCCCCCAAACCCCATTACAGCAGCGACATCAGTATCTTCGAATATTTCTTCATTCTTACGCTTTTTCTCTTTTCGTTTTTCTTGTTTATAGGCTTTAAATTTTTCTTCTTCCTCAGCGATTTGACGCATTCTTTCATCCAAACTATATTCCTCAGCTTTCTCTTCAGATTTTTGTTTATGAAGTTGGAATCTGCAAGAAATAACATGAAATAACATAAAATACCTTTCTCTAACTTCGTCCAATGTAGATCTCTTAATCCTCATAGACATTCCCATATTTCTCTGATGCTTTTTGCCATTTATATGATCCAAATAGTTGATAGAATCTTTCACAACACAATCACAAACTTCACAGTAGTAGCCGGCTTGTGAAGAGCCTGGACCTGTTTTTGCTATCACTTGTGATTTGTTTAAGTTAGATTCTAGGTCGATCTTTAGAAAACTAACTAAGATATAAAGCATGTAGCTTACTGTGTAGTCACGGGCTCGTAAATATTCCTTCTTAATTGTTTCTTTCTCCTTGCGAGCATTTCGCATAGCCTCTAACTCATTGCTCAGTCTATCACTGGCTAATTTTTCAAAATGAGCTTTATCCCATTTTCTTCTGTGATCAACAGGATTCTACAAACAATAGATTAAATCATATGACACTTACTGTGCCAGCCATCTGAAAATAAGAAAAATCCATCCGGAATACATAAAGCAAGCCAAAATAAACATATGAACCAAAACAAATGTAAATTTTAAAAAAGTGATGCAAAATCACTTGTTCTTGTAAGATGCGATTCCCACTATTAAACAGAAATTAGACGAAGATATGTGTTGGTAAAATTTCCCATTGAAGGAAAATTAGTTTGCAAATTATGTTCGACTGAAAACAAAGCGCTCAGTTTCAAGTTTATTATGACTAGCAAAACCATACTAAAAAGTACCGGAATCAGTGAAGAGATAGTACGGTTTGAGTTTTTAAAGTTGGTCACCATGACAGTGAGTAATCTCATGTCAATGTGTCCATTAGATATACCACACAGTGAAACAGTAGTATTCGCTGGATAACATTTCGAACACAATTCACTGTCCGTAAACACATCAGCTGTGTGTGCACTCTAAGTATATCGGTACTACTGTCATCGTTTTGAACCACATTTTCCACTTGCCAACGTATGATTTCTATTGTATCCTGGACCCTAACCAACTTGTCTACATACCTCACAAAGAATAGTGAACTGATATCAAGTTTTATGGAATCCAAGACACACAATTCGTCCTATTTGAGACTCATCATCTCGATATGCCTGCAGTTTCCAGTAATGGATGGTGTTCCTACAGGGAATTGAACGCAGCAACCCCCGTTTTAAAAATCAAAACGTTATTCACTAGGCCACTTGAACTTTTGTTACATTAATTTAACATCTGTTCACCTGAGTGCATCTACATGCAATAGATTAAATCTGCATCGAAATGCCACAATTTAGAAAGTTCTGTTAACTTGCTTTTGTGAAGAGCTTCACACCTAGCCTGTAAATATAAGGAATTATTGCATACAAAATACGAATACCTTCTTTCTCAAGATTTCTTTTTTTACCAGTACACCTATTAGTCTGATTGCATACGGAAGTTTAAGTTTTATAGATAGGAGCAAGTGTTCATTTCATGGATGAAATGAAAGTAGTAAAGGAATTTAAATCAGAAGTTAATGTGCGATGATTTTGTGTTGGTCTTTACACAAATAGTTGGCCCAGTAACTAATAAATGAGTTCCAGCAAACAGCAGTTAGTACTACCTTAATAACTGTAACTCTGAGCATATTCAGACCAATGAATCATCAAAACCAACCAAATTAATCTTTTTTTGTGTTTAAGAGACGGATATGTAGCTTCAGACGTAACACCCGCAGTCTTTGAAATCCCCCAATACGTTTAATAGGCTCCAGACATACACTTAACAGGATAGTTGGCTATGTGGTTCTAGAAAATTAGTTCATTTTTTACTTCTAAGGGGTACTAGTGATAGTATTGTTAGAAAAATAAAAATCTGTAAAATACTAAAAACCAAAAAAAGTGGAAGATGAAGAGGGATGGTCAACACAATGGGTGTAATGCAGTAAGACATAGAGGCTTACCAATTGAAGTAAACTCAAGAAATGAATTCCCAGTGTCAATTTAAACGATATTACCATAGAAAATGGCGTTGTAATGTTATGTTAACTATACACCTTTAGGGATTAAGCATCGCAGTTCAGTGTTTCACAAAAAATAAAGTGCGATTAAGTGGCAGTTTCTATTAAATGGTACACAAGTTATTCGTTTTAACCTTGTATTGTGGTGATGTGATACAGGCAATGTGTACCAACGAAATATTATTCTCACATAATCCCACAGTTCAATACTGCATACAATTTACTTATTTGAACATTCTACTTGATGTTAGAGACGGAATACATTTCCCACGGTTATATACTGCATTAATAAAAGAATTCTATGTATATTTAAACATTCTATTTCATGTCCTATCATGTAAACCGAAATCACACGCTCAGTGATTGGTTAAAGTATATAAACTATATAGATATAAACAGCAGTTTGACCAATGAAAAATATACTTTGCCTTCCGTATCTTGCCTTCTGTTGTAACAGTATTAATCTAAAAGATATCTGGTGGCATTGAAAACAAATATGTTGCTTAGTAGACTGCACTCTTTACAAAAGATATCTGCACCAAAAGTGACGATACTATGGGTTTACTGACTGTTGTGAATTTAATTGATAAATAATATCAGTGTGTGTGACTACTCGGTTATTTAACGATTTCAGCTTGCCTGTATACGACGCTAGACATGTGTTTAATATATCAAATGTGCCTACAAGAACAAAAATACTAGTAATTTGTGTGAGTGGGAAAATCACATCTCCTGTTAATCACCGAGTTTAAAAATACATTATTTGGATAGTTACATATTATCTATATTCAAGTATTGGTTTGCAGGGATTTGATTGATTGGTTACAGGATTTCATCATGAGCTGGTCTATGAGCTCGCGTTGTAACTGGAAGGTCGTGGATTCGAACCCCGGTGAATGCATACTGTTGAAGAGTCTCAAACTAGGTCGAAATAGCTGTCCAGTACTCCCAGGTTTTCCAATGGTTCTCTAACCATTGTCAGCTCATGATGGAATCCGGTAACTAAATATTATCTAGTCAAGTCATGGTGTCTAGCTAGATGTTTATAGTATTGATAAAAGGCACATCCATAAAAAGCTGCTACGCTATTTCCGGTGTCGATCAAACGGATTTTGTAAGACATGACGGTTGGCCACCCATTTTGCTAAGGAACATGTAAGCATGACATCTATTTGAGAGTAGAGGCACACACCATTGACACTGTCTCATGGTGGTTTACAGATGGGAGTATCATGCACCATACCAATAATCTAGTACCAGATAATCTATATGCAGTCATGAGTGAACCCATGAACATAAAAATATCAGGCAATACAATCGATTGTGTGTAATATTCATTAGACTACAAATCACCTCCAACTGCCTGACCAATAGACTTACCAGAGTAAAACTAAACACTTTTGTGCATCAATTTATGTTTTTACCCTTAAGACAAAGCATGCATAGAGGAATGCATTGGAAGAAAAATGGAGTAAACAAAAGAAAAAGAATAACTAAGTGAAGATTATTGAACGTGACTATTTACTGGGAACCAAAAAAGCAGTAGGTTTTCTGCTCTAGTAATCATAAATAAGTCAGTGACTACACTTGGGTGTTGTTATGTACGTTTTATAGCCTCGAAATACATCCGAAATCTGAGCTGCAACAGATGTGGTCAGGGAAGTCTTCCAACTGACCCTGTGTAAGGGCTCACGTTTTAAACCCCAGTATAGATTTGAAATTGTGGCTTTAATAGACTAGGCGTCGTGTTACACTGAATTAAGTGGTTTGCTGCAATCCCAAAGATATGAAATGAAGTAACCTTGAAAAATGTTGGTGAGAAGTAGTGAGGTTTAAAAATAAAAAGATGAGGAAGGTAAGTGGCAAATAAGAATTTTGTATTCTTATGGAGAGGTATGCTGGGCCGGCGTTTTTCGTCTGCTGATAACCTGAAAGTTGAATTTTTTATACAGTACCCAAAAGAAAAACATTAGTATTGCGTAAATGTAGAGGCTAGACGACGACTATTTGAGGGCGCTGAGGCGTGGTCTGTTTAGAAGCAGGGGTACTTCAGGAGTTTCGCGCGCGCACAAGCAATACTGCCAGATCTAGTATGCCGCGGGGTGGGATAAGGTGAAAAATTACGGATATGACCCTTCTAACCCAACCATTTTAGAGTAGTGAGGTAACAGCTGGTTAGCTAATAGCTCCACCATAGAATAACTTTATCTCTATTAAAGACACGCAGTGACAGTGTTATATACTGATGAGGTTTCGGTACAATTTGTTGCTCATATTCACATCAAGGCACAAACACAACTTTCAATCTTTGTTTATATAATTCTAAAATCTCTCATCCTTCAATTTTATTGGTAGTTATATCCTCCATATCACTGGTGTCGGCGTTGCATCATTTCTATTGCGTGTTAGGTGTAGATACAATGAACAAATATTCAGTAACTAACCTCACAGAATAAAGCTATTCAATAAGTAAATAATTCCAGGAATTCAATTGTGTCTCACGTCAACTGTATGGAAAATCCAAGGAGAAATAGGAGTAGAAATGCGATCACCAATGTGCTAGTTGTAGCAGCAGATGCCTGTATGGATAGTTGGGAAAATACGGCTTTTAAAACTTTTAATCTTACCTCAAAGTCATGGTGAAAGTGTATGGCTGACACTTTACATGCTGTACTTAGTTTCTTCACACAAGCTCAGTAGTAGGGGAAGTCAATTTTACATTTGAGTTACAAAATAAACAAGGGGAATTAGCAGTCATGTTGTACAATGGATTAGGCGTAGAGTGCTGGGTGAGGGAGGGAAGTCAATCAATGAGGTTATGAAGCCACATCAATTTAGATGACTAGTACATGTTTGACGCATAACGAGCACCCGTCTACGTCTACAAGCTGACATGGGATTAGGCTGAAAAAAGAGTTAGAGATGGTCAGACCAAATTATGGCATAAATATATGTAGTATTTGACTGTTGACTTGACCTAGACACATAGGGAGATGCAGACTGTCTAGATGTGGTCCTCGGAATTCTACGAACTAGAACGTGGAGACTGTTGGTGACATGACATGAAACCATTTCCAGTTACGAACGTGAATTCACCCTTTGTGTTCTTTCAGATCCATTAAGTCTTAATATCTTTCCATGTTATTATTACTCGTGTACATTTCTTACTATAATTCCTTTGAATTTCTGTTTTACATTTCTTTACCTTGGTGTGCTATATGGAGTGTAGCAACTTCAACTGTTGCACTTCTGTGCACAGCTCTATGTTAAAACTCAGTTAAGTTTTAAAATAAAACAAACAGGAGAAGAAAAATTACTCGCTAGAATTTAATCGAATCTGTTATCTGTAACGGCAGGCTTAGTTAATTGTCTAGTGAACCGGGTAAAAACTGACTAGCTCATCAGAAAACCTAAATAATGAAATGAAGAATGGCAAGTGATCATTATTGTTAAATAACTATCCTACAAAAATCATTTGGAGGTCCAAGGAAGCTAATTATAAGACAACAAAAATATCAGTGACATTATTAATCACGAAATAAATGAGAAATGTAAGGCACCTAAAGTTCTATCATATAGGGAAGTTACAGTTGAAACTCTACGTAGGATTTTTAACAAAGAGGGAATTAAGGTGACTGTTAAATCTACAAACCCACTCAAAGACTAGTTTTGTAGGCTAAGGGATTCCACTAACCTAACTAGACAAACAAATTTAATGTACAAAATACTTTATGAATAATGTGACGTTAACTACACAGCTCAGACGAGTAGATCTGGGTCCTTCAGGTTATTGCAACACAGATAAGTGTAGATCAACCCTAGGAAGGTGAATAGTGTAGATAGAAACTCGGTAGTTGCAATGCATGCACTAACACACGACGGTGTTGGACAGAGTTACAGTTCTAAAACCTAATATAAATAGTTGGAGGGTGAGGTTGATCACTGGATCTTTGTTTATTGTACCTACACCTAATACATGCAAAAGAAGTGACGCAACACCGATACCAAAGATAAGAATATTATTGCCAACTAAATGAAAGGATAAGCAGTGATTGGATTTCATACACAAAGTTTGAGAATAATGTGAATGTCCTGACATGATTATGAGCAGTATATTGTGCTCAAAACGTCATCAATAAATAATACTGTATCATTGTGCACTTTTATCAAGTAAAATGATGGAATAATTCTCTATCGCAGTAACTAAATTCTGTTCTTACATTAGTGGCTAGCCCGGAGTTCGGATAGAAATTTTTGCTGTCTGTCCACACCTATCCGCCAACAGCACCACTTCGTCCTGGTATCCAGCATAACATAGGCTAACTACACCATAAAAGCAACAGATTTTAGTGTAACCGATATCTAATAAGAGTTGGACTAAATGAAATCTATTGATCGTATCTTTATGTTTAATTTTAATGAATACAATTTGTCTTGACACCTTGACTGTCCAAATAAAATGAACATCAGAAAGTGAATTACTACAAGACCAGGAATATTATGCATATTAGTTTCAACTGTTCAAGACAATTTTTGTAATTCTTACAAATTAGGTGCAAACACTACATAGTTATCCTTAGAGATTTTTCAACGTAGAAAGTGCAGCAGATCAAGTTGCTACACTCCAAAAAAGAGGAAAAAGTATGTGTAATTCAACTACAACAAAAATATTCAGGTAATTTTTGGCGAGCACTTTCAGTCTGATGGCATTCGGTGAACTTTAAACGATAATTGGCCATATCACCAAGAGTCACTAACCGATAATTAGTATTAGGGCTTAACCAAGGCTGCAATTATGTAATTTTGCAAATGTTGCACACTGAGCAAAATTGACGTAAGAAGGTTACGTTGTAGGCACGTGAGAGAGTCTCGGATTCTGTGTCACTACGTAAGGCTAACATGCTATATTAGGAGGCTTTATGAACAGTTAGAATGTAGCAGTCCCCAGCTATTCCAATGAAGATTAGTGATTAGAATAAAGTAACGTCTTGAATTAATAGACAGGAAATCGACCAATCAGAAAAGCTTCCTAAAAGTCAATGTATATAAGGGTACATATAGAATGATAAAATTCACATATAAAAGAACCTAATTATAATTAGGTTCCAATGAGGGGTTGGATCTCATTCATACACAGCTCAGGTCGCAAATTCCTCAACTTCATCTAAGGAACCTTTCCATTTTTACTGCTAGTTTATTAAAACATGCAAAACAGAGAACCATGGCAGTACTGTGTATTGAAAGACGAAGCCTCAAAATTACTACACTGGCTGACCTTGTATCGAATTTTCCGCCAACGACCTAACAACAATTTTTAGTTTTACTATTGCATCATGTCGCAGAACTCAAGTTGTGAGAGACTCTGGATTTTAGATTCATGTAAAAGTGATATTTTTGCTTCTAGATAGTTAATTTCAAGATGAAGGTCGAGAGGTGCAATAAAGATCATTCCATAAAACTATGTTTGGCTCAAGACTATCGAATGACATCACGCTCCTGGACCTCCAGTGGGACCTGGATGCGAAATGACTAGTTGGGCATGTGTTCAACAGTAGCATGGAGGAGATCGAGCGAGGAGAAGATGATAGTCTATGAGCGATTGTGGAGCCAGCCTAAAAGAAACGCGGAGAATAGGGGATTTGTTGTTAGAACCCTATGTTCCATAGGGAACCCAAGATAATGATAGCAATACATACTTAGTTCAACGTGCATCTTGGTTAGACAAAAGGTAACACATAACATCAATCCAGATGTGGAGGAAAAATTAATTACCAGTGCCTACTGTGTCTACCTGACTTCAGTTCTGTATTTTAGAAGTGGAGTTAGGTTTTAGGATAACAGTCACATAATCAGTCGTTTCAGGTTCTGGTTCAGATTCAGATCTTCTATTTGTGATGGAGGTTACCAGCTTGTAGTAATCCTTTCTCTTGCCCTCTCGGCTGAGTCAGTTGAGGGTTCTTACATGAGTCGGTTCCTGTGGATAGTTACTCACTTGGAAAACCAGTATTACTCACTTTTATAGTGTAACAGTGGTTCTTCAAACTTCCAACTACGTCCATAGAGATGTTCTTACGTGAAACGGGGCGTAAAAGAAGACGAATTATGCACAAGGTCACTCTTAAATGTTCTGAACTTCGTATTTGGATTTCCTCTTAGTCAAATAACAGAGTTCATGATGTTTTGTCGTCCGATGGACGGCAGATTAATCATATATGTCCGTTTTTTAAACTTTTTGAAATATGTGAAAAAGGAGGTTTTAGTGCGATTTTCTATCAACGGTGAACTGTGAGTGGACGTTGAATGAACTTGTTTATTCGAACCAGTTTCTTGTTCTTCTGAGGCTACAATCCATGTCATATACCAGATGTTTTCTGGCCGACAGAAGATAGGAGCAATGCTTTCAGAAGTATTATTGTATATTATAATGACGTTATTTGTGGACTGTTTCAGCGTACTGATAGTAACCAACTGCGAAACACATGGTCAAACTATTGTGTATTGTTTATACTTGGTTGATTAATAAATCTTCGACTTACCATCCGTCTTTTAATACCCCTTGCGCTAGGTTGGTTATTATGTACGTAAAATAGTGTTTTGCATTCCAGAGAGTTGTTTTCTGGCTACATTAAGTCCTTCTGATACCATTATTGATACGTATAAATATATGAATACATCATCCTAGTAAAAAGAAAACTGTCGAGTGGAAATAATTTTCTATATACGCGATAAATAGTAGAGAGTAAAAAGACACTGTACGCAGCAATATGTGCCGCTGTTCGGGGAGAATTTTTGGAAGAGATTTTCTCCATATGTCTATATAGACAAGTACCTTTTCGATGCGAACGGGTAAGTCTATGTGGTTCCAAAGTTTTCCTATTTCATCAGCGATATGATGGGAGGCAATTTGACAAAGGCTTTGTTAAAACCTACACAGACACCACCCAGGGGGTCTTGTCCTTAGAATGAGCCCCCTCATTTTATTGCAAAGTATTTTAGACAGGACAAGTTATCCCGGAGATCATGCTTTAAGAAGAATAGCAAAATATTGCTTTCCAAATAAATCATGAGAGAATGCCTGATTCATCTTAGCAGCATGTTAATTAGAGTGTCACTAGGGCAGAATGTCGGCGTGGATGTGTGGAGTCTCAACGCCACACATGGCGCGCTGTGAACTCTGGGCACATTAGGTGGTCAGAAAGCAACTAAGTATGGCAGAAGGACGAGACCAGCTATCAGAAAGGGACCATAAATCCTTCACGTGTAGAAATGTGCTGACAAATGCTCACATTGTACTCTTTACGATTTTTCGTTTTTGTGTAAGTTAGAGAACTTTGTTGTTTATTTTGGGCTGTTGTGTATTATTTGTCTGAATTCGAAATTTTTAATAGCTGGTTGTTATGTTTAATCACTGCGAGGTTTCCTTTACGTTCCCAGTGAAACACAGGGCTTCAAGCTAGGGCTTTGAAGTTTCGGTAAGGGTGTCGTTTATGTTTATGGGATAGGGCTGCTAACCCCATGCCCAACCCCCCTCTCTGCCGCTAGTATTACCGACTTAGCGAGGTAAACCGGTGCGCCAGCCGGGACGAGCCCCGGACCACCTGCGTGGTTGGCCAGTATTCTACCGCTAAGCCACCGACACTGTACAGTTATTACGTTTCTTATATTCGGTGGCCTGTCAATCACAAAATTGGAAATCGATATTTCAGTATCGTCGATATTTCGGCATCTGATGTGACTTTGCAGTAATTTAGTCGTATGGTTTGGCTGTCTTCGAAGTCTGTAGGGCGGTGTTTTCGCCACTGGCTGTCAGCTGAAATGCGTTTTTATGATTAGTATAGTTTCCCCTCTCTTCCGAAAGGTATCTAGCGATGGACAGCCTTCAGTATTTTCGACTAGGCTTCCAGCATACCCCAGGATACTTACTAAATACTCACTCAACTGCGACTGTTGTCTTTTGCTCTATGCGCACTGTCGGCTGGTGAGTTTATGACTTTTTCGTTACAAAAGAGGATTTTCCATTGAAAATATGTGTGCTGTCGCATTCTTCCATCCTGGATACCAACGATTAGAAACAGGTTGTTTAGTGGTGGTGGTGGTTAGATGTTTCTGTAGTGAAAATTCCTGGGTAACAGTCCATAAGAAGTGAAGCTGCAAGATTTTTTGTCTTACTTTGCATTGCTTGGTTTTTGAAACACAAAAAATATTTAAGACCATGTGATACTGCTCCAAACACTCCACATTACTTTATCCTTTGGGTACTTTTGCTTGTTACGATGATACGGCTATGATCAGTGTGGTATCCAATAACCACCCTTCACTATTAGAATCCATGTTTTTCGTTTTTTTCGTTTTACAGCTTGATTCCACACAGTACTTTTGGTAGAAGTATGGAATTTTCAGCATGGATATCGGTAGCCCAAATTTCACAGGCCGACCATAGATATCGGGTGTGCGTCGGCAGGTAATCGAACCCCGGACCATGTGCATGGTCGGCGGGAGTCCTAACCACTGTGCTACCAACGCATGTTTGGGGCGTCCCTACTAACAAAATGAGACAGGTTAAAATAAGTCATAGCTTGGTGGATTGGACACTAAGTAAGCCACACAACCTTTGACAATGTAATAACTAGTTGCAGCAAACAGATAACTGAGCTCGGAATCCTTCATTTGGAAAGTTATTGGTTTGGCAATACATCACCGCTGGTGAAAACCTTTACTAAGATATTCCGTTCAAAACTTAGAACTAGGAGAAACATGGAGCATATGGTTGATATCAATACAAGACTGCTGGATGAACGCCACTTTATGAGTTGTTTCTAAGCAGCCAGTCCTAGAACACTATATTCTGAAAACAAATTGTATTTCGGGGAATATCATCACACTGCGGAGATAAATCTTCTGAAACATTTGGCCCTCTGCAAATTGGCTTCATCGAGGTGACTTAAATAAAAGGTTATGCTGCAATGGTCAGTGAATTCATGGAATAGAAATGGAATCAAAAAGCAAACTGACACTTGAGCGCAAAATACTTGGCAATAAGGAAAACATACGAGAGAGCAGTTGTGAAAAATGAGTCTATGAAAATCCGTTTGCAACCAAAATGCTAGTGATCACAATAAACGTGACGGATAAATAATGGAATACAGTAAAACTACCAAACGTTTAGGCATTGGCAGTTTGTACGCTAGCAGTGATCTGGAGAGGGAGGCAGGTGATAGCTGTTGGTCGTTCGCTGGTTTTGTAGAGCCATTGTTGCATCTAAAGAAAGCCACATGCAATGTCTACTACTTATCCGATAACAACCCATGAGTCAAGTAGCGTTTCTGTCAGAGGGAATAGCGAATTTTGGAGCTCACCTCAGCTTGAATTATTTACCAGCAGCTGTGGCTACTGCATCATTTTGTTGAAAGCCATAACAGAAGTCTGTATGGTCATTCAGCAACACAAGGAATGTATCGATATGGATTATCCTCTTGAAACTAACATACGGCAATAAATTAATGCGCATGTAACCGTAAATGATTCCCCAAAATTATTGACCACAGCAATCATCACTGAACATTGGATGCTGACCCTCACGGTTTAAGTCGACTTGTCAAGCTGAAGTCTTCCGGTCAAGCATCTGTTGTAGTGCTGCTCTATTTGATCAAACTAGCGTACACGTATATCCTAGTAATTCTTCGCGTTTATTATTGTGTCCTAACGTTGTGATTACTCGACATCCACAACGTAAATCAAAAGGCACTTGCGAAGGAATACAATCGTGTATCACCGCAGTAATCAAAATTCAAAAGTTGAGCGAGTACAAAAGTATCAATTGTTAACACGCAATCTTTAGAGTGATACACAAATCAAAGTCCAATTACATAGTGAAAGTATACTGCGATGATGAATAATAAAATGGGTCACTACACATCCATGCCATTTGGTACTCCGTCGTGTCACCTGCGTGCACGATCACTAGCCAGTTAAGCATTCAACTCGGTCTAAGATTGGGTCTCGAAATATATCTCGTAGTTTGGACAACTAAACCTGGTCTTTTGCTTTGCCTTTGGTAAACGAGGAACGAATACTACAGAAGTTGTTGGTGTAAGATCTTGCGTTAGTATACTTGTGGTGGACCTTTTGCTCTGTTAGCTTATTAACCCAAATTCAAATAGAAAACAAAATACCAAATCAATTGAGTTTACGGGAAGAATATATTAAAGTTTTGTTACTTGGGTTTACAAAGATCCAAATTCCACAATAAACGTAATGGATTCCAGAAGTGCTGCGGGAAGACTGCTCCAGTTCTAATTCTCCAGAGTTGACGTTGCCGGAGGTCGACCAAAGTGCGTAGAAGGAGGCTACGGTGATCCTGCAAAAATTCGAGATAGAAAGCAGGTTGTTATAATTGATCGACGGCAGTTGAGATGGTGGAGAAGACGGAGAGTCGAAGGCAGAATTATATATTTATTTAAAACTCGAGGGAAGTTCCAAGTACAGAGTTTTTGGTTAAAACAAAGTAGTGTACAATATGTTCATTTTTTACACAATAGTAAAATTTGGATAAGTTTATTTTTGAGGACTCCACAGGGCTCCCCCTCTTAGAGGTCCGGAGGACCATCAGTACTGTCCTCGTGGACGATTACATGAATATAAGCAATATAAATAATGCGTAATGTCAACAATAAGGGTAACAAAAAAAATAACATCAACAACAATAAGGATACAAAATTAGATCAGGGTGTACGGAATGCATACGTGTTGTATAAAGTTTAGCACATGCAAGCAGGAATTTAGAAGAAGAAAAAATATCAAAACTTGCTATAATTTTAAAGAAAACATTTATGTACATAATAAACCATGAAATGTTCGTTGGCATTTGCAAAATTCATATATAAATAGATATATACAAATACTTGGTGAATGCGTATGCTTGCAGCACAGTTAACGAACAGTAAACAATAATACTAGTAAATATTTATGGTTATAATGAAATGAATGTCGACAACAATAATAATAAGTATGTCTAAATGAGGTTACGTACTTTTTTTTAATGTCAGTCAACAAAATGAACATAGCGGGCAGGTTTACAGATCTGCCGTCCAGTGCGTGTCTGTACAGGGGGAAGTGTGAAGAGAGGGAGAGTTGGAGTTGCATTGACTTTCTGCTTGTTTACTGGTGCCGGCGTTGCTAGTGTTTCATATTCGCTGTCGGTGTACGCTGGTTTAAGACGATCAATAGAAACAGTCTCCAGTTTACCATGTTTATTCAGCGTGAAGTATTTATCTGTGCGTTTAAGTACTAGAAAAGGGCCTTCATATGGATGTTGCAAACCTTTTCTAATGGCGTCGACGCGAACAAATACAAATCTGCAAGTGAGTAGATTCTTATTAACTTGAGCTTTCTGAAGTGATTGGCGAGGGGCTACTGGTCGAAGTTGGAGCATTTGCTGGGTAAGGCGGTTGGTGAAGTCGGAGATATTTACTTCAGTTGAATCATTAGACGGAACTAACTGACCAGGCAACGTGAGGGTAGTACCATACACAAGTTGAGCTGGTGTACATCCCAGATCTTCTCTGACAGTTGATCGGATACTGAGAAGAACTAACGGTAGGTGTTCACTCCACTTAGATGAGTCAGCTTGTGCCATTAATGAGCTTTTCAGTTGTCGATGGAAACGTTCCACCAGACCATTCACTGCAGGATGGTAAGCTGTAGTGGAGATATGGTTCACTCCAAGGAGTCTCGTAAACTCTCGAAACAGAGTTGATTGAAATTGAGCTCCTCGGTCTGTTGTAATCGTTGTTGGTACTCCGTAGTTTGACACCCAACGATCTAAGAAAACCAAGGCGGTATTTTCTGCAGATATGTCGTTGAGTGGACAAGCAATAGCCCATCGGGTAAATCGATCAATGGCAGTAAGTATATGAGTAAATCCTCTGGATGGCGGTAATGGTCCAATAATATCTATGTGCACGTGTTGGAATCGTCTATCCGGTGTAACGGTATGATGATGCACCTTGGATCTTTGACATTGCAAGCACTGGTGGGCCCATTTCCGAATATCGGAGTTCATCTTGGGCCAAACAAAACGTTCGCTGATCAACTTGACCGTAGCACGTATACCAGGATGAGACAAGGAATGCAGATGTTCAAACAATGGTTTTCGACAACTTAGTGGGACAAAAGGTCTATGAACGCCAGTTGAAACATCGCAGACGATGGTTGTATCTGACAGAGGAATAGGTACGTCCTGCAACTGTAGGGAGGAGTTTCGTCTGCAAGAATGAAGTTCGGCGTCATTTTTCTGCAGCTTGGCTATATTGTCTAAGCTAATATCTATCGAAGATAGGTGATTAACGTCACATCGAGATAAAGAATCAGCTACGATATTGGAATCTCCCTTGATGAACTGGATGTCTGTTGAGAATTGTGAGATGTAATCCAGTTGTCTGGCTTCCCTCGGAGAGTGTCTATCCAACGAAGTGGTGAAAGCGTAGCAGAGAGGTTTATGGTCCGTTAAGATAGTAAAATGTCTACCTTGTAGTAGGAAGCTGAAATGTTTTACTGCTAGGTAGATGGCTAACAGTTCTCTGCTAAATGTGCTGTAACGAGTTTGTGCAGGTTCCAACTTTTGGGAGAAGAAAGCAAGTGGAGTGGTGTCATTATTGAACTTTTGTTGTAAAACTGCTCCCACTGCTACCTGCGATGCATCTGTACATAAAATGAGTGAAGCTTCTGGATTGATATGAGACAACAATACGACGTTGGATAAGGCATATTTTGCGTTATAAAATGCTGCTTTTGCTTCTTCAGACCACTGAAATTTCTTTGAATTGCGTCTAAGTAGGTCGGTCAGTGGCTGAACTATGGAGGCACATGATGGAATAAAACGTCGGTAGAAGTTGAACATCCCGAGGAAACGTCTAAGTTTCTTTAAGGAATCAGGTTCGGGAAAGTTCTTAATAGCTTCTATCTTATCTTCGGTAGGTCTGATGCCTTCGGCAGTTATTCGATGTCCTAAAAATTCGATGGATGGGGAACCAAAAATACATTTCTTTGGATTGATCACAACTCCAAATTGTTCAAATCTTTGAAATAACAAGCTCAAGTGTTCCATATGTTGTTCCATCGATGAGCTGGCAATTAAGACATCGTCGATATATACAAAGACAAAATCAAGACCTTGGGTAACTTGGTCCATAAAACGCTGAAAGGTTTGCGCGGCATTCTTTAGACCGAAAGGCATTCTCAAGAATTCGAATAAACCAAAAGGTGTGATAATTGCTGTTTTTGGAATGTCTTCTGGAGCGACTGGTATTTGATGATATGCTCTAACCAAGTCAACTTTGGTAAAAATAGTCTTTCCATGTAACGTCAAGGAGAAGTCGTGGAGATGAGGTATAGGATAACGGTCTGGTACCGTAGCGTTATTCAGAGCGCGATAATCTCCACATGGTCGCCAGTCGTGATTAGTTTTGGGAACCATATGCAAAGGTGAAGACCATGGACTGTTGGATGGTCGGATGATGCCCAATTGCATCATGTGTTCGAATTCAGCTTTGGCTGCTGCTAACTTGTCAGGTGGTAGTCGACGAGGACGTGCTCTGACGGGTTGACCAGTTGTGACAATTTTATGCGTGACAGAATGAGGAACATCTTCGATATTATAAGATGGCTTTAAAATTTTTGGGAAACGATGCAGTAATGCAGAAAACATGCAGTCATCTGGCTTCTCGATGCATATGTTATAAACAGAATAGTTTGAGATGATTCCGTGGACTTGAAGCTGGGTGCAGTTATCAATCAGCTTTTTCTTGTTGGCATCAACCAGCAGATTGAAATTGCTTAAAAAATCGGCACCCAATATGGCATGACTAACATCAGCTACTATGAATATCCATGTAAATCGACGACGTAAACCAAGATCCAAAATAAGTGATTGTTCACCGTAAGTCCGTATGCTAGTTTGGTTAGCTGCTCGAAGTGAAAGTTTTGCAGCTGTACTAGAAGATCGCCTGGAGAGTGAAGGAGGTATTACACTAACTTCGGCTCCTGTGTCTACCAGGAATAATGTGCCTGTGGTTTTGTCCCTCACGTAGAAAAGGCGACTTGAATGGTTGCCAGTAACAGCTGTCGCCATCACTGTCTGGCTGAGACGTTTCCCTGAGCCTGATTCTCTTCACTAAAGATGCACGGTTTGACACATTTCAGAGCATGACGTCCAAACTTCCTATGATACCAACATATACTACTGTCCCTAGAAGACATGCGGGAACGCTGTCGGGAGAGAGATCGTCTATGTGATGGTGACCTTGCTCGTGAACTCCACCTCTGGACTCGTCGATCAGATCTTTTTGTTTCCAACTTGTCAATCCTTGCCGCTAAGTCTGCGATGGCGGCGAGTATTGGTGTGTCTGCCGTAGGTGTGGACTGAGATGGTGTTGCACTGTCAGATGCAATCTGACCTATGGTGTTGTCTGATAAAACATCTACAATACTATCTGCCATGTCGCTTAGTGAGTCTAAATCATACGACTTTCCCGAGATGATTAAAATTTGTTGAACGTTCCTGGGTAAACGTTGCAACCACATTTGTCTCAGCACAACCTCATCAACTTTATGGTTTCCTATTAACTGGCGCATATGTCTAAGGAGCTGGGATGGTTTACGCGCTCCTAGCTCGCAGCCTGTGAGTAATTGTTGGATCCTTTTCTCGTCTGACAAACTGGTCCGTTGTATAAGAAGAGCTTTAAGTTTTTCATATTGGTTTTCCGTAGGGGGGTTTTCGATGAAATCACTGATTTCCGTTAATACTGACGGGGGAAGTTCTGCCAGCACGACGCCATATTTGGCTATCTGAGATTTAATACCCCGTGCTTCCAACAACGGCTCGACAACTCCAAACCAAATTCGTGGCTCTGCAAAGCCGTATTGTGGTAGCCGAAAATCAGATATGGCATTTATTGTGGCCTGTGCCTCGCTGCCAGATCTCTGTTCAGTTGATATACCGGGCTGAGTATGTGACGACATTATAGGTGTGAGAATATTGGTACAAAGGGGAATACAAATATGAGACCACCGACAAAAAATTGCAATGAAAGTACAAAATAGCAAAAATAAGTATATAGATACGTAAAAAAAATCCGTGTTCCAAAACGGGCTCACCAATTATTGTGGTGGACCTTTTGCTCTGTTAGCTTATTAACCCAAATTCAAATAGAAAACAAAATACCAAATCAATTGAGTTTACGGGAAGAATATATTAAAGTTTTGTTACTTGGGTTTACAAAGATCCAAATTCCACAATAAACGTAATGGATTCCAGAAGTGCTGCGGGAAGACTGCTCCAGTTCTAATTCTCCAGAGTTGACGTTGCCGGAGGTCGACCAAAGTGCGTAGAAGGAGGCTACGGTGATCCTGCAAAAATTCGAGATAGAAAGCAGGTTGTTATAATTGATCGACGGCAGTTGAGATGGTGGAGAAGACGGAGAGTCGAAGGCAGTCGAAGGCGGTACGTTCGAACCAGGTGACGCTTTTTGCACGTGTTTTCGTTTATATTCATTTATTGCTTACTGTTGATCAATCTTTAATAACGATGGGCCGAAATTCTAAAAAGAGTGTTCGTGTGAACACCAGTAATTTAGAAAATAGCACCAGCTCGTCTAATAACACATTACCACCCCTTATTATTAGTAGTTCACCCAACAGAAAAGACTCGAACATAACTCTGACCCCTGTAATACAGGTGGAAGATGTTCTGTCTGAAAAAGTGGAGCTCTCTTACTTAACGTACATTATTAAAGAGATGCAGCTACAGATTGATGAATTAAAAACGAAATTAAGTTCATTTGAATGTATACCCGAAAAAATCTCACTTATGAAAAAGGAACTGCAGGATCCTACAATCCTAAAGCTTTTTAATATGACCTCTAGAATGACGCCTACTGACTCAGAAAATGCGAAGGAGCTAGAAAACGCCATTGACTTTCTATCCAGCGAAGTTGTTAAAAGGCTGGCTTCGAAACAAAACGCTATAGTGTATAATGTACCAGATAGCGAGCCCATTAAGTCGGTCCATCACTCATTGCTGAAGGCTGCAAATCTCTTGAGTGCACCTTGTCAGTGCATTCGCCTAAGTAAGAAAGACCTAAAGCATCCCTGTCCTATACTCTTTAGGTTCGACAGCTACATAATAGCTGAACGTTTTAAGAAGGCCGAAGATCTTCTGGCTACTGCCACTAAATTCAAGACTATTAAAGTAGTCTCGGATAAAACAACTAACCAAAGGCAAGCAACCAAGAACTCCTTCGATAGAAAGTTGACCACACCGAGAACTACACCTGGTATCAGTGCTAAAGTGTCGACGGACACTGAAGCACAGCAAGTCACCTGTATAGTGTTGGAAAAAAAATCGGCAAGTAAAAGCGACTCGAAACTCAGTAAGAGCAGTGTCACTGGGTGCAATCCTAAAGTACATGAGAGCACATCTGGAAAACCTGCTGACATACATGAGGTTGATATTGACTCACAAACTATGTCTGACCAGAAACCACTGGCAGACCACACTCAATCTGGATGCAAGCCCGAGAGTCCCGCAGTAGAAACTGCAAGAAAGACGACAAAGCCTAGAGTCCCACTCCAGACTTCGACATACCTCCCTCTCAATAAGTCTAATAAGCAACATGCCAGTCTAAAAAAAGACAATGCATGGGTAAAAAACCATATTCCCAAAAAAGTCATCCATCATGTGAATGGGAACACCCCTTCCCGAACTAGGAGTAATATACCTAGCAACGCACATAACTTGGGAATGCAACGTAGAACGGATCATCAGAATATAAGGAGCACTAAACGGGGCTCGTATAGGCACCATATTAATGCATATTCTTCTCCAAACTCTCACACTATCTATGTTGAACCTCAGCAACATAATGAGTATAGATCGACACATGACCCTCTCAATAACTTCACTCACACATGTGATGTGAGCCAATATGCATACGACTATGAAAGACCCATGAGGTACAACTGCCAAGGTAATCTTAACACAGGGTACCTAGGTCAAGCAAACTATATATCACCAGTAAATGAACGCAGATGCCCACCCATGGATGCTAAAAGTCAAAACATGCAACAGGATTATTTTCGGATGCAGCAAACAATAGCCCTGCTCGCTGCACAATTCATCCAGGAAATAGTACACACACTGACTCTGTCTCACCTCAGAGCCCCTCCAAACATAACGTAGGGATAGAAACAAGTAACTATGTTAACCTCTCCTCCAATAACTCTGGTTTACTAACGATTATGCTCCTGAATGCTAGATCTCTCCTTAACAAAATAACATCGCTTCGCTGCCTGGCATACATAGAACGGCCAACACTAATAATGGCGACTGAAACCTGGCTGACTACTGATATACCTGACTCAAAGCTAGTAATAGACAACTACGACATCTATAGGAACGATAGAGTTGACAAAAGAGGAGGCGGCTGCTTAATATATGCCTCTAAATCCACTAACTCCAATACTTTCAATAACCCAACTACTGACAAACTCCCTGAATCTAAGTGGATAAGCATCCACACAAACGAAAATAAAATTCTCGTGGGATGTATATACAGACCCCCTAGTAGCTCTGAAATGACTGATATAGCTATTGGAGAAATACTAGAGCATGCAGCTACGCTGGACTTTGACTACAAAGTAGTTTGTGGCGATTTCAACCTACCTGGAGTAAACTGGGATACCTGTACAGGACCTAGAATCCATGACGAGCTACTACAAGCTATAGACGTAGGCGGATGGAAGCAGTGCGTACGCCTCCCTACAAGAAATGAAAACACTCTTGACTTAATCCTTTGTCATGAAATTGAGCCCATCTCGATAGAGGTAGGAAATAAACTTGATAACAGTGATCACAACATATTGTACTGCACGCTACCATTCCGACTAACAACTAAACACACACCTAAAAATTCCCCGGTGCACTATCAGTATAGGGACTATAAGAATGCCGATTGGGAATTCCTATCAGATCTGCTGAGAAGTTCTGACTGGGAAGAATACTTCATTAACAATAACTTAGAAGTATCACTCGATATTTTCTACAAAACAATTGGCTCAGCAAGAGACATAATCGCGCCCCTAAAATCTGCTCTAAAGACACCAACTCCATTTATAGACCGCAAAACGCGACTAAAACTAAAGAAATTGAAAAGGAAATACCATGTATTTAAGGAATTTAATGCGTGAAACCAAATACATGAAACTCTTAAACGGCTTGAAGAGAAACACAAAATGAGGTCACAACTTGAAGAAAATAAAGCGCTTGTGGGTAACTCCAAAACTCAGGAACTTTGTAGGATATCGCAGAGACGTCTAAAAAGTAGTACAGACAATACTGTCAGCAGCTTGGAGCATAAGGGTATAATACACAATGATCCCCAGGTTATAAG
Source organism: Trichobilharzia szidati (assembly GCA_944472155.2). Taxonomy (NCBI): domain Eukaryota; kingdom Metazoa; phylum Platyhelminthes; class Trematoda; order Strigeidida; family Schistosomatidae; genus Trichobilharzia; species Trichobilharzia szidati. Next base: position 56,448,675 of record OX235274.1, read on the forward strand.
CGAACTCCTCAATGAGTGGTTTTGCAATGACGCCAGAGTGCACCCAACCCCAAATTTCCAAATGACTTGCAAAAGCAACCACAAATTAGGCGGAATAGACTTTAATATACAAAATATAGACTCAGCGATTAAGACTTTGAAGTCTAACGGTAGTACTGGAACAGATGACATACCATCTGTCATGTACAAAAATGGTAGCACGGAAATGGTAGTCTTGTTACTTAGAATATTTACTCTCTCATTAGAAACTGGAACTTATCCTGAAGTGTGGAAAACCACATACATATTACCTAAGCACAAAGCAGGGGCCAAAACCAGTGTATGCAACTATAGACCTATCAATATAACACCGGTAATATCCCGAATAATGGAGAAAGTGGTTAAAGACCAAGTGTCAGACAACTTACTAGAACATGAACTTATCAATCCATCACAACACGGATTTCTCAAAAAGAGATCATGCGTGACCTGTCACATAGACTTTTTCAATGAAGTTACACGAAGTAGGGACAACAGAGAACTAGTAATTGTGCTCTATTTCGATATAACAAAAGCCTTCGACAGAGTTCCCCATAATCTGCTAGTCAGCAGGTTATGCTCACTAGGGATATGTGATCCTCTCCTGAGCTGGATAAAATCATTTCTCTGTGGTCGAAGTCAGACAACGAAAGTTGGCTCCATAATCTCAAGGCCTAAACCAGTAAGTAGTGGTGTAATCCAGGGAAGTGTATTAGGCCCACTCTTGTTCATAATATATATAAACAGTATCTGTGAATGCTTTAGTGTAGGTAAACCAATACTATATGCAGATGACTTAAAAGTGACGTATAAATGCAAGAACACAGATCTTGGAATAACACTAAACGCCATACAGCAAGAATTAGAAAAAATGGATAGATGGTGTGACACCTGGCAACTCCAATTTAATGTCGAAAAATGTGGCTGGCTCTGCATAGGTTGCAACAATTTAGAACTTGACCTGACAATTCAAGGCCATGCACTTCAACGACTGGAATCTGTACTGGACCTAGGGCTGAAATATTCACATAACTTATCATTTTCTGAACACATCTCCAAACAAGTGTCAAAGTCACGCAGACTTATCGGCTTTCTCCTCAGGAACTTCTACAGAAATGAGTCTAGAATTCTGCTGTACAAGGTTTGTGTGCGTCCTTTATTTGATTACTGTTCATTCATGTATAGTAGCATACGCATAGAGGACAAATTGAAAGTCGAGGGAGTGCAGAGGTACTTCACGTTAAAATTACTCGGAACCGGAAATGGTACGAACTACTCCACTAGATGTGATACCCTAGGACTAGAAACACTATGGCTAAGACGCCTGAGACTAAACTTAACACTTTACTATAAGCTTCTAAACCACTTAGTTTTTACCTCTACTAATGGCACTCGACTTTCAGATGACAATGGCTACAAACTAAGACACACTAAGGGTACAGTAGCTATCGAACAATGTAAAACAGCCACCAGGCAAAAGTTTTACTTGATTAGGTATGCACAGATATGGAATAAACTGCCAATGGAAATGCGTCAAGCAAGTACATTGGCCTCCTTCAAAAAGGTGCTTAATGACAAACTACAAGAGTTTGCAAACGATATTAGTTCTAGTTCCTATCTGAGAGCCTCCGAAATTATAGGTCCATTTAATGTATAAGCTTAAATACTACACCTGTTGTTTTTTGCCTATATTTATAATTCTAGATAAAACATTAACGGTTAAGATACGTATCCTCAAACAGACAACAAATCTCGTTTGTAAAACTACTACCCAACACAATAAGTGGAATAAAATGGACATAAACCGACAACATGAAAAAGGTATAACTCACCACAACATCACAAGGACAGATGAACGCTCGTTGGGTACCATATATCCCTCACCAACTGCAACCCACCTTTCCTTAGATAATGTGATGAACTTATACCCATAATGTTGCTGAGCAGTTAATATTCTCAACTCCTGTCGGAACAGCTGAAACTCATAAACCTTCCTAACGCTAAGAAAATACCCGTAATCAGTAGAAATCCATTAATTAATGCGTCCGAAGCTTATGTACTTACTCCCAACAATGACATTGCAGATCAAATGAGATAAACACATCACTGATTTCAAAATAACACATCAATGAACTATAATTCGAGGACTCTGCACACAACAAAGTTATGTATGAATATTTACTTCAAGCTTTATTTTTTTCCCAGGCACTTATAATCCATCCACCAAAGACCTGGTTTTTTTGTTAATGCGAAGACAATACTCCTGTATTTCCTGTTGTGTTGCACTCACTGACAATCTAGCAGATTTTTCCAACTTTGCACAGAAATGATTGTATATAAGTGAAAAGGCTGTTTTATACTACTGGAATTAACATTTATCAAGTGTATGTATAATCTCTATCGAACATGTAAAGCATATCTTGCTACTGGCTGTAAATTGTGATTAAATTATATGGTTCTATTTCTGTAACAATTTGATGATGCCTGTAAACTGACGTCCCTCATGTACTGTACTATGAGAATAAATTTATTTATTTATTATCATTGCTAACTATACTTACTAAACGTATGTGTAATTTATCGATTTGATGATGCCTGTAAACTGGCCTCCCTCATGTACACAAATGAGAATATATTATTAATATTATTAATAATATTTAAAACTCGAGGGAAGTTCCAAGTACAGAGTTTTTGGTTAAAACAAAGTAGTGTACAATATGTTCATTTTTGACACAATAGTAAAATTTGGATAAGTTTATTTTTGAGGACTCCACATACTCCGTACAATTCGCAAACGTTGATACCGCCAGCCTCTAAAGGCCTCATCCCAACTCGTCCCTTGTCACTGCATATTCTCCCATGTCATACTCTTCCAACTACTCTACCTATTTACTCATTTACTTATTGATCATTAAGTTTCATCGCTGTGTACGTTTTGCTTTTTCAGTTTACATTGTCTACACTGACTGTGCATATTATTTTTATTGTTAATACTGTCTTTTTTTCAGACCACAGCGGACGACTAACGTGGGGGGAAGAATTTACTGCATTCACAGCAGCAGCGCAGTCTCAACATGCCATATACTGCTGTAGCGGTAAATAATTCCCCAAAATTATTAACCACAGCAATCATCACTCAACATTGGATGCTGACCATCACTGTTTAAGTCGACTTGTTTAGCTGAAGGCTTACGGTCAAGCATCCCCGCCATTTGGTGCTCCGTCGTGTCACGTGCGTGCACGATTACTAGCTAGCTAAGCATTCATTCCTACCCGCGATTTGGTCCCAAAATATATATCGTATTTGGACGACAAAATCTGGTCTTTTGCTTTACCATTTGGTACTCGAAGAACGAACACTATAGTGGTTGTTGGTATAAGATCTTGCGTTAGTATAATCCGTACAACTCGCGAACGTCGATACCTACAGCCCCCTAAACTGGTGAGCCCAACCACGAACTACATCTTCAATTCACACGCAGATAAACCCGGTGAGTTCGTTCCTTTTTGTGTTTATTCTTGTACTATATTGTTATCGGCATACTTTTCGTCATGAGTGATCCTAGCCCCAAGGTTATTCAGATTCGCTCAACCGCCAAAACAATTCAGCTAGTACCATTTTGGCCAGATAATGCTGAAACGTGGTTTCAGATTGCTGAGTCCGATTTTTGTGAACATGGCATAACTGATCAACGTTCACAGTTCCTTGCAGTTATTCACGCCCTACCGCGGGAATTCAGCAAGTGCGTAACTCTGCAGATGTCGGTAAGTAACTCGTACGAGTTGCTAAAAGCATCCATCCTCAAGAGAAACGTTCTCACAGATCGGCAACGTCTGGATGAGTTATTTCGTAACATCGAGTTAGGAGATCAGTCAGCCGTGAGCATGCTGGCAAGAATGAAAGAGATCATTGGCCAAAGTCAGTTCGATGAAGGACTGTTTAGAGAACTATTTTTATCCAAACTGCCACAGTCAGTTCAGACTGTACTTGTGACACTTCAAGGTGTTCTCATAGATGACTTAGCTGTCTCTGCAGATAGAATTCTAGAGATAACGAAACGGCCAGTTACCGAAGTATACTCTGTTACCGAACAGACTTCGAAGAAGGATTCTGCAATGATAGAGTTAATCAACTCCGTCCAGCAGATGCTTAGGTCAAACAAGCCTAGCAATTCCTCCTATCGTCGTTCTAAATCCCCTCAACGGCAAAACGCACGTGGACGATCTAAGTCCAACACACGCTCTCTCAAAAATCCTGACTGGTGTTGGTATCACAACACCTATGGCAAGGAAGCGAAATGTTGTCGAAAACCTTGTGATTTCGGCAAAGCCTCCAAGTCTGTGGGAAACTATCCCGCCGGCACGCGTTAGCGGCAACCGTCGCCGGTGGCACTAGCCGCTTACTTTACATCCATGATGTAATGAGCCAGACTAGATATCTAGTCGACACAGGCGCCGAAGTCAGCGTCCTTCCTGCTACAGCAGCAGATCGACAGAAGGATCCTAACTTCAACCTACAGGCTGCAAATGGAAAACCAATTGCAACCTATGGTCGGAAATACGTCTATCTGAACGTAGGTTTACGCAAACCTATTCAGTGGATTTTCCTAATCGCTGACGTCACAATGCCCATCATCGGCACGGACCTACTTAATCATCATGATTTGCTCGTAGACGTCCGCCGTAAACGACTAATTGACAACACTACTAGTTTGTCTATCAAAGGCATAACTTACGTAGGCCCAAGCTTGTCAATCGTTAAGATGAAAGCAATCCCCGATCCAACTTTTCAACCGATTGTTGACAAATATCCGGAACTGAATTGCCCATCTAACGATCTCCCGTGTATAACCAGCAATGTTATGCACCACATCATAACCTCAGGACAGCCCGTGACATCTAAAGCACGACGACTGGCCCCTGATAAACTGAGAATTGCCAGAAACGAATTCGATCATATGCTCACCCTTGGCATCATTCGGCCATCGAATAGTCCATGGGCATCCCCGTTGCATATGGTACCGAAAAAGGATAGCAACGATTGGCGACCCACTGGTGATTACCGGCGAGTGAACGCCAAAACAACCCCTGATTGCTACCCTTTGCCTCACATACACGACTTGACGGCAACGTTATCTGGAGCATCTATATTCTCAAAAATCGACTTGGTTAAAGCATATAACCAAATCCCGATGGCAACGGAAGATATTCCGAAAACGGCTATCATCACGCCTTTCGGACTTTTCGAATTCCTACGTATGCCATTCGGCCTCCGGAATGCGGCCCAAACATTCCAACGCTTCATCAACGAAGTATTTCGCGGTCTCGACTTTGTATACGCATACTTAGACGACTGCCTCATTGCCAGTCCAGATAAGGAAACTCACCTTGGACACTTGGACTTGGCATTTGAAAGGTTACGCCAACATGGTGTTACCATCAATATACAGAAGTGTCAGATAGGCGTTGACTCACTCGATTTTCTGGGTCACACTATTGACTGCCAGGGCATACGCCCACTGGCTACTAAAGTCGAAGCAATACTGAACTTTCCGGAGCCAAAGACAGTAAAATGCCTTCGCACTTTTAACGGCTTGGTAAGTTATTACCGACGTTTTATTCCTAATTGTGCTTCTCTAATTCAGCCATTAACCGATCTCCTTCGAGGGAACAACAAGGCTATCGAACTCGACACGTCTGCTCGACATGCTTTTACTCAGGTAAAGAAAGCTATTGCAGATGCCACCCTTCTTATGTATCAGGATCCAACGGCACCGTTGAGTATCTCGGTTGATGCATCAGACACTGCAATCGGCGCAGTTCTGCAACAACTAGTTAACAACGAATGGCAACCACTCGCCTTTTTCTCGAGGCGCCTTCAAGTAGCTGAAACGAAGTACAGCACATTCGGAAGGGAACTTCTAGCTATGTACTGTGCTATACGTCATTTTCGACATTCAGTTGAGGGTCGTGAATTCATAATATTCACTGACCACAAACCTCTGACGTACTCTCTGAACTCAACTTCAGATAAGTATTCACCCAGGGAATCGCGACAACTAGATTACGTTTCACAGTTTTCATCAGATATTCGCCATGTTTCCGGAGTGAACAATACTGTGGCAGATGCCTTGTCACGTATTTGTTCCTTCACCCAAATCGACGGCATAGACCTTGTAAAACTGGCTCGTCTTCAAAAAGAAGATATTGAGCTTCAGCGTGAGTTGTCGAAAACAACTCTACAATTAGCCAAGAAACCCTTAGGTATAGGAAAGGATACTATTCTGTGTGACATTTCCACTAGTACTCCTCGCCCCATCGTGCCTAAAAGTTATCGCCGTAACGTCTTCAATACGTTGCATGGCTTATCCCATCCAGGTATTCGAACTACTGTCAAGCTCGTAACTAGCCGGTTTTGTTGGCCTGGTATGAACAAAGAAGTAAGGGAATGGGCGCAGACGTGCTTAGCTTGCCAAAAGTGCAAGGTAATAAGACACACTAAAAGCCCCCTTGGCACTTTTCTTATCCCCGATGCCCGTTTCGAACACGTCCATATAGATTTAGTTGGCCCCCTCCCAGAATCTCATGGATATACTTATATGTTAACCTGCATCGATCGCTTCACACGATGGCCTGAAGCAGTACCCCTCAAAGATATATCTGCTGAAACTGTCGCACGCGTCTTTGTAGAGAGATGGATCGCAAACTTTGGATGCCCATCTTCCATAACAACTGATCGTGGGCGGCAATTCGAAAGCGGTTTATTCTTCGCTTTGACTAAAATCCTTGGTTGTATGCGTTTTCGAACAACAGCCTACCATCCTCAAGCGAATGGTATGGTAGAACGTCTACACAGACAGTTGAAAGCTGGTTTATCAGCTGCAAATAACACCCATTGGACTGAATCCCTTCCGTTAGTTCTCCTAGGGATACGAAACGCCTTAAAAACCGATGCTGGTTGTACTACCTCTGAGCTAGTATATGGCACAACACTACGACTGCCAGGTGAGTTTGTTTCTCCCTCGAGCTTCCCACCAGTGGTAGATCACTCCTCATACGTCAGCAGGCTTACAAACGCTATGCGTTCAGTTAAACCTGCTCCCCTCCGACCACAGTCCATTGATGTTTTCGTTCACCCTTGTTTAAAAACTTCTTCACATGTATTTGTTCGTCGCGACTCGGTACGTCGTCCTCTAGAACCCCCATATGACGGACCATATAAAGTGATTAAACGTACTGATAAATTCTTCGTTTTAGACAAAAAAGGCCGCGAAGACACCGTCAGTATCGACCGTCTGAAACCAGCTTACTTGGAAGGTAATCCCATTAGCCTGGAGCTAAACGTACCCGATAATTCACAAGTAATTGAATCTACTTCAGTCTTTGAAGAACTCCCTAGCACGGCGAAAGCCACCGAACCTTCGGTCGATCACTCTAAAAAAACGCGTTCTGGACGTCACGTTAGATTCCCAGAATACCTTCACACCTATCTCACATAACTGAGTGACACATCAAATTTTTTTTATGTTGCGTCATTTAACACAAGTAAATGATATTTTTCCTATAACCGTACATAAAATTATATAAGATGTATATATTTTTTCCCGATATTTTGAACTTTACATTATTTTACTGTATAGTAGATGCATGTCATTTTTTTTTGGTAAAAAAAAACGCTTATTTGGTACATTTTTCTTGACAAGGTTCTCAGCATTCTTGTTTTCTTTTCCAGGTGCAACGGGCACTGGACAGGAAACAAACGAAGCACGGGATCCAACGAACAACACTGAGGAAGCTATGTACAGACACCCTATTAGCATAGGCAGACAGACCAGCAGGCTCTCCATCAAGCCGCTTGGAAGATTTTTTTCACCCATCAGGGAACCATCGAGATATTTTTTACTTCCGGCTGGTCATGTCTTAGGGTCCTCACAAACCCACTAGGGGGGGAGTGAGCTGTAGCGGTAAATAATTCCCCAAAATTATTAACCACAGCAATCATCACTCAACATTGGATGCTGACCATCACTGTTTAAGTCGACTTGTTTAGCTGAAGGCTTACGGTCAAGCATCCCCGCCATTTGGTGCTCCGTCGTGTCACGTGCGTGCACGATTACTAGCTAGCTAAGCATTCATTCCTACCCGCGATTTGGTCCCAAAATATATATCGTATTTGGACGACAAAATCTGGTCTTTTGCTTTACCATTTGGTACTCGAAGAACGAACACTATAGTGGTTGTTGGTATAAGATCTTGCGTTAGTATAATCCGTACAACTCGCGAACGTCGATACCTACAGCCACCTAAACTGCAAAACTTATACAATAAATCTCCACACTACTCCCCTCGGAGTATGTTTAAACTCTAGCAGTGTAAAGAATATCAGGAACTCGTATCTCAAGACTAGTAAGCTAGCCCAGACGGATAAATTTGGTGGGCTGGACTTATCCGGCATGTTGGTTGAAATTTCGCTCGGCAAATTTTTTTTGTCAATAATTTTTAATAAAATTTTGTTATATGTTTTCTGGATTGATAGGAATTCTCATTTCCTGGCTAGTTATGTTGGTGTCCGCGTCATTTAATCTGACTGCGACACCCTTAGCATATTGGTTGTAATGATTGGTGTTTCATGCTGAATGCGTCAAAACATCTCTACAATGAAGAAGATGGGGTAGTTGGAGGGTAATGTCATCTACACAAATAGTTTATTTCTTGTAGAAACTGCAGCTTTCGCCATTGTGTCATTCAATAAAGACTACGTCAAAATGTGGCTATTTTCGTGTGAAGAACAGTACTATTTTACAAAAGAATGCTATCAGTACATGGGAATCACCTATAAATACCAACAGAACGTAAAACTTATGTGTAAACGAACGGCTACGGAACTGCAATCCAACATAACCGACTAACATGGACGAAAATGACCTTTGAGCGTCTCACTCCATCAATGACCTTGAGCATGCGGGATAATTTCAGCCATTTGGTGTAAGCTGGCTTGCACGAAGAATATTGAATATTGGAACCACTAATGATTCAAAGCCATGCGTTGCAGCGTTTTGTTCCCGCGAATATCTAAGTGTTTTTCTACTTTTCGCTTACTGCCAAATTTTAGAAGTATACATTCCCAGTATGGAATTAACTTGTCAGCAGATAAACCTACATCATATCCAATATCTGATGCGGAATATGAGCGTGTTTCAAATAAAGCTTTGGAATCCCTTGCAGATACCTTCGATCGTCTCCCAGAAATATATTCTCTGAGTACCGATTATGACGTAGAATACGCGTACGGTGTACTTAAAGTCACTTTTGGACCTCAAGTTGGAACCTACATTGTTAATCGTCAGGCTCCAAATAAGCAACTGTGGCTTTCATCTCCAAGAAGTGGCCCCAGACGTTATGATTACATATCATCTAAAGACATTTGGGTGTACAAACATGATGGGAAGTCGCTTCATGAGTTGTTGAGTGAGGAGATTTCAGAAATTGTTGGTGATTCTGTAAACTTTCATACATGAATATATGCTTAAAATGGAGCTAGTTGTTGGGACTCCGATGCTGTTTTTGAATATTTTATGTTTATTGACTTTCTCCAAAAGAGATAAGTGTAAATCTCAGCACAGGGTTTAATTTATTTTGAATATTTAGGGGTTATTGCACAATAATCTGTATAAAAGTAATTCATCAATTATGATCCATTGAACCGGTTTCAGAATGTTTCTTGTACCGTCTCTTTGACTTCATACCTGCAGTCGTGCTTTTACTCAGTCGGTAAATACATCGACCTCTTATTTTTAAGATTGATAAATATATGGTAATTACTGCCTATAATAGTTTTGCTTATAACATTATTGTAGAGTAGTTCGGTCAAAAATTAGTGTATTGTGATTAAGGTGGTGTCAGTTTGCATAATAGAGTGCGATATGGATTCAACTGTTGGTTTCAGTTATATGACAGACCTCAAGAAAGTAATATGCATACTACAGACTGTTAGGCAGTGACTGTAGATCAGAGTTCTGTTTTGTTTTCTGACTACTTTTGACTTCCCGTGTGGTATCGAATCGAAAAATGTTGCACTTCGTGTTTAATGGGCATGAAAACTTACGGAAACCGTCAGGTGATTAAAGCAACGATGAAAAATTATGTAGAGCTCTTCAAATCTTCGGTACTACAGCTGTCAACAGACTTATGGAACTGTTGTATACTACCTCATGCTATTCATAGACATATGTAGTTGAAGCTTACGGCAAACAAATGAACCTTTTATTCATGTGATCGTTTCTTCAGCTAAAGGAATCCATCGTGTTTTGATAAAAGTGACTGCAGTACTGTTGGCTACTAACTTTGGTGGCTAGTGATTTTGAATGCATTTAGATCTTATGCACAATTTTCATAGTTTTTGAAATCTAAATTCGATGAGCCCCTCCTGACAGTTATCGTGTCTCTCAATGCTTTTGTCTAGATTTTCTGCTTCCTATTTCACGTGCAGTTAAAGTGTTGGGAATCTGAACCAATAAACAGTTGTTTTTCGTGTAGATTATCTCTGCTTGATTTATAAGTTCATTGATATTAATCTTTAATTCGAGGTTAAGCTTCTGAGTTGTATTAAATCATCTCTGTCCAAAATTATTGACTTGAGTACAAGGTGATACTTGAGAAAGCAGTACTGAAACGTATAAGACCATTCAAATACAGTCTTTTAGTTTGTGGCTGCATCATTTTAAAATTTGCGTTTCACTCCACCGTTATCTTAACGATTTTTCGAAGAAAGAAGTATTGCAATCAATGTAATAAAACAAGAGATGCTGCTATAATTTTTTTGAGATATGGAAAAGTAGTTACCTTAACGGTCATTTCCTCGAGATTTCCCAACTTTGACTAAAGATGTTTGCACCCTACTTCCCTTATCAAGTGGTATAATTTGGTGAATAGTATTGAACTTATACTTAGTGATTTAGTGAAGAGGTCAAGTCAACCGATTAAGTTTTGAAGACACATCAGTCGAAATGTCTAGGATACGTGTTGCACATGCCGAGCCACCACCTTCGTCGTTGAACAATGTTAGCTGACATAAGACTAAGCTGGAAAACAGTTAGCGGTGGTCAAACCAAAATATGTCATCAGTCCATGAAATATCTGACTGTTGGTTTGAGCCAGATAGGGAGGTGTTGACTGTCTAGCTGTGATTGTCAGGATGCCAATAGTCCTTTAGAACTTTGGCTTCTTTCCTCTAGTTTTGTGTGTTACATGCAGTATGGCAGCTTCATCTGCTGCACTTCTCTGCAAAGTTATGTGCTGAAACTCAGTCGGCCAATATTGTCCACTAATTGTGCTTTTTTAGGTCACATTTTGTCACTCTTGCGGTTTCATATTGCTGGGAAATTACTCATAAATTCAAGATGTGACAGTATTTGCTTCGCTGTACCGTATTATAAACTAGCATTCGGTCGGTCGGTCGGTTTTCGACATAGAACTTTGCACATATGTGCGGCAGTTCAAGTCGCCACAATCTATGTAGCACGCAAAGCAAGAGAAGGAAGTAGAAGAAATGCATAATATAGACAGTAAACAGAGGTGTGAGACAAAGGAATAGTAATAACGGAGAACAAAAGTTTAATTGGAAATCATAAGTCACAAGGAGTGGATGCATCTGCGCCACTGAGAACGATTTTGAGCCATGTCACCAATTGTTTCCAACCATTGGTTTTTACCATCCCGAGGGCCCCAACCAGGAAGTCTACATCTTCCTACGTGGCTTAGATTAACTGTTGTGGATTTCATTGATTGGTGCCATGTTTTCGTTTGACCGCCGCTAGCTCTTTTCCAGCCTGACCCTATATCAGCTAACATTGCCCGTCGAGAAAGGCGATGACTAGGCATACGTAGCACATGTCCTAACCATCTCAGTCGAAGTAATTTCACAGTCTCGTCGATTGATTTCCCCGCCTTACCTAGCACTCGACGCCTAACCTCAATATTGCTCACCTTATTATACCACTTCACGCGGGAGATAGAACGCAGACACCTATGATCGAAGACAGCTAATCTTTTCATGTCTTCTGCTCTCAATGGCCAGGTCTCACAGCCATAAAGGAGGACGGAGCGGACTGTTGAGCAGTACACACGCCCTTTGGTCGATAGTCGGATATCGCGTCTACGCCAGAGACGGCGAAAACTGGCGAATGCGAACCTAGCCGTCTGTATTCGTGCTGAAATTTCGTCGGAGATCAACCCGTTGGGGCTGATGGTACTTCCAAAGTAAGTGAAGCGGTCAACGTGTTCTACCACTTCACTTCCTATTTCTAATCTAGGGGTCGATGAAGTCCAATCCTGCAGCATCATCTTACATTTTATAGGGGCGAATCGCATGCCAAACATGCGGAGATTGTTGCTCAGGGTGTTCAGTAGACTCTGCATTTTGTCAGAGTCCTCGCCTAGAAGGACTATATCGTCCGCATATTCTAAGTCAACGAGATTCTTCCCTGGTAGCAAGTCAATCCCTGAGTCGCTGAAGTGAGTTAGGGTTAAGTCCATTAGTACATCTATGATGAAATTGAATAGGAATGGGGATAATGGGCATCCTTGACGGACGCCACTAGTCGTCACCACTTCAGATGACAACTCGCCATAAGCCCTCACCTGGCATTGCCTCAATATGAGAACTTGAAGCACTTCATTTGAAGTTGTTTCAAGCTACAGTAGTCATAGTGGGTGGAGGGACCGGTCAACGGACACAATAATTAACCCCATATAAGATCAGTGGAGTGAAAACAAGTTCACATCACCAGTGAATAATTAGCCTAAGTGAAGAGATCTATTCATTAATTGTGTTTACCTTTAAATGAAGAGAATACTTTAGTAGGCTATCTTGTGTATTTGTTGTATTTCATTAAGTGTATATTTTATGATCCCCATTTATAGTTATATATGTCCAAACCAAGTTCACTTTTAACAGTTTGAAAATATTTGGGCGTATATGATGTTCATTATAATAAAGGTTTTTGTATTTCCCAATGAATGAAAAACAAAACGATATTGTTTTTACTGACGTTTCGCTATTTAATGCTAATAGCTTTATATATATATATATATATATATATATATATATATATATATGCTGAACTTTATGATAATGCCCATTTATAGTTACTTGTATTTCGTGTTGTCGATCACTTCTGGTACTGGTGTAACATTTGATGGCGTACCTGTCAGTTTTGGAGTCATATGCGTTCCTCCAGAAGTTGGCATTGTCTGGCTATAGGTCGTCTGCATAAAACATGAGGATTTTGCTTTTGAATCTCATCTAGTCGTCCGGAAAACTACTACAAAAATGTAAAGATGTCTACCAACGCAGATACATCGCTCGCTCTGTACTATTAGTTCGCCAAGATTGAACTAGGCTTTCCCCTCGATGTTAGGTAGCACTCCTCTTAGATTTCATCTTATTGTTCAAGTTGAAATACTATTACTTTTTTGGTTGAAGTCAGGGACAAGCATGGGAAACTGATTCTGTCAGTGACTGAATTCTAAGTGGCATTCTGATTTGCTGCAGAATTTTAGTTTATAGTCTCTTTTTTCATATTTCATCTAGATATGCTCACTCATTGGGGCTGTTTTAATCAAAAATCCCTTGAATGCTTCCGGTGGTTTTTCTCATTTTTATTTTGCACCCAAGGTCTCTATGGTTTATAAAATCTGACAAAAAATGCAATATCTCCTGTTTTTAAGTGTTTGCTGATTATTCGTTCGATAATGTTTTGGTGATCAAATAAATTCCTTGTTATTGTTAACACCGGGGGAGCACATCCGCTTATGTAGGTGGATTCATTCTCCTTTGGTAGTATCATATATATGTAGGGTCACTATGATATTCGAAATATTATACCTAATCTAAGTATTACAGCATATAAAACAATCTTGAACTTAGGTTTTTTTGTTTATGCAGCACTAATAATTCGATTTGACTGAGTAACTGATGTATAAACTTGTTAAGCTTAAACTGTTTTTGGAATAAAATAAAATTTTTATCTAGCAGTATTATGAAGTGCAGATATATGCGATATCCAGAGACTTTGGGGATAGGATGTGACGTTAGAGTGTCACATTGGATTAACTTCATGTCATTGTACTAATTAATTCACTTCACGTTTGATCACGAACTAACTTCAGTTAGAGAACTATTGAAAACTAAGGAGTACTGGACATCTGTTCGTCCTTGTTTAGGACTCTTCGTTAGTAAGCACACCGGACTTTCAGGTTACAAGGCGAATTCGTTGACTATTCAGCCTTTGGGATGGAATCCAATGAATGGTCCATCAATTCTAACTTTTGTTAATTTGCGATATATAGCGCGACCGTCAGCCAATGTCATCAACGATTATCTGTCCTTGCTCTCAATTTGGTTGACACGACTTCCCACTAGAACTTCAGTTAACTTCATCCTGTAGTCAATCACTAGTGAGTACTAGATTAAGAGTCCCAAAGAAGGACAAGACAGCTATCCACTTCTCCCTGGTTTTCAACGGTTCTCTAACTGAAGACACTTCGTGATCAACATTGAAAGCAGTCAAATCTCTGAGAACCAAGACTAAAAATTAATAGCCTGTTTGCTTTTTATCTTCTTCGCGCTGATGACTCATCTGACTATTATTTGGTTTCTTTTTACACTCACTATCTAACTTCACCTTGTTTGCCCAAAAGTAACTCATAGATGGTCTTCAGTCACATGCTGGATATCTAAGATAAAAACACGCTCAGTTTTGACTCACTAAAGGTTATACGAGTATTTTTATTGTTGTTGTTTAAAAATGATACTTGAAAGTAGGTGGAATGTACTATAAAATGATTTGTTTGTCGATCATGTTGAGCTAATGTAACTGGTGTCATTAATATCACTAGCTGAAACAACAACATTCTTGCCAGAAGTATCTCTTTATATCAGGCCTAAGTTGTTTTTGTCTTACCATGTCGTGGTAATATTTAAGTCCCACTCTTATGTGACTTTGCAGTCAACATATCAACTGTTTCTATTGGTTTTCTGAGCATAAACGGCTTTTTTAATTTCACGAAGTTAGCTAGTAAGGACGAATCAGGCACAGTGGAGAATTTTCGAGTTTTGTCATCCTGAAAAACAAAGCGAATTAGTTTTTCATGTGCTTAACAAGGTCTTTGAAGCACAACAACAACTAATACTTTTGATGCAACTGATAATAAACGTACTAATATCACAACTGTTGATATGTGGATTACATAAGCTGTTTTAAAATAGATACAACGATAGCCTTATCCCATATTGATATGGCATACTCTAGTTGGTTCTCTAACTGAAATGAGCCAGGGTTTAGTCGTTGTCTGGGTCGGATGCCTCATGGTAGTGGTGTTCCTCCAAAATTCCTTTCAGGCCTATGCTTCGTTAGGGGGATCGGTGTTAACCGACTATAGAGTACCGTGCTTTGGTGCAAAGGGTATTTGAGTTGTCAGATAATCACACTGTTTTCAAATGCTCTATCCAATAATCCAGCAGAATGGACCAATAGATGTCAAGAAGGTGCAAAGAATCGTTAATTTAAGAGTAGAATTCGGACAGTGTGGTAGAGTATAATTTCATATTAGATAAGTTTATTTGATATAACACACAGTGATACAGTATTAACAACTGGATGACGTTTTGAGCACAATGTATTGCTCATAATCATACCAAGGAACTCACAAAAACCAAGTATTTGTCAGCGAGACGTTCTTCCAAACCACAAGCGAATTTAATCGTCTTCTTAGTGGGTGGGGTTGCTAGCTTCACATCTCATCTTCATTCTTAACCGGATGGACAAGGTTTAGGAGTACGTTGGCCTGTCGACGTTACCGGCGAGCATTCTACCAATGAACGGCTAACGCACCATTAAGAATAATAGTGTCTATATGTAACTAAACACTAGCATAATTTAACCCTGATCAATTCGATAAATAATTATATTGAAGCAGTAGTGATAATTGTAAACATTGGTTGATAAAATGTTTTAATTTAAAATGGAGTTAAAGTGCTCAATATTTCCTAATAGTCATTTAAGCATGTAACGATTTTACAGACACGACTAAGTTATACAATTCATGAAACAATCTACTACTATGGATACATTGATAGATAATGATGTGAATCGCGCATCCCAGTTATTTGACCTTCTCAACAAGATCCACTTTAATGCTAAATTGACCACCAAACGAGTTTAATTTCCTGGATTTTAATGTGAGAAGAAATGATGGTACGATTAAAAAGTCTGTCCATAAAAAGAAACTTGAATCAAACAACATCTTTACTATAATAGCATCTTTTCTGTCATCCATAAGCGTAGATTGGTCAATACACTTTACCGAAGCTTAGCTCTTCTTCATGCATATACCATTTCAACTGTTCCTGTGGTTCAAGTTATATAGGGCGCACGATTAGGCAGGTTCGAGAACATTTACCAGCTTGGTTCAGCAGGGGGGAAATTAAGTGCATAAAAAGCTCGATCCTGTCACACTTGGTCGATACTGGACATCATATCGATGTCAACACAGCTTTCTGGGTTATATACCGAATTCCGAAGTCGTTATCACGTACAGTTCGTTTACGTCTTCTGCACATAGCTGAAGCTGTTGCAATAAGATCGACTAAACCGGAACTTTGTATCCAAAAAGAACACGTTCAGACGCTGTTCCTACCGTGGCCAAACTTGGATTGATGATTCTTCTTCTCACCGAGAGTGCTCCTTCCCCTTAACCCTCTTGGCTCTTTTCCCTTTGCTTATTATTACAATTAATATTATTATTATTCGTCATAATTTATGCCCTTCATGTAAACATTCTCTCAATACTATCGAATTTTTCGTTTATAGTATCCGGACTTATTATTAGTAATATTATCTCTTTTCTCAATAAATGCCTCCACCTGTTTCATTTCACATATTCGTTATCTCATTATGAACCTCCCATTGCAGTCTTACTATCTCCTGTTTAACACAGACAACTTTGTACTAGCCACTCACCTGACACCTTTTATAACCTTGAACTGACTTGTCAATTTTTCCAGCCCACACTCTACAAATCTATTATGATTAATCACCATTGTCTCCCGTTTTACAATATTTTGTGATCGAATTCAGCCTAGCACGTTTGTCACACAAATACGACTATTTATTTTGACACCCCGATAACTAATCTGTTATTCTACGTTAAAAAAAATGTACCTGCCGCATAACTGGCCTTATTGTAACGACAACAAATATTATATTTTATAATTGTAAGAACCTGAAGAGAAATTATTGAAAAGAATATTCTTCGTTCAGATTGACTTTTAATACACTTTACGACAGAGCCAGGAAACTATTTTCACTCAATAAGTTGTAAGAAGAATTAAAATTTGTTGAGAAATACCTCACAGAGAATGGATACCCTAAAGGATCTATCCTCAAGTATGAAAAGAGATAGTCAGGAAAACGAAGCATCTGACTGTTGAAAAAAGAAGAAAGTCTTTATTCATTTTACATTCAACGGAGAGACAGGATCGAAAAAAGAGCAATAAAAAGATGTTTCCCTACAGTCAAGCTTGTATCAACACATACAGCATCATATTCTCAATAAGCTAATCCAAGTTGGATAAGTATCCCGCTGATGTATCACTCCAACTGTGTTTATAAATTTACATACTCTTGCGGTTGCAAGTTCAATGGGAGGAGGACGGGTAGGAATTCTTCTCTCTCGTTTCCTGAACACATTCCACAAACTTTATACCCTAAAAGCAAGGCAAATATTCGGAAAACGTAATTCTAAGATGATAGACAGATATAGGGCATCCTTTCGACACTTCCGGGGGAGGACAAATTGTAATGGGGGTACTTATACATACAGATTTCGATTATGAACATCCGCGTTAATTACATAGTCGTCTATATTAGTGATTTCAGCTCACTCGTACTTATACTTTAATCTTATAAGCTAACAATGTTTATTAATTTTTCCTCATATTTTTTCTGTCTTGTCCTTCTCTCTTCTGTCATTCCAACGCTGTGAAGTATGTTATGTAACATTCTTTCTTTTATAATCATTGTAGTAATTTTGAGTGGTAGTTTGCAGCTGGTGAGACCCTGTGTATGCAATATGTTACTTTTAAATGAAGCTGTAATCACAATAAAGTAGAAATTACATCTAAAATACTGACAATATATGTATAGGAAATATATTGATAGCATATATTTGTATATTTAGCATATATATATATATATATATATATATATATATATATATATATACTCGTAATTATACATGAGAACTTGTAAACCTAGTGTATACAGTTGGTCAGTAATGTGAAGGAAAAGAAGAACAAGAAGGAAAACAAACCCAACCATAACAAACAATGAAGTATTAAAGGTAATCGAAGGAAATTTCGCATCTTCACACACACACAGAGACAGTAAGTAGTTTATGAAGAAAATGAAAAAAATAAGGTAGGTAGATAGGTGACTCTTTAGTTCATCTGGAAATAACAATAATAATATTAATAAAGAATTGAGAGAAATGAGTACGTTAAAAAGACGGTAGGTAAGATACAGGACAATAGAGAAACAGTCCTTTACCCAGCATATACTGTTTCATTTTTTGGGATATGGAAGTTAGAAAATGAGAGAAATGAAGGGAGTGCGTGTGTGTGTAAAATGTTAAGTTGAGAATAGAGTTCAATGACAAATATGCATATGTCTGTCTGTGTGCAGATGGGTGTCATTCATATTTTATAATAATAATTATTATTATTATTATATATTATCCATCTAACTAAATGTTTGAGCTACAGTAGAAAATGAAGAATGGGGGAGGAGGGAGGGGGAAACTATCATTCACACTCATACATATATTAGGTTGATATTATCTCATTAGAAAAAGAAACAAGAATGAGATCTTGCCATCAGTGTCATGACTTTATTTTTTACTTTTGTCTAAAATTTAATCATAATCAACATGTTTCACATTGTATTCAACATTATTGTTATTGTCATTATATTAGCATTATTATCATCATCATCAGAAATTGTAATAGAAACCATTGATAATTATAACTGGAACTATTCAAAGATTAAAATAGGAAAACCAACTCAACTACTAATACTACTACTAGCAATAATATTAGTAGTAGGTATAAGTAGGATATGAAGTGTTCAAAGAAGAGATAATATATGTATATGTATATCACATAGGAATTATGTTTTGTTTTCACGGTGGGAGCCAGTTGGGGGAGGGGGTTAGGTGAGTTGGGAAAGTAATGAATACAAATTACAATAAATTATGCAATTCTATCTAGTTTCTATCACCTAGTTTCCTTTTGTTGTTGTTGTTGTGTTTTTTTGTTTACTCGTTTATAAACTACTGTATTCATTCACAGTAGCTAGTGAAATTTCTTTGTTGTTTTGTTATTGTTACTTCACAGTGAATTAATTGTTTCATTAGGAGAGATTGTCTAGTAATAGGGATTTTCCTTTGGGATAGTGGAAGGAGGTGACCCGGCGGACGGGTGGACGGGCAGTGGAGAAAGATTTCGAAGAAAACTATGATATATATATATGTATATATATAAGTGTGTGTATATAGTTTATGTGTACTATTTAAACAAGAAAATAGGATAAGAAGAAGAGGAGTAAACTGACACAGCCTCATCCAATATTATCATCATCATTATTATGTAATAGAGTATTTGGTATACATATATATATATATGTATATATGTTTGTGTATTTCTATGTAGAGATGAAAAGAGTTCAGTATTTTGAAAAGAATGTGAATTTAACGAAACAATAAATAATAGTGATAATAATAATGCACAGAATACACGGTACTCTTTGTTTCTTTTCTTTCACAATTAAAAGTTGTTTGAGCTAATGATACACTACTGGTCTTGGTATGTGATACATGCGTCTATCTATTTGTCTATCTATCTGTGTGTATGTATTTGTGCGTGTGAATAAGGGTTGAGTAAAAAATAATACACAATGGCAAAACGAAAAAAAAACTTCAAACATGGAGTAATAGGGATAGTAGGAATAATAATTATAATAATCATAACTATAAGAGTAATAACTCATGAGTGAACTTTTATAGAAAGGCAGTAATGAATTTGCAATAATAATAATAATAATAATACTTCACAACTACTTATCTAATATTTCTGTTTGAGTTGGGCATATATGTATATATATGGATCAAGGAGGGAAGTAGGTGTGATTAGAACAAAGTCTCTTTCAATAATAATGTAAATATGTATATATATGTATAATTTGTTCATTTTCAAAGTTTTGTTTTGTGTAGAACTTCATTTTTTTGTGGATTATTTTTATCATTATCAACATCACCATCATTATCATTATGATCATCATCATCACTATCATCGTTATAATTATAATGAACTGCTGGTTGTGATTGAGACTGTACGCCATCATGATTATTTTTTAATAGATTTGTTGATGGTGTATGTTGAAGTAAAACAAATGAATGTGATCTATGCGGTTGTTGAGCAAATCTTTTCTTCAATTGACCACTTCTTTCAAGTCGTTCACATAATGCAGTTGGATTATTATCACGAAATGCATTGATTACACGAAGCTGATGATAGCATATTGATACGAAGAATCGAAGGTTGAAAAGACAATGCCAATGGGAAGAGAGGAAAAAACGACAGAGAATTATATTATTATTAGTTATAATTCAAATAAAATTGTTCTCTACACTATTCTACTACTAATACTACTACTAAAACCGCATGCTATAAACACTCAAGTAAGGTGAGTAGGTAGGTAGGTAGATAGATAGATAGATGAACTGAGCAACATACTAGTGAAATCATAATATTAATAAAAGAAATACTCCGCACTATGCATTATGAATAGTTTATTTCAATATCATGCACTACTAACTGTAAAAGAAATAACAAATATGGAATGTATGAATCAAATTATATATATCTACAGGTATATATGTATATATACGTATTTAAGTAGTATATGAATTAGAACATAAAATGTTTTTGTTTTTACTCAGTAATAACAACAAAAAATAAATTATCAGGCATAAAATAAAAATGAAAACAAATGAAAAATCATAGTTAACTGAAATTATACATTCTACATATTTTGCTTATTATATGATTCATGTATCATTATTACATGCCAGAAAATAAAATGAACGTGCAAAATTCATGGTTTGTTATTGGATAACAAAAAATATAAAAATTATGCATGTATATTTCTTCTAGGTAAACTATAATTACTACTAAATGTGGTAGAATCAGTAGGTATTAAAAAGCATGCCTTGTGTTAACCGGCTTTCGCCAGTAGTTTTATTACAAACAAACAAACAAAAAAAAAGAATAACCAAAATAATTTTTAAAAAAAATAGTAGAACAAACTACTAAATGCGAAATTATAATGAAACCAAAGGAAAAATAAAACAGAACGGTGGGATTTGAAAACTGCCTTCAATTTTAAGACAGGAAACTGGAATTTTTCTAGACAATCAAATCTTGTTTGATTATTCTATCAGACATACAAAGTACTTGTTATATTATCAAACATTCCATTCTATTATAGAATTATTCTATCCATTATTCAAATCATTTGCCTTACAGTTAGGTAAGTAATTCGTTCCAATGGAGATGAAGGGAATATACTCTGAGCAGACTGTTGAGTGACATCAGTCGAGTGGAACTCAAGGATGAGTTGGATGCGGATCGGAAGGTGACATACAGGAGACGAAAGTCTATAGGCAGTCGTGGTGGCAGCTAAAGACAGCAGCAGACAACAGGATGATATGGAGGTGTGCTGTTGAAGCCCTCCCTAAGTTCCACTTGGAACCTAAGGGAACAATAATAATAAGTCACTGTCTTACCCAAAGTTGATCAGTGTATATATATATATATATATGTCGTGATGTTATTCTTGACTTAAATGTAGACGTATACACGAACACGACAGAAAAGAACATACTGACAACAGATAATGGAGAGAGAAAATAGTAAAAGAGGAAACTATGCACACCAAATGTGCTGTGTGTAACAAAATATATATATGTATATATATTTAAATATAGTTCAATTGAGGAAAATGAAACAATAGTAATAATAATAACCAAATTAAATCTTTGTGATGAGTTAAACTAATAACAATGATGACGATGATGATTACAGTGACACAGAGAAAAAACAATTAGACGAACAGAAAGGAAAGATACGCTTTGTTATTGATATATTCATTAGTAAAGTGTAATTATAACCTACCCATATATTAAAAAAGATCTAAAAACATTCAACTGTTCTCTTCTGATGGTGACGATGATCATGATGATGATGGTCACGGCTAAGTTAAAAGTACCCACAAACGAACACTCTCACACGCATACATACACTCTTTCTCGAAATCAATCAATCATTACTTCTCAAAAGTGTGATTTACAGAATTCCCACATTTAATTGTTTTGCATTCTCATCCTCTTTTTTGGGGGGTCATCATTATGCAATAGAGTGAATAGATAGAAGATTAAAGTAGGCAAGTGTGTTTAGAAAGAAATGAAATTTGGGGTAAAAGATTTTATGTCCTCACACACACACCATAACTAAAGAGAAAAGGTTATTAAGGATAGTAAATGGTATGAATAAGTAAATATACACTAATGAATGACAACGATTCTTTTCAAAGAATAATATGTATTAAAGAAGAGTTATCCTGTTAGTGATTTGAGCAAATGATTTTAAAAAATACGTATTATATATATATATGTATGTGTAATTAAGGAAATTTCTCTTTTTCTATTCATAAATGAACGAACGATGAGTTATTTTTGCATAAATAAGTGATGAGATGTATTCTTATGTGAGTTTTTGTACTAAAAACAAAAAAAAGAGAAGAAATGAAATATACAGATTGCTTGTAGAGTTGAATTCCTCCGTTGCTGGTTTTTTGTTGTTGAGATTTGTATAATATTGGTTGAGATAAATGCGTATGAGCAACATTTCTAATTACTATTATTTTGATGAGTAGTGTTACCTCCTCTTGGTGTTAGGCATTAGGCTATGTTATATTAAACATATACTCCTTGTCGCTGTTCTATTCGACGTTATCCATCTTAAGGCTACATACTGATGATGATAATAATAACTTTGGTATATATGTATATATAGGTATATATTTATCACAAAACGTTCTAGAATAAGTTATCGCCTTCTGAGGTAGCTGTACTAAATGATTGTTTGAAGGATGGAGGTGGTGGTGGTGCAGGCGGCTTACTTGATCGTCTGCCTTGATGATTATATGGACGATTTGAAGATGGCAGCCTACCACTAGAAGTAGTAGAATCTTGACGTATAGAAGAAGAAGAAGAATGTTCAATGTTAACTTGTTGATCTTCAATATTATACGGGGATTCTGTGATAGTACAGCTTTCACTGTCTTTTTGTCCTGAATCTTGTATCCAACTTGATTTAATCCATTCTTCAAGATCTGGATTCAGCGGTGCTCTAGTTTCACTTGTACTCTTGTAAGCATTTTCTTCAAGATGAGAAGAAGTATAAAGATTGCCTTCATTGGTAATTGTCACTGATGTAGAGATTATGCCTTCTTCTTCTTCTACCTCTTCATCCTGATTGTCCACTTGTTTGCTTCTCTCAGTGTCACCATAATGACTATTTTTATAGATTTCTGAATCTAATTTTAACAGGCAATGATTTTCTTGTGTTTCTTCCCATAATCCATTTGGTGTAATTGCTGTAGTAGATGAGAGATCTGTAAAATCAGTCGATGGCTGTTGTTGATGATGATGTAGGCCATCATTCCTAATCGATTGTTCTGTTAGTTTACTTTTCTTAGAGACTTGTTTGTTCACTATACCATCTTTTGATTGTCGATGATATTGTTGACGAATTAATGCAGCTATTCCACCACGATCATCTTCTGATTCACTTCTACCACGGAAAGCATGCACAACTTTCAACTGATAATCGTGAAATTGAAGCAGTAGGTTGATATTAGTTAGTCGAAGGAAAGTTGAACAGAGGAGTAACAACAATACGGAGAGTAAGATAGCAGAAAAGAGAAACGATAGAAAGTAAGAGTGTAGACAAATACCAGTACCCAAAAGAAATCGTCGAATACACACATTTACCGACACACGCACATATATGTGAACACAAACAAAAGAAGTATGGAGGAAATTGACGCACACACACACACACAAGCCGACAAATCACACATTTACGACAATAACATTTAAAACAAAAACGAAAAGGTGGAGAAAAAAAGAATAAAGAAAATAAAGTAGGCATAAGACTAATTGTTATCATTAATTATTAAAAACAAAAAAGTAAAAATTAATACAAGCAATGTTAACCAACTTTCTATTTCCACCCGTAAAAGTATTAAGATAAGTTTCTTAAACCTTAACTGACAAACGGAAGACTAATATTATTACTTCATATGAAATAATAATTTTCACTATATAGTGGGATGCTTATGCCGGTAACTTAATGGTACAATGCTTACCAGCGGCGCACGTCATCTGGGTTCGATACTGCCGGTGGATGCACTTGTACGAACTTCGTCCAACTCACTAGCTCTCAAAACAAGAGAATGTTGGACGTGAGAAGAGCAATCCGAACCCTACCCTGTTAACCTACGGAAGAATACCACTGCTATCGGAACTTCAAGATTTGAAGCCATTTAGAATTCAAGGGATGGAAAAAAACAAGACTACATAGAAATACACTATCTCTCCTACTAACTTCCACTATGACTATTTGCTAAATAAGTTCAGTGATGTAATCTACAAAGCTATAAAAATGGAAAATTTATTTGTTTGCTTTAGTTTTCACTGGTGGTATAATATCTGAAATAATAACAGGTGGTCTTTTCAAGCATTTGAATGAGAAAAAAAGCCAACGAGCAGGAGGATTATTCTACTTTTATTGTTAGCATAAATTTAAAATGTTAAATTATATTTGTTCAACTTAGTAGGGAAGTCAGTGAGCATTTATATTTACATATATATATATATATACAATCGAGTGTTTGTTTGTGGGTTTTTGATTGGTTACACGTTTGACCATCATCCGACATCAGTTAGAGAACTATTGGAAAACGAGGGAGTACTGAATAAATATTTCGCCCTAGTTTAAGACTCTTCAGTGGTACCCGTCCACCTGGGATCGAACTCAGGACCTTCCGGTTATAAGGCAAGCTTGTAGACCATTCAGCCACTGGGACCCGATCCAGTAGCTATCTTATCTGGCTTTGTGGACCCCACCAGTTACAACTTCTCACTAGATCTTCCTGTATACAGTCAGTCCTCATAAGACATACATCAAAAGCTAGTCTATGCTCTTAATGTATCTTTCTTTTTCAATGACGAGATTCTCAGAATTTCTTGTCAATTATAAAGTAAAAATTAGTATGTACAGATCCCATTTAGCAACCGTTGGCATTATCCGTATTCTTAAATCAGTCAGTAGGATATCGTGTAATTAATTACCCATAGTTCGTCTTTATGTTGTGCACTTGCCTTGAGGGATGAAGTCAGCATGTATGATTTCAATCGTTTTTAACTTTTGATTTTGTACATATTAAATTCTTTACTTCGTCTATTCTAATTCTGTAAGTCTTTGTGCTGAGTTAATTCTATGTTGATCTCGTTTAGTAGTCAAGTTACTGTCTTACTAACTGACGACGTACAAAACTCATTATTGTCTCATTATATATGAATTCAATAAATAAAAAACAAGTGGATATGAGTGAGGATTAAAGCTACCATGAGTTGTTTTCGCGCACAGGATTACAAATATATCACAAAAGATTTGAGAAAGCACCTTTCTAAACAACCAGACGTAATATCTCAGATGATTACAACATTCCACCACGAAGCGCCTAATACAAAATCACATTAGACCAACTCTACCTGAGAAAATTCAAGTCATAACTAACCGCCTACGTTTTACCTATTCAAGTATTATAGTGAAACGAAAGCTGAGAAAGTTTGGTTCAGTATAACTTATACCCTCACTCAGTGGATATGCAATTTAAAAAAAATGTTTGATAATAATAAAATAATTCCACACTGTAGGAAATGATTTACTCTTAAAATTTAACTTTTTTTTGAAAACGTTAAAAAAATAAATACAGCTAAAAGTTTCAGTGTTTGAAACGAGGATTGTTGGGTTCGAGTCCCACTAGCTAGAAGTGGGAGGCGGGTGGAAATACAATCACTCCTTGAGGATGCAAGTACTTCCAGCTGGTGAATCTCATCAAATAGAACGAAATCATATTCACAATCCTGAATTCCACTGCTAGTTGTCATCATACAAAGCAACAAATTAAAATCTCCCGCTTATTTTTTTAACTTAACAAAGTGAAATTATTTCGGTTAGTACAGTCAGCTGATGAAGAAACTTTATTCCCTCTGATGAGAATTGCAAGTGTATTTTGCTCACCAGAGTAAAACAAAGTACCTATGTTAGTTGATTAATTAATTTCTCTTAAGTTAAAATTGATTACTCGTTGTGAAGCCAACTAGTGTTATTGCTTTTTTTCTCTCTCTAATTCCTGTATCTTCATATCTGCAGGTGATAAGCAATAGTTTCTAATTAATATACATTAGTTTCATTATAATTTTAGTATGCGTAGAGTATAAAATATATTAAGGAAACAAAAGTCATTCATTTCAGTTTTCAGTCACTATTTTCAATGTTCAACAGATATTAATTTTTAGTTTTTGAAGTGTTTACTTTTAAGCTTATGAAGTTTATTTTAGTAAAAGTGACTTTAAGTTATTTTATTTATTTTAAAGATTATCACATGAAATTCACGGGGGGAGGAGAGGTGATTGAGATGTTTTCAAAGGAGAAAAAAAAGCAAGTTTGTTCATGCCAAACGCCGAGTGTCTGCATCTATAGGCGAATTATTCAAAGTCATTGTGTACGTGCACTCTTCTGCTTTGGTTGGTGGTGATTAACAGTAGAATCCAGAAAGCGAAAGTGGATGTTCGCATTCTTATTAGATGGTTGAAGGCAATCGGATGGAAGCATTGAACTTAGGTTTTGCGCTTGTTGACAATCATCTGCAATCTTAAATGTAACTCATATCCCTTCGGAGGTTCGAACCCGTATCACTCAGTGCTACAGTTGGAGAGGTGACCGTTGAGCTATTCGGCCTCCCGATTGACATGATCATTGCAGATACGCCTTGCTAATGAATATCAACAAACATGAAACCTATGTCCAACCAAGGCTTTCTGCCAATCGCCTCCAAACACCTGACATAATGGCCAAATTGTACACTTGACTGATAGATATCAGTCTGCATCAAACGAAAAACTAGACACATGGTATTAGTTACAACCTGCTATCCAACCAAAGTGCGTTGGCATTCGACCTTTCACTCTTGAGAGTAACATCTGCCACCATGTCGTGTGAAAACAGTCAATAGGGGACATTTAGATAGGAAGACCGAAGTCTATCCATTCTTGATCGTACTAGGTCACGTTTATGACCATAAAGATCAATTATATAATATTTATGGTTTTGCTAACAAATAAAACGAACGAAAAAAGAACTATACACCAATGGAGAACTAGTAATAAATACTGAATGTCTTCTTAAGCTTATTTATAATTAATTGAGCTAGATAACATATAGAATTGTATATGAGATTTCTTCTCTTTTATTTTCTTACATATATATTATATATGCATATAAATATATTTCACTGATACACTACTGTGAAGAGAAAATACATAGACAGAGAGAGAGAGAGATAGATAGAGGTGAACAATAGGGAAATAACAAATGGTGTGTAGTATAGTATAGTATAGTACTTCTTTATACTTAATTTTCATATGTTCAAAGAACTGATGCATAAAGGAATTGAAAGAATAATCATTATGAGATTTTTGTTAAAATAGAACAAGTGTATTTGTTATTCGCATGATTGTTACGATTATTATCATTATCATTACCATCATCATCTGGTGCTGTCTCTTTGTTCTGTCCGCTTCCTTCCTTACTGTTCACTCTCTACGTGTAGTACTGTCTGTCACATACATACATTTCATGATGATGATGACGTAATGAAAACTGGGCATCAAAATTTCCAGTTTTTTTATTTTTAACCCAAGAGCAATGAAATTATAATCATTTATAACTGTGATGAATGTATATTTCTCTTCAAAATACTTTAGAAGAAGAAAAAGAAGCCATAATGACGAAATAACATTGGAAGAAGAAGGTGATGAGGATGATGAGAAGACGAAATAAACGAAACAAACAGGAAAAATGTGAAAGGAAACACAGGAAGAAGAATAATCACTGAAAGGTTAACTCGACAAATTTGAAAGTAGTAGTAAATAGATTCAACATGTTTTTATATATAACAAGAAATAAATAATGAGAGTGAAACACAAAGAGAGACAAATAGAGAGAAAGATGGAGAGAACAGGTCACTACTATCACTGAAAGAAAAATAGAAGTGAAGTTAAATGTCTACTTCACAATATAACCCTTATTATTATTAGTATTTTCTTTCTATTCCCTTGTGTATTTTGTGTATATTTTATGCTTGTTATGATTTGAACTACAAGGGAAGTACAAGTGTGTAGTGTGAACACAACTACTTGTATCCCTTATTACTTATGATCAATGTGACAAGATTACATAATAAGAAAAATGTCCCTTCATGCATCTTAACATAAGAATTGAAAATAACTGTGTTGTATGTGTGTGTGTGTTTGTGAACCATACCACGTGAAGAACTATGCTCATAATTTCTCTTGAGTATATGCATATATATATGTATATATATATACTACTTTATTTACTTATTTCTAAATTTTCACAATTTTAGAATCATAATAATAATATTATAGCTACAAAAAGAAAATGTTTTGTTGAGAAGAAAGGAATGATAGAATTCTACCATAAATGAAACGTATTCTTGCGAATTTTCCCATATGTGCATGATTATATGCACACATTTGTATGTATGTATGTAAGTATGTGTATATATATAGTAAGGGTGCTTTGTGTGTAGAATCCTTTAGAAAAACAAAACAATAAACAGTTCATATATAATGTTTACCCATTACCCTTCACATATTTCCCTTTTTGATGGTGATAATAATAATAATAATAATGATAGTAGTAGTAGTCATAAAATGATACAAATCAAATCAGAAATGTGAATTCATCTAATCAGATTTTATCCTTGAAGTTATATAACCAATTGTCCTTATAACAGTAGGGAAATTGGGATAATTATGCCAATATTACTTATTCATAATTGTAATAACAGTAATAATAATAATAATAGTAGTAGTAGTAAGATGAGAAGAGCACCAATGATAGAAAGATAAATGGAAAGCTAATCATTACCCTTTGAACAAAAACAATAACGTGTGATTGCACATTATAGATGTTTTGTGCATCACATTTGTAGAGTCTATAGAATATAATATAAAATATATGCTTCTTATTCTATTGCCCATGATAAGCTATAAGATTGGATAGATTAATGCTTCAACAGTGATTGAAAGAGTTCTGTTTCTTTAGTCAGAAGGAATAAGGAGAGAACTGGATAACAGGTTAGTTATATTGTTGTAAGTTTATATAATCACCTCGTTTTAAGTCATTATATATATATATATATATATATATATATATATATGAAATTCGGTGAAAGTGAGCTGAACAAATGTTCCCAACACACACTACGCGTTTTCCATTTTATGGTGTCTATGACAGATATTTTGCTCAGGGAATCAGTGATAAATTTTAGGCAGAGTTTGTGTGATTTTTCAACCTACGCAATATGACCGAAACATATACTTATATATATGTGTGTATATATGTGTTTGTGAGAGAAAGAGAGAGACAGAGAGTGTTCGGCTATTCATATGTGTAAATGTCTTGTGTTTAAACCGGATGATAAATACTACATGTGTCTACTACATGTGTGTAGAAGAGGAAACATACAACCTCTACCCCTCCTCCTCCTCCTCCTGAAGAGTAATATTATTATTATTAATTATTCGCAAAATTAATTATTCATCATAAGACCATCATTGTTTTTTATCGACATGTTCATCAACATTGTCATATTCTTCATCCTCTTCTGGAAGTTCTTCTGGAGATGTTGAACGTAGATTACCCGAGGTACTGATAGAACCGCCTCTATTCATTGTTGTACTCTGACGTCTAGCTGCTAATACTAATGGATGTTGCATGCCATCTGTATTAATTTGACTAAGTGTAAAACGTCTAACACGTCCCATCCATTCATCTGTACGTTTATCTAGATGGGGTTCACGCGAAGACTATTTTTGTTTAAAAATATTTTCAATGAGGCGTAAGGCGGGAGTCGAGGGCAAGTATATATGTACGTACGTATGCATATTCATATGCATTGTCAACAAGCATACCATTCCCAGGTGGATCAATACATGCAGGATATTTCAAGCAGACACAAATAAAGGATTATCACACATTTTGAGGGATTAAAAATAAATGGGGATAGATAATCATGCAGGGTTTTTGTTGATTTGGGAAATGTGTGGGTGTGCGTAAATGCATACGCAGTTGTGCAATTAAGCAAAACGCACAACGAGAAAAAATATACGGGGAAAGATATTGAACGACATACGGGAAGGACATAGGCAGGTAATGTGCAATAAAAATTTGTTTGTTTATTTGGATTTTTTACAAGAAAACGCACGTAAAAAAGGATCGAGGGGTGGGGCGGGATCACCGGGTTGATTTTAAAAGAAATAAAATCATTAATAACCAAAAGGAGGTTGAGGGATAAACGAAAAAGGTATACGGTGACATTCATTCATAAATAATAGAGAAGTTCCGGTTGCAGGAGGTAAGGAGGGGGTCGAGGTGGGGGAGGGAGGGTAGGGGATAGGAAATGAATCAAGCCAGTACGCATTATTATTATTGTTATATGTGATGGGAATATAAATAAAGTTTCCGTTTTTAATACGTTGTTATTATTGGGGTTAGGGTTTTCGAAATGATAATAATAATAATAGTAGTAATCAATGTAGCAGGATACAGTACAGATTGGATTGACGAACAACAAAATAATGCAAGGGATGATGAATGGATGTTACATACACATACCAATTTCCCAGGGATGAACAACAATCATTTAGGGTAAATTAATTAAGGATAGGTTGTTGGGTATATTCAACATTACACATTGACAAAAGCAATCGGGGTATAAATATATATATAAATGTATGTAAACATACACCCATAGTTACAAAAAAGGGTTGTGGTTTTTTTATTATTGTCAAACATGATCACGTGAATTGTGTGCGATTCGAACCACATAGAGATGTTAAAAAAAAAGACAAAGAAAGAAAGGATAGGAAAAAGAAAACATCTGTCAAGTTATACGCTTAGCCAAAATAACAACAACAACAAAAAAAAGAAACAAACAACTCAAAAATTTACATCTCGATTACAATAATAAATCGACATTATTGATGGATGGTACAATGAATGAATTACTGTATTATTATTAAATCTAGCTAGCTACTGTCACTCATACTAATTTCTATATAACACAAATGATGAACAATAATT
Source organism: Trichobilharzia szidati (assembly GCA_944472155.2). Taxonomy (NCBI): domain Eukaryota; kingdom Metazoa; phylum Platyhelminthes; class Trematoda; order Strigeidida; family Schistosomatidae; genus Trichobilharzia; species Trichobilharzia szidati. Next base: position 56,480,332 of record OX235274.1, read on the forward strand.
AATCTTAGACATTGTTAGTTGTACAATCAGATGAATAGATGAACTAATACTACTTGTGATTCAATCAAATGTTATATGATTTGATGAATGAACAGGCATCATCTATTAGAGATTATTATTATTATTATTGTTAAGTGGTGTTGGGGTGATTGAAATGATGCCTATGTTGTACAGTAGATACTACTGGACAACATGATTAAAAACAAATCAAAAGGATGGGTGGTAGTTACTCTTGGCAAAAAGTGAGAAAAAAATCTATCCCCTATCAGATGATCGTTTTTAGTCTTTTACGGGTCACTATTGATACCTATCTCGCTCAATATGTTTTCATTACCAGCTAAAGTATATGAAACGAGTTGTAGAGATGAAGTCAATTAGTTAAACCAATCACGCTCAGAGAAAACAAATAAAAACGGCACTTCAACAAGCACACATACACACTCATCTAAGCTATATATCTTCTCTATCAGTTGAGCAGTTTAGCCGTCTTCTGGTTAACAGGCATGTTTTTTTATTCCTTCACGTTCCCAGTGGAACATAGGGCTTTAAGCTATAGGCTTGAAGTTTCTGTAGCAGCGTTTATTTTACAGGATGGGGTTGCTACCCTCATGCCCAACCTTCCCTCTTTGTCAGTTCTATTACTGGCTTAGCGAGGTAAGGGAGTGCGTCGGCCGGGGATCGAACCCCGGACCATGTGCATGGTCGGCGAGCGTCCTAACCGCTGTGCCACCAACGCACAGGCAAGTTAATAAGTAGAAATTAATATTTCTTTTATTCCTTTGTCTTCTAAGTGAAGCATAAGGCTTCAGTCTTGCAGTTTCGGTAGTGATTGGGATGTTGTTGCTAAGGCATGGGGGTGGCTAGCCCAACGTTCAACCTTTTTTCTTTTTCAGGCTTACTATATACTAGTAATGAGTGCACCGGTCGGGAATCGGACTCCGGACTACATTTGACAGGTTGGCTAGCAATCTACCAGTGAACCACCGGCGTAAAGGAGCAAATTTTATTTATTTATTTGTGTTATTACTTTACGTCCCCAGTGGAACATAGGGCTCCAAGCTAGAGCTCTGAAGTTGCGGTAGCAGTGGTGTTTATTTTTACGGGATGGGGTTGACAGCCTCATGACCAACCTTCCCTCTTTACCAGTCTCATTACTGGCTTAGCGAGGTAGAGGAGTGCGTCGGATGGGGATCGAACCCTGAACCACATGCGTGGTTGGTGAGCATTTTACCGCTGTGCCACGGACGCCCAAATTACAGCGGTTTAAAAATGATGAAGAATCAATCTTGTAGTCAAATATCTAATTAATAATCCTGTTGTTTTTTTTAAAAAGAATACAGCACCTCTATTTTAAATCGACTGATTCACATATCACGCTTTGATTTCTGATTCTTGAATCGAACTGTTGCATTCAAATCGGAGAATGAATAACTTTCTAAAATTCTTTGATAGGTAGGAGGTGCCAAGGGAGGAAAAAAAGGTTCTGAATTTTGATTTCAATTATTTATTTGTTCTCTAAAGATAATGTGGTGGTTCATAGTTATGCTTTTTCCAGGATAGTTAGTTTTTTCCTTCATATTCAGCTTTTCATCCTAACAGAGTAGTGATATAGAATTTATTCAGATACACATCAATAACTTTCTTCAAGTTAGTCAGCACTGCTACTAATAGTGACTACATCTTTAAGAATTTTTATTTCAGAGTAGCCTTGTTAATAATAATTTTTTTCGCCGACTTTTACTATTTACTGTTACATTACAGTTTTCTCTGTGCATTTGTTTGTATCAAGCAGTAAGATTATTTTGTTTTCACCAGTAATAATTCACACAATACGCAGCTGGTCAACTTCTTGTGTTATGTTATTCAAATGGAGAAAATTAATGCAGCATTGGCTTATATTATTTAATAACAACTGTGTTCTTCGGAGCTATTTCAAAATTACTATTGTTATTAAATCATATTCAGGTTATATCGTGAACGGACATCACTTGGACTTGAGACTCCTTAGTAGTAGTCGCCAATGAATCTATCAGGAATTAAAACCAGGACCTTCAGGTTACGAGGCCAGCCTGTTAAAAACTCAGCCTCTGGAATGGAATCGAATGGTATATGAGCTTTAACTTCTGTCAGTATGTGGCTCATAGTACCATCGCAACCAATTTCATCCCTACACCCGATTTAGTGAACTCCACTGATTACCAGCGCTAGCTAGAACTTCAGACAATTTCCTCCTGTTACTAGTGAGGATGAGATCACAAAGTGATATCAATTACACAACCATTGAAAACAAAAGGGTGTACTGAATCGCTGTTTTATACTGACTTGGGACTCTTCAATAGTAGGCAGCCATGACACCACCGGGGATCTGACAGAGGATCTTTAGGTCACGAGGAGAGTCTGTTGACTAGTCATCCACTGGGATATAATTTGCGGGCTCATGAATTCTAGATTCTGAAGGATTTCTTTTATTTATCAGTTTCCAAAACACAAACAAATCACATATACTTTTAAACCAATCAATCATCATACAGGAAACAACATAAATTACATCAAATCTGTATAGACTACTAACAAAAACTTGCACATTTATCTGAAAGGCAAACACACAGGTAGGCATAATTTCATATTACATATATATTCACTACAAATCTACAGCAATATTTATTTCCATATCGCTCAAACTACTAATTTTATTTCAGTAATTAGCTAGAAAAATAGCTATGATCAGCTGAACAAGTGATCATTGTTAGTTGAATTTAAGGGATCTTTGTTAATTTTATGCTGAAATATTCTTATACTTCTTTGAACAATATTATTCTCTTATATTTGCTAATCATGATAATCTATACAGACTTATACAGACGAATTACAGCTTAAAGTGAACTGTCATTTGAAGTGACGACAACTGGCTATTTCTGTTTGGGATGTTCACTCCCATGACTGTTATTTATAGGGTATTCTGATACAGGTAGATCTATTCAAATTATATTTCACAGGAATTCAGTCACGACCAGAAGTGAAGGTTTAAGGTATGGAACTTACAAATATATTTCTCTTAAGGAAGACAATGAAAAAGCCCCTCTTCCTTTGAATGCGTTAAGCACTTGTTATTATTATTCCCTTCGGTTCCTAGTGGAACACAGGGCTTTAACAGCACATCTGCATTTTATCCTTTACTCTGAAGTCCTCTTCATCCGGCCCCACGATTGTCCATAGACTTTCATCTCCTCCTAAATGTCACCTTCGGATGTACACTCAACTTGTCTCTTTCCATTCGAGACGCACTCCATAGCCAGCACTCTCCGTGACGTTACTCAGCGACTTCAGCATGTGTCTGATCCATCTCCACTTTCTTCTACATATTTGTAGGCCGATAGGCTCTTGATTGGTTCGTCCTCAAAGATTTTTGTTGCTAATTGAGTATGTATGTATCGAAGAGAGCTGTTGATAAGCGCCTGTAGCCTACTGAAAATGCTTTTCATGACGAAGCAAGTCTGCCATTGATGTCGAAGATCTGGATCTTATTCTTTATGCTGAGTTCAGAAGATATCCAAACTGATTTCAGAGTGATATATGTCTATGGAGGAAGTAACCTCTTTCAAATTTCTTCCATTGAGAGTGAATGGTGCTTGTTGTTGTTGCTGATTGGTTAAAGCATTTGGTATGAATCTGTTTTATTTCAAATGTAAGATACTGTTACAGGAATGGTATGCATAACCTCCTTGTTTAAGATGAAAGAGTAGATTGACTGAATACATTCTTTGTTTCCTGGTGTTACCTCACTTCGATTATTGGTTATTAAGATATTATAGATAAGTGAGTCAAGCAAATTAACTTGAATCTTCTATTACTGTGTGTGTAAATCTTAAATAAAGTATTCTGATTTACTAAAAGCTGTAATTGTTCAAGTGATACAATCGTTGGGGAACTGGAGCGACTCAGACAAGTCCTCATAGAGAATGGATATCCTCCAAGATTTATCGAGAAAAACATGAAGCCAATGGAAAAACCTGAAAGAATACAGACGGTGCCGAAGAAACTACTGTTTATGAGTGTTGAATTTAAAGGTGATACCACAGCTGAGATCCTGAAGAATCGCTTATGCAGATCACTGAGGAAAGCCTTCTTTATGGCTGAGCTACGTATCAACTTCTACAGCCGACAAATGATCAACGGGTGTGTGAAGGATAAACTGCCGCTTTGGGCCACCTCAATGTGTGTTTATAAATTCACTTGCTCGTGTGGAGCTAGTTATATTGGCCGCACAAAGCGCACACTTTCCAAACGCATCTCTGAGCATTATCCGGCATGGTTAGCAAAGGGACAATGTAAGACAATTACTAGCTCAATTCTCGAGCATTTAGTGAACTCAGGTCACGTAGCTCCACCAGAATCGTCTTTCAAGATCATCTACAAAGTGAAGCCAAATGGTACAAAGGGCGTCAGGTTTCAGCTTTTGTGTATGGCGGAGGATCTAGCAATTCATCAATACAACCCTGAACTCCGTATACAGAAAAAGTTTGTCCAGTCTCTTATTCTACCTTGGTCTTAACCTCTTCACTAATCGTTCCTTGTAAATAAAATATTTTTTGATTTTTTCTTTTCATTCTAATTTCACTTTTAGTTAGCTTTTGCTTTAATAATTAATTCACTGTTATCACTCTCATATGCTCCTTTTGTATATTTTCACACCCTCTTCACACTTGTTAAATTGACACTCAAATACCTATATTCTCACTTAATAGCAATTTTAACCTTATCAAATTTTATCTTTTTGCCGTTGAGTACCACGTAATTTACAACTTCTAATTTTCAAGTGCTGGTTTGTAGGAATTTGATTGGTTACAGGATTTCATCATGAGCTGACATTAGTTAGAGAACCATTGGAAAACCTGGGAGTACTGGACAGCTGCTTCGTCCTAGTTTGGGACTCTTCGGCGGTACGCACCCACCGGGATTCGAACCCAGGACCTCCTGGATACAAGGCGAGCTCGTATACCATTAAGCCACTGGGACTCGGTCCAATGGCCCTTGAATTCTAACTTCTGCCAATTCACGACATAGCGCGACCCCTAGGCAATGTCTAATTTTCACTTCTAAAGCCACTTCTGAGTAATTATATCAATTATGTCACCCCCTATTACTCAATAATAGACCACTATGTATTTTTGTAGGTATAAATACGATTGTACAGCCTCTGAAGATGATTTCGTCGATAAAGAAAATTTTCTTCGCTGAATCTGTCTTTTATTTTCTTCAAAGCTGTAATTGTTAAAATCACATGATAACTTACAAGCATCTTCTGGATAAAATTATGGCACAAGGTGACATTTCTTTTCAGTTCTTATAGACATAAAAGGAAAGCTACCTTCTGTTACTCTCTACTCAGAAGTTGATATTTTGTCCTATGATCCTTTTACAGGGGGTATGCGTATGTAGACGTCAAGTTAGTACCGAATTTTATCGTAACTTTGAGAAGAAATTTTCGCCTATTAAATATGCTTTCCCCCACCTATATGAAGGAGAGGTGTACCTCATCTTACTTACTTTAGAATGAAGTGATTAACCACGTCAATCACTTCAGTTAGCTTGACTTGACAGTTCTGTAATTGAACACTGTCTGAAAGCTAATCAAAATGTCACTCAGACCACTGTAATGAGAAAATGACTTTTCTTCCAATTGTTTTACAACACGAAGTTAGTATTTTTAAGACCACTTGAGTAGTACTATTAAATTTCTTAACTAAATAGAAAATGAAGGCTGCAAATAGTCATTTATATGCTTAGAGATTATTTAATGTCCTGTATGGTGAAATTTAATATTAAGCATTTTTCAGCAGTTCTTAGTGTTCGTTTTGATCAAGAAAAATATTGAACGCTTACACACGACAGCATTGTGTCTAGTTGTATACTCCAACTCTCGTCAAAGCATTGATGAGACCTTTCTACACTGTAATATCAATGAGTTTTGGTCTGTTGATGAAAAGAAGACCTTTCAAAACAAAGGTATGCTATTCACATAAATGAACTGCTTATTATCACGGATGATATTCCTGACTGCGAGGAACTAGATCATGCAGCAGATCATGGGTAGTGAGAAGACACTGGAAGATCTCGGCTTCGTGAATGATTTATACTAACAGTCTTACTATCTCAAAGATCTACAGGCAAAAACCAACAAGTTATCAGATGGAGATACCTGAAAACAAGCATCAATCACTATCAACGGGAGAAATTTGAAGGAATTCATCTCTTTCACCTATCTAGGCAGCACCATTTCAACTAAAGGCAGTCGGCATAGGTGAGGATGTCAACGCCAGTCATGATCAGAAAGGCACTACACACCTTTATTGTTCTGAAGTCAGCGTGGAAATCTGCTGCATTTCGCATAAGTCGGCAACTCTATATAGTCCACAAACTTTGTGTGCCCATCACGGAAAGCATTTTCAACTGGTTACTACAGACTTTCATTAACCACAGCCTTTACTCAACACTGAAGATCAGTTGGCCAAAAGTGATAAGCAGTGAGGAACTCTGACAGACAACGAACTAACCAGAAGGAAATAGAGATGGATTGGACACATACTGAGGAGACAACTGAGTTACATTACGCACACGGCGGTCCCTCGAGTAGAACCCAGGTGGGAAACGAAGAAGTGAACGTTGGTCCGAGGCTGGCATGGATGAAATCATGCGAGGGGCAAATGAAAGCTTACGGAAAATTATGCAGCCATTCGAAAAAGACTGCACAGAGCAGGATGAAGTGGTGGTGTACTACTGAAGTCACATGTTCCACTCCAAATGCAAGGGAATATTACTACTACTACTAATAATAATAGTTCACATAGATTTCATTCCCATGCTGAACTACTGGGATAAGTAATAAAATGAACAGAGTAATATAAAATATTCTAAATAAGAGGGATTTCACTGTTACAACATTTAAAATGTTTCACGCTCAGTATAAAACAACACTAATTTTAGAGTTTATAAAACTGAGTGATAATTTATACGACATATTGGGGAATTCAATTCGTTACTCAGAACACATATATTTCTCATGTAAGACAGACACACATATAAGATACATTTTTACTGTATCAGTTAATGATTCTACCCATTTTCCTAGTCTGAAGTAGATTAAGGGGAATTCCAACGGGCGATTCATTGCCTGAAGGTCAACTATTTAAACCGATGAGCCATATCTCAATGATGTATATAATGCTGATAAGAGGCCTTGGGAACCACCCACGTTAATGTACCCCAAAGGATTTTGCCAGCATTGTGTTGATCTGATCAACACTAATCAAGCGAGTCATTGAAGCTTCACCACGAGATTCTAATGATTTATTTTTTAAATTTTTCAAATAATTATTCCCTATAGTTTGGTTTGTAAGAGTTAGTTTTGTTTTTACGAGTTGACCATGGACTGATATCAGTTAGAGAACCATTGAAAACCAGCACTGTAGCACTGGACAGCTGTTTCATCCTAGTTTAGGAACCATTGTCAGTACGTACCCACTGGGGTTCGAACCCAGGACCTTCCGGTTACAAGGTGAGCTCGTATACCATCCAGTCACTGGGACCCGATTCAATGCCGATGATTCCCAAATTAGGATGAAACAGCTGTCCAGTGCTACTGCTGGTTTTCAATGGTTCTCTAACTGATATCAATACATGATCAACTCGTAAAAATAATTATTCATAAAAAGTAATAATAATAACAATAATCTTGTATTGGTCACTTAGTAAGTAAAATTAGGATTATTTCAGTAAGTAATTGTATGCAATGTCGACGTCGATGGCTCAGAAGTAGTATACTCCCCAATCACGCCACACGTGCTCCTGGGGTTCGACCCCTTAACCAATGCACTAATAAACCTCACACTTAGTTGATAGTAAGCCCAGTAAACAAGAAAATGTGGAACTGGAACTTCAAAGCCTGAAGCCCTTTGTTCCACTGTAGACGCAAAAGAATAAAGTAAAAATAACAAATGTAAGTGTTAACAGTAAGTTTTAAGCTTACATATATAACACGGAGTTAAAAATGAGGAATACTTATGAAGTGTTGATACATTTATAGAAGTTATATGTATAACCCAAAGTTGTGTTGTTTTTTGTTGTTGAATAAACGAAGTTCCTGATTAGTATAGAAAGTCAACTTAACAGAAAATTTTTTGAAAAAAGTGTTATTTTATTATTTTTTAACCTTGGTATCTTATATCATGCATTTAACAACACCTAACGACACTTAGAAACAGATATACAATGACGTGATACATTTCATACACGTAAGGTGCACACAAACACACACACTGACACTATGTCACAGTACGTTTGTTACATGAATGAATTAATATACACATATGTAAGGTGCATTTCACTTTGTATTTTATTTTATTTATTAGAAATTAACTGTGCTGCATGCAACAGGGATGGTTATATACGCAAACTCACACACACACACACACACACGAAGACAAACATCCATCCAATCTCTCATTCACGTACTCACAAACACTTTTGGTTCTACTCAGACCTGCTTACATACTCATACAAACACATACGCAAGCACACACACACGCACACAAGTCCACTTAATATGCTTACAGCAGGAAGTTTTCATTTGACGTGGAGGAAATCCTAATGAAGTTGTTGTATTTTATTTTTTTGTTTTTCTAAGTTAAAAGCAGTCATAGTGACGCATCAAAAATAGACTAACATGATCATTGAGATTATTTATGAACTCTTGAGTAATAAATTATTTAGTTGTTTTTTATTTTTCAGTAAAAGTAAATGACGTGATAGTTAGTGGTAGTAGTAGTAGTAGTAGTAGTAGTAAAGTGTAAATATTTTATGAATTTTAAATGACTACTGGGTTGTAACTGATTTTCTCTATTATACGATGAAGTAGGGTATGAGTGTAAGTAAATACGGTTAATGGTCGATGAGGTTATGATATTATGAGAGATAATAACACGACAACAAGTCTCGATTCTCTTCACTTCACTTAATACTTCATAAATAAATTACACTCTGATTTTATATGGAATAATTATAGTTGAGCAAAGTACGGTTAAAAGTAGACACCATAAATTAGAGCTGTGTGGCATGTACAATTCTCTATAAAAAAACTTTTAACCCGTAACACATAAGACTCACACACACTAATATTTCTAAACCAAAGTGCTTCATGAATAATAATTTTAGAAAGTTCCCATAACACTGATGATAAGTTTAATGTGTAGGTGTAGTTAGGTGTCAATTTTACTCTTTCAAATGTCTCCAGGATCAAAATTTTTTCAAGCTAGTGATGAGTGTTTAAGTCAACCTAAAAAGAAATACTAAATACTAAACTAATTGAACAACAATTCACTCCTTGAATAACTGAATCAACTGAGAGTCAGTTCCCATAGTTTTCATTATACGACTACTATACGACATTCATCACCACAATAACACTCACCTGTGTTTGTAGCCTTGACAAACCTCTTATCCATAATATTTGACCTGTATTGCGTAGTTCAGCACTGCCTAAATCCTCCCTATCCTCATCTTCTTCCTCTTCTTCATCATCATCTTCTTCTTCCTCTTCATCTTCTTCCCCTTCTGGTTGAGTGTATATCGCTCCTAGACCACGAGCTACTGCATTAGCCGCCTTGCTAACAAATCCTGTGCTTGCTCGATGGCCTAGACCACCATCTGCAATTGGTGTATGCGTGACATCTTGACCGACTAGGCCAGCTGTTTCTGTTCCTATGGCATCTTGTGTTGTAATAAGTGTTGACCGCCTTCCTTTAAGTGGCTTCCGTTTGCGTTTCGGTATAACCCAAATTGGTATTGTAATGATAACCTTTTAGAAGAAATGAATGGGTAAAAGACAGCTTTAGTTAAAGAACAATCACTGTGCATGTGCGTGTGTATACAAACATATAAAAACATACATAATCTCCATTATTTTAGTCTGTGGAGAATTTAAACCGAAGAAATTGAAGACCACTTCTGGAAAATCGAAGGAAGTTGACGATTACACAAGATATGCTATATACAAACTGAAGTGGTTATCCTGCAACTCCCAAAGTACTCGTTCTACTGAGACCAGAGACAAGTTAAAACAACAAACTGATCGTTCAAAATATGAGAGAGATATTTCATAATCAGGAATGTAGAGCAACGATGACAGCTTCACTAGCTAGGATGCGTGCATAAACACCATAACATCACACAACGGATTACCAAATAGTGCAAATGTTTAACCACATACCTTCAGTCTAGCCAGTTGACTTAAACAGTGAAGATTAGCACCCAGTGTTGAATAAAATGAGAGCTGTATGCTTACAGCGTCGGTGGTTCAATGGTAGGACACTAGCCAACGAAGCAAGTGGTCCAGAGTTCGACCCCCATCCAACGTACTCCTACACCTCGATTAGCCGGTAGTAAGCCCGATAAAGAGAGGAAATCGGGCATGAGGCTAACAACCCCTTCCCGTAAGAAATAAACCCTACTGCTACTGAGACATCAAAGCTTAAGCTGGAAGCCTTATGTTCCTCTGGGAGCGCAAAGGAATAAAATTTTAAAAAAATATAATGCGAACTTATAATTGTGGGAAACTATTTACCGCTACAAGTTTATCTTATCAGTATGTAGATAAGATTTGCAACTGGTTGTGTTCTCTAAGCTGGTTGGTTTAATCGCGGAGCTTTCATCATCCTTCTGGACAACATCTTCAGTGCGAGTTTTAGAGCGTGCTAAAATTCTGCAATTAAACCAGCTAGCTCAGCGAACATAACTAATTGCAAATCATCCACCTAAGCTACAAATATACTCTATTATTTCATATAGATAAGATGCAAGTTTTATATTCAGAATCATAGCATACTACTGAAAAACACGCGGAGAGTTCAAATAGGTTTAGCGAATGTAACACTGAAAATTTGATCATTTTTTTTATAATTATCATTTATAATGGCCAAAGAAATTTTAATGAAAATTTAAATTAACTAACCTGACCCCAAATTAGTGTACCGATACCGAAAAATAAACACCATAGCCAATGTTCTAGTGCCAATGGGCAAGTACTAAATGCATATCCTCCGAATTGGATAATTACAACCTATTAAAAATGTCAATAGAAAATAATTAAAACAAAACTACATATATATATATATCAGATATCTCCTTATTAACCTAATTATAAATTGAAATATTTAGTAAGCCAAAAATCTAGTAATTATAGACTAGGTCATAATGAACTTTTGGTTGAAGTAATTCTTATAGATTAACCTCAATCAGATATAGTTAGAAAGTAAATGCTAGCAGATGCGATTTACAGCTATCATGTTTCGTTTGTATGTTTAAAAAAAAATTTGTTTTATCAAGTATTATTACTAATATTAATTTAACAGTAGTTACAGTGGCATTAGTTCATATTATAGGCGACAAAATATACCTGATACCTATTCCACGTTAATTTCAGTTCAGAAGCACTTCATATTAAGTGGAATCCAAATTGCCTGAATAGGAATGATGGACTAAAATAGAATCTGACCTGGTTACAACACCTCCCTCCCCAACGATGAAGTGACAAAATCAACACGAATGTGATAAACAAGTTCACTATGTAAACACACACCGCTTTTATAGTTTTACACACTGATCAAATCCAACAATTTACACTTGGTTTTGTTATCTTTACCAATTGACCAACTTGACAACGAAAAATGACCCCAGACCAGCGAACGATGATCAAGTTAGTAAACTTTATTTTGATATCATAACAGACGTACTATTACCTTTGTTATTTGGTTTAGTGATCTTCATTGTTATTTTAACTTTCAATACGTCCCCTTTTTAACCTGACCTAAGTCTATTTTCTCACTTCTTAACTCTTTGTTATTTTATATGCTGAGATTTTGTAAATTCCGGTTTAATAGTACTTTGATAAAGCAGCTATTAGCATTAAATAGCGAAACGACAGTAAAAACAACGGTATCGTTTTGTTTTTCATTCATTGGGAAATACAAAAACCTTTATTATAGTCAGTTCAGTTATCCTTCTTGTGCATAATAAATGCTTATAGATCTAAAGTCATTTGTAGATGTAACAGACTAGAAGTAGTATCAAGTATGCTTTATGCAAACTAATAGTTATTGTGGTAGTAAGCAGTACTGGTTAGTGTGTGTGTGTGTGTGTGTTATTCAACTACTCACAATAACCAGTCAAATCCTTGCAAATCAGCACTTGAAAATTGTGCTCACTTATGCTCACTTGTAACTGACTTACAGGATGAAGTTGCCTGAATTTCCAATGTGAAGTCATGACTAGAGGGGTGTAAGGATAGATACTCGCCAATGACACCAACTGGCCGTCATACTATATGTGGCGAATCCTCAGAAGTTAGAATTCATGGGCTATAACAGTCTGTCACTATGGTTGGATAGTCAACCAGCTGGCCTCGTAACCTGAAGGAATTGGGTTTGATACCCGGTAATATCATGGGTGTGTACTGTTGAAGAGTCTTAAGGTGAAACTGAGCTGGTGTGCGGGAGTCCCATATTTTCAAAGGTTCACTGACGAAAGTCAGTTCGGTTTCAGGATTTTATCATGAGCTGACATCGGTTAGAGAACCATTAGTCTGTGAGCTTGCCTTGTAACCAGAAAGTCCTGGGTCCGAACCCTGTCAGTGGGTGCTTGCCGGTGAAGAGTCACAAACTAGGCTGACGGAACAGCTGACTGTCCAGTACTCCCAGCTGGTCTTCCAGTGGTTCGCTAACTGATGTCAGCTCATGATGAAGTCCTGTAACCAATCAGTAAGATCCCTATAAACCAACACATGATTATCAGAATTATGCAGTTTGGCTTTCTTTCTTGATTGCCATATATTTTGTGATTTGAGTCATTTCAGTTTCTTAGGGAAGACGTCTGGTGATATTCCACCCGAAACTGTGTAAATTGCAAAGTGAGTATTTGATTAGTAAAACAACTTTCAATTATTTCATTAGATTATTATTATTATCATCATCATCATCAGTTTTTTCTTCATTCAACTTACTTGTAGTAGAAATGTTGATATCCAGATAATCACAAATAGGATATTATTCATCAGACCAGCGAAAATATTACGTTGTCCATGTATTTTTCTAGCATTAATTTCATTGAATAATGTCATCATAACAAATGAATTAAATATAACTGTAAAGTGTTCAGTTGGACGATTTATACCTTTTGCACTTAAACCACGTCCACTTTCTACATCCAATAAATGTTCACCTGAAAGGGAATACAAACAAAATAACAGTGATAATAAAAACATATTTCATGAAGTAATTGCTGAATTCATGGTCATTAAAAAATAAGTATCCCTATTGAAGCATGATTGAAAGAAAAAGATTATGGAGCCTGTTATCACCAGACAATTGAAAGTACAGGATCAAAATACACTTTAGCGGATCATTTAGCTGTATACAGAGCTTGCATTTATGCACTAATGGTTCCAAGGTAGAATGCCGTCCAGCCAGGTATGTAGTGCGGAGTTCAATATCCCACTGGTGCACTCCTAAACGTCACCTAGCCGGTATTGATCCTGGAAGAGAGAGAGAGAGGGAGGCTTGGGCTTGAGGCTCGAAACTCCACTCCTTAAAAACAAATCCAGTTCTACTGAAGCTTCAAAGCTTGAAACCCTTCCTATCTTCAAGTGGGGATGTAAAGGAAAGGGAAAAAAGGCAACAACTGTGAAACTGGAATTTCATAGGGAAAGAAAACAACCTGTTGAATTGATGAATCATTGGTTAACTGAATTTATTTTCAATGATGATTTACTATACTGAAAGATTTAATTTACCTACATTTCAATAAAGAAGCAGGAAACATTAAGAACGAAAACAAACAAACAAGCAAACAAAAGTTGTACTAGAAAAAGGAGAGGAAAAACGACGAGGAGTTAAAAACAGGTCAAGAATAATTAGATATCCAGTAATTAGGCTAGAAAAAAAAAGTGAAAAATTCAGAAGATTTTTGCTACATAAGTGACTAAACATCGTGCTGATTTCTAAAAATGTAGTAAACTTACGAATTTCTCGAAAAAGAAGACAAAATAAGAAAAAAAAACAGTATTCACCAGTGATGAAGTAATAATTTTCGTCTACTATGAATTCACTTTCCCGTTATGCAATAGCCCTTATTCATTATAATGCGATAAAAGGGAGTTAGTTTCACTGAAGCAGATCAATCATTCATTATACAAATGATAATTACAACCATACAGCTTGAAAGTTGTGGTCAGAAGGAATTAGCAACAAGAAACTCTGCAGTGTAGCGAACCAGTCAAGAACCAATCACCCAACAAATGTATACAGAAGGAAATGAAAAGGGATCGGACACACCCTGAGGAGACCGTTGAGTGACATCATGAACTAAGCCCTCGAGTGGAACCCAGGTGGGAAAGAGCGAGTTCGGTGTCCGAGGGTGATTTGCAGTAAGTAGTGTAAGAGGGAGATGAAGACTTATGGGCGACCGTGGGGTCAGCTGATGAGGACTTCAGAGGACAGGGTAAAATGGAGATATACTACTGAAGCTGTATGTTCCAGTCGGAACCCAAGGAAATAATACTACAATACTATGTGGCTTGAAAGTGAAGTTGCAGATAAGAAATATATACGACTTTTGTTAAATAAATATCTTTTTCATGAACTAATCAGTACATTTCATCATCTTTTGCAGAATTATAATTCTCATGGACGGCAACCAGTTTAGATTATTGATCACATTAACATAAAATTTACTAAGTCAGTCGGTCAGTCAGTGGTGCTGAGTTACCTATCGGTTAATTTAACTGACATAGTATTGTATAATGCAAAGTAACGCATTACACACTTCTTCCCATCTCTCATTGTTCTTTAGGGGCAATACTTTTGTATATCTCCTAATCTTTCTTCCCACTAGGAGAGTATGTGTGGTTTAATTAGATTTTTGTTATAGAAGTTGGTACTGTAAACCTGGCTTCTCTATGATAATTCCAAAGTTTGCTGTTAAAACAGTTTATACAAATCAGTACAAGTTCTTCATAAACTAATATCAATTAAAGAGACCACTGAAGACCAGGAAGTACTAGGCAGCTGTTTCGTCCTAGCTTAGGACTTTTCATAGTGATCCTTCACGACCCTATCATGGATTGAACCCGGTACATTTAAGTCACCAGACCTAGCTGGCTAACTACTAAGCCACTTGGGCCGGAATTCAGTGACTCGGGAAATATAACTATTTCAATTCATGATATAGCGTGATGAAATCTACATTGAGTTAAATTTAAATAATCTAAAAGACCGAATTTTGTTTTGCTGCCTTAAGCTACTGAAAAGTACTCAGTAGTATAATTACAACGGACAAAAAAGATGAGAAGGAATTAAATTCCACTCTGCCGTGAATGATTAACTAAGATAGAGAAAAAAAGCCCCACAATAAACTAATGCAAATGAATCAAGCAAACTATAAAAAAAATAAACAGAAAATAATTTATGAACGCAATTAACTTACCAAACCATATAAGATAGAAAATAACTGTCAATTGGTAAATAGATTGTCCGAGAATATTTTTTATCATATTTCGACTAATAATAGGTTTTGTTCGACCATATGGTGCACGTTCAAGCAGTTCTTCTGTTGGTATTTCTGTTGCCAATGCTAATGATGCTAAAGTATCCATGATTAAATTAACCCATAACATTTGCACAGCTTTCAATGGACTATCCTGTTGAGTAAAACATAAGATAGGTGTATTGTTAACACAATAATATTTAAAGTTGTTGGAATTTTCTGCTATGCAGAGAGACTGAATATATATATATATATATATATATATATATATATATATAATGTCACGAATTCTCGACCTATATACATAAACAGCTAAAGCCTAAATATCAAGATTGCTGACTTTCAGTCAGTAGGTTTGAAGTTGTCTTTTATACTAAAGGAAACATCATGAAGTCCTGCCATATTCGGTGAGAATCACTAAACTGAGTACGCTGATGAACACCATGTAGTCTGTGCTGCATAGGTGAGGAAGAATCTATACATGAAGTTACTACTGTCAATAACATTGGTTAGAGAAAAGGTTTGAGGATGACAATTTTTATTTCTATGTTGAGTATTTTTATTAATTCACTGAAGAGGTTCATTAAAAATCTAAAAAAAACTGATTGATAAACAAAGAATATTGTTTTTGATGAATTCGCCATCAGATTCTACATTTATATGACAGTAATAATTAAAATGTTGTTATTGACAACATCAGTGATTTTTTTAAATTACATTGAATCAATAGTATTGACAGATTACATTTCAAAAGTATCGGTAAGACAGAGATAGATTATATGCATTGATACGACACCAAACTTGCACAGCGGTTAGGACGCTAGCCAACCACGCACTCCTTTACCTCGCTAAGCCAGAAATTAAAACGGGTAAAGAGGAAAGGTTAGGCATGTGGCTAGCAACCCCATCCTGTAAAGATAAACACTGCTACAGAAACTTCAAGCCCTGTGTTCCACTAGGGAAGTGATGGAGTAAAAAAAAATAACACTAAACTTAGCATAAAATGAATTAAGGGAAGCAAGTCATAATTTATGAATTCATTGGTCTCACAGTAGACCAGGGTAGTAATAGTAGCTGGTCCAGTTTCTGTTGCACGCAGATCTCTTATTGATTTAAGCAAATTGCTATGACCTCTGTTACTTGGAGGGTTCAGGATCTATAGACTTTTGGTAATTTATTCGATACTTCATAGATGATAGATAAAGACTTTTCACTGAGAGCTTTGTGCACTGTTTGGATGAGGTTATCCAATATAGAACTGTTGATGATTTTAACAACACCTTTACCCGAGCATGATAAATTAGTTTCCTACAACAACAGCCAATATAACTGGCTCCGTAAGAGCATATTGAGTTGATAGATACAACCAGAGGTGGCTAGCCTGGGAACTTCATCTATCAGTTTCGGAATCACAACCGGTTGTGGGAAAAAATATAAGCTGCATCCCACCATCATCAACCGTTCTTTGAAACGATTCTCTCAACTTGTTGGGTATTATTTCACTTGGATATATGTCACTTTTGTAGTGTAGTCGTATATATATGTATGAAGAGGTATCTTGTTAAAGGACAAAGAAGAATTCTCTTCTGCTTTCTTGGTTGCGTGTTTCGTGATGAACTTTTCAGGGCAGCTGTTTTCTTTGATTGGACACTAGTCAGTGACTAGTGTAGTGTGTCTAGTCATTTGTTTGGTGCAGACTGAATTCTATCAGTCAAGTTTGCAATGTGGCCGCAATGCTAAGTGGCTCACCATCACGCTGAACTTTGTAGTGCTAATATTATATAATAGCTCAGTGGTAATGTCTTGAACTACAGCACTGGGTGACGCGGGTTCGAATCTCACGGGGTGGGGACATGAGTTCCTTCAAGGTTGCAGATTCGCGTAGCTGACTGATGAGTGCCAAATAGCACGAGACCTAGGTCCAACTGGGCTTCCTACTGAGTGCCTCCAACCATCTAATATCAACGATTCAAAGTAGCAGTTTTTATTTAAACTTCCTTGTATGAATAATCAGGTAAATCATTATTATTATTGTTTCCTTTAATTCCTAGAGGAACATAGGGCTTCAGCCATGCGTCTCCATTGCGTTCGGTTCTCTGCTAGAGTCTTCACCTAGCTCCAAGTCTGCCCACACGTTGTTATCTGCTCTTCACATGAACTCCTCCAAGTCACCCTCGCACTGACGACTAACTCGCCGCCGCTTCCCTTTCGGGTTCCACTCGAACAATGGCTTGTCTAGTGATGTCACTTGATGGTTTCCTCAGAGTATGGCCAATCCATCTCCATTTCTTCCTGCCTATTTGTTTCACAATCGGTTCCTGCTGTGCTGGTTCGCTCCCAGAGATCTCTGTTGCTGATCTTTTCTGGCCCGTCATCTGATCTTGAGTATTGAGCGAAGACAACTGTTAATGAAGGTTTGTAGTTTGTTTGAGATGCTCTTTATGACGCGCTGGCCAAGTCTCTGATCCATCCGTATAGTAGCACTGACTTCACATTGGAGTTGAAAATCCGGATCTTATTTTTGATGCTGGCACAAATTTCTTTTACTGCATTTTGGTTGGTGATGGAAGCGAACTCGCAAATTTGTATCCTCTTTTTTTTTTCTTTCTCACACGTCGACCATATCAAACAGTTTCAATATTCATATATGATGAATATTATTATTACAAGCCACATATTATTATTGTACATCCATCCATCTATGCGGTGGAATGCTTAGTATTCATTTATTATTATTTTGTATGAAAGCTAATTAGTCACTTGTACGATCAAGATTATGCATAAAAGAGACAGGGAGAGAATAAAATGCAGTTGAGATATTTCGCTTAAAGAGAAGGCAAATATATAAATTAAAAGGCTGCTATCAGTTAAGTGTATCTAGAAATAAATCTTATTACTTATTGGTGATATTTTGTCTTACAACATGTCTTGTATGTGTGCGTGCGTGCGTGCGTGCGTGCGTATGTGATATACACACGTACATACACATATATATATATATACACGCATTCATAGTAGGTAATTTTTAAAAGATTTACCCTTAACAAAATCTTTCGACTTGGCAAGTTTTATGGTCATTTAGGTTATTATGATTTACAGTAATATATGCATGTGTTTATTAAATAAGTGTAAAATTTGGAAAAATGAGTGAAATAAAATAAGTGGCATCTATAATTCACAGGATTTCAGTGATTTATGCAGTGATTAAGATGAATGTGGTGAAAATTTCACCCCTCCAACTGTGTTCGCTACAAACTGCTAATTTGAAGTATGATATGGCTAGTTTACGCAAGTAGCTATCTGGAAATCAGGTATTTTTTTTAACTGTTTAGGCTCTCTGAGCTGAGTTTAACCATGTGGGGACACAACTGCTGATGAGCACGGCCCCCAGTCGAGCGAAACGGTAGTCCAGTGTCTCAATCACCTCGATCTGAATGATAAGCACTACTGGTTGATATGAGTGGTGTATACGAGTACTCAACTCAACCAGTCAATCAATCAATCGGTGGTATATAGTTTTGTGCATAAATGCTGAGTTGTTGATTACCACTCAGATCAACTAGTAGTGCTCGCTAGCCGAAATGGATTTATCAAAGCACCAGATGTCTGTTTCACTTGTTTGCGGCCGTGCCCATCAGTTGGGCAGCCACTCGGTTTAATTTAGTTTACAGAGCCCAACCATTTCAAATCACTCAACTTTGGGCGTTTGAACTAGCAGTGTATTGATTCTGATAGTTAGGAGTTTACATAATAAGTATCTTTATGATGAAGTTTTCTACGCTATCACAGATTCTATTTTTAAATCAATAAGCGTCTTTACATCACTTATTTTGAATCTTTAGAAATACTATACGCTGGTGTATGATTAAGACACTGTCATTTATATCTGCTGTCTGACATGCATACAGTTGCTTACAGCTCAAAATGTATATTCAAGTATTATAAACTATGCTATAAGGTAGAAATAAATGTGTTTTAGTCAACAATTTATCCTGAAAAACGTTGTGGCGAGTGCTACTGATAAGACTTATAAGTAGTATATAAAGAGACTTTCATTGGCATAAAAACATCAAATAGCAGGGGGATAGATTTGATGAATTCAGAGAAGGCAAATGATACAGCTTTGTGGAGATACATAGAAGTGAAAGGAACACAAAGAAACAGAATATGAAGTCCAGGAGTAACACAACACGCAGATCTGTACAAATTGTGCGTAGAAGATAAGGTATACATAATTTGGCTATATAGAGATACCAATTTCTACTTAGCAGCACTAAGTATATTTGGATATTGTTGTTAGATATTTGGAGGACATCGGGAGGACGCCTTGGATCTAGGTTTCATGCTTATCCGTACTTGTCAGTAAGGGATATCTGTGATCTTGAAGAAACTTACATTCCTTCTGAAATTCGAACCTGGGTCACCTAGTGTTGTAGTCAGAGATATTACCGCTGAGGTATTCGGCCTCTAGATAATATCATATTTCTCTACTTTCAACTAGTTGGTTGATAAGGTTTCTAATTTGACCGTGTTATACATCGCACTGCTGTAAGCAGGTTTGAACAAAATTTTTGCGAATAGAACTAACACCTAAGTTGCTTTTTCCTCCCTTTCTATACAGTTATTTTAAATTAAATTAGAATCCTTCTTCTCCTTTTTTTTTGCCTTCCTGTGTTTCTTTCATCACCTCATCAAAACTATCAAGTAGGAATACCTTTGGGATTGATAAAATTTGCTTACACTGTGTTCTCTTCTTCTGGTTTCAGTTTAATTGAGTGTGTATGAGAGGGAGAGTGTGACAGAGAGGGAAAGTTCAAAAGTTCTTGTGATTAAATTACTTGGATTGAAAATGAATTCAAAGCAGGAGAAATAGAAGCAGAAGCAGAAGCAGAAGAAACGTGTGATTTTAAGTAATTCATAATTATAATCACAAAATAAAATTACTTGATTATATCACGTGTTTGACCAGCTTGATGACATACTTATTATATATACATAATATATATATATATATTATTGAAATAAGAAACAGTATGTTAGCCCGAAATTCTCATTTTAAGATGACGGTGATTACTGATAACCTCTTTTCCTTTCTTTTTTTCGATGACTTTTACCTCATTATCATGTTTATTTTTTAATTTTTTTTTTATAATGATAGAAATACCCAGAAGGCGAAAAATGCTTTTGAAAAACTCACTGTGATAAAACAAGCACCAATAAATGCGACTATAATAGCCACCATATTGACAGTTAATTGAAATTGCAAAAATTTTGATATTGAATCGTAGACATTTCTTCCCCACATTACTGCTTTAACAATACTAGTAAAATTATCATCAGTCAGTATGATATCGGATGCTTCTTTAGCTACATCTGTTCCAGCTATACCCATTGCAAAACCAACATCAGCTTTTTTCAATGCAGGTCCATCATTTGTACCATCACCAGTGACAGCGACAACTTCACGACGTGTTGAAATATGACTATCAATAATTCCACTAACAAGCGTGTATTTATCCTGTGGAGATGAACGTGCTAATACTCTAAGCTGTGGCCACACCTGATCCATTAAATCTTGTCTAACACGATTTGTACGTGGATCACGGACACGATTATTGAATTCTTTTCCTTCTAATACAATATAATTATCACCTGGTCTTAAGATACCACATTTATAAGCGATGGATCGTGCTGTATTCACATTGTCACCAGTTACCATACGAACAGTAATTCCAGCACGTTGACATTTTCGAATAGCAGCAGGGACTTCTGGTCGTACAGGATCTTCAATTCCCACAATACCAATACATGTTAAGTTAGATACAACTGTATCTTCATCATCAAAATCTGGTGTTTGACCACGCTTTAGAGGAACTTCATTGGTGGCAACTCCAACAGCTGTGAAAAAGAAAGAATTTTTAGAAAAAAGACAACAACGAGAAAGTTAGACAGCAGTTTAGGAGAAAATACTTTTGAATCTGATGAAGTTAAAAGGCATCAATAATTAGAATATTTAATTGACTTCGGTTGTAATTATATAACACACGTGGTTGGTTTGTTATACTGAAAGAACCACTGGAAAACCGATTGGGAGTACTGGACAGGTGTTTCGTCCTGGTTTAGGACTCTTCATCAGTACGTACCCCTCCCACAGGGTTTAAACCCAGGACCTTCTGGTTACAAGGCAAACCAGCTCGTAGATCATTAAGCCACTGGGACCCGATCCAATGGCCAGTTCATGAATTCTAACTTTGGCTAGAGGTCGCGCTATGTCGTGAATCTATAGAAGTTAGAATTCATGGGTTGGCTATTGGATTGGGTTCCGGTAGCTTAATGATCTACGAGATGGTTCGCCTTGTAACCAGAAGATCCTGGGTTCGAACCCTGTCGGAAGGGTGCGTACTGCTTAAGCGCTAATTAATGTGTCATTTTGAATGGAATTATGGACGTTCATTTTATTATTATTTGTCCCTAGAGTTCCGAGTGGAACATAGGACTTCAGTAGCACAGAACTATTTCGCTTTCTCCATGATTGCCTAGAAGGTTTCATTTCCCATTTACACTACCTTCTGCATATTATCCTTGAAGGTCCAACCTGTCTTTTCCAATTCCAGTTTCATTCAACGAACGACCTGAACTAAGCGTGATGTTATTCAACAGTCTTGTCAGCGTATTTTCAGTCCATCTGAATTTGTTTCAGTACATTTGTTGGTCAATAGGCTTTTGGTTTATTCGTCTTCGAAGTTCCTTATTGTTTATCTTTTCCAGACGTTATTACTTCGTTTGTTAGACACAAAATGTGTAACACAGTAGTTACCATAATACCTAACAAACTATAGATGATACAAGAAGGCAGAGATATTATCCTCCTTAAGAAAACCATTGGCTAAAAAACGTAGCATCTTATTTTAACCAGCATTATAATGATAATACAGCAGTTGTGAAGTCACGTTTTAACAACTTCACCTTTTCTTTTTATCATTCTATTTCATACTCTTAATTCCCCTGTCTCGCATTTCTTTTTCTTAGACAGCAGAAAATTCTCCATAACTGATAGCTCACTACATCTGAAAAATACTTCTCAATTACTTACTGGGTTTTTTTATTCACAAAATAAGCTTTAATAAATAATCTGTATTTATACAGGGTGATTCTAAACAATAGCAGCCAAAAACGAAATTCCCTAATGTGAACGGATTAGTGACCTTGATGAAATAATGTACAAAAATTGGTTTAACCCGACTATGAGCAATCCTGTGAGAAATTGGGAGGTTTTCTTGCGAAATATACAAGAATATTATCCTGTGTAACCATTCTTTTTATCATTGCATCACTTACATATAGACGTCTGTTTCAAATTACGCACTTCTAATTCTGACGCATCTGATTGGTCGCCAGCGGTAGTTTCGTTTTGGGCTGCTATAGTTTAAAGTCACCCTTATACAGTATTAATGTAAGAGACATTTTCCTTTATGTTGAAATAATGAATGAGATTTTTACCACAAAAATCAGAGTATGGTAATATTGTCACCTCCAGGGGGGTAATTTTCATCATTGTTAAATAAACAATAGAAACAACTTGATAAGTTTGACAGTTGTGCGGTATGCAAATGATACATATATACATATATTTGCCTACCCTTATCACCTTATATTACCTTTATTCGTTTCATTTCTCTAAAAATAACAATATTTCTAGATTATATTTGAGTATCTGTTACCTTGTAATACATACAAGACAAATATTCACATAATATAGTGTGCTATGCATATCTACCACTCTCTCTCTCCCTCCATGACACTCTAGTTTTTAAGTAAACTCTAGGAATAAGAGCCGCATTTCAACTTTACATATATGCAAACATACATACATACATATGCTTCCGTTTGTAGCTAGTGGATATAAAGCCGTCTGAAATCTACAGCAAAAGCCGATTGATTACCAACATGAGTTGGTTATTTTAAATAGAATTTATAATACACTGTTAACTATTACTATTACTACTGAAAGACACATATCAGTAGTACATCGGTGTATAGTAAATTTTTCTCCAATCCAACTTCTTGCCCTCTCTCTTTTTACTCTTTTTTTTCTTCTTAAACTGTTTCAATACATCACATTGTTAACATGATGATTAGAAATAACTTGACCACATATAAACTTTATTTATAAATAAATAAATAAATCACTATTATTATTGTCTAAAAAAACAATGATTTCACTTTCATTATTTGAAGTGGCATTTAATATTATATTAATTAATATATATTCAGCGTCTCTCTGTGAGCGCCTGTGTATGCCCTTTTCATCATAATGTTTCATTATTTATTTATAAAACTGTGTGTGTGAAAGTAGGGCATAAGTTAAATCAAATACTGAATTCTCTTTTTCTCCTTAAAAAAAAGAAACTCCAATGGAAGGAGTGAATATAAATGGGCGCAAAAAAAGTAGAAGAAGAAGCATCATGTCGTAAGCACATCCTCTAGGAATTCCTGCTTTATTACAATCCACAAGATAATACCATTTGAAATATCAACTTATTATATAAAGCATAAACTGTATATATATATATATATATATATATATATATATATATATATATATTACTAATATACATCTGTTACGCTTAATTTGATTAGTGAATCAATATCACCCAAAAGTATGCCAGAAAGAAATTTCCGTTTTTTACCGAAGCTTTGGGTTATTTAGCATCTATATGATCTTTTAATTTAATTAGGTGTACACATAATACGATACGATATAAATATCGACAGAGTTGAATCCATATCTCTCGTAGCTACCTGTGAATCTTTTCCATTAATTACAAAAATATTTGGAATTAATCTCAGAGAGTTTAGAAGTGTATACAATTTACAGATGAAATCGAATAGGATGAGGAGACTCTAAAGCTTCTAGATCATTTTAGGGAGCTATTGAAAAAAAACACGGAGTACTGGACAACTGTTTCGTCCTATTCTAGGACGCTACGACTAGGGTTCGAATCCCTGAAAACTAACACTTGGAAGCTGATATGATGCTCACTAGTGACTGCCTCCATACAGCCAATTACATTGAGTTCCAGTGAGAATTCGTCACCGGAAGGGTCCATCAGGTCACGTAAGAGAACACTTACTTGGCGATGACACTGACCGAAAATTGTGCTATATAATATCACAAATTAGCAGAAGCTGGAATTCATAGGCGACTGGATCAAGTCTCAGTGGCTGAATGGTCTATGAGCTGGCTTTGTAACTGGGACTTTTTAAGCTCAAACAGTGATGGTGCATACTGCTTACTAGCTCTAAACTAGGACAAGACAGCTGTCGACTACGCTCAGGTTTTTCAGTGGTTATCTAACTGATGCTATTATTATAATATTATTATTGTTTCCTTTAATTCCTAGAGGAACATAGGGCTTCAGCCATGCGTCTCCATTGCGTTCGGTTCTCTGCTAGAGTCTTCACCTGGCTGCATGTCTGCCCTCACGTTTTCATCTCCTCTTCACATGACCTCCTCTATGTCACCCTTGGACGACCAACTGGCCGCTGCACTTTCGGGTTCCACTCGAGCAATGGCTTGTCTAGTGATGTCACTTGATGGTTTCCTAAGAGTATGGCCAATCCATCTCCATTTCTTTCTGCATATTTGTTTCACAATCGGTTCCTGGTTGGTTCACTCCCAGAGATCCCTGCTGCTGATCTTTTCTGGCCAACCATCTGATCTTGAGTATTGAGCGAAGATAGCTGTTAATGAAGGTGTGTTGTTTGTTTGAGATGCTCCTTATGACGCACCAAGTCTCTGATCCGTATAGTAGCACTGACTTCACATTGGAGTTGAAAATCCGGATCTTATTTTTGATGCTGAGTGTTGTTGACCTCCACATAGACTTGAGAGTAGTGAAAGCTTGTCGTGCTTTTCCAATTCTTGCTTTTATATCCTCGTCAGTTCCGCCTGTAATTGAAACGATGCTTCCCAGGTATGTGAAAGAGGTTGTTTCTTTCAGGTTCCTCCCATTTATGCTGATTGTTGTCAGTTGCTGTTGTTGCTGTTGGTGGTGTTGCCCATAACTGATGCTAGCTCATAATCAAACCTGTAACCAGTCAAACTCCCGTAAACTAAGACTGGAAAACATCTTGTTAGAGGACAGAGATAGAAGACTAATGTTTACAGTATGCTATAAATTAATACACTGAAATAAATATTTGAATTTTCTATCTTATCATCCAAAGAAGCATGAAAGATTCAGTAGTTTTACATCTGCTAAATAGCGCTAAAAACATTACAACTGATAAGTGTATGATATAGAGAATGAGGTCTTCAAATTGGGACAGATTTTCAATTGAAAATTATTATACAAAAATGTCTCTGAAGAATATTTTATCAATAAAAATAGCAGAAAGAAAAAGAAGAATATTCAGTAAGAAGTCTTGAATGTCTAAAATACCTGTTCCATATCGGAATGACAGTGTATAATAACTTCAAAGAGTATTTGCTGCATATGAGGTTAAAGCTTATTTTTAGAGAAAGCTTTCGTTAATGTGAAAGGTTTATTTGCAAAAATGGCACAAAAGACCAGTGTCTAAAGAAGGAAATATCTGGGATGTGGAGATTGTAATATAGACGGAAGCAGTGGACAGCTAGAAGGTTAGGAGTAAAGACCAACTGTAGCAGTCGCACGCCACAGAAAGTAGATATGAGATTGATTTTCATAATGTTGAAATACTAGGAAGTGGTTTACGTTCATATAAAGAAATGTTAACCTTTGAGGCCCGGCATATTTCAACTAAATCCGACTCAATAAGTAGGAGAGATTGAGTAGACAGACTTATCACCTGTCTGACAGACAAAGGAGATTCCTTATTTTTTACAGTTTTCAGCCTCTAAACTACCACTGCTACTTCTGAACTGACGTGTTCTCATTACAGTGAACAACATACAGACAGATATACACATATTGTAATGACGAAAATTGACATATACACGAGAACTGATCACAGTTATCCAGTTAGTATGAATATTTATCTTCAAATGACCTTTAGACAAGTTCACTTTAGTGGATACACCATTTGACCAAATACACATTCTGATATTTCGTAAAATTCGAGTAATTCGGCTGAAGAAAATGTAGCTTACGCAGGGAAACTTTCAGAAAGAAAATCTTTTTATTTTGAGCTTCTAAACATACTGTGATTATTTAAAATAATTTTATAATGATCTCATCTTATACGGCACTCAAACCACCCTGAGAAATTCACAAGATCTATGGTCTAAATATTTATAATCTTCGACTGAATACTCGACAACAGACATGTCCTTTGAATTTTGTCACTCATTTAACATTGGTTACAGGATTTCATCATGAGCTGACATTGGTTAGAGAACCATTGGAAAACCTGGGAGTACTGGACAGCTGTTTCGTCCAAAACAGCTGTCCAGTACTCCCAGGTTTTCCAATGGTTCTCTAACCAATGTCAGCTCATGATGAAATCCTGTAACCAGTCAACCAAATCCCTACAAACCAATACTTGAATATCATTAAGCATTCTTAGTCTGTCCTAGAAGCTGATACTATTTCAGTCAAGTGAAATTAAACAAAGGGGAGCTCAGATTTTCACTCGATAACGTTACATAAGATATGGTAGTCATTTTTCAATAGCCTGCCTAGGAGAACAACACTTTTTAGTGTTTGAAACAATGATTGCTAGTTTTAAGTTCGTAAGGGAACCATAATCATTCATTCGGTCATTCATTCATTCATTAGCATCCAGGTACATTCAGTTAACGAGTTCCAGTTTAGGATAAAATCTATGCCCTGAATTTCATTGCCAATAACTGGCTATTAAAGAATATATTATAAGCACAGTCATATCTTCAACATTTTAATAATTATCATTCAGTTGAGAGAATTAAAGTAAAATTTATGCTCAGACACGCGTGCCAAAAAATTTACGACTATACTTTTTTAAGTAGTAAAATATTATTATACACAATTAGATGAATATTTCACTTAGAAAACCATACCAGTTTTCCAAAAAACAGAAAAACTTTTTCTTCGAAGTCTATTAAGTCAATTCAACAGACCTTATGGTAATCATCTGCCATATTAAGCTCATGTGAAGTCATGAAATGTAAAGTACGACAAATGAAACTTTCGTTTCTTTAATTCCGAAGGAAAAACGAATACTTATTTAATTATCAATAAAAAGATTGAATGTGGATACATTAATACAATATACGATTCAGCTGTATTTCCTTTTGATTTTATTCATTTGAGTTCATAGTGAAACAAAAGGCTTCAAGCTTTGAGCTTTGAAGTTTCAGCAGTACTTGCGTTTATGTCCTTTACGGGGTGAGATAGCTAATCTCATGGCCAACATTCCCTACCTACCGAGCTTACTGCCAGCTAGGAGAAGTTTAAGAGTGCGTCGGTGAATGTTCTACTACTGAACCACCGATGCACATAATCTATGGAGCACTGGACAAATGTTTCGTCCTAGTTTGGGACTCTTCATCAGTACACAGCTCCCCGATAGGGTTCAAACCCAGGATGTTCTGGTTACAAGGCGAGCTCGTATACCATTAAGCTACTGGGACCCGATCCACTAGCCCATGAATTTCAACTTCTACCAATTCACGACATAGTGCGACCCCTAGCCAATGTCTTCGGCAACTATTTGTCCTCACACCCGACCAGCTGCACCCTACTGGTCACGAATTCTCACTAGAATAGTTGTGTCAGTGGTTCAGCGGTAGAATACTCGCCAACCACGAATGTTGTTCGGAGTTAGTTCACCGGCAGACGCACTCTGAAACCTCTCTAAGCTGGCAGGTAAAGAGGGAAGGTTAGACATATTGTGATTAATGCTGAAAATTCCATTCTGTATCACAAGTACTGTTTTTGGAATAAAGTAAATCATTATTATTATTATTATAAGGCTAGATACCACACCCCGTAAAAATAAACCCTCTGCTACCGTAATGTTAGACTTCAAGCTTGAAGCCCTATGTTCCACTGGTAACGTAAAGGAATATAAAAAGAGATAGATAGTTGTTGAAAACTATTCATCACTGAGGAAAGCTACTCTATGAAGGCACTAACTGTTTGTTGCGTCATATATCTCAAATTTGACAGAAGAGAGAAATCACATATATATATAGTCAACTACGCTTTAGAAGAATAATTCATCACACACACATTTAGAATTAATTCATATGAAATCACATTAACGGGAAATATTTATCAGCTGCACTGATAGTCACTGACCTTTTCCCTACAGGATATAAGAAGTATAAATACTTTAGCCTACATTATTTGCCACTGAAGATTACTGAGTAAGTATAACAGAAGCAATGCAAACATAATTATCAATACTCTATTTAATATCATTTGAAAACAATAACAGCATAATAGTGACCTACCAGAATCAATATAACTTTTGTATGCTATGCCTATAGTTCGTAGTCCATCACCAGCCATCGGTTCTATCACATCTCGAACTAAACTTTCTTGATTGGCTACAGTGAATGGTTTCGGTTCACCATTAGCATCAAGAATGTAAGTGCATCTGAAACAGTCCATAGAAAACGGTATAAATACACATTTTATTGTAATTCTACATGTAATATATTTTTAATAATAATAATAATAGACTATATAACATGAAATTACTTAATTCAATTTTAGATTTTCCCGTCGATTGATTAGACCGAAGTGCTAGGTCTCAGGTTGACATATCGGCTTCTTGTGCAGATGCTACGACAATGTCTGGGCATATAACTTGAAGCCAACTGGTGGATGGTGACTGGCAGTGGAATCCAGGATGCACATCTCGTCCTATTTGGGACTCGTCAACTGGATGTAACTGCATTCCGCAGTGATGGATAATGTTTCCACTGAGGCTTGAGCCCAGTGCCCACAGTTTCAAACGCCAAAGCGTTATCCTCGGTAGGAACATCGTCACTCACTGCGGAATGCAGGTACATCCAGATGATGAGTCACAAATAGGGCGAAACTGCGCATCCTGGATTCCACTGCTAGTCACCATCCACTAACTGACTTCATGTAACACGAAAATTTAGGAAAACGCTTTTCATTCAATATAAGAAAATATAATCATTTTAGAGGAAAGTTGTTAGGAAACCAGCGAATTACAGTGGAAAAAATAAATACTCAACGGAAATCACACAGTTATAACATCACTACTTCAAAACACTGACTTATCAGGAAACAAATTTACAATACTAGTCTCATATTCTAACCTTGAGTTATGGAAAAATATAGGCATGTAACGTAAAAAACTTTTAAGTTTCTAAAAATCATCGTCTTAATAGTTTGAAGTTTTGCGTATTGTTATTGTTATTCGCCCCGAGGGTTCCTTTTGGAATATAGGACATAAGCACCATATTGTCATATCACTCTGTTCACTACAGTTTTTTTAATTGACTCCAAGATTGCCTGCAGGCTTTCATCCTTCCCCCTCATAAAATCTCCTCCATATCACCCTGTGACCCAAGTCAAACTCGTTGTTTTCCATTACGGTTTCCCCTGAGGGTGTGCACTGCGTGTGATGTCACTCAATGTGAAGCCACTAAATTAACAACAGCATTTGGTACAGAAGACTTCAAATAATCAAAATGAACTTGAAAATTTTTATTTATAAGCATGCCTGAATTTGATTCTTGCAAGAAAATCTAATGATGAATAATGAGGTTAGGCGGTGTTGCTGTTTTGCTAGTAGGCTGGCTGGCTGGCATGCATTATCTCAATGGTATAGGTCTTACTTTGTTACCTTAGATTGCTGGATTCGATCACATATTTCGAAAGGATGGTAGGTAGTATGAGTATCTGGTCGTATTTTCGTTTTTATCTATTATCTGAGAGATATCCTATTCATTACGAAATTCACCATTGAAATCAAATTAACTTTGCTTTCCCAATCGTAAATTAGTTGTATGTTAGACAACAAAATATGCTCTTATTACTTGTAAAAACCAACAAAAATCTGTTCTGTAATCTTCACCCAACACATATTAATACTTTTCAAGAAGTAGTTTTTGTAGGGATTTTATTTGTTTCGGGTCAGACAATGGATTGATATCTCTTAGAGAAACATTGGAAACCAGAGAGTACTGCCAGACAATTGTTTCATCCCAGTTTGGGATCCACTGGGTTTCGAACCCGGGATGTTCCGACTACAATACAATCTCGTATACCATTCAGCCACTGCGACCCGATTTAGTGGCCACCCCATGAATGCCAATTTCTACAAATTCGCCATTTTAGCGCCAACCAATGTCATTGGCCGGAACTCCATCCTTACTCCTTGACTGGATGGACTTCACTGGTCATGACTTCTTACTAGAACTCCAGACACCTTCATCTTGTAGCCAGCCACTAACGAGCACCATTAAATCAATACTTTTCACTTTGAATAGCCCTAGAAATTACAGTTACTACAAAGTAAGAAATAAGCCGAATGAATCGTCAAAGTTTTTTTATGGTGGATTATTGGGAAAAAAATGTGTTTTCACTTCTGTTGCTTGAATAAAACACGTATTTCCTTTGAAGTGGAAATGTGTAATAAAAAAAAACAGAGCCATCACCTGTCGCTAAGTCTTCACTTTTTGTGTTAAAACAATATTTGACATGATTACTGCTGAATTTGTTGTATAATAAGGGGGAAATTGTTGAAAAGTGTAATTAGTTTAAGGACAAAGGTTGCGCGGAAATTACTTCAATTAAACTTGGAGTAATTAGTAGTTAGAACAGTCTATTATTGTATAGAGTTTTAAAAAAAAGGAATAATCTAAGCGAAACAGGAAGTCACTGAATAAAAGTAATGGATAATTGAATATATATATACATATATATACTAAAATAAAATTGAGATAATAGTATTTAAGTCTGTGTAGTTCAATTCTAAATGTAATTGGCTTCAAGAATGCCAGAGATTGCTGTCGTATCAAATTCACTCGTTTATTAATGTAAATGTCTGGATTTGAATAGAATAGTGTTGAAGTCCAGGGTCGAAAAAGCAAGACAGACGTTCATCAGTGTGAAATCAGTGTTGAAATGTGCTAAACTCAGCCTGCAGAACAAGATCCACATCTTCAACTCTAATGTCGAATCAGTATTTCTGAGTGAGTGGTTCGGAGGCTTAGCGCGTTACTAAAAGCATTTCCAACAGGCTGTAGACTTACATCAGCAGCTACCATCGCCATCTGACTACTGAAGATAAGATGAATAGCCAAAAAGGATTGACAACAAGGAACTCTAGAAACGAACAAACCAAGACTTTATTTCAGGATTTCATTATGGGATAACCATAAGAAAACCTGGGAGTACTGGATAGCTGTTTCGTCGTAGTTTGGGACTCTTCCCCAGTACGCACCCACCAGTGTTCTAATACAGGATCTGCTGGTTGCAAGGGGAGCTTGTAGGCCATCAGGCCACTGGTTCCCGGTCCTAAAGCTCGTCTTGTAGCCTGAAGGTCCTGAGTTCAAACCCCGGTGGGTGCGTGCCAGTGAAGAGTCCAAAACTAGGACGAAACACATGTCCACTACTTTCATGGTTTCCAATGGTTCTCTAATCGATGTCAGCTCAGTATGAAATCCTGAAACCCATCAAATCCCTGGAAACCAACATTTGCAAAGCAAGACTTTATTGCCCGAGAATATACAGTAGAGAATGGAGATAGGTTGGGCATAGACTAACACGACTGTTGAGTGACATCATACGCAAGGCAGGCCGCCAAGTGGAAACAGAATGGTAAACGACCAGTGCTGGCATCTGAGGATGACATGAAGGCAGTCCTGTGAGGGGAAAATGAAAGCTTGTAGGCAATCATGGGGCCGGTTACGAAACGACTACAGTGAGCAGTGAAGTGGCAATGCATTACAGAAGCCTTATGTTCCATTTGAAACCCAAGGGAATAATTATACACATATATGTATATATGACTGACCACACAGAGTCTTTCATTCTGATGTTTTTATTTATTTTCTATTCCTGGAAATTCCGAATGGAACATAAGGCCCATGAGCTTTGAAGTTCCGTTAGTGACGGTGTTGTTTTTCACCGGTGAGACTGGTAGCCTTACACGCAAACTAACCAGGATATCGATAATGGCTTGTAAGCTAGACAACGTTTAGGTGTATATTATTATTGTTCCCTTGGGTTCCTAGTGCAACATAGGGCTTCAACTACACACCTCCACTTGTTTCTGTCTTCTGCTGTACTTTTAACCTGCATCCATGTTAGTCCATACTGTTTCAGCTCCTCTTCACACGATCTCCTCCATGTCACCCTTGGACGTCCCACTCGCCGCTTCCCTTTCGGGTCCCATTCGAGCAATGGCCTGACGCGTGATTTCACCCAGCGGCCTCCTCAGTAAGTGTCCAATCCATCTCCACTTTCTCCTGCATATTTGTTGGGCGATTGGTTCTTGTTTTGTTTGTTCCCATAGTTTCTTGTTGGTGATTCTTTGGGAACACACACACACACAAACCTTCACACGTTTAGGTGTGCGTCAACTGAAACCTATGCATTATTGTTTCAAGGAATAAATGATATAGTGTTTATCTAGAAAAACTATTTACAGAAGGTGTAAAGTAGTATATTATGGTAGATTTGATCTTATAGTGAATTATTTAAAAGAAAATATCTATTTTTAGTCAACATTTAACATTAATACCTTAGGCATATTTTCCTTTACATTCTTTTAAATTATTTTCCGACTTTGTGTACAAATGGATAAAAAGAGATACTTGTTCAGCCAATGTGAGTTCTCATACCTTTCAACAAAACAGGCAAAAAAAGTGTATAATCAAGAGGAAGTGATGCATTAAGCCTTAAATAAACAGACTCATCTTTCATCCACTTAAGAGAGAAACAAGATAATGTTTGTATATTGGATTCTCTTTTTTCTTACTTTTGTGTAGGTTTAAAGTCTGTTGAAAATTTATCTATCTATCTGAAGATGACACTTGATTTCTGTGAAAATTGAGGAGTTGTGGCTCACTTATCTAGGTGCTTGAGTTTCAACCAGCCAGACACTGTGTCAGACCCCTCTCCACCTATCGAAATTCAGGTGGTAAGGCAGTATTACTATCTCCTCACACAATATGTGTCACTCATGACCAACTGCATGAAATTTCAAGCCGTTGTTAAGTAACTTGACAATGAAAATATGAATTCACTTAATAGAGTAAACAAAGGGAAACTGTCCACTTAAATTTGTGTGTCGTTGGCTCAGTGGACGAACGCTTAACAACCATGCACGTGGTCTGAAGTTGGATCATCAGCCGATGCACACCTAAACCTCGATAAGCCGATAGTGAGTCCAGTAAATAGAGAAGGATAGGTGTGACGCTAGTAACCCCACCCTATAGAAAAAATAAACATCACCTCTGTTGAAACCTCAGACCTTGAGCCTAAGTCCCTATTTTCCACTCGGAGTGCAAAGGAATAAAACAAACATAATAAAAAATTGTTTACATTTAACAGAAAAAAATGCTTCCATAGAACTAGTGCAGTTTAATCTTCCTCCACAGTAGCTTAAAATGATTTATAACGAATGCGGTATTTCAAAAAATACGCAGGATTATACTTTTTTTAGTATTAGATTGATCATAGTCACATTACTTAGAGCACTTTGAAACTTAAAGATAAGATACATTAACGTGATCACAGTTAGACTTCTTCCTATTTATGGTTATGCTTTCAAACTATTATGTCCACTGGTTGGTCACTAAAAGATGACAAAACTATCGTCTTTTGTCATGACAAACTGGTGAAGATGAACCAAATTTTGAGGACAGAAATTCATCTATGAGCTGAATCTTGCATTGAAATTGTTATCTAACAGGTTAATTATTCAGTGTTATCGGACTGTCTGGTAATAATTATCAGTGAATAAAAGCTAACACTCTAGTCTTATTGAAGTTAGGAGTAGAGTGTTAGGTAGAGAGGGTAAGTAAAGCCGAACCGATTGGGATGGCTGGCACATAATGCGCACGCCAAGCTATCACGTTGGAAAAGAGTTCGGACTGGCCGAATCAAAACTTGCCATCATTCCGTGAAGTCTTCCACTGTCAGTTTGACCCATTTAGGAGGGCATAAACTGTCTAGTTGGGGTCCTTGGGATGTTAAGGACCAATGGCTGTCAACTGTTGGTGATATGGCTAAAAGCTGTTGTTGTCAGTAGGGTAGATGCATTTACTCTTTGCAATCTTTTGAATCCATTACGTCCTCATATGTCTCCCTCATATACTAGTTCATCATAATTCCCGTAAATTTATCTCCACCTTTGTCTGTTATAAGTAGTGTGACAACTTGGTATGGTGCAATTCTGTGCAGTCGTACGTTGAAATTCAGTCTGATAAGATGATTAATTCAAGATATCCAACTATCTTTAATAGGTTACGGGATTTCATCATGAGCTGACATGGGATAGAGGATCATTGGAAAATCTGGGAGTGCTGGACAACTGCTTCGTCCTAGATTGGGACCCTTCATCATTACACACCCACTGGATCTTCCGGCTAAAAGGCAATCTCGTAGACCATTAAGCCAGTTCATGAATTCTAACTTCTGCCAATTCACGATACAGCGCAACCACTAGCCAATGTCTTCCACGATGAGTATTTGTACTCACATCCAACCTGCTGTATCCCGTTGGTCATGAATTCTAATTAGAACCCAGGTAACAACCTACCTGAATAATGTCAGTCGCTAGTGAGCATCCCATGGATATTCAAGCGTTGATTTACAGGGATTTGATTGGTTATAGGATTTCATCGTAAGCTAACATCGGTTCGAGACCCAGTGGGTGCATGCCGATGAAGAGTCCAAAACTAAGGCGAAACAGCTACCTAGTATTCCCAAATTTCCCACTAGTTCTCTAACTGATGTCAACTCATGATATATCCTTTAACCAAACGAATCCCCTCAAACCAACACCCGAATATCTTTAGTAGGTTGGTAAGTATTTCCAATTCTGAAAGAACTGTATGCATATATATATATATATACATATTCTAATAGGTCGTAGTTCTGTATCATATGCGCATGAGTGGTGGGACAAAACCTGGATAAAAGACAATTGATTGTTACTGATGGATAAATAGTAATTTTGGCAAATGCTAACGATAATTACATTCTTATTGATTAGTTTAGTTATTCTCACTGTCTCTCAGAGTTTATGATCATAAATTGTGAATGCATCTCGTGATCGATTCATAAAATTTTTTAGGCGTTTGTTTTATTCCGGCATTTCAGTTTTTTCTGTGTAAATGAACAGAGTCAGTTAGATAATATGAATAGTAGATTGATGTAAAGTTTAACATTATAGATTTTGTTCCTTTCAGAAAAGATGTTGGTCAGATAGAAAAAAATACTACAACTTATAACACTAGAGAAGATAGACAATTTTAACAATGTGATGATCGCTAGTGACTGGCTACAGGAAAACGTTGCCTGGATTTCTAGTGAGATTTCGTGACCACTGGGGTCCATCCAGTCAAGGAGTAAGGATGGAGTTCCCTCCGATGACACTGGTTGGCGTTAAAATGATGAATTTGTAGAAATTGGAATTCATGTGCTGGCCATTGAATCGGGTCGCAGTGGCTGAATGGTATACGGCTTGCATTGTAACTTGAACGTCCTGGGTTTGAACTGCAATCGATGGGTGCGTACTACCGATGATTCCCAAACTGGGATGAAACAACTGTCTGGCAGTACTCCTTGGTTTTCAATGTTTCTCTAACTGATATCAATCCGTGGGCGAATTTGAAAAACAAACCTAATTCTTACAAATCAACTCTTGATTATATATATTTCTTTAATATACCACTTCGTGACAAATTAACCATTTTTGTTGTTGATCAAACTCAGTACCCTTGTGTATCTACAGGAGAAACCAAGTTTTCAGTCAGTGATTTGACTGACTTTACCGACTGACATTTATAAACAGTTGCAGAGAAAAAGTGACGTACCATAAAGATTTGATAGAACTCGTAATAATGAAGCGATAAACTGACTTTTAAAGGAATTTATATATATATATATATATCGGAAACGTGCTATTTGTATTTGCACAACACATTTTAGAAATTCTGATCATACATGCACTTGTCGGAGAATAGTTTCTACCTGTCTAATTAGCTTCCAAAGAATTACATTTATACATACGTTTTAACCCTTCAAGAGGTGTCATCAAAGTCTGATCACTAAACAAAGACTTAGCGAGACAGTCAGTAGAACTTACTAGACAGCTAAACTCATTTCCGCTGAGAGACTTATGCTTCCCTATAAGCCTTCACAGCACCTGGACGATATTGAATGTGTAATCACATGTACATTGGGAGGACCCGTCAACAGTTGCAGGTCATGACCGCAGAACACACAATCGCCTGTTCAACTTCGTCTATCAATAAGCAGATCAGAAAGATCGGCCATAAAGATGACTTTAATGGTGCCTTTAAACCCGTATATAAAAAAGTTTGGATCGTATACTTAAATTTCTTTAATCCTTATTCATAAAACAACTTAAACCTACTTTATACATTCAAGAATTATATGTTATTACTTTGAACCTACCTTGATGATCCAATTTTAACACCAAGGTTTATTTTACTTACTAATATTTACACTCTCATGTGCCTGCCTCTAATCTGTGATCATGATCCGTGAACATTTTGACCTATAGTGATCAAATTTTGATCCTTTATGCTCCGTAACCTATTGCATAAATATATACATATATGATAGGTACATATCTTATCAGAATATCTGAAATGTGTTGCGCAAATACAATAAATTACGTCTTCATACTGTTTTATGGAAATAAACTCTTAACTGGGAAAATGTTTTAGAATATGCGTTGGAAGATAGTTTCTCGACGACTGACGATCACTTCCAAGCTTTCAGGTCATTATGATGGAGTGTACTTTCCAAAAACACTTAATCAATTGTGATATATGAAAGCAATTTTTCTCTTTGAAACTCACTTCTTTAAAACCATTTCAGATGCACCTTTAGTGAAAACAGTATAACCTGGCCGATCAGCTTCCAAGTTTTTAATCACAGTACTCATTGATTTTCGAACAGAGTTAAATGTGAACACCTTGATTAAGCTTTCTTGAGGCCATCGTTCTCGTATATCCTCATAATTGACACCAAGATGTCGGACAAAACCAAGTAAAGCACATTCAGTTTTATTTCCCAATTGTTGTGGTAATTCTGTTGGCTTCTCAGGTATCTTAAAGTAAAATGAAAGTAAATAAATAATTTAAAGCCAACATTGTACAACTACTGGAAAAAATTTAACTTCTCACAGTAAGTAATTTTCAACTTGTCAGTTACTGGAGAACAATTTCTTCTGTTTAATAAAAGTGAGTGATTTATTGTGTGTAAAAAAGTTTTTTTTTATTTCTTTAAGTGTAGCGGAAAGATAAGATGGCTAATCCTCTGAAATACTTCCGTAAACACAAACAGAGAGAGAAATCAGACGCCTAAAAGTATGAAATTGCTGTCTGTCATTAAACTTAAGTAAACAAAAGCAATAAAAGTACACTTCTTCTGTTTAAGGAGTAAACAATGAAGCCACTTGGCAAAAGAACACTGGATGAATTGAAATGGTCATGAAAATTAAGAAGAAAAAATTAGTATCTTGAAGGAAGTATTTGTGGAAAAGATAAACACAGAGATATTTGCTTTAGTGATTTAATAATAGAATGCTCTTTACCACTTAGGAAGTCTTGTTTTAATCCTTGGTTGAAGCACTCCCCTGCTTCTCCCTTACTTGGCTAGTTGATGGCTAGCCTAGAAAAGGAAGATTGGGTATGAGGCAGGTGACTCCTCCCCAATATAAACAGCATCATAGCTACTGAGACTTCAAAACCTGAAGCCCTTTATTACATAGTGAAAATAAGGGAATGAAAGAAGACCGGTGAACAGATTTTTTTAAACATTCTATTTATTGAAATAGTAGTTAATCTATAGTTTGTAAAACTCAATTATGAGGGAAAAGTTGCGCAGAAGACAACTTACATATGCTGGTATTTTATGTCATGAGTTATGATACTAGCTAGCTAGATATTTAGTGAAGATGCTTTACAGAAGGAAAATAGGAGCTCTGCAATTAGACCACCCAGCTCGAAGGTTACAGCCGGAGAAAAAACATCTACCTGAACTACTAATCTTCCGGTTATCTTTACACATGAAAACCAAGGGACATGGGATAGCTGTTCCGTTTCAGTTTGAAACTCTTCGTCAGTGCACGTCTACAGGTTCAGTGGTCCTCTAACTGACGTCAATTTTTGACGCAATCTACCTTAAACATAGCCGAATCCCTGCAACTAAACACTTGAAAATTCTTCTTGTTTTCTTAGGACTCCGCAGAGCTGATATATAAATAAAAATCTTAAGTACTTTGAGATAGTCACCAACAGCTATGAATAAGGTTTAGAGGTTTGTGCATTACGGTGTAACGCATATAGATCTAATTAATTTATTCACTCCTGAGTTTATCAAGATGAGTTAGAACGAAGTATATACGTTTACCTTCAAAGATTATGAAATGGTAAATTATAAATGCGCAAAAGTATGTACTACTGATTAAGACCAATTGGTAGTTGAATGCCACCCAGAGCAACCAGTAGTGGTTGTCAGCCAGATCGAAGTGATCTAACCACCGAACGGACGTTTCACTCGTTTGTCACTGATTTCATCAGCAGTGGACCTGATTTAACTTAGCTCAGAGAGCCGAATCAGTAATGGCTTTCAAAGAATAAGACAGTTGTCTAGCTGTAAAAAAGTATCATCAGAATCTAAATAAAAAGTTAAATCTTCGTATTTTTTATAGGAAAAACACTAATAACAACAAGGGAGTTGATCAAGGTAAAAGGTAACTTACCATTATACGTGATGTATAACTACTGTTGATAGATACACCGTGAACTAATCTATGCCCAATTCTATGATTCAAATCTTTCAACTTTGGTAACTCATCCGAGTTTCGAGTCAATTTCCCACCGAAATAACATTGAACAACTGTCATTCGATTTGTTGTTAAAGTACCTGTTTTATCTGAACAGATAGCTGTTGCATTACCCATTGTTTCACAAGCATCTAAATGTCGTACCAGATTGTTATCCTGTAAAAAGAAGACAAATTTCGAACTTTCATTCTTTACAATGATAATATATATGTATATATACTACTGAAATATCCTACAGTGAAATATAAATAAGGTATAATAGGATATACAAACAATAAGAGTGTTCCGTTGCGTCTACATTGGGAAATATATGAAAATCAGCTTAAAATAAAAGACTGAATAAAATTCACAGCAGTGAAATATCTTATAGTATCAAACATCATTTCAAGAAGTGTACAAAAGTTCCTATGGAATAGTTTAAACTGGAATCTAAAATTAAGAATTACGTAAAACTTTAATAAATTTACATCATATAGATAATAAATAGCGTAATAACTTAAGAAGATATTCGTCTGAAATACGTGAATTAGTGAAACATAATAAGAAAGTGATGCGTTAGTAATTCATTGATTGGATGCTCCGCCAACTATGTACGCAGAAGGTCTGAGTTTAACTCCACGCCAACGCACTCTTAAACTTTATCTAGTCTGTTATAAACTAGGAAAAGAGTGGAGGTTGGACATCAGGCTAGCAAACGTACCCCGTAAGATTAAGACTGTTACCGTTAAAACTTAGAAAATGCTTAGAGCCCTATATTCCACTTACAATGTAAGAAATGAAGAAAACAATGAAGGATGAAATCATGTTGAAAAATAAGAAAATATTTGTCAGTAAATAGTGTCTCATTTAGGTTGAAGAATTAGACAGTTGATTTATAAATTATTACTGAAAGCGAACCATCAGTAACATTGTTTTAAATACACTTGTGTAAAGCCAAAATTTGTACCAGGCATCAGTGATGCAGAGGAAGAATGCTCGTCAACCACCACACCCCATGTGGTCTGGAGTTCGATCCTCCCGACTGGCATACACACCTAAACCTCACTTAGCTGGCAGTAAACCAAAGCATTAAAGAAGGAAGGAGGATTGGGCGTGAGACTAGCAGCCCCACCTTGTAAAAAATAAACACCACTGCTATTGAGACTTCATAGCTCAGGCTTGAAGCCCTATATGCCACTCGGAACGCAAAGGAATACAAAAACTTAGCAATAGTATTCCTGCATTTACAGGAATCCACTTGTCTGCTGTCTCTTAACTTCGTTTTTTCTTGCAAAAAGGAAAGTATCAGCTCATTACAAAAT
Source organism: Trichobilharzia szidati (assembly GCA_944472155.2). Taxonomy (NCBI): domain Eukaryota; kingdom Metazoa; phylum Platyhelminthes; class Trematoda; order Strigeidida; family Schistosomatidae; genus Trichobilharzia; species Trichobilharzia szidati. Next base: position 56,521,224 of record OX235274.1, read on the forward strand.
TATGCTACAGAAAGGAAAGTACTGAAGTGCCCTTCTCTGAAATAATCTTCAGAACACATAGTACAAAACTCTGCCCACTAGAAAGCGAAAAAAAGTATAAATAACTCTAGTGTTTCTAAGTAGTCGCAGTACTAAATATTGCTGCAATGTATGTATATATGATAGAAGTGTCTACTCCTAATGCTTTGGTTTGTTATTTCGTCCTTGCTTCAAATTTACACTCACTTTATTCTCCTCTTATATATATATATATATATATATATATATATATATGACAACTAGAAACCTGATGGGCGTCAACCGCCCAAGGATTAGCTCAGTTAATATATATAAATATATACAAGATTTTAATCAATGCCTAAAACAACATTTTAAAATATTATAGGAGGAGAATTTGGACATTGGGAAAGAGTATAATGCCTTATATCCATATATACATATGGACCATTGCTAACAGGATGACGATGTCTGGAGCACAAGTTAATGCTCGTTATTATATTATTATGGTATTTATTTGACTTCCTATCTTCCTCTAATATAGTTCTACTTCGTCCTACTTTCTTAATGAACTGTTCATATAACCGGGAATGATATCATCATCATCATCATTCTTGTTACGTGTGTTGGGTGTTATTGATTTCGTGAAATAAATGACCACATAACCATTCTTTCTCCACTTAATTATCCTAAATTTTCAATACTTTACTTTGTCTCACCATATCGTGTGGTAATATGCAACTGTATGTATAGCAATGATTAAGCCCCACTGTTATTTAACTTAGTGGAGTCTGTCATTCTAGATTCCGAAAAATTTCTATGTCTGACTGGCTCCAAACGACTGATTTAACCTATGTCACCGATCTCAAAATCAGTACACAGTATTTGTTAAATTAAATTGTTCTGTTTAAGTTAGGTCATTTGTGTTCTAAAACCAACAAAAGTTGTCTTTGAGTGGATGTATACATTCAGATGGTATCTCTTTTCTGGGCCTAACATAGATTTCTGTTATCCAGTATTTATGTGGCAGTAATATACAGGCTAAGTCCCTTGAAAATTCTATTATGGTCATTGTTACTTCTTAGGAGTTTGTTTTGTAAGGATTAGATTTGTCAATAAGAGTTTGACCACGAACTGATATCAGTTAGAGGACTTTTAGAAACCCGGGAGTACTGGACAGCTGCTTCGTCCTAGTTTGGGAATCATCGGCAGGACAGAGTTTCCTGGAGTTCTAGTTAAAAGTCGTGATCACTGTTGTTCATTCAGTAGGGAGTGAGGATAGAGTTCCCACCGATGACATTAGTTGGTGGTCGCGCTAAATCACGAATTAGTAGAAGTTAGAGTTTATAGGCTGGCCATTAAATCGCGTCCCAGTGGCTGAATGGTATACGAGCTTGCATTGTAACCGGAACGTCCTGGGCTCGAACTCCAGTCGGTGGACGCGTAATGCATATGATTCCCAAACTAGTGGGATGAAACAGCTGTCTGGTAGTACTCCCTGGTTTTCATTGTTACTTCTGTTTATCCTCTGGGTATTTACAATATTCCTTCTATCTGTTCGATTTCTTTACCTGCGCTGTATGATTTGCTGGTCAGACTCCTGGATCGGTTACTTTAGTTATTTGTCTATTATCAGTCAAGGCATATTTGGTTTGCACATTACAATATATGCTGTTTGTTGCAATCTCGAAATAGGGTGAGGAAGCGAGTAAGGTAATGAAAAGTAATACATTGTAACCTACGGTGAACCACACATGATAAGGCATAGAACAGTTAAATGACTTATTTTGTTGTAGATAACTTAAATAATGCGCTAAATACTGTTTAAAAATAGTCTACCGACAAAAGTAGTACCCTCGAAGATAAAACTTTGAATGAGTATCCACTGTCTGTTGAGTACAGTTCAAGTTTGAAAATGCAAATATTGACGGTTATATTATGACTTTTTATCTATCGATTTCTAGAGGAAATGACATTGGAATTTCTCCGACTTAAAAAAAACTGACTTTTCATATTCCACACACAGATGTCGTTCGGGGTTCGATCCCCGACTAATGCACTCCTAAACCTCATTTAGCTGATAACGACCTCGGTGAAGAGGGAAGGTTGGGTGTGAGACTTATAACTTCACCCCATGAAAAGAAACGCTATCACAGCTGAAGCATGAAGGCCAATGACCCACTCGGAACTTAAACGAATAAATTAATAACATGCGCTTTTATTATTTTCGGTCAGTTGAACAGTCAATAAGTCGAATGATTGAAAATAATCTTAGAATCTACTTAATTAGTGACAGCTCCCTATTTTACCTAAATGACAGACAACTTATTTATTTTGGCCCAATCTAGATGAATACTTAAGTACTAACTCGATTGATGATGATGAAAATCGTGACATATATATGTATACATTTTCTTACATAAAATTAGGACAGTAGATTGTGTACACTGCTAAGTACCCGTAATGTATATAGATAGATAGATACGAATATACGCATTAATGTGTATTTTTGTGTGTCAAGGCAGCTAGCTAACATCACTGCATACTGTGTTGATCTTCTGTCACAATAAAATCACAGCTTATATATCCTGTCAAATTATGCACGAAACGTCAAAAAGCCAGTACAACAGCATAAAGCATAAACATAAATGCCATACTGTGCTTTTTGTAGTGAAAGAGGAAAAAAAAGTAGAAAACCAGAAAGGGAACCTCTTGCTTCTTTTCTTTTTTTCAGATTAATGACTATTTGAAGGAGTAATATATCGTCATAATGAATAAATAGAAAAATACAGCGAGAAAAAGAGACAATCTCTTTGTTTACTTCCTTATGGAATAGGAGGCAGTAAAAGGCAAGCGCAGAAAAGAAAAGAAGGCAAGGCAAGGCAGGGCAAGAAGAAGCGTTAGTTGAGATTAATAGAAGGTTGGAATGTATTTCATTGTCAACTTTCTTTTTGTTTTGCTTTGTTTTACACGACTTGTTAGCACGAGAGAAAAGAATTAGCATTATTTTCGTTAGTTATTAAAAAAGTAATAATTATGGTTGCACAGTATCAGTGATGAAAGAGATTGTAGAGCAGAGCTTTTATTTTATGATATCTAAGTATCACTCTATAAAGTGTATTCCATTTGAATCGTATGTCGATGGTTTAACGGTAGAATGCTCGCCAACTACGCATAATGAGAGGTGTGTATTCAATTCCTGACCGGTAGACTTCTAAACCTCGTCTGACTTTTTAGTCGGTAGTAAATCCAGAAAAGTGAAAAGGTTAGGCGTAAGACTAGCAACCCTACACCTGTCATCGATCAGCAGCATCGCTACTTAAACTTCCAAGCCTTAAGTCCCTACCTATATATTCTACTAGGAACCATTTAGACTAAATTACTAATAAACAAGGGACAATTATTTCAGAAGACGTTCACTGAGAACAACACTTTTAACTGACTCGTATTGTTTTGCTTTAATTTAGGATTATAAAGCAGTAGGAAGTGACTATTGTACTCATAATCGAATCTAGAGACTAAGTTCAATGACTGACAAGCTATAAATCATCTATTTAGTTAGATAGAATAGTTAAAGTTTACAAACACACATACTGGTTGTATCGAACGATGTTCATAATGGATACGATGCAAAATGAGGAGATAATTTGGCATGGACTTTAGTTTTAATCGGGAAATTATATAACTAAACACAACACAGTTATTCCCATGTGTATTTTTCGGATGAACGAATAAAAATACGTAAATTTATCAAAATTTTGTTATATATTTTTATTTATTAGAAGTTTCAGGTACGCTTACTTTACTATACTCTCAAGCCTTTGATAATATCCGTATAATAGCTTTCTGTCACGTTAAGTAACTAATCTGACACAAGAAAAAGAAGTGACTGTATTCAACAGTCAAATATTGTTACTATTATTCCTTTGGGATTCAACGGAAACTATAGGGCTTCAACAGCATCTCCATTTCATCCTATTTTCTGAAGTCTTTTTCAGCTGTCTCTGTGATTGTCCGTAAGCCCTCATTTCTTCCTCATATCATCTCCTCCATGTAACCCTCGAACAATATTTTTCCCATCCAGGTTCCACTTGGCTGGTAGTCTGGCGCATAATGTCACTCAGCGGTCTTTTCAGCTTGTGTCCGATCCATCTCCATCTTCTTTGCCGTATTTATTGGGAAATAGGTTCTTGGTTGGCTTGTTATCAGAGTTCTTTGTTACTTATGCTTTCGGGCCATCTGGTCTTCAGTATGGAGCTAGTCAAGACAGCTGTTGGTGAAAATCTTAAGCGCGTTAGGAATGCTTTTTGCGACACAAGAGTTAAGTCTTAGAATCTTGTTCCTTATTCTGAGTGAGCCAGATTTTCTCACTGATCTCAGAATAATAAAGATTTATCTTGCTTTTCTGATGTTTACTGGCTTTGACATCCGATTTCTTGTAGTTGAAACGATGTTACTCAAGTAAGTCAGATATGGTGTGAATCAATAAAGTTTGCTTAGAACTTTGAACATATTCATAATTATCCAATTTGAATTTCTAGATTTCGTCACTGACATGTGTTAGAGAGTCATTAAATCTGGAATTCATTAGAAGTGTGCACAAACAACTTCACTTAGGACTTAATTCACGGCCTTTAATTTGACAGGTTAGCTGGTTAATCATTCACACATTGGCTTTAAATCCGATGATTATTGTATTTCAACTTTTATACAATCTAAGCTGGCCAATTTGAGTGTAACAATCCAACGTGCAAGCAGAGAAATCAAATCTCTCTGTACACTAGTTGACTGTAAAATGAATACGACTGCATCAGTATGAAAGCCACAGTGTGGTGTGCTTACCAAAAAAATCACTCAGTAAAAGATAGTGTTGGATATTCCAGTTGTAATTCAACTAATCTGCTGTGTGTTTATACATATCTAAGTCATGCTAAGAATAGTTCAAAAGTTTATTCACCATCTGACTTTAATGCGTTGTTGTTTCGTGATAGTAGTGTGTAACTAGCCGTTAAAAAATACTGTATGCTTGTGGATAAATAAATGTTATTCTTGAGTGTTCATGTCCGATATGATATGCGACAGCCTCAGTGAATACGGTTGCAAACGGAATTCTTTCAGAACAAGAAATCTCCTGTTAACTACCTATTTGTGGTATCTTAGTACATAAAATTAACAGTTTTACAGGCAGGGTTGATAACATTATGGTGTAGTAACTACTTACTAGAAGTGTCAAGAATTCAAGTTATATCAACTGATACTTCAAATCCCTTCAGATGATAACCTAAATACTTATCTTGAGTTAATTTTCTATCGATTTAACTCATTGTCTTAGACACTTATTTTCAAGCCGATGCATTACAGGTGCAAGTTCTCCTCTCACACTATAAGTGTGCGTCTTAGCCTGATACACTAAAAATCTCCTTTGGGTAATTACGCCTAAACAAACCCGTTTTCTAATGAAATAGAATCTAAAAGACAATAACTATGATCAAAACAGTCAGTCGTAAAGATAAAAACTTGTTATTATACTTTAGAGTGCGTCGGTGGCATAGCGGTTAGGACGCTCGCCGACCATGCACATAGTCCGGGGTTCGATCCCTGGCCGACGCACTCCTTTACCTCGCTAAGCCAGAAATAATGCTGGTGAAGAGGAAAGGTTGGGCATGAGGCTAGAAACCCCATCCTGTGAAATAAACACTGCTACAGAAACGTCAAGCCACAAGCTTGAAGCCCTATGTTCCACTGGGGAACGTGAAGGAAAAAAAATTATACTTTAGAAGGTCTAACACGCAGAGTAGTCGCTCTATTTACAACTATTAACCCTCGATATCAGTAATGATTACACAGATTTTTGAATAAACGCCAAGGGCAAGTTTTATCTTATTTTCAATGCTAGAATTCTTCTTTATTCACTAGTGAATTCGAAAAGATACATTTAGACAGGCTTGCGTAGTACAGTAACATGTTGAATCACACTTGATTTATAGAATTAAATTCTCAATTTGCATATTACACACTTCGTGGTGGCAGTTCACCGGAGTTTCTTTCAGAAATCTGAAATACTCAGATGACAGTATGTGATCTATATGATAGCATACACAATGATAAAGAAAGCCGTCATAATTTGTGATATGTGAGAACTGTTTTTCTATTGTTTTTATTCTATGTATATTACCAGTAGCTAGCCAATACTTGGGTGGTTAGTTTAATCTGATTTAGTTGTCTTGAATCAAATCGGGTACACGGTTGGTAAGCTCTGTTCCAAACAAGTGCGATAACCATCTGATGCTCAGATCACTCCTATCTGGTCGACAAGCACTACCAGTTGAGGTGAATGTTGTCCAAATATCCATATCAATCAGTAGTATGTATAGTCACTCAAATGATTTCGTTACCTATCAATTTTACATGCTCGTTTTTGAACCATAACTTCAGTTTAATACAGCTTTGTATCTAGAAGAAGCAGGTCCAAGCAACCCTGGCCTTCTGTCCAGCCTATAAATTCATGAATTCTGTATTCTTATTACTTTTCCTAATTTGTCTGATATTCAGTGTGGTGATATGCTGATGTATATTATCACGCTTACAGATGCTATTGAACTGTAATCCATCGATATTATTATTGATTCGATGTTATTTAAACATTGATGCTATTAATAACCCTAATTCTTTCATTATTATGAATGGATACATAACTGTAGAACCTGATGAAGAAGGGATTATCGAAAAGACTATTCTTTGCTTCATTAATCAGTCTTTTGAAATTTCTAATGAGCATTTTTGATCAACTTTAAAATCCTATTTTTCTTCGTGCAACAGTTCTAATTTTTGGGTGTATTTAAAGTCGATACAATTTCCTTGCATAATTATAATTGTTTTTATCACACCGACTTCATTTAGCATCAAAATGTGTGTGTGTGTGTACGTGTACGTGTACGTCGTCACTTTCTGACAGTTACATTTGCAAACTGATACTCACTTTGTGTCGATGGTAAACGTGTTCAAAATTAAATAATTATTTCCTGTCTTTATGTCTATATTTGTTTGTAGGCATGTAAAGCTTTCAGCCTGCTATTAATAAGTGTGTGTGTGTATGTGTATGTGTATTCTGGTGACAAGCCGTGCCGAAATTTATGAATTCATTAAATATTTCATTTCACTCAATTACTGATTATTTTAAAATGGTAGGGAGTAGGGGGTTCTTTAAGTCTTTAAAATGTTGGAAATTGAATTTTTTCACACAATTAGCCAACATTTATCCAAAGAGCATATAGGCCATCATCTTTCTATTGTTAGAAAAAAATCTCAGCCTATTATGACAGAGGTATTAGAAAAGGCGACTCAAAACGATCTGATACGGTCGAGAATGGAGGGACTTCGGTCTTTCTCTAGAAATGCTGTCATGTGACCATGCTTCCATAGTATCTGCCGGGTAAGTCCTATTCACTGCCTTCACGCAGCGATACCTATTCCTGACAGAAGTGGAAGAGTAAATCCGAGCGTATGGCGCTTACAACCAGAATGGTGAACATGCAAGTCGACATAGGAGAGCTGGAAAACCGTAGTTCCAAACCTATGGTGTCCATGGCTCCAGAATCGGAGAAGATCGAGTAGTCTATGAACTTGTTTTGGTCACGGCCAACCATGGGAACGGAGCTCCTGACGCTGCTCTACTGCCATGTGGATCTGACTTCAAGTCAAATGTTTGGGTAGAGGGGTTAGTGTTGGTGGTGCCTTCAGTCTGGACGTCTTAGTAGTATCTCATCCCTTGAACAGACAGTCAGCATAATTAACAAGACTTAAGGCAGAATATACCACAAGGGAATCACAGCAAACAAAGTGTGTAGGCTTTCAAATCAGATTACATAACTGTGAATAAGTGTACATAAGAAAGCTGAAATGAATTAATGATGTTTAAAAATAGAAAAGTGTTTATTTAATCTTCAGAAAATCGCTTTAGTGGGTTCACTTTTCGTTTTTTTTTTAAAGTAAAAACCCCTTTATTTATCTTATTTCTTCTTATATTTCACACTGAATGCAGGTAGAATGACTGTTATTTACAGTTACTTCAGTGAAAAGTGCATTGAAAGTATTTTCTGCTTCTGTTTAATTTTTTCGTTGGTTTTTTTGATGAAGGTATTAAACCAGAAAACCAATTAATTCTAAGGAATTAAGTGTAAGTATTCACTGAAGATAAACTCTTGGACAAAATCTAACTCATTCTGCTTGGATAAAACTGGAGTAATTTTAGCAAAAAGTAGGTTTTTAATTTATTCTCTTGCCTTCCACTGAATTATCAACCTATACAAATATGGAATTGAGTGGATAAATACGGTATATAGCATAGGCATTAATTGAAGATGTGATAACAAGTATTCAGTTTCATTCTGATTAAAGAAAGAGCAAACATATTTGCAGGATAATATGAGCTCGTTTTATTTCGTGGATTCTCATCAACTGAATATATCCTAAATAAATCAGTTATATGTTACAAAATAGTGTCTAAACATACTTTTTACAATGATTTCATGTTATAAATAGAAAGTGTTAGCAACGTAATTTCAAAGATGATGTAAGTAGACAATTATTTAATGTTAAAAGAGTAACTGTTGATATAGTAATTAGACAAAGAGGTGGAGTTCTGATTTCGCTTGGAAACAAGGATGGAATAGAGACAAAATATAAGATAGAACAACAGAGTTAACGTTTACATATTACGGTGGAGAATTCAGGAGGGTGGAGGAGAATAGTGAAGTAAAAATTATTCAATAGATAATTTAATTTAGTAGATTTGGAACCTTAATAGTGAGTTCAACTCAGTGAGATAAAATAAAAATCAAGATTGAGTGGAATGTTACGCAACAGAACAAAAAAAAACGAACAAAACAGTTACCGTTATTAGAGTAATGAGTGATTAGCCACACTCTCTTTCTGTATGCATAGGTTGGGTCGAAGTCGTTTGACAGCGATGGCTTCTGCCAGTCGAAGTAATCATGCTTTTCTTTGTGTATGGATTATTTTAAAAGCCTGACTAATTTTCACTGTATGTCCCATGTCAATTAGGTGTCTGGCAATTGCGCTGCCTTGAAAATGCAAACTTTTAGGGATATGCGTAACATCCTAATCAATCTTGATTTTGATTTTAACTCACTGAGTTGAAATCACTATTAAGGTTCCAAATCTACTAAATTAAATTATCTATTGAATAATTTTACTTCACTATTCTCTCCCACCCTCCTGAATTCTCCACCATAATCTGTATAAATTCACTCTGTCGTTCTTTCTTATATTTTGTCTCTAGTCCATCCGTGTTTCCAAGAGAAATCTGAGTTCCACCTCTTTGTCTAATTACTACATCAATAGTTGCTCTGTTAACACTAAATAATTGTCTACTTACATCATCTTTGAAATTATGCTGCTAACACTTTCTATCTACAACTTGAAATCATTGTGAAAAGTATGTTCAGACACCATTTTGTAACATATAACTGATATATTTAGGATGCACACAGCTGAAGAGAATCCACGAAATGAAACGAGCTCATATTATCCTTCAAATATGTTTGTTCTTTCTTTATTGAAACTAATAAAGGGAGTAGGCTGTATGAAATATTCTATTACAGTTGTTGAGTAAAATACTGAAAGGACATGATACTGTCATTGTAAGTTGATTACTACTGTTTTGTATTTGTCAGCTAGAACGTAGGTTTAATAAGAAAATTCATATAAAACTTACTATGGAGTATAAAGACGTATGAAAAACATAACAACAACAATAAACGTTTACAAAAATCCAAATAATTAATTACATTTGAAGTGCATCGGCGGTTCAGTGGTAGAACACTCGTCAATCATGCACGTGGTCCGGGGTTCGGTCCACGGCTGCCGTACTTCTAAACCTCGCTGAACTAGGAGTAAGCCCAGTATAGAGGGGAGGCTAGGCATGAGGAAAGCAACCCCACCCCGTAAAAAACAAATAGAAGCACCAATTACTACCGGAACTTCAAAGCTTGAAGCCTTGTGCTCTCTTGGGAACACAAAGGAATAGAATTATGAGAAAATCTTAATAAAAAATTCCTTTTGAAGCCAAATTCTTGTTAAATGCATTTGTTTCTGGTTAACATTTTGGTTGATAGCATTCATGGTTGACGATAAAGGGCATGTTGTTAGGTCATTCAAATATTTTACAGAGTTCTGATTCTTTTTAAAAATTCTATTTTTGTTTGAATGGCTTAGAAATACGTGTTAAACTGTCAGTTTTATTTATTCAAAGAAATGTTTTATTAGATAAAGTAGTAACATTGTGTTATTTTACTGTTTAGCTGATAAGATGGATGCAGTACAGTCTTCAGTGTCTTTCAATCTCTGATAATTTATAACTCTTGTAAAAATGTTATTAGTTTTCTATGAATCGCTTTCAACTTATTCTACCTTACTAATTTACAGGTATGCATTATATGCAGGGAAAGTTTGTCATCACACCATGAATAACTAATAATTTGAAGATTTTCATCAGCTTTGTTTATTGGTGAATACTGATATTAAGATGTCATTTGAGCATTCATAGCTAGGGAATCGGTCCCAGTTTAAAAAGGTGCAGGAAAACTAAATGTTTAATAGAGCTCAGATGAGTTTTAATTCACTATTGGCCACATTATTTCAACTAAAGGCTGTCAGAACGCATCAAGCTATCAAAGGCAGTCAGGATTGGAAAAATAAGACAGACCTTCATCAATTTGAAATCACAGGGAGTTACGGCCTCACTTAAACACTATTGTCAAGCTAGTCTGTGTTTTTATATAACTCATAGACTTGACTCTTGCGTCACCGAAAGCCATCCTAACGGACTTTGGACTTTCATCAACAACTGTCTTCACTGGCTTAATTGAGAATATCAGATGACCGGGCAGAAAGGATTAGCTACAAGTTATTCAGTCAACGAAACAACTAAGAACCTATTTCCCGATAAATATAGTGAAGCGAATGGATATGAATTGGACGCACACTGTGCAGACCATTGAGTAGCATCACGCTCAAGACCCGAGAGTGAAATCCGGATAGGAAACGGCAAGTTGGGCATCGGTCCGAAGGTGACATGGAAGAGATTATGTGAAGAGAAAATGAAAGCTTTTGGGCAAGCAAGGCAAAAATACAGCAGAGAACAAGGAGATATGTCGGTGTGCTCATAAAGCTCTATGTTCTACTCGAAACCTAATGGAATAATAATAGCCAAAATATTATATCCAGTAATCAGTTATGATTAGAGATGTGCGACTAGAGACTCTATTTGCAGTAGGATTTTGACCATCAGTTGTCAGGTTATTAGTCTGGAACTTCATTCCCGATTACTGCGATTCACTGATGTCAGTCCACCTATCAGTCGAATCAACCGTATCAGATATTCTCTTGTCCAGTTAGATGTCAGATAAAATACCATGGAATGAAAACTTGTTGGTCTGTAATACGCCTTAAACATAAAAAAAAACTATCTGCATAAATTAATTAAATAGTTTAGTTCCACCTGTTGCTATATTTACGCAAGTTGGCTTACTTATCTGGCTAGCAATTTTCGACATTTATTTCCAGTAACTAACTTCATATAGGTGATAAATATCATGGCATATAAAAATGTCGGAGAGAAAACGTGATTTACGCCTATCAAATAGTTATACAAATACATATGCATATATATATATATATATATATATATATATATATGTATATATACCTATGTATATATATTTTTCTGTCTGTAAAAAGTCTAATCCACATGAAGATGGGAATTACCTGATAGTATATACCCATATTGAAGAAATTCTCAATGAAGTAACCTAGTAGTGCATTTATCATAAATATTCCTAGTTTTTATTATGCATTCATTTTCTTATCATCAGAATAATCAGTAGTTTTTAGAAAAAGTGGTCTTGATAACCAGTGTTTCTTCTTTTTGGTATGAAATGTGAACTCAGAGTTAGGATCACAAAAACCTACTTCTTTATATGACGGTAAATAAATCTCCTAAATGATGTTCCGTGATATATTTCGTAGAGGAGTTTTCATATAAGATGTTGGAAAAACCTTCACAAATTAGTGCAATGCCTTATTGAATGATAAATACAACCTTTAGTAGGATTATCTTTCACCTAGTCGAATCCGCTATTTGGTGGGAAGATTTCATCATAAGATGACATTAGTTAGAGAACCATTGGAAAACCAACCGGGAGTAATGGACAGATGTTTCGTCCTAGTTTGGGACTCTTCAAAGAGTGCACACCCACAGGGGCTCGAAACCAGGACCCTCTGGTTACAAGGCGAGCTGGTAGACTCGATCCAATAGCCAGCCCATGAATTCTAAATTCTACCACTTCATGAATCAGCTATTTGCCAACTTAGTTCACAATTCGCACAGTTCGAGATGATTATTTAACCACATTTTCCTTATGGAAACCGAGATTATTCAGATTACAGCATGTGATCTGCTTGATATCATGAACAGTAATCGCGAAACCAAGGGTAAATGTATAAGACTATACACTACTGGTTGACTCAGATGAGTAGTTGTATACGACTTACATCAACCAGTAGTGCTTACTAACTAGCCAGATTGAAGTGATCTGCATACTGGACGGTAGTTCAAATCAAGCGGTTTGAATTGACTTGGCTCTGTGAGGTGAGCTGAACCCAGCTCGGCGCCAAATGATCGGAAACCCCTTTCGGTGTTTAGATCATTTCAATCTGGCTGACGAGCACTATTGACTGGTGGTGGGTGGTGTACACCTACTCATCTCAATCAGTCAGAAGTATACAGTTGTATGCTTTCACCTAGTCAGTAGTGAGAAATTATCACGGAACATTTTAAACAGAAGCAGGTGACGTAGATATATTCATTATTCATCAGGCAGATTATACCATGAATTGATATCCATTAGGTAGACAGTAGAATATCATAAACCACTGACAGGGCTTTAATATTCAACTGTCAGACTTTTCAGCAGTATGGATAAGTTTACAAATCCACTAATAATGAAATCCAGGCGAGTTAAATCCAATACTTTTTATTGTTTATCAGTTCTCTAAGTGAATTTGTGGTTTTAACGGAAACCACCCTGAGACCAATCAAACAGTTACACAAACTAAACTCCCCTCTCACTGATTCAATATGAACATAGAATTATAGAGAAAAGTTAATATGTTAGATTGTTGGAGGCAATCGGCAGGAAGCCTTGGACCTGCACCAAACAGAGGACTAGACAGATTACACTAGTTACTAACTAGTGTTCAATCAAACGTTAATATGGTTTTTAGTGTATTTAGAAAAAAACCAACTCATTTGCATAAATAAATAATCGCAAATACTTTTTTTTCAAAGTGAAAACAATTTTCCACGACTCACCTTCATCATTTTCTTGACAGAATAGGCTAGTGAAATAGTTACAGCTAAAGGAAGACCTTCAGGCACAGCGACAACAAGCACAGTGACACCAATAATAACAAATCTTACAAATTGATGTAAATGTCTTCCTGTATCCCATTGTTCTTTTTCAAAGTAAAATGTATTCACAGAAAATTTTATAATCAGTATAATCACAGTTAAACTAGCCACAACAGTACCTATTAAAATGAAAAGAAAATCAAAGGAAAAATGAAAATACTGGTGAAAACAATGTTATTCCATCACAAAAACAAATGAAATCCATTTTCAGAAATTTGTTTAATATTTTATGTTAACCAAAGTTTTAGTTCTGATTGTGAAAGCGTCGGTGGCATAGCGGTTAGGACGCTCGCCGACCATGCACATGGTCCGGGGTTCGATTCCCGACCGACTCACTCCTTTACCTCGCTAAGCCAGAAATAATGCTGGTGAAGAGGAAAGGTTGGGCATGAGGCTAGCAACCCCATCCTGTAGAATAAACATTGCTACAGAAACGTCAAGCCACAAGCTTGAAGCCCTATGTTCCACTAGGCAACGTGAAGGAAAAAAAGTCTGATTGTGAAGTGAAAGCATTCTCTGAGCTGCTATTTTTCACCCATTCTCTCCCTCTCTCTCTCTCTCGAACTGTAAGCTTTTGGAGATTAATTTTTAACTGAAAAGTAGTCGTGTAGATTTAGTCTTACTCAAATGTGTTAAGTATTCCACTTGAAGGGGGATTAACACCTTAGTTATAAAAATTCCAATGCTAACCGAATCTGAGGGAAATGATGTTTTTGCTGGTGCATCAGTCGCGATAGTTGCCTACATTGTGGGTGGCAGTTTTGTTAGATGAGTAGATGATGATTTATTTGTGTTTGTTTAGTCTTTAGTATTGTAGAAATAATCTTATTAGATGTAACCACTGACATGAAAAAAAACAATCATTCGGAACATACGTTTGTCTAATGATCAGAAGTTATTTCTTTTGTAGGCTTTTTTGTAGACAGATTGGTCACAGGAGGAAATGGTTTGATTTTTAAGCAGTTAAAGGTCTATGCTTCTACACTGATTGTCATACTATGTATTATTATTCCCTTGAGTTCCGAGTACAACATAGGGCTTCAACAACAAATCTCCACTTTCTTCTATTCTCTGCTGTCCTCTTCAGCTGGCTGGCTCCATGAATGAATATAATCCCTCTTCTCCTTTTCTCCACACAATCTCCTCCGTGTCATCCTCGCACTTATGACCCACTCGTCGCTTCCCATTGGGATTCCACTCAAGCGATGGCATGCATTGAGCGCGATGTTATTCGACGGTCTCCTCGACGGATGCCATATCTATCTCCATTTTCTTTTATACATTTGCTGAGCTATCAGCTCTCGCCTCTTCATTTGTTGACAGAGTTTCTTGTCGCTAATTCTTTCAGGCCGGCCAGTAGGCCGTTTGATCTTCATTATGAAGCCAGCGAAGTCAGATGTCGACAGAAGTCTGTAACTTGTTGGAAATCATTTTCGTGACACGCAGTACAAGTTTCTGACCTGCATAGAAGAACTGACTGACTGGCTTCACGTTTGTGTTGAAAATCCGAATCTTGTTCTTCTAGCTGGAAGAGTGCAGAAGATTTTGAGACTGGTTTCAGGACCACAAAGGTGTATCTTGCTTTCCTGATTCTGGCTGCCGTTGGAGTATTCAACCCTTCTGCCTATAGTTGGAACCGTGAAGGTAGGAAGTAACCTCTGTCAAATCTCTGGCGTTGATTGTGATTGGTGCTGGCTGTTGCTGCTGTTGCTTAGTTGTTTGGTTGGTTGTCTTCATCACCTCCTCCTTCTCCATGTTCACTTGAAGTCCTGTCTTCTCTGCCAGACCCTTCTGACAGTTTGTTGGTTTCCTCCTGTAAGTCTTCGATTTCGTGTGACATTAAACTTAAATCATCCACGCACAAAATTCAGATCTTCTAGAGTCTTCTTATCCGTGGTCCAACGTATTTCTGCCTTCTCTCTCCTCACGCACGTCGTGTCGCATAATCCAGTCCACTAAAATGGAGGATATCATCGGTGATAATATGCAGGCAACCTTATCTCACTTCTGTATTCACTTCAAACGCTTCATTGAGTCGCCCATTGTGGATCACCTGACACAAAGGGTTTTTTAACAACTGAGAACGAAATATCACTTTATGCATACTATAATCAAAATTTTATGTACCTTTTTAAATGACAAAATGCTATTATTCCCTATAATTTACCATCATTTCCTAACATTTTTATCTTCAATAATCATCCTCAGTATTTCTAAATATTATAACGTTCATGAATAACTGATCTACTAAAAGTCTATAACTGTCAAATACTAGCAGAAAGTATTTCCTCTACACTAGTAACTACTGATATCCATCTGTCACTTTGCAATGATGTCCACTAGCATTTTACCTGTCACTTATGTTCATGTAAAAACCTAAAAAAAATTCAACTGAATAGCAAGTTATTTCAGACTGAAAGAACCAGACAAACTATCACAATGTTTGCCAATCTTGACATATTTTTTAAATAATTAAATACTAATTTGATATATACTAAAGAACAAATGTCACGTTCGAATAATCTACGTTACAAGGACTTTGTTGCATTGTGTAGTAGACTAGAAGCTGTAGGCAGGGTGATTAGTGTGCTTCTAAGCCAACTGGTTAGTTAATATTGTTATGGACAGACATTTGAGCTCATGCAAATAGAGAACACATCAGTCAAACGAAAATCATTTTGTTGGATTCTAAGCACCCTGTTTATTATTCACAACTTTCTCCATACATCTGTCTCATCTGGTAGGGGTAAATGCAGTTATGAAAGACTTTATACTCACACGACTAAATTTAGAAACTCAACTATATTTTATTTTGTAGACATTTTATGCGATGTTGAGCATGAAACTACTAAATTACTTTTTTTCATTCTTCCTATTATTAACACACTGCTGTCACCATTTATGTTAATTTATAATTTAATTTTATATTTATATATTATCGACATAATTATTAGTGTATGCATTCTGTTAATTATTTTTTCCCTCACTATACGACAGTGACACGTTTCAAGTGATCCACAATGGAAAACTCAGCGAAGCGTTTGAAGTGAATACAGGAGTGAGACAGGGTTGCCTGCATATTATCACCGATGATATTCTCCATTTTAGTGGACTGGATCATGCGACACGACGTGCGTGAGGAGAGAGAAGGTTGGAATACGTTGGACTACGGATAAGAAGACTCTAGAAGATCTGAATTTCGCGCGTGGATGATTTAAGTTTAATGTCACACGAAATCGAAGACTTACAGGAGGAAACCAACAAACTGTAATAATAGACTGGCAGAGAAAACAGGACTCCAGGTTTACATAGAGAAGATGGTGATGAAGACAATCAATCAACCAATCAACAGCAGCAACAACCAGTACAAATCACTACCGACCAAATAAACCTGAAAGTAGTCACTTTCTTCACTTATCTAGGAAGAATCGTTTCAATTATAGGCAATCAGCACTGATGAGGATGTCAAAACCGCGTTTTTGAAAGCAAGGCAGACCTTAATCACGCTGAAATCAGTTTGGAAATATTCTGCACTCAACCTGCATAAAGTATAAAATTCGGATTTTCAACACAAATGTGAAGTCAGTCAGTCAGTTCCTCTATGCAGGTCAGAAACTTGTACTGTGTATCACGAAGATGATTTCCAGTAATTTATGGGTTTTTATCAACACCTTACTACATTGGATCCATAATGAAGATCAAATGGCCGGCCTGACAGAAGGGATTAGCAACAAATTAACCGAGAAACTATCGCTCAGCAAATATGCAGGATGAAATGGAGACAGATAGGGTATACTCTGAGGAGACTGTTGAGTGACTTCGCGAGCTAGGCCATCACTTGAGTGGAACCCAAATGAGAAACGCCTAGTAGGGCATCCAAGAGTGACATGGAGGAGGTAGTGAGAGAAGTAGATCAGAGACTATGGGCAATCGTAGGGCAAGTTAAGGAGGACAAAGTGCGGACGTGCTGCTTAAGCCCTATGTTCCAATCGGAACCCAAGAGAAAAGTAATAAACAATTAATAATAATATACGATATTAAGGGGAAATTGGACGCACTGTTGTACTTCCGTTTTCATTCTTTTGAGTTCCGAGTGGGACACTGAACTTCAAGTTGGAGTTCTGAAGTTCTAGTAGCAGTAATGTTTCCCTTTTACAATAAGAGGTTGCTAGACCCACGCAAGACCTCCTCTCTTTACTGGGCTTATTAATGGCTAAGCACGGTTAAGAAGTGCTCCGGCTGGGAATCGAACCCAGTTCGTGTGTGTGTGAGGTTGGTAAACATTCTACTACTGAACTATCTAAAGAGAATTCCGAGACGTATCAAAAGTACCAACTAGAACACAGTCATTACTATTGTTAATAGGATTCTTTCAAGGGATAACACCTAAGAAATGCAGTATCGATGGCTCAACATCACTTATTATTATTATCATAGATCACAAAGTTTGCAGCTCATTTCAACTTGAAGTTCCGCTGAACATAACAGTCAGTAGTTTATGCCTCTCTCTTTCTCAAAATAAAAAAAAAACAAAAGTTCCCGTCAGTAGAAAACACTAAAAATTTTCTAATGGAAAAAGAATTGGTTGACTGCAAACAAATTTAGAAGTTGGACGCATCACAAGGCAATAAATAAACACACTAGTTTAATTTGCATGAGAAGTTTGACTTTTGCTTCAAACATTTGTCACAAAACTAAAAGAGAGACGGAGAGAGAGAGAGAGGAGGTGGGGGAGGAAAAGAATGTGCAAGGTGAAGAAAAATTAATTTGAACACGTGAAATATTTAAGAGGAAAAGAATTTTATTCTATTTTTACTTTACTTTACTTTACTCTTTTTTTCTTCTCATTTTGCTACCTATCTCCTGGCATTAATGAATTTGCTAAATAAAATTCTTAAAAAAAAGAATTGCTGAAAGATTAATTTCTATTTATTTATTTTTTGGGGGAAGCGTTCCTTTTCTGCTTTTTGTTTGCCTCTTTTTTGCTTTTCAGTAAAAGACATTTAAAAAAACTTCATTGAATGTTAGTTAGTCAACTTTCATGACTGTTGGCGCCTCTTTTTTAGTTTTGTCTTTCATTGAAAATGCTTTCAGCCAAGTAGGAGGAAAAAGGATAGATTATTATTATTATTATCATTATTATTACTAGTATAGATTAGCATTCAATGAATGTCTACTTTATTTGCTATTATTCAATCAACAGAAAACTAGAAATACAAACAGCTCTATTGTTGCAATGCTTCATTTCACAGTGAAATATACCGACATTTTGTAATATTTATTCTACTGTCCGCCTAGCTAGTTTAATCAGTTATACGTCTATATATACACATATACATATATGCCATTTTTTCTTTATTCAATTTGCCAACATTTGTGAAACAAGCGATGAAGTGAACAACTGAGCAGGAAAGAGGAACATTAATTTTGAAATAATAAATAAGATTGGTAGCTCAGGTGTGGATGATTTTGATGTGGTTGGGTTTACTGAATTGGGTGGCGATTTAATTAATATGAGGTGAGCACATTTGAACTCCCCATGAGTGATATATAATTGTATCTCTTGACAACCTTTGACTTGAATGGTTGTTAATTTTGATCAGTATTGATAGAGCTTTTGTTATTTTCCTTCTTTACAAAGAATGAAAATTGGCTAGACTGTGTTATATCAACCAATTTCTATACATCTGAATGCCATAACAATCTGTGTGTTTAAATTCGTCTTACTTAAGGACTTAGGAGCTAAGTGTGTGTAATATCATATATGCTACTCATAGGTTGAAATAAGTAGTATATCAAATAACGTCTTCGTTGAAACAATGATCATTTGTTGACATCAGTAACCAATCGAATCCCTACAAACCAACACTTGAAAATGATCATTTGTGTTGATCACAATGAATTTTAGGGAACAAGATTGGTCGAGGTAGAAGTAATGTTCTTCTTTTTTCCTTCACGTTCCCCAGTGGACCATAGGGCTTCAAGCTAGCGGCTTGAAGTTTCTGTAGCAATGTTTACTTTACAGGATGGGGTTTCTAGCCACATGCCCAACCTTTCCTCTTTACCAGCATTATTTCTGGCTTAGCAAGGTGAAGGAGTGCGTCTGTGGCCGGGGATCGAACCCCGGATCATGTGCATGGTCGGCGAGCGTCCTAACCCCTATTCCACCGACGCACGTATAGTAATATAAAAATATCTTCTTTCTTTGTTTCTTAATGAATTCTTCTCAGTGTAGTCACCTTCTTACCATGTTTCTTCTTGATTGACTATTCCAATGGGCCACAAACTACCATTGTTTCATGGAAGACATTACTCGACATAGTGCTTATATCTTTTGACGGTTGGAGATTTAACTGCAGAGCTTTCAGTGTCCTTCTAGACAATATCTTCAGCGGAAGCTTCAATATGGAGTGAACTCATTTGAGTTCTCCAGGAATGATACGTCACTGTATCTTCTAACAAACGTGTCTTGATCGGTTGTTAATTTCCATCAGTATTGATCTTTTTTAATGAAAAATTAAACCATGTGTCTGTTAACCGCAGATCCATCTAAGTATCAAGTTTCAAAGAGTCCCTTGGCATTTTTGTTGTTTTCATTGTTTAAAATTTGTGCATTTTCTCAGTCTACAAGTAATGATATGAAAGAATTCATATTGTGTCTTCTGATGGCTAATTTATTTTTTCTTGAACTCAAAGTCAGTGGTGACATCTACTCTGGCCAATAAATTGCTTGTCACACTTCATGCAATTTATTTTGTAGATGGTATTGATCTTGGATCCCTCTATCGTTGGGCCTTTCGGTCTGTACAGCAGTAAGCGAAATGATTGTGTTGGTTCGTCTACAATTCTTTTTGGTAATCTGATTTGAACGTAGACATTTTCTGGTGAAACTGTAGGTGGGGGGAGGAGGGAAGTATCCTTTTTTTCTTGAAGAGAGATAGTCAGTGTCACTCTTCCATGTGGATGTTTTCAGTATTGCTACTGTTGCTTTTGTGTCCCATTAGTTTCTAACTCTTCTCCTAGACATCTTCTGAGGTAACTTCAGAAGTAAGTGAGTGTTAAGAATTGTTCCCTAGTGAAATAACCATAGCGATTGTGTTTATGTTTTTGATTGAAAAAGATGAAGGGGATGGGAGCTTTGAATTATATAGCGTATTCACCATTGGAACAATCTCTCTTAGAGATGGTGCTGATTTACTTTTCTTTAACTGTTTAGTCTATAGGTCTACATAATATTAAGAGAAGTGACTATGTTGACTTTTAGACAACTTTATTCCAAATATTTCAGAAGACACGAAGCATACTTCTTCATATTAATACAGTCTATGCCACAAAGACGATTTATATCGCATATATACACAAGTGAGTATGCGTTTACCTACAGAGTCTTCGACATTTTCATTTTTTTCTGGTTAAACGCAAAACGATTTACAACCTTTTTCATCGGATAGACTGAATAGTAGAAACCAGTGTAAGTGGTACCTAGCGAAGCAGTTCTAATTGCCATATTTCTTTCCAGCATGTTTCTATTGCAACTGCCTAAATGACGTACATATGTATAAGGAACAGATAATACAGTGACTAAATCAATGATTATACCCTGACTGGACTGTACTTCCATGAAGTTAACGACTGAGTCCTTGCAGTTCTTCTAAATCAATATTTGAGAACCAGATTTACAATAAAATACAATACTGTACTGTTCACCACACTCAGTACACATGATAAAATTTATGACAAAATTTTTAAAACTTGGACATTAATTCTCAGCATGAAAAGTTACATTGTACTTACCCATTTGTCCGATTAAACCAGCTAAATGAGTCAATTTAGCCTGAAGTACAGAGTATTTCTTCTTTCGACGTTTACGACCTTTAGGAGCATCACCACCATTCTCATTAATTTCTCCATCTCCACCACCTAAACTGTTGCGTTGATTTGAATTATCAAGGTTATGATTTTCAATATGGTCGCCTGTAGCTGCAGTTTTTCCAGATCCTACTATGGAAAGTAATAAATGAATAAATTAATTAACCGGTAGGTTGTCCGGCTAAAAGATTCATATTAAAAACACTTTTGATTTGACATTATATATACATATGTATATCGTTGCTTGAGTTATATGTACGTCTCCCTTCTAAAAAGTAACTCTTTCACACGCATTCAGTATACAGTTGCATGGTATAATTACATACCTATTAAGATGCTGTGCATCAGTGGTTAAGAGGTAGAATGTTTGCCAGCCACATGGGAGACTCAGGTTCTATCCCCGTCTGATGCACACCAAAAAAGAAGGAAGGTTGAATGTGAAGCTAGGGACTACACTTTGTATAAAAAACAACATTACAGTTATTGAACCTTGAAAGCTCAGAGGTTAAAGCTCATTGTTTCCCTTGGAGAGCAAGGTATGAGAAAATTTAAGATATCTGGTTTCAGACTCTTCAAAACTGTGCAGTTACTAATCATTCATCACTCATAATGGGAAACTCACCAAAGCCTTTGAAGTGAAAACAGGAGTAAGATGAAGCTGCTTACTATCACCGATAATATTTCTGATTTTAGTGGACTATATCATGCGGCTGACTGGAGGAAAGGTTCCTCATGAAACTACCAAAGAAGGGCGACTTAGGACTCTGCAAGAACTGGCGAGGAATCATGCTCCTGTCGACGCCAACTAAAATCCTGAGTCGCATCATCCTGGAGAGAATAAAGGACGCACTGGATACAGAACTCCGACCAGAACAAGCTGGATTCAGGAAAGGCAAATCATGTTCTGACCAAGGGAACAATAATATAATAAATAATAATATCATGTGGCAGGTAGTGGGATGCGAAAAGACAGACGTAGGCTAGACCAACAAGAAGAATCGAGAAGATCTGAACTTCAAGGATAATTTGTGTCTAATGCCACACAAACTGAAAAATCTACAGGTGAAGACCGAGGAGTTGGTAGAAGAAGCAGCGAAGACAGAACTTCCGATGAACATAGAAAAGACACAGGTGATCAAGATATCCAGTAATCAAAAACAATAAGCACCATCAACGGGAGAAATGTAAAGGAAGTTATCCCTTTCACTTATCTAGGCAGCATCGTTGCAACTATAGGCAGTCGACACGAATCAGGATTTCAAAGCCAGTCGGGAGTGGAAAAGCAAGACAAACGTTTATTAATCCGGAATCAATGTGTAAATCTTCAGCATTAAGCGCAAAAAACAAAATTGGGATTTCCAACATTAGGGTCGAATTAGTTCTATATGGTTCAGAGAATTGATGCGTTACAAAAGGCATTTATAACAGGCTTCAGAAACTTATCCTATCAAATGACCTGACATAAAGGATAATCGACAAGGAAATCTGACAATGAACCAACCAGGTACATATAGTCCATCAAGCATCAAGCAGGAAACGGAAATGAATTGAACATACTCTGAGGACACTACTGAGTGACGTCAAACCCGAGGCCGTCTAGTGAAAATCGAATGGGAAACGACGAGTTGATCGTGGGTCCGAGAATGACATGGTGGATATTGTCATGGGAGAAAATTAAAGCTTATGGGCAATCATGTAGTCCTCTTAAACAATAGACTGTAGAAAGAAGAGTGAAATGGAGACGTGTTGCTGAAGCCCACTTGGAACTTAAAGAAATAATAATAATGAATAGTAAGTTTAAACACAGCGTCGGTGGCACAGAGGTAGAATGTCCTCCAACCATGCATGTGGTCCGGGGTTCGATCCCCAACCAACGCACTCCAGTAATGAGACTGATAAAGAGGGAAGGTTGGGTGTGAGGCTAGCAACCCCCTCCCCTAAAAATAAACACTACTGCTACCGAAACTTCAAGCTAGAGGCTTGGAGCCCTATTTTCCACTAGGAACGTAAAGGAATAAAATAATAATAATAATAAAATAATTCAGTGCGCTGTAACATAATTTTTGATATTTAATAGCTTTCAAGATAAAACATGTTAATCACATTTTAATTATTTTATTTGAATATATCATCTTATTTTATGGATAAGATCAGTTAAAATTTTAGCATTTTATCTATTCAAGTTAATTTCTTTTTTTCCTCTCTAACTGTCATATCTGTTATATCCTCCCTTTTCTATTTTTATCTTAAAGTCTTCTCATTCAATTGGATTTTATGTCATAAACACACAGTCATTAGGTACTTATATGTTCACTTTCATTCTGATCGATGTAATACTGCCTAGCATGGAAACTTTTAACTTACAAAAATCAAATATCCCACAATTTATTTGTTAGTTATCAGTAGAATTTGTTTAGCTCACACTAGAAAACGTATATCACTTCACTTAAGTGAAGCAACTTTGTTTCAGTTGATGGTAGCTAGCAGTGGAATATTAGGAGGCAAATTTTGTCCTTTTTGGGACTCATCAGTTGTATCTATATGCTTTGCAGTGCATGATGATAATTCCACTGAGACAAACGTGGATAACACTCTGGAGTTTCATATGATTGATGATGGGTTTGAGTGGTATTTGGGATAATATCGTCTTAATGGGAAGCAAGTACATCCAATGGAAGCGTTACTTGATGTGCACTCTGTGATTACTTACCCATATGTGATAGCTACTCATCACAACTTAGATTTTCTGAACAACTATCAAAAATTATATGATTAAGAGAAAGCGATTCTTTGAGCAGGGCAGTTATGAGACATCTAATTGACACAAGACATCAAGTAGACATTATGAATTACTTACTTCGAAATAATAAAGAAACAAACGAGCTCAAGACTCTTGAAGTTCTAAGTGATAGTCGCTATCACATGTTTATAACCCAACTTATGTATTCGAAAAGTAGCTGTAGTAAGTCTTTCTCTACCTTAGTAACTTTTCTTTTCACTCTTACCTAGTTACGTCATCACTAGTCAGATATAATGCTTCACATATCTGTTACATCATTAAATAAGTTTAACTCACAACATTTTTCTTATATATCATCTGTTTACGAACATCTGCTGCCAATTGCTTACGCGATCTTAAAACTTCTATGCCTTGATATTTTCTTATTATCCTTACTTTCTAAATCTTTTGCTTTATTCAGGAAACTTCGATAGCATTACATAAGGGAGTACAACAGTAATTTCTATGCGTTAGTTTATAGGGATCCGATTTTTTTAAAGTCTAATCACAGATTAATATCAATTGGTTAAAGGACCACTGAAAATCAAAGAGCACTGGAAAGGAGCTTCTTACTGGGACTCTTCAATAGTATTCAGGCCAAGCTCGTACACCTTGTAACTTGGAGGTTCTGAGTTCGAAACATGATAGGTGAGTACTGATGAAAAGTCCCAAACTAGGGTGAAACAGCTATCTAGCTGATATCAAATCAAATTCCCACAAACTAACTTTTGAAAATTAGTCTGACGCTCACTAGTGACTGGCTACAGGACGAAGTTGCCTCGAGGTCTGATGAGAAGTCATGACCAGTGGGGTCCATCATGTCGGGGTCTGAGGACAGATACTCATCAACGGCACTGACCAGTGGTCGCACTAAAATCACGAGTAATTTCTAAATTTCACTTAATTAACACTTCAACTAATCTATGTAGTAGCCATGATAATTCTTAACTATTGCCTCATATTTCTCACTCCAATGTACTAAAGTGTGCCTAATTTTTAAAAAAACTATTAACTTTTATTATTCACGTTTTATACAGACAGTAGATAAGATAACAACGTGTTACTGTTATTGTCTTTTTAAGATTCACTAAGGCGAAATTCATGGATAAAAATAAAAGTTTCTTTTTTTGATTAAAAAGCCAGTTTATTATGATGATCTGATCTAACATTTGAAAATAGAATTTATTGCTTCTAAATTTGTTTTCCAGGTATTTCGATTCTCTCAAATTCCAACTGACATATGTATCTGTCTACACATATATATGTATAACCAAATGATTGTCAAACTATTATTTTTAAAAATTGATATTATAATGTCTAGTTTTTATCATTTCTCTGAATGCGCGTGACCGACGAGTGAGCATAGTGAATGTGAAAGCCGGTAAGTCATATAGTCTAAAATATGAAAGTATACCAAACTATATGGGAAGTATAAGTGGCAGGGGAATGCACTGTCTGGTGGCATCATCAATAATGCTAAAAAATAGTAATTACAAAGATAACCTAATGAGATGCATTCAAAATATTTATTTGGCTAATAATAAACAACCACAAATATACAGGAGAAAGTGGAGATGGAATGGACACTCGCTGAGGAGGCCGCTGGGTGACATCGCGCATCAGGCCAATGCTCGAGTGGAACCCGAAAGGGAAGCGGCGAGTGGAACGTCGAAGGGTGACATGGAGGAGATCGTGTGAAGAGGAGTTGAAACAGTATGGACTAACATGGATGCAGGTGAAAAGTACAGCAGAAGACAGAAGCAAGTGGAGACGTGCAGTTGAAGCCCTATGTTCCACTAGGAACCCAAGGGAACAATAATAGTAATAAACTAGACATTAAAATGATAAGAAAGGATTGTAGTCAACACGGATGTTCTCAGTGTTACTGTATTCACTGGAAGGAAGTATACATTTTAAACAGAGGAAAAGTAAATAATCCCTCGAGGTCAACATGACCAACCTAAAGAATAGAGACCATGGAATGCGAAGGCACTAGTGACCCTGAACGGATACCATTCATTGGATTACCGAGCCTGTTGTTATTACGGAGTCATTGTGAATGCTGTGAACGAAGTGAGGTACAATTTTATGCTGATCACGTTTTTAAGTACTGTTTGGACACTGGGTTGAGAGCACATTAGGTTTAAGGTTGTGGTTAGGATTAGTATAAGGGTTAGGGTTAGGAATATGTTTGAGGTGTTTCATTACAATTATCTGCAGTCCCTTTTGCAAATAAATAAATGTGAGAAGTGTTTCGTTTACGGGAAAATGATTCATATAGATAAGACTATTTTGATTGCAATGAAACTTGAAAAACCTGATACCCTTCATTGTAATTAGAAAGTATTTTTCAGATACGTCAGGGTAAAATATCGTCTCCAGTGTGTTTCGTTAATAATTATTATACTAACTTTTCTTGTAAATAAACAGTTTTTCGATGTACAATACACGTCAGGTTCTGTAATCCAACGAATGGTATGCGTCCAAGGTCATTGGTGCGTTCGCACTCCTTGCTGACTGTTCTTTATTTTTGCCGTCAACACCAGACTAAATCGAAACAGATAACGAATAATTTTATATCTTTTCGTTTGAAATGTCACAGATGTTGTTAAGAATAGTTAATCCATAGTGAAACTATTTACGTTGGTAGTTGTTCGGTGGTGGAATGCTCATCAGCCACACGCATGATCCATGATTCGATTCCCGAATGACTCAATCCTAAACCTTTCTTAGCCGGTAATAAGCCTGGTGAAGCGGAAAGACCACATATGAGGCTAGCAACTAACTCCACTCGTTAAAGGAACACTTCCTCGGACTGCTGGAACTTTACGACTAGAATCTGAAGCCATATGTTCCAGTTGGGAAGCACAGAAATGAAACAAAAGCACAAAACAGGTGCATTCTTAAACTATATTATCAACAATAGATTCATCATCATCACTTTCATTCCCTAGACGAATAAATAAATTCAACTTAATTTCAAATTTATATCACCAAAATTTCCATGATGAATAATGATATAAATTTAAATAATTAACATTAGTCATAATAAAGGGAAGCTAGACAAGTTAATATGGATTGATTTGAGTATATCACTATCTCCCGATTTCACTGAATTCTTTACTAGTGAAGACTATTGCTGAAGAAGAATTTTACATATATATATATATGTATATGTGGGCCATGGACCATTGGATTGGGTCCCACTGGCTTAACGGCCTATGAGCTCTCGTTGTAACCAGAAGTTAGTGGGCTAGAACCCTGGTGGTAGGTGTATACTGTGAAGAGTCCCAAACTGGGACGAAACAACTGTCCAGTACTTCCAGTTGGTTATCCAGTGGTTCTCTAAATGATGTCGGCTCATAATGAAACCCTCCAACCATTCAAACAAAATCCCTACAAAACCAATACTTGAAAACAATATATATATATATATATGTATATGTATAAGAGATGAATTGATTTTCGTCTCTTTTATAAATCACTTCAGTAAGATACTCTAGAAACCAGAAATTCTTATAGACTAAACATATGCTGGCTACTATGCAAAAAAATATATAAGCATGCAAATATATATTAGTGCTATAAAGCTGATATAGCGTGATACATCATTTAGTAAAGGATATTATGAAGACTGAAGAACACTAGTCAAGTTGTAAAAACTGAATAAGGAGAAGGAAACGAAGAAGAAGAAAAGAAGTGGACTTTAATTCCTTTAAACTTCTCGTCTGCCTTCTTTTATTCAAATTTTTTTCTGTCTTGTTATCGAAAACGACGCTTTTTCTTTTTCTCTTATATTAAAAATTATCGGATAGTGGAATGACAAAATCATTGTGAATAAAAGAATGAATGGGGGAAGAAATGAAAGAAAGGGAAATAGTTAAAGTCTGTGTTGAAAGATAGAAAGGAATACTTACACGGCTAGATGGTATACAAAAGACAAACTCTGAATGGTGACGACATCAAGCTCATTGACCATTCAGCCACTTGAGCTGGAATTTATGAAACCCCCTAAGGACAAAATCGGAATTCAGGGGTCACAGAATTCCAGTTCGATTGGCTGAATGGTCAAGGAGCTTGATCTCGTAACCTTGTGGTTGCGGGTTCAACCTTTGGTGGGTTCATGAGTGCTCACTGCTGGAGAATCCCAAATCGGGACGAAACAGCTCTTCAGTGCTCCCTGGTTTTTAATAAACTCTCTAACTGATGTGGATTCTTGATGAAAGTTTTAAAGAATTGAAA
Organism: Trichobilharzia szidati; assembly: GCA_944472155.2. NCBI lineage: Eukaryota > Metazoa > Platyhelminthes > Trematoda > Strigeidida > Schistosomatidae > Trichobilharzia > Trichobilharzia szidati. The sequence goes on from OX235274.1 coordinate 56,549,603, forward strand.
TTAATCCAGAATCTTCACGAATCCCATGATTTGAATAGAAATCGTGGTGATAGCTGTATGTACCTGTATTAGTTTGCTGTGTTCCTATAAATTCTCACACATAGAAATGGTTGATCATTTCACATATCCTTGTGTTATTCAACATGATATTCAGACAAGCTAAAGTCTGTTCAGCTTCTTTTTGTGGTATATTTTGCCGGTTTATTAATGCCTTTACATACTACGTACTTAACACTGTTATGCTTTTTTCAAGTCATACAATAATGTATGCACACCTAAGAAAGCCACAAATAAGACAAGCAGACCAGTCTAAATCCACTCTTGTATGCAACTACTATTGTGTTTGCATTCGTTATTCATCCCTTGGATTCCGAGTGAAATATAAGGCTTCAACAGCATATAGTCCTTTCATCCTGTTTTCTGTAATCATCTTTCGCTAACTTCATGATTGCCCACAAGCTCTCCCCTCCATGTCATCTTCGGAACTATTCCCGACTTGTTGTTTCCCATTCTGGTTTCACTCGATGGCCTCCACTGAATGTTCTCCTGAGAGTGTGTCCAATCAATCTCCATTTCCTTTCTACTTTTTATCGGGAAATGGGTTTTGGGTTGTTTCAAAGTCACAGTTCCTTGTAGCCTATGCTTTCTGGCCTTCTCATCGACAATATTGAGTCAGTGAAGACATCTGTTGATGAAAGTCTGTAGACTGTCACAAATGCATTTTGTGACACTTCAAGTCTTTGAACCATGTAGAAGCAGTCACTTGACATCGGTGTTGAAAATTCACGTTTTGTTCTTTGTGCTGAATGGTAATGATCGCCACACACAGATTTCAGAATAATGAAGGTCTATCTTGCGTTTATAGTTCTGGTTTTGACATCTTCATCCGTGCAGACTACCTGTGTTTGAGATGTGAATGATGCTTCACCTCCAGGTAAGCGAACAAATTGAAGTGCAGCTAAAATAGCCAATTCTTGGTATTAGATGGTTGTAGGCAATTGGCAGGAATCCTTCAACCTAAGTTTCGTGCTAGCTGGAACTAACCAATCAGCAAGGTGTATCTGCAACCTTGAAGGAATTCATATCCCTTCTGAGATTTGGAACCGCGTCACCCAGTACTGTGGTCAGAGACATTACCACTGAGCTATTCGGGCTGACGACTGACATCCTGTAGGGATGTATTGGATACCTTTGATTGGACGCTAGTTAGTAACTAGTGTAATTTATCTAGTCCTCTGTTTAGTGCAGACTGAATTCTATCAGTCACACTTGCAATATGGCCAGCATTCTAGGTGGCTTGCCATCATGGTGCACTTCGAATCGGTGATATCAGTGGTAACGTGTCTGATTGCGGCACTGGGTGACGCGGGTTCGAATCTCAGAAGGGACATGAATTCCTTCAAGGTTGCAGATACGCCTTACTGACTGGTGAGTATCAGCTAGCACGAAACCTAGGTCCAGCTGGGCTTCCTGCCAGTTGCCTCCAACCATCTTCTGCCAACAATTCAAAATGCACCGTAATGACGAGCCACCTAGAATGCTGGCCACATTGCAAACCTGACTGATAGAATTCAGTCTGCACCGAATAGGGGACTAGACACACTACACTAGTTACTAACTAGTGTCCAATCAAAAATACTCAATTCTTATTTCAATCATTCCAGCATAAGGAACCAAAAGTTTATTTTTTTTCTTTAATCGGCTTAACTTAATGGAGGTTATCCCTTATATTGTCATTATTTATTATTTTTGGAAATATTTCATACGTTTTCCTACATCTTGAATAAAAGTTCACCTAGTACAATAGTTCTACACTCTTGTAAACACATGATGAACACAAAGATAAGAAAAAAATTTTTTTTATGCTACGAAAACTCTGATTTTGACCTTAAATTTGAAATATTCAAGCAAATGAGGCATGTTTGTCACTCGAATTACAATTCATCAAGATAAGGTCAAATCAGCATTAATAATAGTAATAATAATAACAATAATAACAGCGATAACAATAGTGTGTGGTACACCTCACAGACACGAACACACACGCGCACACACACACAAACTCTTAGATTGATCGTACGTCCTAGGATATCCTAAGAATAACGATAGAATCTATTGAAAAGTGTCTGTGAATAAAGGAAAATAAAATTTCCCTATCATTCAATCCTTTTTGATTGGTTCCTCTTTTAGACAAAATCTTTTTTTTTAATTCGGTCGCTAAAAAAGGAAAATCTCAGGATATTCGTGTTCATTATGAATTTTTTGACATAGATATCTATGTATCTGTCAGATAGTTTCGAACTATTTCTTGACAAGTTTGAAACCTCTTGTTATTCTTTAAGCAGACATTTTTCAGCTGGTCTGTCATATACACTGAAAAAATGCTTATGAAATATCACACAGAACAATGAAGTCTGTCATTGCCTCCCATAATATCAGTGACTAACACGAAAGTAGATCCAGTGAATTACAAAATGTCTGTAATAATTTCAAGCAGATTCCGTTAATACTAGAGGTGACACAGATTCAAGAGTTACATCAGTATGAGAGATACAGTATGCTACTCCTAAATTAATTTCTAATGAAATAAGCACGTTGTTATTTATTTCATGAATTGATTTGGTGACAATGATCAAGGATGGGAAATCTCTTCAAGTATTGGTTTGAAGGGATTGCTTACAGGTTTGATCACCAACTGGTATCATTTAGGAAACCGACAGAAAGCCGGAAACTTCTGGATGTCTGTTTCGCCCTGGTTTTGGACTCCTCATCGGTACGCACTCACCACTGCTTAAGCCCTAGGACCTTTCCGTTACAAGATCATCTAGTAGACAATTTCAACACTAAGATCTGACCCAGTGGTCTACGAACTCCAAATTCTGTCTGTTTTCGAAATATACCTCAACCTCTAGTCCATGTCAACCGTGAGTAACTGTCCTCTTATCAGACTTGGTGGACCTCACAAAAACTTCAGTTTATTTCCAAGTGTTAGTTTGTACTACCTGGTTTCTAATGGTCCTCTAACTGATGTCAACTCCTGATCAAACCTGTAACTAATCGGAATCCAGTAAACCAAAAGTCGAAAAGTACTGTAATGCTCAGTATCGGCAGGTCCTGTACACGAAATCAAGTGGAATTTTGGTGTGAAGTCGTGACTAGTGGGATCCACCAAGTCAGGGGAGAGAACAATGGCTCGCCGGTGATACTGGCTGGCAGTTGTGATATATGTACCCTAAATTGGCAGAAACTGGAGTTCATGGACAGCTGGATAGGGTCCTAGCGGCTGAATGGTGTGCAAGCTGGCTTTGTAACTGGGTGGTTCCAGGTTCGTACCGTGGTAGGTGTGTACTGCTGAAAAGTCCCATATTAGGACCAGTCTATAAATATACTAAAAGCCGTAACCCAATTACTTAATACATTGCCACTATAGCATTCCACTTTTTATACATTTTTATTACAGAGCTGGTTACCTTCACAATTTATAACTAACATAAATATTGATTTAATTAGTTTTCACATGTCCAGGGTTAGTAGGATTCTGAACACCTAAAAAGATGAACTTTGCAATGAAATCAAAATCAGCTAGTGAACCATTGAAAACAAGAGACAGTATCACACAACTCGGCTGCTGGTGACTAAACCCTTCTTGAAAGCCTAGTGTTTTCCACTCTATGAATCGATGTGGGTTAGCACTACTCAAGAGATAGTTGTACGCATCCTGTTTTACATAGATATATAATTCAGTGTTGATTTTTGATGAAATTTACCTTAGGCGAGTTCCATTTTGTAAAGTAAACACCACTGTATAAAGATAGTAAAATGGGACTGTAATTATTGATATTATTCATCTATTGGATTGTAACGATGAATTGAAACAAAAATAATTCATCGCTGGGCTATGTATACTTTCCACTGTTACCAATTCCTCCTGGAATTTACAGCTTCGTAATAATTTCAACTAGTATCTCTGCAGTTTTCAAAGGATTATGTTTTTCTATAAACTTTTATAATGACTGCTAGTTAAATCGTTTTTTATGATATAGTATCTACCAATCTCAGTTCTCCTCAGCATGTTCTGTGATTGCGTTCGTATTGTGGTAAATGTTCCTTCCCCTTGAAGTCTGGCTTTTTAATGTGTAGATGATATGACCGTCACCTACATATCATCTCTAGTGATGATCTGTTTGATGCTAAGGATTTGAATACAGCGTATGTGGAATATAACTTCCAGAAGTCTTTTATTGAATATGTAATCAAGTTAGATCAAAAACAACATAATGTTTCTGTGAATACTCATAAAGCTTCATGTTGAGTTTTTAGTGAATATATAACACTGTGTAATTTAGAAGTTCTATGCTGTAACTTTGAATAGTTGTTAAGGAAAGCTTGTGAAGAAACTTATTGTGAAAAATGCTAATTATACAGAACATCTTTTATTTGAAAGCTGCGTGTCCGTGGTTCAGCAGTGGGATGCTCGCTAACCAAGCCACATGTGGTCCGTGGTTTGAATACTGGAAGACGCATTCCTCCACCTCACATAGTCGATAGCAAGTCAGGAGGAGGGGAGAAATTTAGAGTGAGGCTAGCCACCCCATACCGTAGTAACAACACCAGAGTTATTGAAACTCCAAGGCATCAAGCCTACAGCCATATGTTCTACTGGGAATGCAAAATAATGAACTCCTGCATTTTGAATTGACTCAAAGCATCAATTTCTCCAAACTTTAAACTAAAGGAATTGATTTCTACTCAGTGGAATGTAAAATACTGCCGTATGGAATCAATAAACTGTTGTAAATAAAAATGCAACTACGTCTTTATTCAAAATTATCTGCATTGTTATGGATATATATGAACTTTTAACTTTTCTTCTAAGTTTTGCGTTATTTAATCATTTCTGCCAGTATCATAAACTTGATATTGAGTCTGCTTTGTTTTTGTCTCCATTACTTGCATTTTAAGTGGAACATTAAGCGTCAAGCTTTGAAGTTTCAGCAGCGATGGTATAATTTACACAGGGTCGAGTTTCTGGACTCAACGGCCAATGTTCATTATTTTCCAGGCTTAATACCCGCCAGTAAACTAGTCGCTGTTTAGTAGTGCACTGATTGAGAAATGACTCTGGATCTCTTAAGTGTGAGGCAGGCAAACATGCTACGACATAAGTGCTGATGCACAAGTTTGCTTTTTGTAGACAATATCCTACTTGCATTCTCTACTAGTATTCTATAAAAAACCTATGGCTTTCTAGCCACTGCTTATTATTATAATTTTGTGGAATGTTTCGTTTAGTAAGTTAATCATTAATTTGATGAATTATTATAATAAATTCTTTTCCACTACACATGATTGACTAGTCATTGAAATTTTATTAGAAAATAATTGATAGTTAATTTTAAATAATCTCCGCATTAAATACTTTTCGCCTAAGATAAATGCCTCAGTAAATTTTATTCATTGATTCATCTGAATGGAATTCAAAGTTATTTCCTGTCAGTTTTTCGAAGAAGCTCTTGTTATCAAAACGCCAGTTCCTTAGTGAAAGCAGTGAAATAATAAGATAACGCATAAGGTGTGCAGTAAAAAAAGAGCAATCAACAATGTTGTTGAAGTTCAATCTCTTTTCACAACCACTCCTAATTTACATTCCGGAATGAGAAACAAACTGACTAATTTTGCCTCTTCTATGTGTATCTATCAGTTCGACTACTTTAGTATAGCCAGTTATACTTAAGCGCATAATTATTATTATTATTGTATCCTTTAATTCCTACAAGAACATAGGGCTTCAGCCGTGCGTCTCCATTGCGTTCTGTTCTCTGCTAGAGTCTTCACCAGGCTCCAAGTCTGCCCACACGTTTTCATCTCCTCTTCACATGACCTCCTCCAAGTCACCCTCGCACCACCGACCAACTCGCCGCTTCCCTTTCGGGTCCCACTCGAACAATGGCTTGTCTAGTGATGTCACTTGATGGTTTCCTCAGAGTATGGCCAATTCATCTCCATTTCTTCCTGCCTATTTGTTTGACAATCGGTTCCTGGTTGGTTCGCTCCAAGAGATCTCTGTTGCTGATCTTTTCTGGCCATCTGATCTTGAGTATTGAGCGAAGACAGCTGCTAATGAAGGTCTATAGTTTGTTTGAGATGCTCTTTATGACGCGCAGTGCAAGTCTCTGATCCGTATAGTAGCACTGACTTCACATTGGAGTTGAAAATCCGGATAATTAGTCATGCTTATTGTTAGATTTCCAAATATCATTCTGCGAGGTTAAACAAGGAACAGACAAGGTCTGTTCGCATCTCTAGTGCAGATCACCATGTAGATACTAGACAAGGCTTTTAAAATTACCTACCGTATTCTGATTAGTCTTACTTTCTCCTTACGAATTCCGCTTTTGCATTTACCTAAATCTATCGGAATCCACCGTAAAACATCCAACTGATGTCTTAAGAAGAAATTCGTTTAGATGCTTTCCCTACCTTAGCCATCTCAGTTTCAACAATCCTTACCTGTCGCATAAATTTGCTGCTTGATTTTAGCTGATATTCAGTTAAATATTACATGTTTCTATGCCTATTATCGACTACACATGCTTTCTGAACTGCAATTCCACTCATCTTACCAACCTAAAGTCATTTAAAATCATCATTATTGTTATAAACGATTACTATTGAAATGTTAGGTATATATGAAAATATAGAGCCGGATGAGGAAGTTATCGGAAAGAATTTTCTTTGCTCAGGCTTTGTTTTCTATTCTAAATGTCTGAATGCGAGTTTTCGCCATAAGAAATATTGTTTCCAGTGTTCGTTTGCAGGGGTTTGATTTGATTGGCTACAGCATACCAACACTTCAGTTTGACGTTCACTGGCGACTGGCCCTATTCAAGTAGGTATTTGCTTGAGTTCTAGTGAGAAGTTGTGACAAATACTCGCTAGTGGTTGCACTTTTTCGTGAATTGGCAGAAGTTGGAATTCGTGGACTGGCCGCTGGGTCGGGTCCCAGTGGCTTTATGGTCTATGAGGCAGCCTTGTAAACAGAAGGTCCTGGGTCCGAACTCTGGTGGTGGGTGCGTATTGATGAAGGATCCTAAAGCGGGACGAAACAACTCTCCAGTACTCCCAGCTTGTTTTCAAGTGGTTTTCAAACCTATGTCAGTTTATGATGAAATTCTGTAACCAAACATTGTTTCACTTGTGGGAGAAGTAGAAACATAGACGATATCAGCACAACATACTTCTGTGTATAAATGTATAGCAAGCTGACAGAGATTGAATACACATCCATTATTCATATGGCTAGTGGTCCGGTGACAGAATGATCGTTAACCACCACGCATGTGGAACACGCCAACGTCACATTTTTGGTTGATACACTTCAAAAATCTTATCTAGTTGACTAGTGGGTATCAGGCCTTGAAAAGAGGGAAAGGTTCAGCAGCTCATGTGTAAACGACACCATCACTACTGAAGCTTGAAGTCTTACGTTCTACTTGAAATGCAAAGGAGTGAAAAAACAATTCCCTTCTGTAAATTCATTATGAGTCAGTAAAAGATAACTGATGAAGGCAGTACACAATAATCTGAAATCCACTTACATATACACAAGTTTACGGAAAAACAGATACATCAATATTCGTTGGATAGAAAGATATTTATCGATGTAGTTTATAAGATTTGAGTTGATTTAGTAGTAAATTGCGTTAACAAAGACTATATCCGAATATCTATAAAACAGCTTGTGAGTACTCCACAATCTTAATATGAAAGAATAAAAGTGAATAAAAGTGATGTCACCATTTTATTATGGTACATACAGCTAAGGATTTCATTTTGTTGAATTCAGAGGGCATACACGCACACATACACACACACTAAACTGAATAACTTTTGCAGAATTTTTATTTACACTTTTCATTTTTCCACTTTTTTTCTCCGTTTTCTTTCAGTCCTATAAAATATTGAAGAAAGCTAAGTGCTACTGCTATCTCTAACTTGATTTTGTTTACTTCATTCACATTTTTAGAAAAAATATTTAGCTGAAATTTTTCTTCGCATTTTATTTTGCTGAATATTTTAATAGTGGGAGAAAATCCCACGGAAATTAATGAAGGCAAGTATTGATTTTCAAGGATTAAAGCGTATAATATTCAGTATGCTAGTTTGTATGTATGGGTAAGTGTATATATATATATATATTCCCTGCTGTATGTATGCTACTGTGTGCACATTCATAAATTTTTTTTGAATTTTCAAGAGTTAGTTTGCAGGGATCTGATTAGCTTCAAGTTTGATTATGGACTAAATGCAGTTAGAGAAGTATTGGAAATCAGAAGGGAGTACTGGGCAGCTGTTTCGCCCTAGTTTGGGAATCTTCATCAGTACGTACCCACGGCAGGACCTTGGATATTCGTGTAACTAGGATATGTCTGCTGATCATTCAGCCAGTTGAGCCGGAATTCATTGACCCATGAATTCTAACTTCTATCAGCTCACGATTTTAGCACGATCACAAATCAATGTCACCAGTTAGTATTTGTCATCACACCCAACTTGGTGGATTCCAGTGGGTATGACTTCTCACTACAACTCCATGCAACTTCATCACGTAGCCAATCAGTAGTCAGAGTCAGATTTTTATGGCTTTCTATCGAAAATGTCCTATCATTATACGCTGTTTGCCAATCTATATTAAATGGCAATTTTTAGTGGTTTGAATCATCTTCATTTATTGCAAACGTTTTAGTGTTGTTTATGGTGTTTCACATAATAAATAAAGTTCATGCCTGCATATATTACTCATATAATTAAGAGTAGTATCAGAAATAAATATATAATTAAAGAGTATATGTCTTATTAATGAATAGTGAATTTGTATACAATACAGAATTTCAAGCAAGTTTCTTATTGCAAGGTATTTACTCCTCGTGTAGATTGTTTAAGCTATACAACAAATGATAATATATTAATGTCAGCAAAATTGTCTTTTCTGAAGCATGCTCCAATAATCTACAATGTTAATCTGCCATTTCTGTTAGAAAATTCGTAGCAATAGGTAAAAACCTATTTGAAAGTGTGCCTGAGTATACATTGCGATTATTAGTCATAGTTTTATGGTTATAACAATATGAAATTGAGTAAACACGATGAATTGAGGTGGATAGAAAGTTTAGGTAGCCCAGTGGTTAAAACAAGCCGATGTATTTATGAAAAATCCTATCATTCATCATCCTTTATTACAAGACATCAGCGTAACAAAGCATTGGTTTGTAGGGATTTGGTTGATTGGTTAGAGGATTTCATCATGAGCTGACATTGGTTAGAGAACTATTGGAAAACCAAGCTGGAGTACTGGACAGCTGTTTCGTCCGACTAGTTTGGGACTCTTCATCGGCACACACCCACAGCCGGGGTTCGAACCCAGGACCTTCTGGTTACAAGGCGAGCTCGTATACCATTAAGCCACTGGGACCTGATCCAGTGACCCGTGAACTCTAACTTCTGCGAATTCACGATATAGCACAACCGCTAGCCAATCTTTTCGGCGAGTATTTGTCCTCAAACCCGACCTGCAGCACCCTACTGGTGTTTTCCTTGTGAAGATATTTAAGCGAGTTGTGCTTGTTTACATAATAGCTAGCGAGAGAATGAACACTGAATTTGCCAATTTCCTCTTCTATTTTAGAAGTCATCAGCGGGATGTACCTACATCGCCTAATGAGCAGTGATAGTATTCCCACTGAGACTCAAACTCTAGCCTGTATTGTATTTCATACTAGCTGTGCGATTTTTAACTCTTATTCGTTATCTATAAATAAGTCAGTTGAATTTATCATGTATATTGTGGAATACATGCAGCTTTTTTTGGTGTATGATTAGATACATTTGCTCAATTTAGACTTCTATTACCACTACTACTACTATTCACTAGCTTGCTTTCATTAAATTGGAAGCGTAAAAATCTCTTGCTGGTAATCAGAACATGTACAGATCTCTTTTTTACTTCATTTAAAAAAATTATTTTTAGTAAACACACTATGTGAATGCTTTACTATTTCTATAAATACCCGCCACATCACTTCAGTTAATGCACGTGAATGACTAAGTGTAATGTTAACTTCAAGTGTGCACATGATTAGCGAAAAGTTATTTATGTTGTTACATGTGTAAGAAGAGAATGATTTCATGTTAAAGAGGTGGTTGCTTGTGTGTTTTCCTGTCTCGCTATTTCTATCTATCTATCTATCTGTCTCTCTCTCTCCCTCGTCATATTCACACTTGTAGATGATACACATCAGTAGTATCTATCTAATAAAAAAAGTTGTTACATCGAATTATCTACCCTAGAGAAAGAATAAGAACAGAATTTGTTTGTTTAAAAAAAAGAGTGTTATTTGGACCTATTAGATAACGCAAAGATCTAGTTAACTTGTTCATGTGATACATTGGAGATTACGTAAAAACCAACTCAAAGACTTTAAAAAAAATTAATCTATTTAAGTCTTTGTGTGACATATGTGATTTTCAATATATCCTTTTTTTACCTAAAAGTGACACACACCCACACACACGTTGAACGGACAAGAAAATTCCAGAAAATTTGGATTACATGGATGATTCATGTCTAGTGTCACAAGAAATCGAAGATCAGCAGGCGAAAATCAACAAGTTGATAAAGGAGACTAGTAACTAAAACAGGACTTCAAGTGAACACAGAGAAGGCCCCGGGTGATGAAGATACCCAACAGCCAACAACATTAAGTATAACTCAGTGTCAACGGTAGAAATCTGAAGGAAGTTGCCCCTTTCCCTTCTTTGTCTCTGCAGTATTGTTTCAACTACAGACAGTCAACACGTATGAGGATGTCAAAGCCAGTCAGGATCAGGAAGGCAAAAGAGACCTTGAAATTAGTGTGGAAATCTACCTCACTCAATATACGAAATAAAATTCGGATTTTCGACACTAATGTCAAGTCAGTCAGTGCTCCTATATAATTCGGAGACTTGACTCTTGTATCACTGAAAGCATTTATAGCAGGCTGCTAAGTTTCAACAACAGCTTTCTTCACTGGTTCGATATTCCGGATGAGATAGACAGAGAGGATAGACTACAATGAACTGTGACAACGAAACAACCAAGAACCTATTTATTAATAAACAGTGGAAAGGAAATAGAGATGGGTTGGACACATGCTGAAGAGACCGTTGAGTGACATAGCTGGTCAGTCCATCGAGTGGAAAACGATTGAAAATTGACGAGTCAGGCATCAGCAAGAAGATGATATGGTCGAGAAGAAGATGAAAACTTACGGGCAGCCAATAAGCCAGCTAAATAGGACTGCAGAAAACAGAATGAAATGGAGATGTGCTTCTGAAAACAGGTGCTCTAGCCGGAACCCAATGTAATAACAAGAATAACTATGTAGAAAAAAAGACTGACTAGTGAATGAAAGAAGATTCTTTCCCATAAATTCTTCACTGGCCTCTACAGTTATACATCTATAATAGTTTAGGAATAATCTTAATTAGATCTTAAATCACACTGAGCAACTGATATCAGTAGACTACGGCTGAAAACATGTGTATGCGACAATACGTATAAATTGAATATGAGTTAAATTAGGAAAAGATAGTGTAGAATTCACGAATTTATAGATATCACAGTATACCTGGGTAGAAATAATGGCTTGACCTGTACACAGGGTCCCGTTGTTCAAAGGGAATTACAGTGGCCTCTGCTGTTTGAAGTATTTGGTATCTGAAGGCATTTGACAATTCATTCGGCCCTCAATGGTTGACAGAAAAAGATTCTTAAGCTATGGCTTCATGATTTGATCATACGACATGATCTAATACTAAACGATTTATGGTTTTTACTACACATTTATGGAGCCACATTGATATGTGGTATCCAGAATAGACAAGGCTGCCTACTATCGCCAATGATTTTCTTGATTGCAGTAGACTGGATAATGCGACAAAGAGCGGGCAGTGAGGAAACGGGCATAAAATGGACTCACACAAAGAACTTGGAGGATCTGGACTTCGCCGATGATATATGTCTGATTTCCCACAAACTGGAAGATATGCAAGCGAAAAGCTACAAGTTGGCAGAAGAAGCATCCAGAGAACATAGGACTTCAGGTGAACATAGATAAAACAGAGGTGATGAAGATTCCTGGGAAACAACAACAGACAACAATCGGCATAAGCGGAAGGAACCTGAAAGAAACAACCTCTTTTGCCTACCTGGGAAGCATCGTTTCAACTACAGGCCTACGGAACTGACGAGGATATCAATGCAAGAATCGGAAAAGCAAGACAAGCTTTCACTACTCTCAAGTCTGTGTGGAGGTCAACAACACTCAGCATCAAAAATAAGATCCGGATTTTCAACTCCAACGTGAAGTCAGTGCTACTATACGGATCAGAGACTTGCACTGCGCGTCATAAAGAGCATCTCAAACAAACTACGGACCTTCATTAACAGTTGTCTTCGCTCAATAGTCAAGATCAGATGGCCAGAAAAGATCAGCAACAGGCAGGGATCTCTGGGAGCGAACCAACCAGGAACCGATTGTGAAACAAGTATGCAGGAATAAATGGAAATAGATTGGCCATACTCTGAGGAAACAATCCATCAAGTGACATCACTAGACAAGCCATTGCTCGAGTGGAACCCGGCCGAACGGGAAGCGGCGAGTTGGTCGGTGGTGCGAGGGTGACTTGGAGGAGGTCATGTGAAGAGGAGATGAAAGCGTGTGGGCAGACTTGGAGCCAGGTGAAGACTCTAGCAGAGAACCGAACGCGATGGAGACTCATGGCTGAAGCCCTATGTTCCTGTAGGAATTAAAGGATACAATAATAATAATAATCCAGAATAGAAAATTAGGTTTTTGGAGCAAAAGCCAATAAGACTGGCTCCACAAGGTCGTTTGAATTGCTAGATACAAGAAGAAGTGGTTACCTAGGTACTTTGTCTTTCAGTTTCGGAATCACGATCGGTTGTATAGAAAATATGAGCTGCAGCTTATAGGCATTAAAAGTTATTGAAAAGGATTTTCTGAACCTGTCGGTTATATATATATATATATCATATAAAGTTTTTGAAACGATAAATAAATGCACTCTGTAAGAGTGTTCACATTTTCTCTACGATATTATTTAGAAAGAGATCAATTAAAAAGATGAATCATAGTGAGTCCCACTGAAAGAAGAAAAGAATCTCTAGAACCATTCACTGACTCATGCATTGTAATTACTTACTAATTATTTTCTGACTGTAATCTATATCGAAACGAATCAACTTAAAACGAAATAAGAATCTTCCGCCCTTTCTTTAGTTTATAAGTATTTCATATTTGATATTTTTCCACTTGCCCATAAGCTTGATTACTAGGTCAAATTTATACGTACAGATGATGCTAATTGTTAGTAAATGCCATTTGAAGTGCGATTGATTGACTGATCGCTAAAATGTTGTCTATTCAGCAAAGTGAGCGGAATTTGGAAACAGAATAGGGCTATTTATAGTGAGATTCGGTTTAAAGATGCAAAGATATTTTGATTGAACATTAGGTAGTAACTAATGTCACACATCTAGAGTCCATCATTTGGTGCAGACTAGGTGGCTTGGATTCAAATCTCACAAATGATAAGAGTTCTCTCAAGATTGCAGATATGCCTTGCTGACGAGTGCTAGCAAGCACGAAACCTAGGCACAAGGCTTCCTGCCAGTTGCTTTCAACCACCCAACAATAATTTAGAATGCAAAGATATACTAACTTCACCAGTTATCATTCCAGTAAAACATCTTACGTCCTGAATAAGTAGACAGATCTAGAGTCTCCTTAATGATCATTATTTTGCGTAAAGTTGTATTTCAGGATTTTGTTATTGCATATTTTTGACGAAGATGTAATTTCGGGAGTAGATTTGGAACTCATTTGGTATCAGATGAATTACTGTATTAAAGTAATCCATATTCCACATGCCAATTATGTTTGGAAGAAATAGAAAAAAACGATCATAAGCAAATAAATAAGTCAAAGTTTCACATATAAATACTGACCTTCAGATGTACCACTGAAAGCAACATGACCACTTCCTTTCGTTTGATTCTTACGATCATTTGTAGGATCATTGAAATTTGTATGTTTTCCACGTTGTTGTTTGCCATCTGAGTCATTGTTTTGCCGTGAAAGATTAGTATGGCCTTCAATCTGTGTCATTTCATTTGCATCGATTAAATCAGCTGGAGGTGGTGGAGGCGATGTTGATCCATCGCCTTCAGTTGCACCCAACAGAGTGAATATGATACCTGCTTGAGAATTAACGCCAACGGCTGTGACCACCATTTTTCCAGAACCTTCCATAACATGTGTACCTGTGGGAAGATACAAAACATTGTATTATTTATTTATTATTATGCAAATAAGCTTAAAGGAAGCGTAGAATTAAAACAAGGATCTATTTTCAAGAACTATAAAAGTGTTTATAACACATGTATTTAGCTTTGATATGTATTATGAATTTAGAAAGTATCAATACTATGTAAGCAAATCTATTTGAGAAGTGTGAAATAAAATACACAATATTATCTGATTGGTTATCTTCTATGCGCTTAAAGCCTATAGTTTAAGCATTTTGTAAGTAGTACATCTATTATGACACAGAAATTTCAGAACTCTGTATTTTTTATGAAGGTGCTAGATAAACAAATGTTAGAATGTCTAAAGAAATTCTCACTATCTCTATGTAAGATGACAAAAGGGATAATGCAAAGCCTTAAGCAGGTAAAAAGGAATTCGAATTAGACAGATAGTTACGCAAACGTAGAATTCAGCACAGAAGTAAATCAGTTTATATTGTTACACTTTATAAAACACACACACACAAAAAAGAGAAGAAATGAGAAAGCCTGAATGCAGTAGACAGCGAATAACTTATTAAAAGTTAATGAAAGTCTTTACACCTTTCAGAACAATAAATAATTCTCATATCTGTGCCCAAAATGAGTAGATTTGAGCAATTTTAACGCCAGTTTGCAGCATTTAGTATTTCAAGCATCCAGATTAAAATAAAATAACTTCCTTGATTGGTATCATGTTTTAGTTTCACAGCTACTACCAACTCTGTTCCAGCAGATGTCATGATGACTACTTTCGAGGTCAAAAAGTAGTCATATGACTCACCAGGTTAATCTACCTGAGATAATTAATGAGACGAAGATGGATCTAAGGTCCTTTACTTTCAAATGTCATTATCTAATAATTATGAGAAAAAAGGTGCCAAGAAACGCTATTCATCAAACATCATTTCGACGACTACTCACATATGTCACAGTCACTAAAACTGATATAAATTAGAAAATACAGAATAAACCTTTTGTATTTGTACAGAGATTTTCTGAGAACACATGTTTAAAAAATATATATATATATAAAGGCTCACGTTAGAAGCATTGCTTACAACACATTAATACAAAACACACAGTGTTTCAAAGCTTAATTAGTAAGACACATTACCAGCTAAACAAACATTATTGACTTCAATAAGGATGAATGTTTAAGGATTGATGGCTGTTTTTTTTCTATGTGCAAAAAATCAGTCAATTAGTTAAAATGTTTGTTAAAAAACAACTAAAATTAAAATAATAATAATAATAATGTACATTCTGATCATATTTGTGATTTAACAGCTGTGCGAAATAATAATTGACAGGTGTTTTCTAAACAAACTTTGGTGCCTTTTTGCTTTAATCCAGTTTATATATTGAACTTGTGGCATATATAAAGATATATATATAAACCTGACTGATAGAATTCAGTCTGCGCTAAACAAGGGACTAGACGCATTACACTAGTTACTAGTGTCCAATCAAATACAGTCCTGCAGGAGGTCAGTCGCGAGCCCGAATAGCTCAGTGGTAACCTCTCTGACTGTAGCATTGGGTGACATGGGTTCGAATCTCAGAAGGGATAAGAATTCCTTCAAGGTTGCAGATACGCCTTGCTGACTGGTGAGTGCCAAGGGCTTCCTGCCGATTGCCTCCAACCATCTAGCATCAACAATTCCAAGTGCACTGTGATGGCGAGCCACCTAGAATGCTGGCCTGATTGCAAACTTGACTGATAGAGTTCAGTCTGCACCAAACAGAGGACTAGATACATCACACTAGTTACTAGTGTCCAATGAATATATATATATATATAATGATCTGTTGCGTCACTCTATCAACACCATTAACATACTACTGGTAAGTATGAGTAGTGTGTGATGAATACTGACAGAATCAACTGCATTTCTTCCGATGGTTGGTCATGTGAATACACTTAATAAAATTATGTCTAACTAAGCCTACTTGAGTCACTATTCGCTGACAACGATGTTTTTGGTAGATAAGATACATTTAAACATCGTACCTTTATTTTGTTTTGTTTTCGGCAATAAATTCATGGAGAGAATGGCAGAAACCGAGGGAGACAAAGATGATATGCTTATTGCCTGAATGACATATATATATCTACATATATTTGTAGCTAAACTACCTTGTTAGTCTGCTTAGACTATATAAGGTTTAATCAGTAACTATGGCTATTTATTTGTGTCTATCTAATCATCTATAGAAGAATACAAAGAACAAAACAGAAAAGCGAAATTGTTTTAAAACTGATTTCACTCTCTTTTTCTTAACAAAAATAGAAAACAATTTTTCAACTACTTTCTGTAGTACTTGAGATTATTCCAACGAGAAGTATGAGATTGTAATGGGAGGAAAACTACTACGAAGAGACTGAGAGAGAGAGAATATTGATTAATTTTGGTTTGAGTATTGCATACTTTTCCATTCACTTGTCATTCTATAGTTACACGATATAGGCAAACGATGTTATGAGCTACGGGCTATGATAACTATTTTATAAAATGTAATCAAAAAGAATATTAACAACTGCATATTTTGGGATATGTTATTACCCTGAGTTCATTTTGATTGACTTCACATTATTATTCCCTTTGATTCAAACTGGAACATGGAGCTTCAATAACACATCTCTATTTCACCCTCTTCTCTACAGTCGCCTTTAGCTGGCATTACGATTTCCTATGGGCTCTTATCTCCTCGTCATGTGACCTCTTCCACGTTATCCTCGAACGCCCAACTTGTCGTTTCTCATCAACGTTCCACTCGAGAGCTCGCACTGTGGTTGATGCCATTCACTGATCTCCTTAGCGTGTGTTCAATCCATCTCCACTTCCTTCTACATATTCGTTAGGCGAAAGGTACCTGGTTGGTTTATTGTCAGAGTTCCCTGCTGCTGATCCTTTCCAGCCGGCCATTTAATTCGCACTAACGAGTCGGAAAAGACAGTTATTGATGAACCTCTGCAGTCCGTTACACATGCTTGTCCTGACGTGTCAAGTCTCTCAAACATTTAAAAGAATTGACTTGACACAAGTGTCAAAAATCCGATTTCCCTTTCCTTATTTTTAGTCCAGCAGATTCTTAGACTTATTTCAGGTTGTTGAAGGCCTGTTTTGCATTTCCTATTCTAGTTTTGACATTCTCATCCGTTCCGACTGTCTGTGATTGAAGCGGTGCTGCCTAGAAAAGTAAAAGGGGTAACTTCCTTCAGGCTTCGCCTGCTGATAGTGACTGGTGCCTGTCATTGTTTCTGGTTATGTATCTTCGTCCCTTTGTGTCTTCTTTAAGTTCACTTAGAGAGTCCTGTCTTCAATGCGGGTCTCTTGTGCCAAATTACTGGTCTTCACATAAGTAGTATAAGCAGGAATGTTTATGTTTTTTTGTTTTATGAAAACAAAAGCATAAAATGTGTTTATTTGTAGGCATTATTCATGCGATAAAAAGAATGGAAATGTAGTCAGTCATTCAGAATGAGATAGGCTTTCTTAGCTTCTGCATGAAAACTTTCCCTCAATTTATTTAAAAATATTACAGGATGAAACTATCAGTTTTTATGGAATTATTTTATTGGAAAAATGTTCTATAATTAGTCGTCAAACTGATGGTAGGTAACTTCAGTTTGGACAGGCAGATAATTCGTTTCTTATTTAATAATAATAATTTTCATTTTGCTAAATTTCAAATACATATACGTCTACTTGATTATTACGCAATTTAATCTTTGGTGTGAACGAATCAACGAACCTATCACTAAACAAATATGCAAAAGGAAGTAGAAATCTATTGGACACACATGGAGAAGATCATTAAGTGATATCACGCTCAGTGCAAGCCCTCGAGTGGAACTTGGATGGGAAAAAACAAATTGGGTGTTACTCCGAAGTTGACATGTAAGAGATTGTATGAGGAGAAATTGAAATCTTATGGACAAATTCTTGGGGCCAGCTTTAGAAGATTGTGAAGAACAGGGAGAAGTGGAGAAGTCCCACTGAAGCCCTTTGTTGCGTTCTGAACTCAACGCAATAATATTATAGCAATAAAAGGCTAAACCTGAACTTCAAAGCGCTGTAATCTAGAACAAAAACGAGTGCAACACTAATGATTTCTTCAGGAATATTTAACGACTACAGTCATTCGTGCTTTTATCTTGAGAAAACCTATGAAAGGAAGTTATTTCATCTCACTTTTTTCAGATCATAGTTCAGCGAAAAGAAATGCTTGGTATTTTGTGCTTCAATAATAAAGTAGTAAGCGTATTCATAAGACGGAAGCCCATAATGGGGTAAGGCGGCCTGTTTAAAACTTGAGCTGCTGAAAACCTCAATCAATATACTGCATATAGTTTCTCTTATTCACAGTTTGTTTAAATCTAGTAAAATATGACCTTTGATAAGGTTGTTTACTCTGGTGTATGTTTAAAACATTTACAACTTGTGGTTTCTCAAGTTCCTAATAAACATGAGAAAAAGCACTATCCTCGATGGCAGTTTATCTCAGTACATGAGATGACCGTTCTTCAGTCATGGTACACAAAATGTACTCATGAACCTTTTATAATTGGTATTCAACAAAATATATTCTTTTCCTCGAAGGAGAAGGAGATATCATAATAGATTGGTTTGCGCTTCAAGTCAGATAGAACTGTTTCACGCGATCTACTGCCAGTTAATATTTTAGTCGGAGATACTGGACGACGAGAAAATATCATGCAATAAACTCTGCTGAAAATTCTGTACATTTATTTAGACACTGTTTCAGAATAAAGCTATTACTACTATTATTATAACATAGCTTAAATGCTAGACATCAGCTGCTTTGAAAAACTACCTCTTAACCACTAACAAAATCTAAAGGAAAAGTTACAGTTATTGGTGACCTGACAGATTTAATCTGATAATGGTGTTGAATACTGTGAAATAATCCTCACAAAAACATGTAAATCAAATTTAAGTCATCCCCACCAACAGCCTGATTTGGTTTGATTTACGTTTGTCTCAACTGATAACACCACTATAACTATAATTCAATAAACTGTAAGATTTAAAGTATCAAGTCAACCTGTGGACGCTTTCTGTTTTATTGTTTATTATTACTCCAAGTGGAATATAGGGCTTCAGCAACACATCTCCACTCTGTCCTATCTTCTGCTATCCTCTTCAGCTTGGACCATGTTTACCCACAATCTCTCATCTCCTCCTCACCACACGATCTCCTCAATGTCACCCTCACATTGACGATCCACTCGTCGCTTTCCATTGGGATTCTACTCGAGCAATGGCCTGCATTGAGCACGATATCATTCAACGGTCTACTCAGCCAGCGTGTGCCCAATCCATCTCCATTTTCTCCTACATATTTGTTGAGCAGTCGGCTCGTGGTTGGTTTGTTGCCGAAGTTTCTTCTTGTTAATTTTCTCTGGCTAGCCATTTGATTTTCACTATGGAACCACTGAAGGCAGCTGCTAACAAAGGTTTGGAAATCCTTTTCATGACTTACACGCAGTGCTAGTTTCTGACTCATATAGAAGAACTGACTGGCTGACTTCACATTTGTGTTGAAAATCCGAATCTTGTTCTTCATGCTAGCTGAGTGTAGGAGATTTCCAAATTGGTTTCAGGTTGATGAGGGCGTATCTCGCCTTTCTGTTTCTGATTGGCTTTGACATCTCCATCCGCTCCGACTGCCTGTGGTTGAAACGATGCTTCCTAGAAAAGTGAAGGAAGTAACCTCTGTCAAATTTCTCCTGTTGGTGGTGATTGGTGCTAGTTGTTATTACTGCTCGTTGGTTGATTATCTTCATCTAATTTGTCTTCTCTGTGTTCACACGGAGTCCTGTCTTCATTATGGTTCTGTCTTCGCTGCCATTCTCTTCTGCCAATTTATTTGTTTTCGCCTGTAAGTCTTCTAGTTTCCGTGACATTAGACATATTTCATCTGAGAAATCCAGATCTTCTAGAGTCTTCTCACAGATGGTCCAGCATACTCCTGTTTCCTGGCTCCCCACAGTCTGACGGATAATCCAGTCCACCACAGTTAAGAATATCAACGGTGATAATAGACAGCCTTGTTTTACTCCTGTATGCACTTCAAACGCCTCTCTGAGTTCTCCGTTGTGGATCACCTGACACGTGGCATTGTCATATAGCCAGCTGTTGAATGAGGTTGATAAAGACTTGAGGTACGCTGTAGTGTTGAAGTATTTTCCAAATTACTTCTCAGTCAACGCTGTCTGTCGAAGACCTTCTCGAAGTCGATGAAGATAGTTGAGGTAGGGAGATTTGACTGCCATCTTATGCTTTGTTCTGTGATGACGATGCATAGAGTTGCAATTTGATCAGCACATGATTGTTTGGATTTTAGTGACTGTGGAATAATATGCCAACTTTTACCCTGATGATCAGGAACACACACACAGATATGTGAATTTTAGATAAACAACACAAAGGTTGTAATTAATTTAGATTAGACTAGAAGTAACATAAATTATTGGAGTTAAATAATACCACACTAAAGCTTCTGCTGTGTATAGCAATATAATCATTATTCAGATAACCTAATTACAAATTCAATGTGCAGTAGTCCAACTGACGTATAAAAAATAGCTGAAAGTTTTAAAAGAAACTTTTTTTTTTATAGGGGATGAATTTTTCTACCTTCTCAAGATGAAATTATTATCTTTAAAAAAAAGTAAGTAAGTAATAATTTACGCATTATCAGTGTAAGAATCTAATTAGCATACAAGATAATTACATTGATACACTGCATTGACAAATGTTCATTGTATTTTTACTTGTTCTGTCCAGCTAGATCAATGCACAGTGTGGAGTTATAGGTGGATGAGAGAAGTTATTGCCATCGTTTTTTGTGTTTTTTTGATAGTTCTCTTAGCTTAGTATAGGCAACATCGATAGAAGATAAAGGCATAATTAACCACTTAGTAGAATCACTCTATAATGAAAGTAGTTGATGCCTATTGAATGTAGATGTTGTTTTATTCTTATGTTTTCGGGAACTTGAAGGTGAAAACTGATATTAGCGTAGAACAACATAGACGCAACAAAGCCCTACTGTCTCTTAACTCCTAAATAATCTCCTGTTTGTACAGATTTATAATAGACAACAGTATTAAATTAGTCTAAGTGGGCAAAAATCTCTTCAATATATGCAAACGTACTTCTGGTGTTCCAGGTTATAAATGATAAAATATTTTCAGTCAAAGTGTGTAAATGGGAAATGCACTTTAGAGATCGGTAGATAATTTACAAAGAAATACCAGTCAGCAATACCACTAAAGAAGCCATTGATATTCCAAGTGCTAGACAGTTTTGTAGATAAATGGCAGGTTTGATCACGAGTTGACACTAGTCAGAGAATCACTGGAAAACAAGGAAGTAATGGGTGTCTGTTTCGTTCTAGTTCGGGACTCTTCACCAGTACACGCCCATTGGGGTTCACCAAACCAGGTAAGAGAACAGTCACTCGCCTATGATACTGACTGGTGGTTTCGCTATATATATCTCACGAATTGGCAGAAGTTGGAAGTCATAGGCATTTAAATCATGTCTCAACCATGTCTCATGTCTCTATCAGCCACTCTAGTGACAGGTCCTTGGTTCGAATCCTGGTGGGTGGGTACGACTAGAGAGTCCTAAACTAGGTGGAAATAGGTGTGCAATACTCCCTGGTTCTCTAACTGATGTCAGACAGGAGTCGAACCTGTAATCAATCAAATCCCTGCAAACTAACACAACAATCAATCGTCTTGAAGGCAAAAATCCATCCATCGGGCAATACTAGAAAATTATATTACAAACTTGACTGAAGTAATAAATCACAAAAGATTTGATAACAGTAAATAATCCAGATAAAAGTCGATCAGGGATTCAAATCACAACTACGTTTATATTAGAGATATCGACTAAACTTTTAACCGAAGAGATAAGGAGAAAGATGATGAAAAAACATGCAAAGATTGATCTAAAAATAAATGTTGATAAATATTTGTCTGAAAAACTCTTGTTTTCACCAACTACCGACTCCTGCCGGAGATAAGAACAAGAATAACATACGTATACTTCCTAACGAATGATAACTAATTTCATTGTAGGGGATTACGCATATCCTCTAACTGAAATCAATCTCTGGAAACTGTCTATAGAAAGACCATATGGTTTCATATTTCAGTGAGAAAACCCGCCTTTTTAGATCTGGTAATAATAAAACTATCTACCGGAGTTTGTCTACAATGAGTTCCAAACTAAGATGAAAAGGCTTTTGTCTAGTTTATTTTATGAAAAGCTTTATTCCTTTATGCTTTGAGTGAAACATAGGGTCTCAGTCTTCAGCTTTGAAGTTTCAGTAACAGTGGTATTATTACTCCTAATCTTCCCTCTTCACTAGGCTTACTGGTATCTAAGCAAGGCTTAGTAGCGTGTCGACCGGGATTCGAATCCCGGATCATTTAAGGTGTGGCTAGTGAGCATTGTACTGACGAATCACCGACGCATCTATTATCTAGTGGTTTATGGTTTTCAATTACTCTCTAGATGATATTAGTTCGTGATGAAATCTACTACATCTGATATAACATAGTGTTTGTTAATATGTGACAATTATGAAATTACTAGTTTTCGTTCTTATCTATTAACTTAGATGTGAAAAAATGCGATTCGCAATCACTACTGTATGTAGTATAAGTGATTATTCGATGTATTAATGAATATGCTGATTCAATTAATTTAAAACAGTATGACACCGTGAAAAGCATTTTCCTTGCTTTTTACATATACACCTACATTCACTTCTTTTTTTCAAATGAAACACAATGTCAGACAGATGGTATCAACATGTGACTTAGCCTTATCTAGTATTAATCTGTATTGTATTACACCTTAAGGCTGTATATTATTGAATAAAAGAATGCTAAAATCAGTCAATTAAACACTTGAATGTCACTTAATGGAAATACAAAATGAAGCGGAGTGAATAAAGACGTGTATGGATATGACACAGCTATAGGATTTGGATGTACAAATCAACAGTGCAACCAATCTTAAGCTTTATTGTATATATCCTTATCAAGTAACTTTAAGTCTTCTCAGGACTATTGATGATAGTGATCAGTTAGCTATTACAGATCTGAAGTAGGCTTTATCATCAGAAAAACTTCGATATGTCCCAACCTACCCTTAGTTATATATATCACTATTGTCTTGAGTTCCAAACGAGACAAAGGCCTTCAACAACACGTCTCCATTTCATCCTGTTTTCTGCATTCATCTCTAACTGGCTCCATGAATACCTATAAGTTCTCACCTTCTTCTTACGAGGTTTACCCCTCGAAGCTGCGCCCAATTCTTCAATTTCCAAGAGTTTGGTTTGTAAGGATTAGATTTGCTTATACGAGTTTGACCATGGATTGATATCAGTTAGAGAAACATTGAAAACTAGCCACAGGGAGTACTGCCAGACAGCTGTTTCATCCTATCTTGGGAATCATCGGCAGTAAGCACCCACTCGGGTTAGAATTCAGGACCCTCTGATTACAAGGCAAGCTTGTATATCCTTCAACCACTGGGACCCGATTCAATGGCCAGCCCATGAATTCTAACTTCTACAAAATCGGGACTACAGCACGACCATCAACCGATTTCATCGGTTTGAACTCGATCCTCACTCCCGACTGGATGGATCTTGTTGGTCATGACTTCTCACTAGAACTTCAGGAAACTCTGTCCTGTAGCAAGTTACCAGGGGAGCATCCATTTCCATTGGGGTTCCACTCGAGAGTCTGGTGAATGATGTCACTCAACGATTCCCTCACAGTGTGTCCGTACCATCTTCATTTTCTTCAGCTTGTTTGTCGGGCAATGGGATCTTGGAAACCCAATGAACTATGTATAAAGACTTCTTTTTCTATCTCAAAACAGTTACGAGTACAAGAAGATAGAGAGTAATAATGGAAAAGAATTCACATAGATAGATAGATAGATAGATCGAGAAAGAGGGAAAGAGAGAGAGGTAGAGAGAGAGAAAGTCATTTTACCCAGTTGTAATAGAAATTTCGATTCTAGATGAGGATTTTTGAGCAAAACAGAAGAAAATTAATGGCGTAGGAAACCAACAATAAATAAATAAATAAATAAATAATAATAATGATGATGATGTAAGTATTGATAGCTATAAACGCACACTCACATGCATGCACTCACGCACGCACGCACACGTACAAACACACACACAGAGAAAGATGTCATTATTAGAGCATAAAGTGGTGGAGATCTATCTGAATGGTAGCCCATTCACAAAAAGTTATAAATTTGAGTTAACGAGACATGCAAAAAATAAAGAAAGAAATATAAAGGCAAAATAATAAATGAGGAGCAAGAAGAAAAAAGCAAGAACGACAACAACAACAACAGCAGAAAAACGAAAATAGCATCTTAGAGAAAAATGAGTGAATGAAAATATGAGAATGTACAGATATAAAAAGTGAATGATGAAGAAGAAGAAGACGAAGAAGAATAAGAGGAAAAAGAAGAAAAAGAATAGAACGATAGGAAAAAGAGTTCAGTTAACGATGGATGTATGGATGGATGGATGGAACGATCGATCGATCAGTCAAACCAAATACAAAAAGAGTTATAAGAGAGTAGAAAAATAACCTCTATATTGCTCTCTATATTGCATTCGTTTGTCTTTCTCATCCCTAGAAAGAGGACAAACGAGAGAGAGACATAAAGAGATAGAGAGAGGTAGAGAAAGGAGAAACTTTTGTATGCTTGTATGTATGATGTTGATTACTATACAATATCGGTATACATACAATAGAGAGGAAATATGTGTGCCTGAATGTGTGTAACATTTAGGGCTTGTCTGTGTGCATTGATATTGGCCAACTATCTCTACAAAAATTTTCGATAAAGAAAGAGATATAAAGACATATGCTTGATATTCACAAAATGATATCATCGTCATCATCAACATTCTCATCATCATTATTATTATTATTTCTTATTTCGATTGAACAATCAGGCAAAAACTAGTTGAACTCATCGATCAAGAACCTTTTTCTTCATTCTATGACCCGTTTATTTCTTATTTATCTATCTTTTTATTTGGAACTATATGTATATATAAATATCTACATATATTTCATCACCTTAAAATGAAATCATTCTTGCCCCAAAAATAAATAAGGAAAAGAGAAGAGAAGAGAAACACCTGAACAATGACAGAAAGTAATGAGTGACATTTCTTTTTCTTACTAAAAGTTATTTCGGTAAATTTGATAAGAAAAAAAGAAGGAAAAATACTGGATAAAAGGGTTTTAATTCATTATTTAACTAATTGTAACTTTGTCTAGGATACATATATATATATATATATATTCAGTTGGTCACTATGTCAATAGAAACAATAATCAATTAATTAATTATTATTCCTTTGCACATTATTGTTCTAACAGATGTTTTACCATAGGCTATCTGTCATCTTTCATCTATTCGAGTTTATTCAACTCGTGTAACCTTTTCATCATGCAGAGTGAAATATCAGCTTTGATAGAAAAAGTTTCATTTTTCAGTGTTCAGCTTTCATAATATTCAGTAGTTGTGCAATGGAAAGTTAAGTTAATACGTGACTAATTTTTCCCAACAAGTTTTGTTTTGGTTACAGGATTTTCAACATAAGCTGACATTAGTTAGAGAACCATTGGAAAACCAATTGGAAGTACTGGACAGCTGTTTCGTCCTAGTTTGGGACTCTTCATCAGTACGCACCCACCGGGATTCGAACCCAGGACCTTCTGGTTACAAAGCGAGCAAGTATACCATTAAGCCACTGGGACCCGATCCAATGGCCCATGAATTCTAACTTCTGTCAATTCACGACATAGCGCGACCCCTAGCCAATGTCTTCGGCGAGTATTTGTCCGCACACCCAACCTGTTTTATTGTACTCGTATTATTATTACTCTAATATTCATCCTTTAGGTTCTTAATGGAGCATAAGACTTCAACTGGCACATCTTCCTTTCATTCTATTATCTGTTGTTGCCTTACGCTGACTCCGTAATTGCTCACAAACTCTCATTTCTCCTTCGCATGATTCCCTCGATGTCATCTTCAGAACCATTTCCAACGTATTGGTCTCCATTCGGGTTGCACTGGAGAGCTTGCATTGTACGTGATGTCAGCCGAAGTATGTCTAGTCCACATCCATTTCATTCTACCTGTTTGTCGGGTAGTAGGTTCTTGGTTCATTTGATTGCTACAGTGCCTTGTTGTTTAACCTTTCTGGCCATCTTATCTTCCGTGCACAAGGTATATTCAAAGACTCAGGCAAAATTTCTGTTGGATTTATAACCAAAATCATTTTGCTCAGGGATAAGATAAATACTGATGTTAGTGACCTATGAATTACTTTCAAGCATTTGTTAGCAGGTATTCGACTGACTACAGGTCCAGTCACGAGTTGACCTCAGTTAGAAAACCACTGAAAGATCAGGGAGTACTGGACAGCTGCTTCGACTTAGTTTGGGGCTCTTCGCCGGCATGGAACCAGTAGGATTCGAACCTAGGACCTTCCATTTAAAAGGAAAAAGTTAGCCGCTGCAACCTGATCTAATACCCTATGAATTCCATTTTATGTGGCTTTAATTATCCAGTTATATCTTCGAATCAAATTCTGTAGTCAATCCTGTTCCCAAACAGGTTTCAACTACGGCTATGCGTTTCTCAAAGGGAGCGATGAAAAAGCATAGCATGTCAGTAGATCGTGTTTTGAATAGAATCCTATTGTTTTAAATTACATATTACTGAAAATAATTTACATGAAGATTTTTCACACAGAGTAAATGCTCTGGAGTAGATGCTGAGTATTCTGTAATATGTACTAGCTCATTCATGTTCTTATTATTTTTAAAAAATCTGTCATAAATTTAAAATACCTCTTAGTATCCTAAGTAATCGATAATTTATAAAGTCAAAAACGGTGGTGACTAAAATGTTTCAAGAATAAACCAACATATATAAACCGTTGTTCTGCTCTTTATTGAGCGCAGCAACGGTGGTTATTGATCACTGATTAAATGCATAACAGGTTCACCCAAAAAAGCTCGATATACTTTCGCTAACTTACGCCATCTCTGGCGTAGGCGTGACATCCGGCTATCAACGAAGGGACGTGTGTGCTGCTCAGTAGTTCGCTCCCTCCTTCTGTATGGCTCTGAAACATGGCCAATACGAGTTGAAGACATGAAAAGGTTGACTGTTTTTGATAATAGATGTCTACGATCTCTTTCTCACGTTAGGTGGTATAATAAGGTAAGTAATGTTGACGTTAGGCGTAGTATTGGGCAAAGAGGGAAAATCAATCGATGAGGCTATAAAGTTACATAGATTGAGATGGCTAGGTCACGTGCTGCGCATGCCTAACCATCGTCTCCCCCGACGGGCATTACTAGCTGATGTAGGTGCAGGCTGGAAAAGAGTAAGCGGTGGCCAAACAGAAACATGGCATCAATCCATGAAATCCTTGACATTTAAACTGAGTCAGGTAGGGAGATGCAGACTTCCGGGTTGGCGCCCGCCCTCGGGACTCTAAGAATCAATGGCTGGAGACAATAGGTGACATGGCTCAAAATCGTTGTCAGTGGCGCAGATGTATTCAGTCTCTGTTATCTTTCATATTCCTTTCTACCATTACTCATTCTGTTTCACTCTTATACTTGTCAAAACTCTATTGATTCTCTTCACTCATCTTCTTGTCTACCTTTGTGTGCTATTTGGAACGTGGCAACTCGAACTGCTGCACTTCGGTGCCAAGTTCTATGTTGAATCCAGACAGAGGCAGACAGGTTCACCCAAACAGCTAACCAGAATTCGGTTGGTCTGAACTGACTGGACTTTCTAAGATGAGCTAAATATGGCACACCACTGACGAACTCAACCCCAAACAACTGAAATGCCTGTCCAGTGTTTAAATCACTTCACTCTGAGTGGCAAGCAATACAGGTTGATGTAAATTGTATTGCATAGTATCATGAGCGACCCTGAATTGCTTAGACAGCAAAAACAAACACCAAGACTAAACAAAATCGTTTAGTCAGACAGTCAAATTCAATATCTCATGCTCAGATAAGATCAATACACTTGAGATTGCATAACTGACTTGTTTACAGCTCATCTGAATAAAACTTTCAATGAATTCAATATAATGAGAATAAGAAGGAAACTATTATTCATTCGCGTAAGAAAAAAGTAGATACTCAACGGAGAAAAGTAAGTCGTGATAAGAAACAATTGATTCTGTAGGCGATTCACATGATCACTGCTATTGAAATAATAATAAGAACAGTCACAGAATTCCTTTATCCTGCTTCAGATAAATTTACCGATTTTTGAGTAGGCAGTTAAAAAAGGTACTTATTGTATAGAACAAAGTAATGCAAATTGGTTAAATGAATATGTATGTCTCTTACAATAATCTTAAGTTGTATGTGGTAACATTCTCAGAAGCGTATGAATGTGTGTGTATTGTTGAAAGCCGACATGAGAGCTAAAATTTATCTTGATTTCTTATAGAAATTTAGAAGACAAAAGAAAATGTGAGCAATGAATATCCTTTTCGATAATTTCCTCTTCTGACTCTACATTTATATATATATATATAAACAGAATATTCTAGAATAATGGTCATTAACCATATTGGTGATTTAAATACTATCGATTTGTAAGGATCACAATGGGACTACGGTTCAAGAAGGACGCTTGAGTTATAATAAGCATAAAAATTTAAGGAAATTTCCACAATAAACTGAGGATCATTAGAACCTTGATGGCTAAGGTAAGGACAGTGTCTGAGCCAACTTTGGATACATAAGTTAGGTTTCTTTATGAAGATCCAAATAGCCTCAGAAATATTGTTTTATTATAGCTTGATTCCACACCGTGTTTTCAGTACAGGTATGGAATTTTCGGCCTGTGATATCGGTAACCCAGGATGACCATTGATATCAGGTGCGCGTCGGCAGGGGATTGAACCCCGGACTATGTGCATGGTCAGCAAGAGTCCTAACCTCTGTGCCACCAATGCACAATATGTAGTAGACCAACTCTTAAGGTGAAGTTAAGATTAGTTGATATTGCGGCGGATGTATTTGAAAGCCTTGTTAACACCAATCTTGTGTTGCGGATTCACAAGACGAGCTATGAATGGATTTTGTTTGTCCCTCACTTAACCGCACAGGATAGTGTTCGGAAATCCGACGATAAATACACCTAATTGTACGGCCTATGTAACTGGATCCTCAGGAGCAGTCATAATGGTAGATACACATAGAAGAGTCGAAATTTCACAGTTTATCTCTGACTCCTGAATGCAATCTACGGGTGATTTTGAAGACACAACATAATTCAGCAGCACTGAATGCTGTTTTTGTCACACTCCTTAGGCGTTTTGTTAATATCTCACTGAATTTATTCCCAAGGAACTGAAGTTGCATGAATAAGGCCTTTTCGGGGCTGTTGGTAACTTGGCATGTCTTGTCCTTTGATTTATATTCTTGTCGATGAATTTTTCTGGGTAATCAATATCACTCAGCAACTGTTTATTAAGCTGTTCATTGAGATATTCACCAGAACAGATTGCTCTTGATCTGTGGACCAAGCTCTTTATAAGACTGTGTTTGTATTTCAAAGGCACGAAGCTGAAAAAATGAGTACACTGACCAGTTGATGTAGGTGTTTTGCATACACTTATTCTTATTGAACCGTCCTCGTTTTTAGTCATGAGGACGACGAGGAATGAAATACTAGAGTCTCTTTCTTTCTCAATAGTAAAATTTATTGCAGGATGAACATCGTTAAATTAGTCCAGGATGTTCTTTGCTTCTTCCTCATTTTTTATAATCAAAAATGTATCATCTGTTTACCAATAATAGAATTCTAGTTCATCAGTTACATCTTTCAAAGGTGAATTCTCTAGGTTTGGAAGGAAAAGGTTGGCTAGAATGGATCCTAGTAGTGACCTTCATTGTCCCACCATCACTCTGTGCGTATATTTCCTTCTTACATAAAAAGTGAACATTCATTGTGTGAAAAGACGATTGCAGCAAAGGGGTGAGAAAGTTCCAGAAATATTTTCGACTAAAGTTCAAATTGTTTAAATGGATATTCATGGGTTTAGAATGTATTTTCTAATATCTTCTCATGATTCATGCATTTCTTTGAAGAAGTTAGACAGCATCTCTTAATAATGTCACTCACAGGATTAAGTGAAATTGAGAAAAAAAACAGTCTACTTTGTAGCTTGCCTCGACAACTTCTTTTTTAATCATTTCAGTCTGATGTAAGAAAACAGACTGTGATCAATGTTTAATTTCTCATACATTTCGATACATCTTGTAAGGAAATTTACTATTACCAGACACACTATTATATAGATTGCATTAAGATTATACGAGGCATATATTTCGGGGCAGGGGAGGGGAAAAAGATATCTTTTCTGCAATCTTACTCCCAATAACTGGGCAAACGTCACCCTAGAAACCTTTTCGATTCTGTTCATCGGCGATTAGCCGAGCTACAATGGAGCAAATATCGAAAAGTTCTACTGCTATAGGCGGTTTATCACTAAATAAGAGACAGTTTTTTGGTGAATGTCTTCAACCTGACAAAGTCCAGAGAAAAACTTTCATTGTTCATGAAAAAGAAGTTGTATTCAGCCAATTATCAATGACTAGAAACTCTGCCTTCTGCTACTGAAATGTTTTTAATGTGAATTTAAAGGCTAACAAACGTAAGACAAATTTCATCTCGACAAACTAATCAATAAAACAAGTGACATTTATGCTAGTCTCTTGTAGAGAATTCCAACATTTGAAGTTGACAGTTTTTGCTGATTTCGACTAACATGTCAACAAGAAAACCTTAGGTGAATCAGCAGTTTTTCTACGAAAGACCATGAAAGGCAGCCATAAGATCTAAGATGCAACAGAGATTCAATAGTTACACGTTCAGACAAAAGTTTGGATGTGATTCTCGTGGATAAGAATAAATGTCAGAAATGTCAAATCTGATTTCAGATGACTCTTACCAATAATAAAAATAGGACTGAAGTAATTGCATAACAGTTGACAGATTTTTTCAGAAAATCGAAGAATGACCTTCTGATCATTAAGGATATTTTTGCGTGCCCAAAACTGACAAGACCACCAACAGTCCACTTTTAAGTTCTACCCAGAGTGTCTATCCCTTTGACTAATTTTTGATATGTCATGGTGACCCTATCATGCAGGTGCTTGGTCACTTTCTGAAATTCTAAAGACTTTATATACTTATATACATAGGGTCGCCCTCTTGAATTCCCTGACTGTATGAAATGTTTGATTAAGACACAAAAGCATACATTGGGAGTGCAGTCTCTTTTGGCAAACGTGGAGCTCACGAAAACAGTGTTTATTCTGTAGATATGTGGATGAATAAAACTCGAGTGTCAGTATGTGTTAACTTTATATTCTAAAAGAGTTACTACCAAGATGTAAAATTCACCTTCATTAGTGATATCTGCAGTAAAAAGATGAAACTGCTATTGGTTCCCTTTAGGATCTAATTTCGGTAGATTATTTTGTACGTAGTCTGGAAATCGATATTCTGAAGCCGATAATTGACGGATTTCTGGAGAATAAAAGGTATGTCGATGACACTTTTGTACTTTAGTATAATAATTCTGATTGTTATCTTTCAGTTAAAATTCACACTAGAAGTGAAAAATGAACCAAATACTTCATTTTTAGATGTAGAATTGACTAGTAGAGATAACTGCATGGTGAACTAGCGAATTCTTATATTTGAAAAGCTATGAATTGAAACCGAGTTGTTACCATATCAAATGCTTACCAAATTAGAAGAATCAGCCTCTCTGACTCCTTAGAAAAAGACTCTGAGCTGCTCGAAAACTTCTGAACTCAAAATGGATACTCAGCATAGTTTGCAGAGAAGAACATTAAATTAAGGTCACAAAGTGAAGAAATAGTATTCACTTCTAAAGAAAACACTTGACATGAATTTGGACTTCAAAGGAGACTTCAAAGCACACAACTTAAAGTTGGGAAGCTCCGTATGTTTAAAGAACACACTGACAAAAGCCTCTGACAAAAATCATAGCTCTAAAAGAAAATAAATACGATATATTCATAAACTGATTGACAGAATTCCTTTCAATAGTACTAAAGACTGGATACGGGACACTAGTTATTGCTTAGCAACCAGTTAGTGAGTGTATTCATTACAGCCCTATAGGAGGTAAGTAATGAGGTCGTATTGTTCAATGATGACATCTGTGTTCGTAACACGGAGTGATACGGTCATATCACTTCTATCGAAGTTGCAGATACACCTTTACGATGAGTACCAGTAAACACAAAATATATAAATCTAGGGTTTCCTACAGATCGCCTCCAAACGCCTAACACGCGTAATAATCATTATTTAGGGTAATATGATACATCCCAGTACAAGATATTGATTATTTCATAATTTGACAGTTGTCGTGACCAAACTCTTACGACAAGGTTGTTTTCAGAGAATTCGATGGAGACTACAGGTTCATATTAAAGAGGGATTATTGTCAAAACTGTAGTCTCATTATGGAGCATAACACATATATACAACTTCAAGTTACAGGAACTATATATGCCAAAAACTCTCACGTTTTTCATAGCTAATGGTGGGACATAGAGTTTACTTTTTATTCCCTATCTTCATATGTAATTCACTTTAGTAAATGATTTAGTAAATGCACCGTATATCTGTACGTGTGTATGTGTGTGTGTAAGTGGATGAAACATCATCCACAAAGATGTACAGAAAAATGTTTATCTGTGTTTTTCATTCAGTGCCAAAAGTTCATTTGCGAATTTCTTTTTTTTTTCATCCTCTTTTACGGACACTTTTTGTTTTTTTATTCATTGACATAAAACCCTGTGTTTTAGTTTACAAAGATACCCTGAAAAAGCCCAATTGAAAACTAGAATTTTAACAAGGGATCGGTATCGGTATTTTTACCTTAAGTAAATCATCACTAAATGGGTACACAGAAATGTTTTGAATATCCCCTTGACAAAAAAAGAGAGAGTTTAAAAGCTACTTTCAACCCAGAAATTGTTTTTGACACTTATTATAGATACACTACAATATCAAATAAGAATTCTGTAACGTTTTTTATGTCCATTGACAGAAGAGTATTTACTGGATGACCTTAACCATCATTGTTGTCATAATTATCATCATTATCGAAAACGACAATTGAATACAGTACAAGCTAAGCATAATACTACTTACTTTTAAAGTCAATCTGACTACATTTCAAATAAATAAATAAATACATTTTAAATATTCCTCTTAAGATGTATTTCGAAGAAAGGCAAAAACATAAATATATATGTCAAAATATCACACCACAAAAAGAAAACTACAATAGCTGTGGAGCCTAAATTTGTTAGCCATCAGAGACTGTAGAACAACAAGCAGTATTCATACAGTATTAGAATCAACGTAATACACTGGAATCACAATAGTGATCAAATCAAATCAACGAATAGAATATGAGATATTTATACACTTGTCTATAGGGATT
Source organism: Trichobilharzia szidati (assembly GCA_944472155.2). Taxonomy (NCBI): domain Eukaryota; kingdom Metazoa; phylum Platyhelminthes; class Trematoda; order Strigeidida; family Schistosomatidae; genus Trichobilharzia; species Trichobilharzia szidati. Next base: position 56,583,666 of record OX235274.1, read on the forward strand.
GACAGGCACACTTGATAACAGATGGTGGTATCAATCAGGGATGTTCATTCTCCTCTTATAAGTTTAAATTCATACTAATGGATATGACGTCAAAGGACTTTAGAGACTTTGTGGTAGACTTATTACTAGAGGAGAATTTCGTCAGTTAACAATATGTAGACGTCACTGTCCTTCTGAACGAAGATAGTAACAAAACTCAGAGTCCTCTGAACACCTTTAATAGAAAAAGTGGAGTTATCGTCATGCAGTTCGCTCCTATCAAATGTAAGATGATGCTGCACTACTGGTGTGCACTGACTCCTACTTTAAAGATAGAGAGTGAAGTGGTTGAGCATGGTAACCGCTTCATTTGCATCAACCCTAGCGGACTGATTGTTGACGAATCTCTCAGCATGAATACAAAAGGCTCGTGTGACATTTCCCAGCAAACGTTATCCCTAGTGTAGACGTGATATCCGGCTACCCATCAAAGGACAGGTGTAATACTCAGCTGTGAGCTGTGTTATTCTTTATAACTGTGAAACATGGCTACTGAAAGTTGAAGACCTGAAGGAGACAGTTGCCTTTGACTACAGATGTTTGCGTTCTATTCACCATGTTAAGTGATATAATATGGAAAGTAATATGTGGTTTAAGCTTAGTACTGGCTATGGAGAGAAAGCCAGTCAACTAGGTTATGGTGCTGCATGAACTGAAATGTCTAGGACATGTGGTATGCATACCAATCCATTGTTATTTCTCGCTGAGCAATGTTAGCTGACATAGAGTTAAGATAGAAAGGAGTTAGTTACATTAAGGATAAAATTTATTTTGATAAAGTCTCACAGTAATATTTACTGATGACGTTTCGAGCACAATTTATTGCTCATAATCATATCAAGTTCATCCAGGTCACCTTGATATTTTACCCATAATGGAATTATACTTTACTACAGTGCACAAGTTTTATTCTTATGTCAAGAAAGGAGTTAGGTGTGGTTAGATCGATATACCTGATCAGTCGGTGAAATGTTTCAGTGTCAGTTCGAGCTACGTAGAGAGGTGCAGACTGCATGACTGGGTTTGGCGAAACGCTAGGAGCGTCCTAAATGCCACAGATACATTCACTCATTGTAATCTCCTAGATCCATTAAGTTCTTATGTTTATCCCGCTTACATTCATTCATTGTAGTTCCTTTAATTTTTCTTCTACCTTTCTATGCTATATAGAGTTTGGAAAGTTGAATTGATGCAGTTTTGTGTAAAAATCTACTGTGAAAACTTAGTCAGTCAACAGGCCACACTGGAATTCAGAGTGAGAGGTGAACAGCATTACTTAAAGGCAAGATTTCCTAAATGTATTTTAATAGCAAGATCTACTTCTTAAGAATTACTCGAAATAAGGCTTCAGACAGTAAGATCTGAAGATAATGAGAAGCATGGAATTTTAATATTATGACGCAAAATATAAGCATATATCTTTTTTAAATCTAGGACAGATTTGTCATCTTGATAAAATCTAGCTCATCTATACAGTGATTATTTCAAAGGATCACTGAACGTAACTTTCATAGCCGCTGGCAAAAACACATCGAACGACTGCATTCCTAAAGCGCTGTGCAAATTAAAACTCCAAAATATCTTGGAAAGCACTTAGTAATGTACGGTTATCTGCACAAAGAACCAGATATATGGTAGTGGTTTTTTTTAAATTCTTTGCGTTCCGAGTGGAACTAAGGACTTCAGGCGTGGGCTTTGAATTTTCCGTAGCAGTGATGTTTTTTACAGGGTGGGGTTGCTAGCCTCACACCCAACCCCCTTTGTCGGGCTTACAACCGGCTAGGGGAGGCATAGGTGTGCGCCAACCAGGGGTCGAACCCCGGACCACATGCATGGTGCGCCAACATCTTACCGTTGAGCCACCGATGCATGGTAGTGGTTACACACTAGTTACTAATCAGCGTCTTCGCCTTTGGACAGATGTATGTAGCTAAGAACAATACGAATGAAGCAACCTATCAACACTTGAATATATACCATTGATTATTTCATATTTTAGAAAAAGACATCCACTGACGTGGAAAGTAAATTGGTGTTATTTAATGCATCATAATTATTATGTAATCATATCCCTGAGAAATTTCCCAGTTCTGTTTGTTATTAGTTGTATGGTAAATGACGTGAAAATTTTTCTTGAATCATTTGTTTTAAGAGATACGTTATCACTTTTAAATATGCCGACTTATTATAGAGTTATCCTTCCATTTTGATATCAACAGGTGTTAATCAAATGTCTTATTGATGACAAATTTAGCTAGTTGATACATATATATATTTATATTTATGATAGATATGAATTTGTTTGCAGTTTCATTTGCAGTTTTTGAATTCAATAATAAGGAAAACAAGATTACATTTCATATCGACTGGAATCGATTGAAAAACTGGTTTACTTTATTTAAAGCAAACTAAGCTGAAAAGAGTGCGCTGGTAGTTCAGCGATAGAATTATCACCAACTGCGGACGTGTTAGGGGTTCGATTCCTGACTGCTGCACTTTTGCACCTCGCTTAGCCGGTAGTGAGCTTGGTAAAGAGGGAAGGTTGGGTGTAAGTTAGTAACACCACCCTATAAAAAAGTAACAGTACCACCACGACTACTGAAACGTCAAAGCTGAAGCCTGAAGCCATATTGTGCACATGGGACGCAAATGACTGGTAGACAGAAAAAAAGAGTTAGTTTTAAACTTCATTATCATTAATGGATTCAGCGTTATCGTCGTACTCATTGCAAAATTCTGTTTCTTCTGTTTATAAACGGTAGCCTACTTATTTATTATTTTATTTTATTCCTTTGATTTCTGAGTGGAACATAAGACTTCAAGCTTTTTCAGCTCTAGAGTTTCATGAGAAGCCGTGTCTCTTTTTACGAGTTAGAGTTACTAGCCTCACGCTCAATCTTTCCTCTATATACCTGCCTTACTACCGGCCGGGAATTGAACCCTGGACCATTTATGTGGTCGGCGAGTGTTTCACCACTAAGCCAACGATACATAAATAGCAGTCCAGTCACTCTCATTATCCGAGAAATTTTAGAGACACAATTCATTATTCACAAGAATGGATAAAGTATCAATGGAACCTAGAACATTGATTCGCCTGATATTTTAATATGAGCGAAACATTCATCTTGCATTACCACAACCTACAAGAGGCTTTTTGATGTTACACAATAAGGATTGAATTTCTAGCTAAAACTTGACTGTTGCTATGATCAGAAGCAGTAAATGTACGTTTATTCTTATTGTTTCCTCTACCTATTCGGCATTTTTCACTATTGGTCTTTCCAATTACCTAAAGAGTTATTGTCGAGAGAATTAAAGTGTTATCATTTGATTCGCAAACTTATGTAAGACAAAAGCAACTAATTCTTTTAAATTTTGAGTTTTACAGATTTCATGATCCACCTCAGAGTAAATTTTGTCATAAATTGATATCACTGAATAACCAAGGTGCACTGAGCAGCTATTTCATTCTATTTCGGGACATTTTAGCAGTCTGTCATCGTCATCAGGGAAAGTATCCAAGACCTCCGGTTTGCGAGGCCATCCTGTTGACCATTTACATCCATTAATTTGGAATTCACATAAAACTTTAGCCTGTATCAGTTCACTATAAGAGTGAAGCTACAAATCAATGTAACCGATGGGTATCCGCTCAACACCTGACATGATGAATCACACAAACCACGAATTCTCATTAGAAATTCAGGACAATAATGAACCGGTGTCTGATATGCAAGATTTGTGCTTTGTAAGTATTTCGATTAATTTGTATGCAGATTTCTTCAAGGACCGTGATGAGTTAAAACATCATTAAAAAGCGACTCTTCAGTGATTCCTAGTTCCTAAGCATCTAACTGATATCCCTCCGTCATAAAAGTCAACATTTTCATAACTTATTTATATTTGCTGAGACCACTAACTATAATTTCTTAAGGAATAAAATGAAACAATTGTTTCACTTCCCTTTGAGACTTTACAGCTGTAGGCACCAATAACCCCACCGGTAACTGAACTCAGAACCTTCAAGTTACTTGGCGAACTCTCTGACTTTTCAACCCGTGGAACTGAACCCAATGCCTATCAGTTATAACTTCTGTCAATTCACGATTTTAGCGCAACTACAAGCCAATGTCATCGATGCATATTTATCTGCACACCCAACCTGATGGACTAAAGTGGTCACAACTTCTCACTGGAACTCTAGACAGTCAGTGAATCAATGATCAAATTTTAAAAAAACAAAACCATATCTGTACAAACTGATTCTTGAAAATAGTTGTTACACATAATAACTAATAAGTTTATTTTTAGATTAAAAATTAGACCTTAAAAAAACTGACTGCATTTTTTAGGTAAGAACACAGAAATTCACTAATTGTAATCTAACTCAATATCTAGGTCATTACATCACTTCAAAGAATAAGGCACTAATTGACTGGGTTTCACTGACTAATTATAACTAACACAAGCATACTAGAACTAGTCTACCAAACGAAACTAGAAATATTCCACTTTTTAAAAAAATAATTTTCCGTCAAAGATTTTAATACTTTTAGAACAATTTTTTCTTAAAAAATGAGTAAATGAGACTAAAATTTTATAAAAATCCTAAAATATATACATATAAATATATGTATTTTTAACAAAAAAGACACGAAAATTTTTTTCTTCAATGACCTTATTCAAATAATGCGATTCCGTTTCAGTATTATTTTATTTAGAAAAAAGCACTACCTTATCAGAAGAAGAATTTCCGCGTTCATTATTCTTATGAAGAGTTCAAATAGCATTAAAAAAACACACACGTAAAATTGGCATTTTAGTAGAAATAGTTGGTTGTATAGTTTATTTCCTGTAAATAAAATATTCTTTTTATGAATTTTATTATATATATATATATTATATAAATGTATATATATGTATATATAATATACTCATAAATTCATGCATAAGAAAAAATTAAACTAACCTGATAAAAGCATTGGATCATTATTTTCACCCTTTTTCACTTGATCTGGTTCACCAGTTAGTGAGCTTTCGTCAACTTTTAAATCATTACTCTGAAGAATTATACCATCAGCTGGGAGTAAATCGCCTAGTTAAAGAATTTTGATAAAAAAAGCAGAAGAAGGAGATTAGTTAAATGGTACATTTCAAACTCAAATTTATACCAAATTCAAAAACATGTAAGTGCTTTTTTTAAAATTTTTTGTTCCTATGTGTTCCCAATGGGATATATATGACTTCAAGCTTTCAGCTCTGAATTTTTAGAAACAATGGTATTTATTTCTCTTTTTTCTAGGGGATGGGGTTGATAGCCTCAAACATAAGCTTCCCTCTCTGCCGGTCTTGCTACTGGCTGATTAAGACAACGCTGAACACACAGAGGGCGTGGCTATCGTGATGTTATCAACAGCAACGAAGGTCATGAGACAATGAGAGGTGGTCTCTCTACCAGGATAATGATCACCAAATTCAACTCAAAATGCTGTGCACCCACAAATAAGGTGAACCTAGAAAAGAAAAAAGAGTTCTACAATGGACAATACTCCAGTCGGTGACATTAAAATTTTAGTGAACGACATGATCGCCAAACTGGGACCAGGAAGAGAACTCATTATGGATCGAGAAGCACTCGGAGAGATGAATGAAAACGAGAAGTCTTCGCAGACTACGGGTAATCGAACCCGGATCATGTTCGTAGTTGGTGAGCAATCTACTAGTGAAACATCAACGTATATTATATAAATAAAGTTATGAATTAAAATAGTGTTAAATGTAGTTAAAGTGGTCTAGTAAAAACAGCCCCCACAGAATTTTATCGAAATTCAATGTTTTATACGAATTGAAACAGAAAAAAGAATTGTAATTTTAATCTCATTGAAAAGTAAACTAATTTGGAAACACAAAAATCGTCAGAACGAATTTAATGGAGAGGACTTTCATCAAGATATAGAGACATTATAAAAATTACATTTAACATTGTGAGGGATTGAAGAGACTCAAACAATGACGTATTTTTAAATAAATAAACTACAGAATCAACTTAAACACTGTGATATTATGTACTGACTTATATTAATTTGTTTATTAAGTAGATCTCACAGTGAAACAGTTTCACTGGAACCAGTGAATAGTGACTCATTGTTTGATATATCCAATAAACAAATTATTATATAGAACCATCATATAAGATTTAACGTGAAAGAATCTACACGGTGGCACCGAGGTTGCTATTTACAAATCTTGAATTTAAAGAAGATACCTTGGCCGAGATTTCGGAGCACCGAATAATTAGATCTTTGAAAAAGCAGTTTTTTCTACCGAGCTACACATCAGTTCTTACCATCTACGAGTGATCTACACATGTGTGATTTACTGGCTCCTGTCAACCTGGTAATATCGGCCATACGAAGTGCACATTTTCCATCCCATCTCCGAAAATTATCCTGAATGGTTATCAAAAATACAATGCAAGTCAATTACTAGCTAGATTCTCGAAATAACATGAGAACTCATGCTATCTGGTTCAAACGGAATCCTTTTTTGAAGTTGTCTAAGAGGTTCAGCCAAATTGTACAAGGAGTGTTATATTTCAGCACTTGCTTATGGTGGAGACGCTAACTATTCGACAGCATAACCATGAAAAGTTTGCTCAAGTTTGTCATTCTAACAGAGTCTTAGATTCATCACCGCTAGTTAGCTTCTACTTATAGTGCGTAATTCATTATTATCGGTTTCACAAGTTCTTTCTGTTCATTTTACTGGCTCTTTTTCCACCTCCATACGCCTCGTGAACATCCAGTCACTTTGCTTATTATCTAATAACATGTTTCGCTTTAACAAATTACAAACTTTTACTTCCATTGTGTCAGTAATTACCACGTAATTTCTTCCTATCTTTACAAATCACACCTGATTAACTGTATCTTTCTAAGTCACTCAGCCTTATAACTAAAAATAATGGATTGCCATGCGTTCTTAATAAATGTAAACACTACTGTACAGCCTTTAAAGACAACTTCATTGACAAAAAGAAAATATTGTTGTCTGAGTCTTATTATATTCATTTTCTTCAAAACTAAACATTGCTGCCTAGTCAATTCAATTGGTTACATCAAATATGTTAGGTAGTAAAAGAGAAGACAGTGAAATGGAATGCGAAAATTAGAACAAGATCAAAATAATAAAAGACAAAGCAGATAAGAAAATAAAGTATTGTAATTATAATTAATCAATCGATCAATCCTACTCTAAGTTGTTTAACGATTCGAACCTGTGATCCTATTCAACCGAGATCAAGCATCAAAAACACTTTCCTATCCATTGCATATCGATACAATGTAATATGACATACAATGAAAATTTCTTCTGTAAAACTTATAACTTCGGCATAATTTTAACCTTTTGATTGATAAATAGGTCATTTCATAGTGGGAGGCTTCACCGACTACAGCAACAGTTATGTAACAGATGGATTTTATTAATAAGTGTGTAATTAACTAAATACAGTAGTCATGCTGTCATATGGCCTTCGGACAGACGCAGGTGTAAATACTGCGTACCAAGAAGATATTGACCGATATTTTTTTTTCGATGAAACATGTTTGCTTCCTCTCTTTCTTTCTCTCTCTCTTTCATTACTATACAGATACATTAAGGTGTAATTCAAAATTTGGTATTATCACAAATACAACGAAAACATCATCCTATTGATAAGATTATATTCAGCTGCGTCGGTGGCATAGCGGTTAGGACGCTCGCCGACCATGCACATGGTCCGGGGTTCGATCCCCGGCCACTGACGCACTCCTTTACCTCGCTAAGCCAGAAATAATGCTGGTAAAGAGGAAAGGTTGGGAATGAGGCTAGCAACCTTATCCTGTAAAAATAAACACTGCTACAGAAACTTCAAGCTAGTAGCTTGAAGCCTTATGTTCCACTGGGAACGTGAAGGAAAAAAACAACACAAATACACACTTCAGTAGTAGCCCGTGTTGTTTACAAACTATGTACAGGAAGATTTTTTTCACCCCGTCGAAGCATTTATTCTGAAGCAACAAAAAAAGTATCATTTAAAAGAACTACTAGAAAAGCATCTGGTTGAACATTAGAAACTGCCTAACCGATCCGACATGATTTGCATTAAATTTCGTTATCAGATCAAGCAGCACTGATTGCTGAGAAATCCCAAATCTTAACAAAGAAATAGGCTGTGTTTTAATTCCTCTGACAGTGAAGGGTAAATTCTATGGATGACGTCAATCTGTGATGAAGACCACTTTGATTCAAGTATTATCACTTAGGAAATATACTTGATCTTTTGTTAAAGGCAAGCAAAGAACGGGTATATATAGATAGAGAGATAGATAGATAGGTAGGGAGGGAGAGAAGAGGGAAGCAGAATTCAATATTATAAAAGGTTTAACCTTTAATCAAGTAAGAATAATATTTATAATAGAACTAAAATGATGAATTGATGGTGGTCTAGTAGAAAAAGATAAAATTACCAGAGAATCATGTTGGTTATTTTTATAAAATTGTGAAATACCATAGACAAGATAAAACAAAACTTTTCCCAGTTTGACTTGGGAAATGTTATCTTGTGTTGTATAAAAAAATGCTTTTATTTTACTGTTTGATTCAAGCCAAAAATTAATGAATATACACTTAAATACAAATGTATAGTACTCCAAAATAATGTCAAATTACTGAGAGTTGAAGAAAAGGATGTGAAACAGCCTCTTTCTCACCCCAATCTTATTCTATTTCTCAAAAGTTATAAACACTTTATCAAGTGTTACTTTTGCAGAGATTTGATTGGTTACAGGTTTGATCACAGACTGATATCAGTTTGAGAACGAGCGGAAAACCAAGAAGTATTAGACAGTTGTTTCTTCCTAGTTTGGAGTTCTTCAGTGGAACACATCCACCAGGCTCCAAAACCAGAACTTTCAGATTATTAGGCAAGCTAGTGGACCATTCAACCACTGAAATTCGATTGAGCAGACAATGAATTCCAACTTCTGTCGAACTAGGACGAAACAGATGTTTATTACTCCCTGCTTTTCGAATGGTTCTCCAACTAATGTCAACTTATATACACAGAAAAGTAGTATTATTTTTCAAAAGTTAAACTTTATTAATTATTCTGCACCGAAATGATCAGTCTTTGTTGACATATCTGCTTCTAGTCTGCACGCTTCCACTGTGTCTAAGGCTTAACGTGAAGTTATTTTAATTGGTGGTGACTAGCAGTGGAAACTAGGAGGCTCATTTCGTCCTATCTCGGAGTCTTCAGCTGCATATACCAGCATTCTCAGTGAGTGGTCTCATTTGCACTAACACTTAAAAAATTACATCCATCTTTTCAAACGTTTAAGCATTATCCACTAGACCTGAATTCCACTGCTGGTCACCACAGATCGAAATAACTTCAGTAAATCATTTCTAATATGAATGAATGTTTCCACCATTGGAGTGTTAGAAGATTTCGCTTACCACTCAAAAAACAATAATAATAATAAAATAAGATTGTATCATAGGAATAATCAACAACAATAACAACAGATGTTGACGAACTCAAAACAAACCAAAGTAGAATTAATAGATAAAAAAAAGATAATAGGTAGATTCATACTTCTAAGGTTTTGGAGATGTAAAGCTTCAGAATAGAGTAATTACAACATTATTATGACACAATAAGACTCGACAAAAATGATGGAATTGATCTAGAAATAGGCCAACAGAGAATTGTGTTCACTTGTGTAAATCACATAAGATTGCAAACATAAGATAATACTTATTTACCTAATTAAACTAAAGGTGAAATGAGCAAACTTGAAGTGTCTACGGGTGGCCGAGTGGTTAAGGCGATGGACTGCTAATCCATTGGGGTTTCCCCGCGTGGGTTCGAATCCCATCCCCGTCGGGCACAAACTTGAAGTTGCTCACTAGCGACTGGCCTTATTCAGGCAGTGATCTGAGGTTCTAGTGGGAAAGCAGGTTGAAGGTGAGGTAGTAATTCATCGAAGAAGACATTGAGAAGTGGTCGCGCTATGTCATGAATTGGAAGAAGTTAGAATTCATGGGTTGGCCATTGCATCGGGCAGTTCCCAGTGGCTAATTGGTCTACGAGCTTGCCTTGTAACCTGAAAGTCCTGGGTTCGAACCCTGGCAGTGGGTGCGTACTGAAGCAGAGCCCCAAAATGGACTGACGAAACAGCTATCTAGTACTCCCAGCTGGTTTTCCAATGGTTCTATAACTGATGTCAGTTCATGATGAAATCCTCCAACCAATCAAACGAAATCCCTACAAAACCAATATCTGAAAATTAAAGTTTTTTAATTGATGAAGTGCGTGGGTGGCACAGCGGTTAGGACGCTCGCCGATCATGCACATGGTCTGGGGTTCGATCCCCGGCCACTGACGCACTCCTTTACCTCGCTGAGCCAGAAATAATGCTGGTAAAGAGGAAAGGTTGGGAATGAGGCTAGCAACCTTATCCTGTAAAAATAAGTACTGCTACAGAAACTTCAAGCCTTTCGCCTGAAGCCCTATGTTCCACTGGGAACGTGAAGGAATTAATAATAATATTAATAATAATTGATAAAAGTAAAAATACTATAAGTTTCGCCAAGATCTTTCTTAATTCAACTGATGTAGCAATAAGTGTTTCAATTCCGTAGTAAGCCTGTTTGTTTAATCACTTATTTCTCAACAAATGAATCATCAACAGTATAAAGTGCTACACACAAACCTACAAGTTACTTTGAACTACCTAAAATCTAACAATAAACCCCGAAAATTACAAAAAAAAATACAAGTAGAGAAGTTTTTCTACATTCCGAAACTTTAGCATGAATAAGTCCGTTATTCAAAGTACATTAATTGATTTATGATATTACGAGAGTTTAATGAGTAATTTTAACAGAAAAAACAACGAGCTCGTATCATCCTGCATATAAGTTCCTTCTTTCTTTGTTCAAACTAATAAAGGGAACCCAACTGTATGAGATACTCAACATTAATTTGAACTGATATATATATATATATCACTTGATGAGACGTAAATAAGATCACAGAGAGGAAAAATCTTTAAAATGCACTGAAAGTACAAGGAAAACGCCACCCTCATGTGATTAATAATTGGAATTATGAAAATCCCGCTTCATCGGACATACACACGCACACGCTTCTGTTTTACTTACTGTATCACAGCAACAACAACAACAGCAACAACTATGTTATTTGTCTACCATTTTGCCTTACTCACTTTTGATTTCTTCTTATAAATGTCATTTAATATGTATGTTTAAATGATGAAATATACCGGATATTCAAAAGTACTCTAAGATTGTCTACAATGTTGATACGCTTAAATCCACTTGTCTTCTGTAATATGAATTACCATCATCAAGAAAAGAGTACTAGCACTACTGATACTTGAAAAAGTGAGGAAAAGAAAATCATATACATACTATACCAATTTTTTTCCAGCTGTTATTATTATCACTATTGCCTTTGTTTACTTACCAAAAAAAAGTGGGAAAAAGGTATTTCTTCAGTTTTTTTCTCTCAAATATTTGTTTTAATTTTACAGTTCACTTATGTTGCTAGACAACCAGATTTGTAAAAAAAAATGTAAAAACACAAACAAACAAACAAACAATCCAACAAAACAACCTTCACTTCTCCTCTTAAATACTGCCAATATCAGGAAATATTAAACAACTGTAGAACAGCAAACATTCAGAAATGATAGATGAATCACATGGTTAGTAATTTGGAAAGAATTTTAGCAACAAAAAAATAATAATTACGGAAGTTACAATGGTCATTATTAATCAAAGAGTAACACTTGAAAATTTTGTTTTTTCCGTATTATTGAGTAGAATTCCTTTTTTAAACATACAAACTGATACCTCTTTCTGCTTTTTCATAAAATCTATAGGTGTTTGTGTATGTGAGTGAGAGACAGAGAGTGCTTCCAGTGATATAGTGTCTCAGCGAGAATACACTCTTATGAACAAGTCTGATTATTATGATTATTATTATTTTCAACATAATGCAAATCAAGGGAAGTAAAAGTGATAGGAAGGACTTAAATAAGACCGATTAATTAATAAGTAACATTGATTGGTCGTTAGAAAGTAATCAGATCTTCAGAGTGATCAACAAACTAGTAAATTTAATTCCCATTCCCAAGCAATCCAGAAAAATACGTATTTAACCTCTCAAACACTGAGCTTCCAAAACTTCAACTAAAAGCACTGTCCCTCGGACCAAAGTTCTGCACAAAACCATCAAAATCCAAAAACTTCAAACCCAAGTTCAGTTCGAAAGCTTGATAAACCAAACTAGCAAATTTGCTGACTCAGTCCACTTTGATAGGATACTGGATAGTCTCGCATGTCAGATAACTTTCGATTAGAATTGCGCACTAAGAGATCAACAATAGAATTTAATGAGTTATGAGATGAAGCTGTTTGCAATTTTTACTTTCATTCTTTTGCTTTCCAAGTGTGTAGCATTGAGCTTCAAGCTGTGAGCTTTGAAGTTTTATTTATTAGCGGTGGTGCCATTCTTTTTTTTAAGTAACTTCAACGCCCAACATCCTTTCATTACTGAGCTTACTACCGTCTAAATGAAGTTTAGCAGTGAGTCGGCAGGGGGGGTGAGCGAACTCCGGATCACGTGTAGTGTGGTTGGCGAGTAATTCTACCACTGGACCACTCACTGCTAAATTGTCTGCTATATATTTACAAGTAATTCTTATAAATTCATGCCTAATCATCATCATTTATTCAACATTTTAAATTATATCCACTCTCTTCTTGAATACGCCGTAGGAAGAAAGAAAAAGTATTTTTCTTCACTATTTTGTGGTTCGTTATCTTATTTAAGCAGAGTAGTAGTATTCGAGGATGTTACACCATTTTCTATCCTAAATCATATGAATATTTATTACCCCCAAAGGAATAATCAAAATTACCTCATAAATAACATCTTTCATATACAATTGATGCCATTATATATATATATGCGTGTGTGTGTGAATATATATAAAACTTTATTTAGAGTTAAAATATGGTAAAAAAAAAACAGAATAACATGTTTAGAACTCGAAGAAATTTTGAAGACATTCATATTTATTATTTATGCCGCTGATATTTTATTGAGAATTTCGTCTTTGTATCAAAATAGATTTAATCAAATGATCGAATCTGTTCAGTTTACAAGAAACCTGACAATAGAAACAGAATTCCATTGTTACTGTTTAACTAAGTGAAGAAACACTTGTATCCACTGTAGATTCAATACTGGACTTCAGAAGTCTATTTTGACAAAAAGAAAAGGAATGTCATCTTATGGCAGTTATTATTACTTATTTTCCAAAAGTATCCTTTAAGCCAGCGGTAGAATGCTCGCCAACCATACCTCACATGGTCCAGGATTTGATTCCCCATCGATGAACTCCTAAACCTTGTGCGTCGGTGGCACAGCGGTTAGGATTCTCGCCGACCATGCACATGGTCCGGGGTTCAATCCCCTGCCGGCGCACATCCGATATCAATGGTTGGCCTGCGAAATTTCGGCTACCTATATCACATGCTGAAAATGCCATACTTGTACCAAAAATACTGTGTGGTTTCAAGTTATAGTCAAAATTTAAAATTAAAATTAAAAGTGAGCTGTTAGCGATCCCGGTAAAAGAGGAAGATTCAAACTGAGACTAACAACCTCACTCTATAAGCGAGAATTACACCACTGTTATTAAAGCTTCAAAGCTTAAAGCTTAATATCGTGTGTTGTTCCCTTGGAAACACAGAGGGATAAAATAAGTTTTTAAAAAAATAAATGTGTCTACCATCCACGGATGGTAGCCTTCATCTACTTTAAGTTTCAAATAAATGTATTACTCTGTTTCAAACTCAAATTAAAGTCGTTTTCATTTCTACGCAATTTCTTTTTAAGAGAATTATTTTTATCGTGTCCCTTTTGAAGGAACGAACAATCAGAATGTCCCAAATTCAGAAGCATCAATAAGCATTTTATTTGGTAATGCTATCTATCATTTTATTATCATTATTATTATTATTACTTCTATTTTAACAGTTAAAAGAGGAGGAAAGTCTAAAAATTAGGTGTATGGATTACTATGATTATTATAACGACAATCATGTAAAGTTAAAATAATGAAAATATAGTTTTGAAAGAAAACGCATAAACAACTGTAGGAAAGAAAAATACTTCGAATCAGAAAACAACAGCAATTATCACTACTTCTACTAGGAGAGCTTATAATTTATGTTACTATTAAACCCACCAATCATATTGCATTTTTAAAATCCAATATCATATAAATTATTTGAAATAATTATGAATAAGATTTGTAGCTTAGGTGAAATTATTTTTATGTGTCAGTTGAGCTGGTTGATTTCCGACTGATAGCTGCTACCTTGATGTGGTGGTCGGGCTTGCATATCGCAATGACCCAACAAGCAACAGTGGCTGAAACTATTGTTCCTGCAGATCCTACTATACCAGGAAGGTTGTGAAGATAGCGATTAGACTAAAAGCAGCTACCGGCATAGTGTGAGAATTCTTTTACGCTGTGCTGGAAGTCTATGGGCGAAGTCGTACTGCTGGGGAACAGGGATGTAACAGCAGTAAGGTGTTTCCCTCAAATGATCAGCATGCCACCTATGCTGTTTCTCCACCCCGGAGCGAAGGAGTTAGAAAAGGTCGCTCCTTAAAGTTGTACATCCCGACTGACCCCACCTACGGTGGTCCGTAACCGGTGGTAAGTTTATTAATACGGAACCAATCAAAGAAACCAGTTGATACAGGTCGTGTGTGACCGGCCTCAAGCAGCTGTCCTCTGGTCTCTGCGGTTACGTAACACTAACCCTCTTTCCATTTCAGGTATCCGAAAAATCAGTCAAATTCCACTGTGTGAGCTGCCGGTAAGTAACAACCGCCCACATATAACCAAAAGCACACAACGCCTTGCTGAGCTGGTTGATTTAACTGTGAATCTTTCATTGTCCTCCTAGACAATATCTTCAATGCTGAATTCAGCATGATGTTCCATATATAAAAAAGTAAGAAAGAAATCCCCTTTCTTTTTGTTTGTTTCGAGTAAAACATTTGGGCTTCCAACTTGAGCTTTGAAATTTCAGTAGCGGTAATATTGATTTTACAAGGTAGGCTCGCAGCCTCACAGCCAACCTTTCGTCTTCTTTTCAGGATTACTATGGGATAGCAAACTCGGAGAGGTTTAGGAGTATGCATCCTACTGGAATTAAACACGGAGTCCTTGAGTGGCTGACTAGTATTCTACCACTGAGCCGCCGATGCTTATATTCTCTATTATCTACTGACAATAATACTCGCGATAATAATGATGAGTTGATCCGTTGCTATACTGTTCACCCTTTAAAACTGAATGCATTGGAAGAATACACATTGATTTCATGTATAAAGGGATAGATAGGACAAAAATCCAAGTTAAATATTGCCATATGGTGGAACAGAACAGTCAGCTGCCTACGAGTTAAAAAAAATGAGAAAATAATATGCATACGTAGATCTTTCTTTTTATCAGATAGGCGACTTCCCCCACAGAAATATGTTTTCCATAATCTCAACTTAGTCTAGTCTGTACTTAAGACACGACACAGTAAAACGAAAACGCTTCCATGAAAATACGCATAGATTATTTTTATTATTTTCATTTGACAACTAAGTAGTATAAAGCTTTCAAAGCCTTAGAGAATGTTATATAACGAAAACTTAGTTATAACATTATTAATCGAAGTGTAAGTGAAACAATTTTCTGCCAACTATTTTTTTACGATGAAATTTAGAAGAACAGGTGATAAAAACAATATGCAAAAAAACACAACAACTCTGTGAAAATATCAAGAAATTATACAGAGACTTGACAAGCTTATGTGATTCAAATGCTTAAATGATATCACTAGGCAAGAAACATCCAAACAGACATGAAAATTAGAGCAAATAGTTTAGCGAAGAGAATCCTTTTTGGGAGAATTCATTCAAGTATTGCTTTCTGTAGGAATTTTGCTTGATTGGTTGGAGGCTTTCACCTTGAACTAACATCAATTGGCGAGCCATTGGAAAACCACCTGGGAGTACTGGACAGCTGTTTCCTCAGTCTAGTTTGGGACTCTTCGGTAATACTCACTTGCCACCGGGGTTCGAACCCAGGACCTTAAGGTCACAAGGCGAGCTAGATTGTAGACCATTAAGCCACTGGGAACTGCTCGATCTAATGACCAGACCATGAATTTAAACTTCTTCCAATTCCTGACATAGCGCGACCACTTCTCAATGTCTTCTTCGATGAATTACTACCTCATCTTCAAACTGCTGTACCCTAGTGGTCACGGCTTCCTACTAGAACTGCAGGTCACAGCCTTCAGCTGCACAGCCAAGTGAGTGAATTCACCACTGAGGTGTTTCCTTGCTAAAACCTAATACTAAGTGATTGAGATAAGTAATTGTTTACCATTCACATCCACCAGTAGTGCTTTTTAGTCAGACTGAAGCGGTTTAAATGCCCGAGGGCTGTTTTGCTTTTTCGGGGATAAGTTTATCTGCAGTGTACTCGGTTTAATCCAGCTCAGAAAGTTGAATTCGGATTAGCTACTTGGGTGAAGTGGTCTCTGCGATAAACTGTTTGTTCTGGTTAAATAATGATTCAAGCAACTTTTAGAAACACACACGTTTTTTCGGTGAATTAAAAGTTCACACAAAAGTAAACAAAAAAATATCCCGAAAAATATGACTAAATTTCACACGATTATCAGAATATCCCAAAACGAAAGTGAGGTAAGGGCGCAACTGAAATGCAGAAACAGTAAATTTTAAATGGTGGGATTGATAAATTATTTAACACAGTACTTTTTAAGCCAGGACCTCAGTTAGCTACCCCTAAGACTTTAAAATAATGATACTCTGTTTTGATGAAAGCACTGAAAGCAGACCGATATATATGTATATTCTTTGTCAGTTTTTCTGCCAACACAGAAAAGGACCATAAAGACAAGAAGCTCACAACTAAACGACGTCCTTGGTGCCCATATTACACTGCATATATCTGCACAACATATGAGATTGAGTTAAGGCAACTTTGATCAACCTGAGTTTCAAACTTTTAAATGATACATCTTCTATAAATGGTTTTTGCCTGCATCACTTAGTCTTTTTGAGGTACTTTTCATATCGGTGACAAAATATAATTTGTACTGACGTTAGATTTCACGAAAAATCAATTATAGAACCATTGAGAATTAAAAGGTGCTGAAATGCTATTCCAAACTAGCTTAGGACTCTTCAGCCGTGTACATGTCCATAACCTCAATGGGGATAGGACTTCAGAATATCAGCAGATGTGGCGATCCTGTGGAACATCCAGCCACTGAGAGGAAGTCCAGTGGTCAATGAATCCCAGCTTCCATCAATCCATTATATATATATATATATATATAAACTCGTATGAAGCTATTGTCAGCAGTATCTGTCTCACATACGACTTAGTGGATCAAACTGCTGACGACTGCGAATTATGCCTCCACGAAATCTACCCTGTAATGAAAGTTGATAACAATCAGATTTATACAGACTAACAAATGAATATTGAGTTAGTTAAACAAAGGCAGAGAAATACAAGGTTTGTTCATTTGATCAGTTTCTCTATTTCCAATTATTAATTAGTATTACTATCATCAATCATTTTATGTCCCAGTTAAAAATTATATCTTTCATTACTCAATAAAAGGTAATGATAAAATTATTAGTAGAAATGAACTTATCCTACTTTAACTTCTTTATTACAGTGATGACAAAATTGTATCTTTTTACAGTTCAAATTGAATGAATTCCCTTCTCATTACAAAAAAAAACCCAATAAACTGTGCATAAATACAGGAGGTGTAATGAATAGAAAAATATAACGAAAATTTTGAATAGTGCTATTGTTCCCTATGTAGATTTTGTTTTAGCTTCTTGGATTTCGTTAAAAAAAATTATTAAACACGAAAATGAGTATTGCATAAGAACTGTGTTCTGCTTTTTTATTCTGAATTTATTCTTTGGCTAACAATAATTCAAGTTTTGGTTTGTAGGGATTTGATTGATTGGTTACAGGACTTCAGCATGAGCTCACATCAGTTAGAGAACCATTGGAAAACCAACTAGGAGTACTGGACAGCTGTTGTGTCCTAGTGTGTGACCCTTCGGTGCCACGCACTCACCACCAGGGTTCGAACCCAGGACCTTCAGGTTATAAGGCAAGCTCGTAGACCATTAAGCCAATGGGAACTTCCCGATCCAATAACCTATAAATTCCAACTTCTGCCAATTCATGACATAGCGCGACCGCTAGCCAATGTCTTCGGCGAGTATTTTTTCTCACATCCGACCTGCTATTTCTATTTCAATTTATGTGCTACGTTCTACTGTGCATTCGTCATTCAGCAGTAGAATGTTCGACAACTGTACACGTGGTTTGGGGTTCGATCGTCGGCAGACGCACTCCTTAACTTCGCTTGGCCTGTAGTAAGCGCGGCAATGGTGGGTGGTTGGGTGTAAGAATAGCAAACTCACCCTACAAAAAAGAGTAACACCAATGCTACGGTAAGCGCAAAGGTAAAGCTTGAAGCCCTATGCTCCACTGAGAGCGCAAAGCAATAAAGAAAATACTACATTTTACTAACAATGTACTATGTCAAACTAATATCTTTAGTAGATTAACCGTAAATCGGAAATATACCATGTTACAAAATTTATATATATGCTAGCTTGATCAAAGGCTTTTCCGAATGTTTTTTCTGTATTATCTAGAAAGGAGTAAAGTAACGAAAATGTGCAAATCTTCATGTTTCGGTACGATAAATGTATAAATCGCACAAAAGTTAACTTAGCAATGTACACATACATGTAAGCGCACCTCATGTCGCACATATGTTGACAAAACATGTTTGTTAGGCGGCGGCTAGAGGTGGGGTAGATTATTTACATCGCCCTACGTTTAACACCCTGCCTTTCTACCTAAAACTATTTAGACTCCAAACACATGTGAGATGGCCGTTATGAAATTTTAATCCTTTCTAAACCTAGCGTCTAAAATTATATCTGAAGAATGTTTTTCAAAATTTTTCTGAAATTAAAATGGATTTCTTGAAGGCAAAGTGGGTTGTACAGGATGTAATTTCATGAGAGAAATCCGCTTACTCTGTATGTCACATCAAAGTTGTTCTTGACGCGTCAGTATTATGCACCGACAGAAGAAATTCAAAAATTAGAAAAGCCTACAAGTTGTTTTCTACAATAACAAACATGTTTACTTTGTCAGAAAACGATTAGTTTCCAATAGTTAGTTTGTAGGTATTTGATTTGTCTTCAACTTGGTCGTGAATTGACGCCAGTTAGAAAAAGAAATCAAATTCCTACAAAATAACTATGGAGAATTAATGGAATGTTCACTTATGACTGCTACAGGTTGAAGTTGTCTGAAGTTCCAGTGAGATGTGATCAGTATTGTCCACCAGGTCATTTCTGAGGAAAAATACTAGCTGATAACGTCGTCTGACTTTCACCTTAAAGTGGCAAACTGACAGAATTTATAATCGATGAACCAGTGGATTTCCGGCAAAGTGACTGTTCCATGGTCAACGGGCTCGGCCCGATAACTTGTGGTTCCTCGGTTCTATCCCTCGTGGAGTTGTGTGCGCCTATTGCTGAAGGGTCCCAAACTAGAAGAATTAGATAACTGAAAATGTAATTCTAAAACACCACATTACCAAAACTGCCATGCTTAATAAAACAAGGCATTTCAAAGTAACGCCAAATATCGACTAAACATGACTGCATTCTAAGTTAAAGAAAATATAAATGCCGTTGAACATTAACATAATATGGTAAAGTTAACACCAAAATGTCCAGAAAGAAAATGAGAGCTTCTCAGCTAAATAATCCAGGTCAGAGGACACAAATACGCTAATATAAAGATTATCTTTATAATAGAAACTGATTAGAAAGTCAAAAGAAAAGGTTGGAAGCAAAGAAGGCATAGTAAATGGGAATAACGCCAGCATGAGAATTCGTGACCGATGGAATCTACCAGATGGGGTGTGAGGATAATTACTTGCCGATAACATTGGTTGGTGGACACGCCAAACATCGCAAATTTACAGAAGTCAGAATTCACGGGTCATTGAATACCGATTCATGTAGCTGGATGTTGAATGAGCTTCGTCTAGTAACCTGAAAATTCCGGAATCGATCACTTGTGGGGCGCTGGGTGTGTACTCCCGAAACAGCTGTCCGTCCAGTACTCTCTAGTTTTCAATGGTTATCTAACTGGTATCAGTCTGTGATCAAAGGCAAAATAACGCTGGAACGAATGTGTGCTAAGCATACCATTTAAACAGCTCTAATTTCAATATATATATATATATATATATTTACCCTTCAGTAATTTTAATGAACGCGTCTATATCCCATCAAGTACTAATAAGTCACAACAACAACCAGAACAACAATCAAAAAGAAAACTATTTTAAATTCAATCATTTGGAAAATAAGCACAATGAATTGTAAAAATTTACGTTTGAATAATTTATCTGTACTGAAAAAGGCAGCTTTATTAAAACGGTTTTATTGTAAAAATTTTGTGTATTGTTTTCTTCCTTGAGAAAAAATAAAGGATAAATGTGGAAGCCAGGAATAGGAATTTCTGCATATTTTTTTGGCGATAACTATTCAGAAGTGTTACAGCCAGTTAATTTACCCTAGTAACTGGCTAGAGCATTTGTTATTTAACGATGATCGAGTAGAATATTTCGACTTTTCAAAACGAAGAAACCATTTGTCAGCTGATTGATAGTTTGTTTGAGTATTTATGGAAGTTTTAGGCGATAAAAAAGTCGTTTTATGAAATATTTCTCCAATCTTTACTCATTTTCTTCTTCTTCTCTTGCTGTGTACCAATTTTTTGAGGGTTAATGTCTGTGGTCAACGATAGCATCAAACCCTTTATAATATTTGTACGTTATTAGACATGAAGGTGCTGAGGTCCACCCCTGATGGGGTCAGAGATGTGTACTGTTGAATAGTCTCAGACTAGGAAGAAACTCTCTTCCAGTAATATCTGTTGGTTTTCAGTGGTTCTCTAGGTGATATAAATCCGTGGTCAAACTCGAAAAGTATATTTATATATATTTTCTATTAAATTTCTCCACTATACTGTATACTAGATATGACTAATAAAATAAGCGAAGATCTACAGCTTATTTATACATTAATTGAAAGAAATACAATACCTGGTATCTTAACAACTACAAAACAAGAAATCATAGGAGTACAAAACAAACGGATTTCCTAAAAACCTGAGTATCAAGAAATAAAATAGCTGTTATATAGTAGCAATTAATTGTAAGTGAAATCTAACATAAAATAAACGTATCTTAATTTTGGTTATACTGTGAGATTATTTTGTAGGATTTAGTTGCATTCACACAGCCCATGTAATGCCTATTCATTTCAATTACTGTAATACTGCTAATGACTGTTATATACTGATTCAGTTAAAGTAACTAATAATAAAATCAAGCTGAACTTCTAAGTCCTAATTTCTTTATGCAATGCTTTGGATAAAGTGGATACCACAGTATTACAGTGTCACTTTCGATTTCTTTGCATTTCAGTGTGAAACACTGAAGTTTTAAAAGTATTAGTGTTGTGTTTTCAGGAGATGAAATTGCTAGCCTCATTTTTAAATCTTCCTTCTTCTTGGGCTCATTATCAACCAGTAAAACTAGAAGAGGGTCAAAAGAGCATAGACCAAGCGTCCTACCTTGACATTCAGCGTGCCTGGAGAGCGCTATGTCACTGAACTAACGACGCACCCAATTATTATTAGAGCAAGGAGAATGAAAATAACATACAACTCTATTAATATATAGGCGTAAAACTTGGGCACTGTGGTAGTAAGTAATTCCATATAAGTTTGTTTATTAGATGTTTCACTATGTGATACTACAAGAGCACCAACTTAATTATTCGAATCTATTCCTCGAAAGTTTCATCCAAGGATTTCGGCAACATTATTGTACAGTAAACCTTTTTACACATTTAAAGAGTTAACTTTTCCAACATCTTTCCAGTGATTAGTTAAGCTATAAGAGTTTCCTTAAGATCTCGGTAAAAAAAATCAGACTAGGTGTAAGAAACTTCCTTGTGAAATTCCTTGAACAATTTACACCAGAATACGAGGTTTGCAGTGTTGTAACAATCAAATATCTGGGGTGAGGATATTTTCGAATTTCGTAATTTTTCTAGATTAAAATAAATGAAGTGTTCAATAGGTTTCAGGTCTTCTACTATTTAATAAACAAAAGATCAACTGGACTGGTATTAATATTATAATGAAAACCTTATTGTTAATAAATTCTCTTCCTATAATCAAATTACTGAGCTGAGAATAATATGCACATATTATTATCTGATATTCATTTATGGTTTTTATTCCTTTGCGTTCCGAGTGGAACATAGGGCTTCAAGCTTTTAAGTTTCAGTAACCGTGGTGTTGACATTTTTAATTGGTGAGATTGCTAGACTCACACCCAATATATTCCTTCTGTACAGGACTTACAACCGGCTAAGAGCGGTTTACAAGTTCATCGGCTGGGGGTCAAACCGCCAACCACGTGAGCGATTGGCAAGTTCTCTACTCCTGAACCGAGGACGCAGATATATTATCTACTATACATTTATTAATAGTCACTTCTGTGCGAAGACTATGCGTTAACAAATGTTTTCGTATTTCAAAGATACTACGGCCAGAAAAGTGCGTCGGTATCACAGTGGTTAGGACGCTCACCAACCATGCACATGGTCCGGGGTTCAATGCCAGTCCAACCTACTCCTTTACCTCTCTAACTCAGTAATAAAAAGCTGGTAAAGAGAAAAGGTCGGGTATGAAGCTAGCAACCCCATCCTGTAAAAATTAACACTGCTACAGAAACTTCAAGCCTCTAGCTTGAAGCCCTATATTCTATTGGGAAAGTGATGGAATAAAAAAATAACACTAAACTTAATATCAAATGAATTAAGGGAATGCGAAGGAGTGAAAAAACGTCCTAAAAAAGATGATGAATGCCATAAATTAGTTTTACTAGAAAAATAAGAAGATAAACAAATCAATGCATATCTACTGTTGACAATGGCAACAATCAATTTCATATTTAAACTAAATATTTTCAGCTGAAGGATAGGAAATCACTGATCTGCCTAACTCCTAATTTCTCTTTATTAAATCAATGAAAAACCAATGTAAATAAATCTTTTATAAAAACTCTGATTAATTTCTGACCAAAAATAGGTCCTCAAACATCAGGCGACAAGCTAAATGCAGACATATTTATAAAAATTATATTTAATATATGTGTATAACTCGGACACTGTGGTAATATTTAATTCCATGTTAATTTGTTTATTAGATATATCAAACAGTGGGGTGAAACAGTATTATTTACTGAATGACAAGGTTTTGAACACAATTTATTGTTCATAATCATTTCATCAATTATAATCACATGACTTCGAAACTTCAGTTTAATCATTTTCTTTATTCTTTCCTATTTGTCATGGAGATGGTAGAATTCTCCAGATATCTGGGATAGGTATGAATCATTCCTACTACACGTGTTTTCAGTTGATTAGATAAATAAAGCTTCTATTGTCAATCAGACTAGAAGAGCATAAAAACCTAACAAAATCTAGATTAGCTGACCCTGACAAGATAAGAAATCTTGCGAATAGTTCAGCTATACCACTCACTACATACAATTACACACAACCATACTATAGGATTGGATAAGATGACAGTTTTAAAATCTAATGTAACAAGCTGGAGGGAGAGATTGATAGTGAAAGCTATATGTATCGAATCGCCTGAAAATACATATATAATAGAAATGATTCAACACCTGTCCATGCGGACATCTGGATAATTCTACCATCTCTACGACGAATAGGAAGAAATAGAGAGAAGTATAAGACGAAAATTCCGAAGTTGTGTATTTATAACTGATAGGATTATGAACATTAAATTCTGTTCGAAACCTTGTCATCCAGTAAATAATACTGTTTCACTGACTGTGCAATATATCTAATAGACTAATTAACATAGAGAAATTATATTTGTATATGCCTCAGCAAAACTGAAATAAATACTTCCAATGTTTCATTAGGCAAACTGATATGAGCTTCCTCAGAGAAACGAACAAATTATATATATATGTATATATATATACATGCCTTTGATTAATTTCCCTTAGGAACTTCGGACCAGTTTGCCTAACGAAACGTTGGAATTACTTATATCAATTTCGCTGAGATTCCTAGACTAGCCACTTCAAATTGTATCTATCAATTCAACTGCGCTTGTGGAGCGAGTTATATCGGCCGTTGCTCTAGGAACTTGATTTTTCATGCTCGAGAACATATCCCACTATGGTTAACTAAAAGTGTAGTTAAAACTATTAACAGTTCGATATTGGACCATCTGGTGCAAACCGGTCACAAAGCCAGCGTGGAAGAATCCTTCTCTATAATATACAGGGTGCCTAACATATTACCAAAATCATCGTAGCACCACATGATCCAAACAGCAGAGGCTTTTGCAATTAGCCTCAAACAACCAGTGCTCTGTGTTCAAAAGAAACAAGTCCAGGCCTTACTACTGCCCTGGCCCTCAGTAGAAACTATAAACTGATGAATCTGTTATATTATCTTTCCTAATTCTTCTGACATTCAGCTTATTTTATGTTGATGCTATTCAGTTGTAATCTATCAATATTATTGATTCGATGTTATTTAAACAACATTAATGTCGTTCATAACACTAATTCATTCATTCACTATAATGTATATATAATTGTAGAGCTTGGTGATAAATTTATCGGAAAGAGTACTCTTTTTTCAGTATCCATTCTTTTGAAAATTTTAATGGGCATTTCTAATCAGTTAAAATCTTGTTTGTCCAAAACTGATTATTACATCAAAATGTTGTATAAGAAAGTAGAACTGAAGGTTATTCAGACATGCATATGAATAAATATGTCCAAATACTGGTTCACTCATAATTCTATCTACGTTTCTTTTTTGAATGACTTAGCGACATGTCGTTTACTGTCAGTCAAGAAAGTGGTTGAAATTGCTTTTTGCGGCTTTTTTCAAAACAAAACAAAAAAATCAAATTTACTATTATAATTTTCAGTCACAGTTATTCATCACATAGGCTAAATTTGCATTCGTTCACATATGTAAGAATACAGAAGTAAGCAGTTTCCACATTACATTATATATTCACATAAATGCCTAGACAAACATAGGCATTGAAGGAAGCTAGAAATAATCAGAAACACATTTAATCCTGTCCAGCTATATATATATATATATATATATATATTCATATGTTAAGACATCAATCTATAGCCTATACACACAGATTTACAATGAAGCTTTAGAGAACAGGATGCATTCTGTGCGGACTTTTGAATAGAAAAAAAAGAAGAGAACTACACAAAAAGAAAATGCTTGTTACATCATTAGCTGACAGCAACAAAATACACATAGTCTAATGATAGACAGGTGTATGCCTATACACATCTTACATTCATTCCCTTTACTACTATTGGAAGCCAATTATGTGTGTAGGTGTACAGCATTATGCCTATATACACTAATAAGACGGTGGATATATAAAATAAAAACTCTAATCATTTATGTATTTTCAAGAAATACTGAAAGGGTAATTTTTATAAGAGATAGATTGAAGTATATTTTTTTTAAAAAGAAAAGATTTACGCAGAGAATTACTGGCGAGTGTAAGAATATGAAACGATACCAAGTGGTTTAATTATACGTACATTAATACACATAATATCCACTAATCTATGTACATTCGATTTACAATATACTGGCAGGTCGTTTAATGTAGCCAGCTTAGTTAAACTCGGCTAAACAGAAAGTATACTAAGTAAAATATACTAAGGAGATAAGAGAAATTTTAAGGAAATGAGAAAATTAAACTGAACGAATCGTAATACATATAAGACTATAAAATACGTTGTGTAAAGCATTTCAGTGTTGATTTTTTCATGAACGAGCATTGATTGGAGAGATAACTGAAAATCAGGAAGTACTAGACAGCTGTTTCTTCTTACTTTGGAACTCTTTAGCAGTTTACACCTATCAGGGATCAAGACTAAGACCTCTGGGTTTCGAGGCTAGCTTATTAACTATCCAGATACTTGAGTAGGAATTCAGTGACTTATGAATAATAAACTTTTCAGTACTTCGACAGGTGTGTTGGCTCATGAAGAAATCTACACTAAAATTAATCCTTTTCCGCCAAAATCCCATGTGGTAAACACCAATCTTTTTTTCAGAGTAAAATCAATCAATCAATCTGCGACTCGTTGTCGATTACTGGATGGATGCAAATCAAGTGTAGTGGCCAGTGAGATTCACCATTTCAAGGTGAAGTAGATGCTGATCAATGACAGTAGTTGGTGACAGCCTTATCTCATGAAATGACAGAATTACAATTCAGGGGGTTATTTAATTCTGAGTCAAGTGGCTGAATATTAAACAAGGTGGCTTTATAGCTTGAAGGCTTCGTATTCGATCCCTGGTGGTGTTATGATTGAGAAATATCGAAGATTTCCAAAGAAGGATGAAATAGCCGTCCAATGTTTTAGGTTTCTCAACAATTCTGTAGCAGACACGGGTTCATAACCTACGTTTGAGCTATTGCGAACCCCTTAAAAAAGTCATAATCTAAACGTCAAGTGTTACTTATAAAAGCAGCAATATCTAGTCAATTGAAGCTGTCATTCATTTTATGCGGATGAAATTTTCCACAATAGATAACAAGGTTACAACTTACGTTTCGTTGTGAAAGTAATTAAGTATTAGTGGCTACTAACAAAATATGTGCGTCGGTAGCACAACGGTAGAACGTTCGCCAACCACGCATGTGGTTCAGGGTTTGATCTCCGTCCGAAACACTCTTTTACCTCGCTAAGCCAGTGATGAAACTAGCAAAGAGGGAAGGTTAGGCATGAGGCTAGCAACCTCACCCCGTAAAAATAAATACTACTGCTTCCGAAACTTCAAAGCTGTATCTCGAAGCCCTATGTCCCACTGGGAACGAAAAGGAATAAAAAAAGTATGAAACAGTTGTCTCACCCTTTTTCACAATGCGTCAGTTGGATATCAAACACTCTGTGGAACAGAGTGCGGCTTTGGCAGAAATACCACATAGGAAATATGATGTAATCATCTTTACTTGGTGAATGAAGTGAACTTTGTTTTTCGTCAAGTGAAGCCATATAAAAAATTGACTATAAGTCAGGGACATTTTCATAAGTCAAAATGTACGAAAAGGATAGAACCATGCCACACCCTAATTATACAGTTACTGAGTATTTTGTTTGCTTCAAAGTATACATCTGCATATGTACAAGAAATCTTTGGTATAGTTTCACCTGCTTTTGAATACAAAATAAACGAAGTATGCACTTCCGGTGTTATATCCATTTGCAGAAGGTTGTAATAAATAGTAGTTAAGTGATAATCTCAGGTAAACCATTGACGGTTCAGTGACAGAATGCCCGCCGACTACACCATACATGCTCCGGTAGCGGTTCCCTGGTGACGCAATCCTAAAGCTTGCCAAGACGCTAATAAATCCGGGAAAGAGGGTAGAAAGGTTAGGTGTGAGACTAGTAAAGCTACTCCGTAGGAAAACAAGTCCATCACTACTGAGACTTCAAAGCTTGCAGTCGCATGTTCTACTCGGAACGTAAGGAATAGAAAAAAGCAATCATAAAACAATATGATAAGTATTTCAAATCAATTTTTGTATTATTATTCTTAAGTTATACGAAAGAAAAACCCAACTCTTTACAAGGAATACCGCAGATTTAAATGTTAGTATTATCTTACAGATGTTACTCTGTGCACATAAATAAAAAGAATGGTAGGAAAAATGTCAGTATGCTTTGTTTTAAATTCTAAACAGTAAAAGACTACAGGAAGCCGTTTAGGGGGAAAATAGCTTGATAAAATTTATGTTAAATAAAGTTTCACACTGTGAAAGTAGACCGAAATGTACGTAGTATCAAAACAGATAGGATTGTCTAACCTGAATAATGAAGATAGACCTTATAATAAAGCGATTCAAGGATATTAATCTATTGTCTTTCTTCTTGAATAAACAGTGCAGTTCTTCTACATGGGTCAGAAACTTGGCACATCACGAAAAGCATTTTCAACAGGCTACTGCAGGCTTTATTCAGCAGCTGCCTTCGCTGACTACATACTCAATATCAAATGGACCGCTAGCCAGGCAACCAAGAGCCGATCACTCAACAGATATTTAAGAGAAAATAGATGTGGAGAAAGCCTTCGGATGATATCGCGTGCCAAGTAATGCCTCGAGTGGAAACCCAATGGGAAATGGCAAGTGTTCCATCCCAAAGTGAAATGGAGGAGACAGTATCGCGAGGAGAAGAGGAGAGATTATGAGCGACGGTGGACCCAGCTGAAGAGGATACCACAAAATAGAACAAAGTGGAGATGTGTTGCTGAAGCCCTATGTTCCAATAGGAACCCAAAGGAACAATAACATAATAAAAATACTGTAAATGAACAATGTAATGCGTTAATTTAAGAAAAGTTTCTTAATGATTACCAGCATACATTTAGGGGGTAGTAAGTTTCTTTTAATTGTATCCAGATACTGTGCAAAGTAAAATTAGTAACTAACTGTACTGTTCCTACGAGATATTTTTATGAGACATAGTGGAGACAGTGCTGATCCTGTCAACTGAGAATTTGTACGTACACTAGTAAGATACCATTGTGGTATGTGTGTGTGTGTGCGAATAGTATCAAAACTAAAGATATTCCCCGTAAATTCATTAATTCCTGCTTTCATTGTATGAAGACAGCTTGTTCGAATTTTACAAATGCTGTGTGTAAAAAAGATCTTCAATGAACCTGTTCGGATATTTAAAAACAAACCTGAAATTTTATAAACACTATAATTGCTGTGTGCGTGGGTGGTTAAGTAGGCAGAATGCTCACCAACCATCCACGTGGTTCCGAGTTCAATCCCCAGCTAACGCACTTTGAAATCGCGCCTAGCCGGTAGTCAGCTCAGTAAAAAATGAAATGTTGGACTTGAGGCTAGTAAAGCCTCTCCCGCCTCCGCCCGTTCAAAAAAGAATAACAAAACTGCTACTGAAATTTCAAAGCATAAAGCTCCATGTTCAACTCGGAAAGTATAGGAATAAAATAAAAATAATGATCGCACTAAATAAGATTTTGTCTAACACGAAATGTTAATTAAGTTTTAATAGTGAATTAGTTTTTTTTAATTACTTAAATGCATGAACTTTAATGTTTATTTGCTTGTTCGTTATTTTCGCTTATGATCTTTCCTTTTCAGCACTTCTTCTTTTCAGCTGTTAGATTTATTCACGAACCAGAATCAAGTAGAGAGATTATTGATAACCAGCTGTTTCGTCCTATTTTGGGACTGTTTAGCAGTGTGCACCCATGACCCCATGATGGGTCGAATCCGGAACCTTCAGGTTATGAGACCAAGAGTGTTGACGGATTCAGCCACTTGAGCAGGAATGAATGAATATTTTATTTTTAAAAGATGAGTCGTGTATGTTTATATTTATAAATGGTGAATAAATTTCATTCCATTGGGTAATATCATGTTGTATTAGTTTCCTCCTGTTTTCTATTGGTACACTTTACATAAAAAGGTGAAGATTTTAGACTCACAGCATGCTAATAATTATACGCTAATCTAAGCTCTTCAAAAATCTCTAGAACACAACGTTTTGTAAGCTGATTATGTGCCTGATAACCTTATAGTAGATTAAGATAAACACTGAAGAAGATGAATGTACCTTTTTTGAACATATAACTTCAGTTCGTTCTTAGCCATCCCTATAGATTTAGCTATGACTAGGAGATATAATTGCATAGTTGTAGACAAATTGTTTCACACTTGACAGGCAGTCGATAATGCCTTTCATTATTCATTTTCATCTAGGTTACTTTATACCATTATTATTATTTATCATCCCTTGGATTAACACTCAGCTTATGTTGGCTATAGTTCACTATATTTTATCTTAATGGTTTTTATTTGTCATCTTTTGTACTATTAAAGTTACACCATGATGAATAAATACATCTTGATGCAAGCATGGTATTAGCATACACCAAAGTGAAATAGAAAAAGAAACAGTATTTCTTATTTAGTTATAGAAATAATTATGCCTTAACTAATGTTTATCAATGGGAGAAGTTAAGATTATATTTACTAATTTTAAAGTTTGTCAGTACTTATAATAATAATAGTAATAATGCTGTTAGCCAATGAAGTTAAAGTTAACGCATGTTTTAAACACTTTATGTAAAAGTGAGCAATAGACGATTTCTTTTGAATCAGCGACGGATATACCTTCAAGAGTCGCTTTACAGGAGTTTGAATGGTTCCAAGGTAAGTCAGGAATTCACATTACTTAGAAAAAATTGATAACCAAGAAGTATTCAACAGCTGCCTCGTTTTAATTTAGAACTTTTTAGTAGCAGGCATCAACGACCGCACCAAAATAAAACCTAGAACTTTCATATTACGAGATGAGCCTATCGATTATTCAGACATTGAAAGGGAATCCAATGACCTCCCCATGAATTCTAACTTCTTTCAATTTCTGATTTCTATCGCACGACTGCTCGCTAATTTTATTGGTGAGTGTATGTCCTCACATTTGACTCGGTGATAGCGCCGAGGGCGATATGAAGACGATCGTATGGTGAAGAAATGAAGGCTAATGGGCAATTTTAGAGCCAGCTGAAATAGAGACTGTAGAGATGGTGAAACGGACTTATACGCTTCTTGGAACCCAGAGGAATAATAATAATACAATAATAGCACAATATACAAAACTAAAGACAAATATTAGATTTTTCAGACAAAAACACGTTAGTACTACGCACCCACCGGGGTTCGAACCCAGGATCTTCTGGTTACAAGGCGAGCTCGTAGACCATTGTTTACTGAGAGAGAGAGAGACAGTGACAGATTATGTTTCATCCATTTGTGCATAACTCATTGAATATAGTCTAACTCGCAATTGTTGTTACAACAACCTAATTAAAGGTAGTGTATTGACTCACTCATGTCTTCATTGGTTTCCCAAATATTAAAAGCAGTCAAAAAGAAACCTAATGTCTAGCCGCAAATATTTCTCTCGGTGCTTCCAATGAAACCAGATCGTTCAGTGATACTCCAATGTTAGTTTAAATCCTTAGTAGAAAGCGAATGACCTTAACGGACCAAAGAACTAAGCTGTCCAATGAAGTGAATCAAACCAATCACGATTACGACAATGGATGTGAATAATTGAGTAGAAAGGGATCGCCTTAGAAATAGTCAGTCTGAAGGTAACTAGAAACTCATAGTAAGTCTAGAATTCAACCGACAGTCTAACGTACACTCCAAAAATTTAACGTGCAGAAAATATGCCTTTTCTTTTAGATCAGAATTCAAGAAGATTGAAGTAGCCATGATCACTTCGTAATCCAGTAGCAAACAGTTTAGTGTTCACGTTGTCTGTATACAAACTCTAGTATGCACCACCAAGGAAAGAGAAATGTGCGAAGATAAAGGCTTTTAATTATATATATATATAAACCAATGGGAACTGCCTGATCCAGTGGCCAGCCCACGAATTCTAACTTCTGCCAATTCATGACATAGCGTGACCGCTAGCAAATGTCATCGGCAAGTATTTGTCTTCACACCCGACTTGCGTACCTAGTAGAACACAGGCAATTTCATCTTTTAAGAAGTGAAGTTACCAGTCTCGCTACCAACCCTCTCTCTTCACCGTATTTAATACCAGCTAAGTGGAGTTTAAGCGTACACCAGACACTGTTCGAAATCCGAACTACATGAGTGGAGGGGGACATCATGTCATTGAGCCACTGAATCACTTTATATATATATATATATTCCAGTGCAGTATCTTACTCACGTGTCCTCACTACATTTCCAGCCAATCTCAATTATTAATTCACTCTTATATAATCAACAGCTATCATTAAATCACTATTTTACATTTTCGTATCTGCCTTAATTACTTAGTACTTGTGAACAGATATTCTGCCTTATAAAATGTCAGAAGGAACAATTAAAACCATCAGCGAAACTGGTACATACCTCCCCCCCCCGGAAAACACAAGGAATTACAGGGTATATTAGGCGGGAGAGAGAAAGAGAGGAATTTCATTTCTCTACTTCAGTCAATTGTATCTTTTACACACCGCCTTGTATATATATATACATATATATATATATATATACATAAAAGGCTAGCCTATCAATTTCCAGCCGTTATCTTTACAACATTATTAAAACATATAAGTATATGTTAGGAAGACTAATAAAAATCTTTAGAAGCATGCATACGCAGTTTAGAGCATCAAATATTCTCTTTAAGGTGTACAATGTAATATTCTTTTTTTTACTGGTTTCAGAAGTAAATATAGAACAGACAGACTGTGTAATAGTGTATATGCTTATTTGAATATCCAAGAGTATATCTGCCTTGAAGTTTTTCTATTCAAGTCTGTATGAATGCCTATCAGTACGCGTATATATATATATATATTGCATACACTATATATTTGACAATGCAGTATTTCTAACTACACTAAACTATCTATAACCACCTAAATGTATACGCATTAACACACAAAAAATACGGCATAAAAAGAAGACATTTCACTTGTTGTTACTTATTTTAAAAGTAAATTAAACATAAGAATAATGACACAATATTTAACTACATCTTCGTAGAAAAGGAATTGTTTTTTTTGTAACTATATATTGTAGTATACTTCCCAAAATTCCATTTAACATTATAAAGATCATACTGATGACACGAGAAAGAAAAGAAAGAGCAATTATTAGGTGATATTTTAATCCTGCTTTATCAAATTTTATTATTTTATTTTATTCTATTACGTTTCTAATGGGAAAGAGCTTCAATCTGGGAGCTCTGAAGTTTCAGTAGCAATGGTGTTTATTTTGCTAGCCTCAAGCCTACTGATCTTACTACCGGCTCAGTGAGGTTTAGGAGTGCATTGGACGGGGATCGAAGCCCAGGCCAATGGCTGAATGGTCTACGAGATAGCCTCACAACCTGAAGGTTCTGGGTTTGAGCCGCGATCAGTGTAGAGTCCCAAAATTAGAACAAAACGGCTTTACCCAATACATACAGTTAACTAAAAAACCTATGGCTCGTAGAATATATACTCATTGGATTATTTCAACTCGTATATGATTCAGTGGTAGAATAATCGCCCAACACGCTACATGTGGTGTAGGGTTTGATCCTCGGCCGACGAACACCAGGACTTTGCTTATCCGGTAGTAAGTACAGTAAAGAGGGAAGGTTTAGCTTCAGGCTAGCAACCTCACCCCGTATAAAAATAAATACAACTGCTACTGAAACTTCGAAGCTCAAGCCTGAAGCCCTATTTTCTAATGGGAACGTAAACGATTTAAATAATAAAATAATAATGTATACGGGAAAAAATGAATTATTAGATATCCCTAAAGAGTTTATTTGAATAGAGAGAGATATGGTCACAGTCTAAGAACGTGTTGATTAAAATTCTATCAATACTAAGAGTGTATGTGTTCACTTACGCTAATCGGGGCCACCCTAGTGTCAATGTTAGTGAAATTAATGTATGAAGTTCATTTAAATAATGATAAGTAAATGGATTATTCTGCCAGTCAGCCTCCAACAGAACATCTCCATATCACCGTGTTCTTTGCTGTCACTTTCGGCTGGCTTCACAGTTGCCCATAAGCTTTCATCTCCTCCTTGCATGTGTTCCATAACACCCTTAGCACTAGGCTCAACTCATCCTTCCCCACTGAGATTCCACTAGAAAACCTGCCTTGTGTGTGATGTTAATCAATGATCTCCTAAGCGTATGTCCAATCAGCCTCCATTTTCCTAGGCATATTTGTTGAACAGTGGGTTCGTTTCCACAATTTCTTTTTGTTTTCCACTTCTGGCAGGCCATCTGATCTTCAGTAAAGTGTAAGAGAGGCAGCTATCGATAAAAGTTTGCAGCCTGTTACAAATACATTTCATAACATGAACACCAAGTCTTCAGAGCACCAATGTGACGTTAGTGTCGAAAATCTGAATCTAATATTTTATGCTAAATGCAGCAGATTTCTAACTGATTACAGATTAATGAAAGTTTGCCTTGCATTTCCTTCCAAACATCTTTAGCATCCTCACTCACTCTGCCTTTAGTTGAAACGATGCTGCTTAACAAAGTGAATGAAAGAGGTGACTTCCGTCAAATTTCCCCTAGTGCTGATGATTGATGCTTGTGTTTCGTCGTGTCTTCATCAACTCTGTCTTCATTCTGTCTACTTGAAGTCCTGTATTCTGACAATTTGTTAGTTTTCACCTGTAGAGATCTGAAGCCGCTTTTACATGTGTGTCGGAGAATTGTCTTTTGTGTATCATATATATATAACTTTAAAATAATTTAATGAAATTACTCTCTGGCCCGTGGGCGTCGGTGGCACAGCGGTAGAATGCTTGCCAACTACACAGGTGGTTCGGGGTTCCATCTCCGACTGATGCACTAATTAACCTCGTTAAGCCAGTAATAAGACTGGTAAAGAGGGAAGGTTGGACATGAGGCTAGCAATCTCATCGCGTGAAAATAAACACCACTTCAAGACTCTAGCTGGAAGCCCCATGTTCTACTGGGAACTTAAAAGAATAAAAAAAACTCCGATTAAAGTTTTGTCCAGTAAAATTTTCTTTTTAAACCGACTGAAAAACATCATGAGTTATACTTCAAGAAAACCTTTTAAAACTAAAGGGAAAATGGTTTCTGTTTGCAACAGGGAATCCACAGCTGATAATGTCATTGAAGCTAGGCTATCTTTTTATGTGATTAAATGCTTTTTAATACTGGCGTGTAACTTATTTCAGTACAACTTGGTTGAAAAATATTGCAAGTGTATTTAATTATTTTATTTAAAAAGAAAATAATTACACCAGATGTTTACAGACTCCATTTAACACTATAAACTTATCAAAAATTTATATATATATATATATATATATAACGGAGAACAGATGTTCTGTACAAACGCTTATTAAAAAGGGTCATCATCACCATACACCATTTAACACTCAAATATATACATATATATACATAATGGCAGATAATTTACAACTCGAAAAGATGGTGTTTTTTTGCTTGCTCTCTATAAAACAGAAAGACGTTTATTGAATGGAGTCGGAAGTGCGTGTAAATTATATGCACAAAGTAGTCCCTTTTCATTACAAAACAAAACACACAATGAAATAGTAGTACAATGTAGTGAACATGTTTATTATACTATCCAATGGTTTTATGGTGTCCAGAAAATATAAAAAGCAAACAAAAGTCATTCAGGTTTCTTTTTGCTTTGTTTTTTTTTCAAAAACGAAGTAATTACTTATATCTGCATTAGATTTGTTAAAAAGTTTGATGTTGATTCCTCGACCTCCTCCCCCTCCTCCCTTTTAGTTTTCGTCTTGTACCAGCGGTCTAAATAGTGCAAAATGTCTGATTTTCTATTTTGAAAAAAAATAAATGTTTGCACCTATAAGTGTGATGTATATTATCTTATTCTAATATCCGTATGTTTCTTACTGTGGTAAGTTGTTGATTTAGTTTCTGGAGAATGCATAGAGATATTTCATTGTTGAGTGCTCAAGAATGAATAATGGCTACTGAAAACTGTAAAATGTATCATTATTCCCTTAGGTTCCAAGTGGAACATAGGGTTTAAACAACACATCTCCACTTCGTTCTACTTCCAGATGTCCACTTCAACCGTTCCGTGATTGCCCGTAATCTCTCATCTTCTCCTGGTTATACGACCTCCTCCATGTCACCCTCTCACTGACGACCCACTCGTCGTTTCCCATTCGGGTTCCACTCGAGCAATGGCCTGCACTGAGCGCGATGTCATTCGACGGTCTCATCAGCGTATGCCCTATCCATCTCCATTTTCTTCTGCATATTTGTTGAGCGATCAGTTATTGGTTGGTTTGTTCCACTGCAGAATTTCTTCTTGCCAAATCTTTCTGACCAGCCGGCCGGCCATTTGTTCTTCAATATGGAACTAGTGAAGTGAGCAGCTGTTGATAAAGGCCTGTAACTTGTTGGAAATGCTTTCCGTGATGTGACCCGCATGGAAGCACTAACTGACTGACTTAGCATTTGTGTTGAAAATCCGAATCTTGTTTTCTATGCTGACTGAGAACAGGAGATTTCCAGACTGGTTTCAGGTTGATGAAAGCGTGTCTCGCCTTTCCGATTCTGGCTTTGACATCTTCATCCATTCCGCCTATAATTGAAACGATGCTTCCCAGAAAAGCCAAGGAAGTAATCTCTGTCAAATCTCTCCCACTGATGGTGATTGGTGCTGATTGTTGTTGCTGTCAGCTGGTTGGTTATCTTCATTACCTCCGTTTTCTCAATGTTCACCTGGAGTTCAGTCTTCTCTGCCAGCATGTTTGGACAGTTTCTTGATTTTCGCCTACAAGTCTTCGAGTTTGTGTGACATTAGATATAAATCAAAGTAGTCAGGTTGTTAAATTATTCATTCTTCTGGGTTTGCACAACGTTGTTCTATGTTACCTGCATTTATCAGACCTTTTCATCCTTGATATTACTGAGAATTGAAAATCAGTTATTTTCGGGACTTGAGGTGAACATAGAGAAGACGGAAGTGATGAAGATAACCAATCATCAAAAACAACAAGCACCAGTCACTAGAAACGAAAGAAATTTGAACAACTTCACTTCTTTCACTTATTTGGGGAGCAGTTTCAACTACAAGAGACAAGAGCTTATAGACAAACTAGGAGGCTATTTTGGATTGCACACTAGTCAGTAACTAGTGTAATGTGTCCTATCTTCGGTGCAGACTGAATTCTATCAGTCAAGCTTGCAATGTGGCCACCACGCTAGGTGGCTCGCCATTACGGTGTACTGTAAATTTTTGGTAGTAGATGGTTGGAGGCAATCTGCAGGAAACCTTCCACCTAGGTTTCGTGCTAGTCGGCACTCATCAGCAAGGCTTATCTGCAACCTCAAAGGAACTCATGTTCCTTCTGAGATTCGAACCAGCGTCACCCAGTGGGGTTTCAGTCAGAGACGTTACCACTGAGCTATTCAGACTCGCGATTTACCTCCTGTAGGACTGTATTGGATATTTCTAATTGAACACTAGTCAGTAAATAGTGTAATGTGTGTGTCTGGTCCTATCTTCGGTGCAGACTGAATTCTATCAGTCAGTCTAGGAGGCAGCTAAAGAGGACTACAGAAAACAGGATAAAATCGGGGTATGCCGCTGAAGCCTAATATTCCATTAGGAATGCGAGTGTAATAAGAATAAGCAATATAATCAGACGGATTGATTCTCTTCACTTTGCTTGCCCAATTCTGTAAACTTCCAAATATGTTATGCCTTTTTATCCTCATCTATGGGACTAAAAATCTGATCACGTTGTTTTCTAATTTCAAATGGTTGATTTGACTTATTTTATACTATTCGTTATGATTAATGATATTATTAGATTGGAAAAAAAATATATCTACATTATTGCTCAGTGATATGAAACAGGTTTTTAGATTAGAACGTAAACTAACCGTGAATAATATGTTGACAAAAAGTGTAATGGTCTGTTATAAGCAATAAAATAGGCATATTGGAGAGCATATCTATCTATCTATCCTGATGTTGTGAATGGACAAGAAAATGGCAACTGGACACTGAAAGTATGAAACACTGTGTTATGATAGAGTGATACTGGGTTTCGGGTTCATATAACTTGAATATCTAGAATACGCCTTCAGATCACTTGAAATTATCTCCCACATTAAGATAGATACAAAAGTCAAACTGGGAAATAATGATGAAGACCCTCATTATACAAGATATATGGTATAACATATTTACAAACCCTCAGAAAATTAAGCTATAAGTAGACGAATCAAAACTGCCCATGCATGAATCATGACTTGATGGTTATAAAAAAGCTTTTCCAACCGAACACATTGGTCATTAGTTTATTGTTTCACTAATAAAGGTGTACATGAAAAAATTATGATCAGTCGGGTATTTCAGCAGCCAGACGACAGTGTATAACCGAATGTAATCATCTCTGAGGACTTTATAAAGTGATGAACACATTATATCTTGTTCAGAGGCTAATTATTGACATGTTATGTAATGAAATGCTAAACTAACTCATTGATTAAATGGTGGTGTACTTATCTGTAGATGTCAGATCTTTCAATTCACTATCGTATGAATTCACACTACTAACTAGTTAATTTTACGGTTCGAGAGTTTCAAAGTGTTGCATCAATTGAAGAAGAAACGTACACTGATATGAATATGTTCGCAAAGATAAACTTCTTTGTAAGGCGTGATTTATGTATGCACTGATACGATAGCCTTAGTGGACCGATTTGATTCTTTTATTTATAACTTACTTTTCTGAGGGATTTCGATGTCATAGAGCCAATCAGGAGTGTCCTACTCATGGCTTAAACTTCTAACAGTTTGTCAAATATAGCATACCATGTAACTGTTTAATAAAAGCTACTGTTATCATTCCGGTCGTGAGTCTTTCCAGTCTGACTTTTGTGTCCATCCCAATGTGGAGGGTCGATTAGTTATAGTGCCGTGTTTTGGAGGCAAATTCTAACCAAGTTAGATAAACCCTTAACTCAGTATCACTCCATCATAACATAATAATATCAGAATGTTTTCTTCTCCTTAGAATATTTGGTTTTTTGTATATAAGTCTGTTCTCACTCAAGTAAATGGCGAAAACACCCACAATCTATATCCATTCTAAAACTCTGAGAAAATATTCCAAAAAAAACATAATTCACCATGTGATAAACAATCCCTGCTTTTCACTTTCACAGCAGAAAAACCAATATGGGATATTCTGTATATAGAAATATTAAAACACATATGAACAAAAACTAAGACCTGAGATTGATTCGTATTGTCTTTAAAAGTCTTCAAAAGATTGATGCATCAATTTTCTTACTGACAATGGAAAAGGTCACTAATGTAATTGTAACCAGATAGAAGCATTTTTAAAAGACAACCAAATACAAATGTCATTCTACTAATTTACTATACTACTTAATAATGTTTGTTTTGTTTCTGTCAATTTAACGAAGGGGATCGTGCGGAGAAGATAAGTGAAATGAATGGAGGATATCAGTAAGATGTCTTTTTGGTACATATTGTAAGTATATTTTATAAAAGGCATTAGATATTATTATTACTATTGTTATGTAGCAGAAATATTCTAGTTGCTAAAGTAATGTTAGCTGTCAACTAGTAGAGAAAACTTAGTTTTGTGTGAACTATTACATGCTCTCATTTAGGATAGTAAACTATAATAGAAAGGTGATTTGATTATTTGTATAAGTTTAGATTTAAACAGGAAAAATGATGGCATCCCATCTGTCGTGAAATCACTTTCAGGACACAATATTCATTTAAAACACATACCAGTTTGGTTTAATGAAGGTATTGTTAAAACCGTCAACAATCATAACGGCCAACTCGTCTTCCTCTGTTTGGGTTCTACTCGAGTACTTTGTATGTGATACCACTTGAATGTTTCCTCAGCATGTGTCCGATCTATCGCCGTTTTCCACGACATATTTGTTGAGCAATAGCTCTTCGGTTGGTGTGTTCCCTGAGGTTCTCCTCGATAATTCTTTCTGGCCGATCATCTGATCTTCATTGTGGACCGAATGGAGCCAGTTGCTGATAAAAATCTGCAATAACCTGTTAGAAATACTTTACGTGACGCGATCACAAGGTTTATGACCCATATAGAAGAGCTGAATGACCTATTATTGATGTCAAAAACCAAAACTGTCTTCTTGATGCTGAGGGTGGAAGATTTTCAAACTGATTTCAGAATGATGAAGGTTCGCCT
Organism: Trichobilharzia szidati; assembly: GCA_944472155.2. Classification (NCBI taxonomy): domain Eukaryota; kingdom Metazoa; phylum Platyhelminthes; class Trematoda; order Strigeidida; family Schistosomatidae; genus Trichobilharzia; species Trichobilharzia szidati. The sequence continues at coordinate 56,623,920 of OX235274.1, forward strand.
TGCCTTTCGAATTCTGGACTTGACATTCTAATCGGTGCTGTGAAGCTGAAGTTGAAACGATGCTGTCTTATCAAGGGAAGGAAATGACCGATTTCAAATTTCTCTTGTTGATATTGATTGGTGCTAGTTATTGTTGGTTGATTACTTTCATTACACCCGCCTTCTGTATGTTTACTTGGAGTCCTGTCTTCACTGCTAGCCCCTTCTGGCAGTTTTTTGGTTTTCGTCTGTAAGCCTTCAAATTTATGTGGCATCAGACATAAATCACCTCTGAAATCCAGCTCTTCTAGAGTTTTCTTATCGACCCAAAGTATTCCTGTCTTCTCGCTCCCTACATTACATACAGTGTGCCGCATAATCCAGTCCACTAGAATTAGAAATATCATCAGTGATATCTGGCAGCTTCGTCTAACTCATGTATTCACTTCAAAGGCTTCTCTGAGTTTTCCGTTGTGAACCACTTGACATGTTGTACTATCATATAGCTGTTTAGCGAGGTTGATACAGATTTGGGGTATTCTATGGTGTTGAATTAGTCCCCAAATTACTTCTCGATAAACGCTGTCGAAGGCGTTTCCGAAGACGATTAGGTTGAGGTAGAGGTTAGACACTCATTCTATACTTTGTTCTCTGATGATGATGCGTAAAGTCGCAATTCAAACAGAACATGATTTGTCTTTACTGAATCTAGCTTGTTCTGGAGGCCAGAATTCTGTATTCAGTGCATTTTTTGTTCTCTCCAAGATAAGGCGACTTAGTATTTTACTTGGCATGCACAGAAGCATGATTCCGAGCCATTTCGTCCAGAGACTGAAGTCACTCCCCTTTGGTAGTTTCACAAGGTAGTCTTTCTTCCAGTGATTAAGTACCATTCCTTCCCTCCAAACTTTCTGCAATAGTGCAGCAAACTTATACACTGCAATCTCTGGAACCGTTTCCAGTGCTTTCGAAGGAATTTAGTCCGCTCCTGCTGCCTTCCCAGCCTTCAGTAGCTAGACAGTATTCAATGCTTTTGAAGGGTTGGTGTATACTTGCAGTTCTGTGCGTGCTGTTGATGGTATTTCCATACCAGTGGCAGGTGGCATGATATCAGTTAACTGAAGACTCCAAAATTAGTAAACAATGCTGAGAAATTACTCTTATACAACATATACACATAAGTTCATGCTTGTGCAAAAAAACCTACTATATATATACATATATATTTGGATACACTAGGAAAGGGACTGCGTGATAAAGATCTTTAAGGCAGCTGAGAAGATACTTCTGAAATTTATGATGAAATTATGTTATTCTTTACAAGCCGTTGTTTTGGCTCTATGCAAATTAATAAGAGGGAACAAATGTTTAAACTTCTATTACTATTTTTTATTCCATTTGACACAATATATATGTGAATATATATTGCAAGATATCAGACTAAATGGTAGTAATAAATTATTGTTTCACAGTACTAATATCCACCGTATGCATAAACACTGAAAACTAAACTACTGACTTAGTTTTATGTAGGATAATTTTCGATAGGAGAATCATTGTGGAAATCTACTATATTCAGCATAACGAAAAAGATCCAAACATTCGACACTAATGTCAAGTCAGTGCTGCTATATTTTGATCATAGACTTAGCACACGCCTCACTGAAGGCATTACCAACAAGCCATGTATGTTTAAACGACAGCCGCCTTCCCTCCATATTGAAAATCAGATGGGCAGCTGGAAACGATAAGCAACAAGGAACTCTGACATGGAACCAATCAAGAACCTCCTTTCCAACAAATAAATAGTCAGAAATAAATGCAAATGGATCACGAATATATACTGATGAGATCAGTAAATGACATCATGCGCAGTGCAGACTATGCAATTACCATATGAGGCCATTAACCAACTATTCATTCACTTGAGCCGGAATTCAGTAATTTTCTAATTTGACCACCGACCGATGTTCACACATCCTATCTGGTGGACTCCATTGGTCACGACTTCTTACTAGACCCCCTCTCCCCAGTCGTCAGTGTCACTAGAGAGCATCAAATAATTTTTTGTAAGGACTTGATTTGTTTCAAGCTTGACCACGCATTAATATCAGACAGAGAACCAGTGATTAAATTTGAAAATAAATTTCACTGAAAAGGAAACCTCTCCTCGTTTTAAAAATGAACACATTTCATGCAAAATATTTTATTTTATTTTTCGTTTGTTTGTTTGTTTTTCATAATTAATAACCTTTATAAATAGTCAAAACAAATCTTGCCTGCATTTTTCTGTAAACTAGTTACTGACTATGCTAGAATCAATACATGCATCAACGCAGTGTTCATATTCATGCCGTTTTACAATCTCCTTCCCACCCTCATCAACCCGTTGTAGAACAATTCCACTAATCTACATAAGCTTGCCTATTATTATTATTATTATTAGGATCAACTTTTTAATAGGAAGGAAGTAGGAAAAAGGGTTACCATGATAATAGATAAGATAAAGGCGTAGAAAAGGGAAAAAAGCACCCCCTCAAAGCTTGGTACTTTCCTATACGAATATGAAAATCGATGAAAAGATTATTATTACTATGATTATTATTACCATTACTACTTTCATTATTATTATTATTACTGTTTCATTTGTCAATAAAAAGAAATTATAAACAATGATTTTAAAACAAGTTTTAAAGGCTGTAGAAAAGTAAGTGAATGCATCACATAGTGTGTTACATAATCAATACATATGAATGAAACAATACGCCCCTACAGATTACTGGTCTATGCAATTATGCCTACAAACACACAAGTATACAGACGAGAATTTAATTTAATGGGAAATATAACAATAATAATAATAATGGATAAATCATGCATAATTTATTATTGGATAAATATTTTGATTACTTTTTCACTATATTGGAAGCAAGAATATGTGTGAGTGCGCTGTTGTAAATTGTTTCACAAAAGTTAATCATAGAATAGGTAGTTGGTGTATTCCAGATTGTCAGTGAAGTGAAGCATCAGAATAGGCCTCATTTCAAGACAATTCTAGTCAGTTTGACAAATTCTTTATTAAAAGGAAAAGTAGTAGTAGTAATGGTAGTAGTACCATTAGTGGACGTAGTAGACAGTTGGAAGAATGACATAAAATTATCAGTCGATTGTAACAGCTTAGCTGGATTAAAGGCATCACTGTAGGGTAGACATAATTTGACATTCTTGTATATTTTTTTGACAGGTTTCGGTGAATCATAACTGAAAAGTTTTTGCTATTGGAATTAAAACTGTTTTGCAGAAGTCATCATTTCTATATACCATCGAATTATATCAGTAGTTGGCTAGTGTCCCTTTTTACTAGAACTGCATGCAAATGGGATCTAATGTAAGCGTGACGTTGAGGCATTTTTTCGTTGTAAATGCCATTTGATTTTGTAAATTAATATAAACATTTTCCCACTATATATAAACGAGATACTTTTGATAAGTTGATCAGTCGTCTTGTCTAATATTTACCAATAATACTAATTCATTGAGGATTTTACTTAGTATACAATCAAAGTATCTAATGCAGTCCTACAGAGGGTCAGTCACGCGCTCGAATAGCTCGGTAGTAATGACTCTGACCTCAGGAATGCATGACGCGGGTTCGAATCTCAGAAGGGATATTATTTTCTTCGAGATTGCAGATATGCCTTGCTGAATGGTGATTGCCAACAAGCCCGAAATGTAGGTTTAAGGCTTCCTGCCGATTGTCTCCAACCATCTAAAAATCAATGTGGAGTGCACCGTGATGGCAAGATAACTAGCCTGGTGGTCACATTGCCACGTGGACTGATAGAATTCAGTGTGCACTGAACAAATGACTAGATACATGACGCCAATTACTACCTAATATCTGGCCAAAATAGATTTAGACTAGTTGACTAAAGAGCGTAAGCACTGCAGGACCTTGGAAATTAATGTAAGAGTTTATTCACACATCTCGCTCATACCAACATGAACAATTACTCCGACAATAAGTATCAAGAAGTAATTCTGAACTAAGACTTTAAAAATTCAGTAGAGTGTCTAGAAGGGGTTGATATTGCGCAGAGAAACCCGTTTCCAATGTCGTAAAAAAGGTGATACAGTACTTGTTTGATTGGATGGGGGGTTTCATCCTGAGCTGACATCAGTTAGAGGACCACTGGCTTAATGGTTTACGAGCTTGCCTTGCAACCAGAAGGTACTGGGTTTGAACCCCGGCGGGTACGCACCCCCGAAGAGTCCCAAACTAGGAGGAAACAGCTGTCCAGTACTCTCAGGTTTTCCGGTGGTTCTCTAACTGATATCAGCTCATGATGAAATCCTCCATCCAATCAAATATCATATCACTAAGCTCTACCGTCATTTGAACTACCTGTTGTTTTCATTAGTGTCTGGATGGGGATTGTTCATGAATCATTTAAAATCTTATAGTACTCGACAGATGTTATTTATAGTTTTCCTTTGAGACTACTACTAAGCAACAATGTAAATCTGTATCCTCAATAGGAATTCAACCCTCTTGGGCTGAGGGTTTTTGAATCCATCAACGTCAAATACAGAATTTACCTATCGAAAATATATAAGTCTGCATTTTTCGAAAGCCACATATTAACATAGCAAATTGTCTTAGCAAGAAAAGGAATATTTCCAAAGATGTGTCATTAGAACTGTAAATTTTAGATGACAAATTACATGATGTAGAAAGTGTTAATCGGGTAGAAACTAAGGGTTAGTTTTCTTTTTACGGTTTGATCACGCATTGATATCAGTTAGAAAACCATTGAAAACCAACAGGGAGTACTACCAGACAGATGTTTTATCCTAGTTTGGGAATTATCAGCGATACACACCCACTGGAGTTCGAACACAGTACCTTCCAGTTACAAGTCAAGCTCGTATATCATTCAGCCACTGGGGCCCGGTTCACTGGGTAGCCCATAGAATCCAACTTCTACTGAATCGTGATTATAGCGCGACCGCCAATGGACGTCACCGGTGGGAACTCTATCCTCATATCCTGACTGGGTGCAACTGAAGTTCTAGTGAGAATTCGTGATCAGTGAGGTCCATCCAGTCAAGAGTGAGGATGGATGTCCCACCGACAACATCAGTTGGGTTAGCGCTTAATCAGGAATTAGTAGAAGTTAGAATTTATGAACTGGCCATTGAATCGAGTCCCAGTGGCTGAATAGTATACGAGCTTGCCTTGTAACCGGAAGGTACTGGGTTCGAACCCTGTTGATAGGTGCATACTGCCGATGATTCCCGAACTAGGATAAAACAGCTGCCCAGTACTCCCTGGTTTACAATGGCTCTCTAACTGATATCAGTCAGTGGTCAAACTCAATAAACAAACCTTATTCTTACAAATCAACTCTAGAAAATTTATTTATTTGCTTACTTATCGGCCGAAAATCAAATTAAAAATCTACTCAAAATTATGAAGAATTAAGTGGGCGATAAGAAGAAAGGTAGGAGAAAGGTTAAGATGAACTCTTTTTTCTCCTTCCTTTCTTTCTTTATTAATTTATCCAACTACTCAAAGATTTTGGTTAATTTCTCAAGTGTACTTATTGGCCTGTTAATAATGTAAACATGTAAAAAAAAGCATAATATGTACATGAATAAGTACCGTTTAAACAAAAATGCAAACAATGTTATACTGATTTTTCTCCTAAACAGTTAACCTTAACAATGATGTATGGATAAGATGATAAGGGGCAAGAATGCTAGGCTCAAACGTTTCTTTGTTTTTCTAAATTAAGAAAAAAAGGGAATTTAAGGGAAAGAGTTTCAGAAATGAGTTAGAAAGAGAGGATATCAGTTTTCATATGTGAATATTCAGCAGCGGTAGAATGCTCGTTGACGCACTGCTTAACCTCGCTAAGCCGGTAATAAAACCGACAAAGAGTAAAAGTTAGGCATGAGGCTAGCAATTCCACACCGTAAAAGTAAAAACTATTGCTAACGAAACTTCAAATCTGTAGCTTGAAGCCCCATGTTCCATTGGGAACGTGAAGGAATAATATATATCAATATATATGAGCAGTCATAGAAGAGCATAGGAAAAGAAAAGCAAGAAACGATAGAAGAATGATTCACAAACGAATGTAAGAAGATTGAAGAAGGAATAGAAGAGAAAATCAGAACACAATAAGCTGAAGATGACAGCCGAATTTCCTAACAACATTATATTTTAATAGTCAATGCGTTGATAATGACATCATCATTGCAGTTCATTTTTCATTGATGTATGTAACATTTATTTAGTTCCCTTATTCGCTTTTCTTTTTCGTCAAACAAAGGACAAGAAAACAACAACAAAAACAATGACAGGGACAATCATTATGAGATAAGAAAAAAAAGAAAACAGTTGAGAATTTAAAAATGACTAGAGGAAAAACCGTATTTAGGTCACAGATGTTTTTATTCCTTTGCGTTCTCACTAGAATACAAAATTTCAAGCTTTGAGCTTTGAAATTTCAGTAGAAGTGGTGTGTCTAGCCGTATAGCCAACCCTCCATCTTTACGGAGCTTACTACTGTCGGTGGCACAGCAGCTATCATGCTCACCGACCAAACACATGGGCAGGAGTTCGATCCCCGGAAAACGCACATCTAAAATCAATGACCGGCTTGCTAAATTTGGGCTACCGACATCACATGCTGAAAATTCCATAGTTGTACCAAAATACTGTGTGGAATCAAGCTATAATAATTTAAAAAAACCGGCTAAGCGAGGTTTAGGAGTTAATCAGTCAGAAATCGAACCCTGGCCCACTTGTGGCGTGATTAGCAAGCCTTTTACAGCTGAACTACCGATGCAACTAATATTTTCCTCTGAAGATAATAAAAAAAAACAATTCCAGTTGTTTTGGTTCCTAGGGATTCTGATCGACTTTAGCGTAGATTTTATTGGAAGGTTAACTCAATCCCCTGTACGATTCTAGGTCAGTCCTTTTGAAGTATCCTATACAGCTATACAATGATCCCTTATTTTGAATAGTTCACTAAATGAATTAAGTTCGGGACAAAATCTACATAGAAAAATATTTTTTAAACATTAGAAATAGTCATTTGTAGGAACATGGTCTATGAACATGCCCATATATATATATATATATATATATCTTTTAATAGATAAGTTCACTTAAACGTACGTGTATAGTGTAGTTATCCTATAGACAAATTGCTTGGTTATAGTTACTAACATAATAGAGTCTTACAGTGCAATTATTTTGTTAGTTTCCGTTTTATAACTATTTTTACCCCTATATGAACGTCGGAAATCATTTAAAGTTGATATAACAAAAATTGATTGTCGGATAGTTAAAAGAAAACTGTCTGTAAATACCTATTATAAATAAAAGCACTTAACTGGTAACCAGAAACCTTCTTCAACGATAATTTTGTCAGTTTTCATAACCACATTAGCTAAGGAATAATTATTTTTAATCAAATTATTACGATTAAAACATCTGATGGCTTTGCATTAGACAGGTAGGTGTATTTTAGTAAATAGCTACTAAACCACAGTTCACTGATAATGGGCACAATATTATGTACACACGCATAGTTCAAATAAATCACCAGATATCTGAATAACTGGTGATTACTGACAGTGATTAAATGCTAGTGAATGCACTTGGCTAATTGATTAGGGTTATTTGCATTCCTTGTTGACAGATTATGCTGCATCGAAATACCCAGTCTCTGTTGAAGTGTCTGATCCAAGTACGGTTGATTCAAAGAGGTCTGAAGATCACTTTAAGGGGTTGATAGTGATTAGCAATGGGATTCAGGATACCTACTTCATCCTATTTGTCACTCATCATCTGGATGCATCTGCATTCTTATTGATTGATGGTGTTCCCATTGTTTTAAACGAGTGACGTTCAAAAGTTATGACGTCATAAAATGTTTAGGAATTTATTTATTTCATAGCATGTCAAAGTAGCAGTAGTGGCTGGATTTGATTCTTTTGAATGCATAATTGTGGCCGTTTTAACTAAATCGTTATAGCTTCTCCTGTTTGGAGTATTCTGTGTCTAGTAGTCTTAGGAGGTTTACTCCATACACGACAGAAAAGCCACCTAGGTATGCTGATGTCAAACTGTTAGTGGCTTTTATTACATCTTGGTTTAGCCAGAGTAATAAGTGTTTTAGAGCACAAAAAGTAAGTTTCTAGAGCAAAGACCTGTGTAACTAGTCCAAAAAAAGCAACTGAATTAATAGACACGGATAGAGGCGTCTATTCTAGACAGTTCATCTTTGAGATACGTTATCATATTCGAAGGTGTGAAAACAAAAATCAACTGGATTTCACCAGCATCATAAGTTCTCTGAATTGATTTTCTCTGCTTCTCAACCAGGTGTATCACTAGGTATGTCACCTGTAATCACATATAGAGTCGCTTGCTTCCTACTGTAAGTTCGACGATGGACGGACGGAAAGAATAATAATGATATAGTTTGTTATGGAGAAAGGAAACATACCACTACCTTTGCGCAATCTTTTATATTTCAAAGGTCTATGCTGTACACTAACCAATAAATAATCCAGATGTAAGCTAAATACTTTTTCCCCAGATAGTGATAAATATTCAAGTCAGGACAATAGTTTCTCAGTAAATGTTGAATGTACACAAACATACACATACACACACTCATATATATAAGATGCAAACATTCTAGAATTCTCCATCATCATCAAAGAGATTACCTAATTAAGTTAATCTGAGAATAAATTGCCAGCAATTTCTTTTTTGAGTTAAATAATAAGAATAATAAATCGACTGATTATTATTATTTATTATGAGTCCTTCATTTGTAGTCGTTGAATTATGAAGACACATATATAATAAGCCTATTTTGTTGAATTTCTTGACGTGAAAAAAAAATCCCCCTTTTCACATGAATGATGAGTATTGAAAAAAAATGCTTTTGAAAGGAAAATATATATATTATTTATTCATTTCTTTTCTTAATTGTTTTTTTTTTCAAAAAAAAGAAAAAGGGAAAATTTCTCCCTCTCTCCTCATTGTAAAACTGTCATGATGATCATAATTGGCAGAGAAAAGGAAATAATATTTCCCCGTTAGTTGAAGTTAAATGTGACGATGACGGTTATCAGGTCATGGGAAAATATTGTCTTTTCTAAGTGTCCTCGAATGTATATATATACGTTTATATATCTATCAATTATTTCAGAGTACGTGAAGTCAAATCACTCAGGATTAATGAATGTTTGCCAAACGAGTTAGAGTCATGAATAAATGAAATTTATCAACATAATATATTTAAGACATTTAAACACTTTTAGTTAGATTTCATCACGAACTGACATTATTATGTAGAGAACTGGTTGGGGAAAAAAAAGAGAAAAACAGTAAGTCACGAATAGCTAGCTAGCCAGCTCTGTTTCGTCCACTTGAAGAGTCTCAAATAGACTAAGACGAAATATCAGTGTACACTGTACTCCCTTTGATATTCAATGCTTCTCTCTCTAAGCTAGCATCGGTTCGTTCATAAAAGCCAGAATGGAGAATAAATTGCATTGTTAGATTTTTTGTCACGAATCAACATCAGTTGGAGATATCATTGAAAGCCAGAGAGTACAGGACAGCTGATTCATTCTAGTTTGGTACTCTTCCACAGTACGCCTCCACAAATCCACTGGAGATTGAATCTGGGATCTTGAGGTTACGACCATTCAGCCACTTATGCTGGAGTAAGTTGTAACTTTATGGATTTTTGATACAGAGCCACCCTCACCAGTGTCTTCGATGTGCATCCACTTCAAAGTTAAAATCTACAGATCACTGAATCCCAGCTCAAGTGGCTGAATAGTCAACGAGTTTGGTCTCGTAACCTGAAGATCTATGGTTCACTCCTTTGTGGTGTTATGCATGGGTACTCCTGAACAGTTTCAAAATAGCACGTAACAGCCGTCCAGGGTCCCGTGGTTTTCAGTGATCTGTCTAACTGATATTGGATCATGACGAAAGTCTCACAGTTGGATTCTTTATAAAGCAAAACTTGCAAAAAGGCTTTTTTTTAATGAATCGGAATAGTGTATGAAAAAGACAAGAGTGCAATGATTAGTAAATTCAAGTTGAAAAAAAGATTTTTGAAAATTTCTACAAAGAAAAAGACAGACAATTCATGGGACTATAGGATGATATGTACTTGTCGTTAAATGGAATGATAAAATTTTATGTATTAATAGTGAGTCTATCTGAGATGGTGTACTGAGTTGGCAGACTGTTGTTATCGATGTAATGTGTAATTTTTGAAGTGAAATGAAATGAAAATGTGCCTTAGAGGTGGATTCAAACCAGAAGCTTTGCCTGGTGCTCTACCACCTATAAGATGCAACCGCTTAACACGTTATCCTTCGAACAGCTGCTTTCTTTATAATTCAGTATTGATTAGGACTGATAGGAGAAGACCAGCTAACTGGGCAGATAGTGTAAGGTATCACTCATTCACACTACCACTGGTGATTGTAGTAAAAGTGATGACCTGGATCTCGTAGCTCTTCTGGCAGAGCACCAGAGTGATTAGTAATTTGAAAGTCGCTGTTTTGAGTCACACCTTGATATGAATTCTCATTTCACCTTCACTTATAACACTAAGACATTATCAAAAGAGATATGAAGATTAGCCAGCTCATAAATCCTGCGTTCAAAACCAAAGTCTATGCAAACAAAAGCTAAATTTGACTTGGTTACTACATTCATAAAAGTGATGATTGACTATAGTTAGATAACAGTCACGACATAGATGATAAGCTTACCATATTTTACCAAACAGATATCACCAACGACAATATCACCGACTAATACTTCTATCATTTCACCATCTCGTAAAACAGACATTTTATGATCTGATTCAATTTTATCCTGAAGGCCACGAAATTGTCTTTCTTTCTGCCAGTCATTGGTTGCAGTCACCAAAACGACTACAACAACAGCACAGAGTATTGCAACACCTTCTATCCAGCTGACTTCACCTTCAGTTTCATCGCTGGTGTGATCTTCACCACCAAAATCTGAAATGCAGAAAAGATAAAACATGGTATTTATGGTATTTAATAGACACCTTTACTATATATGTATATTTTTTCTAAAGCTTCAAAACAATTATCCACTTTAAGACTAATGAATTTTAGTCGGTAATCATGTGGAAATCTTTTTTAGTGCACAACAGTTAGCTAAGCATATAAGAATTAGCTTACGTAAACAATATAATATCTCGCCTAATTTGTATTCAGCCAGCTTACAGATGTGTAAATGAGGTTTATTAAGTAAGCAAGTAGACCGTGATGAAAAAATTTATGAAAAAGGCGAAGTTGTATGACTACGGTTTAGTTGATGTTAGCCTGAAGTTCAAAAATGTTTTCTTTTCACAAACATTATGATTAATATGGCGGCTGCTTTTTCCCAAGTTAGCGTTAAATTAACCATCAGCTCTATATGGTATATCCCCTCATCCGGTAAAAACAAAAACCACATTTTGACCTACATTTAAAGATGTGTTTTTTGGCCTACGGTGACTAGCAGTGCAATTCAAGATGCATATTTCATTCTATTGTTGGCACTCGTCTGACCCAGATTTATATGTTTCTCCAGAGTAAGAGATTGTGTTCGCAAACTTCAAAGCGTTATCAATAAAGAATGCAAATTAATCCAAAAAGAAAATGGTAATTGCCATTCCTTTCAAAACAGGCGGCTATCGTCATTCAGTGTGGCCTAGTGGGTAACGATTCGGCAGTTGAGACGTGATGGGTGCAGGATTCGAGTCTCAATGGTGACAGAGTCAATCAGTGGGAATGCACATACATCCAGCTGATAAATGCCGACAGTAAGATGTAATGCGCATCCTGGTTGCCATTGTCAGTCACCATAAACCAAAATAAAACATCATGCTGATCTTCAGACATGTGCAGAATGTCTGTACTAGTAGGTAACATGTTAACAGAAACCGAGTATTTCAGTCCAACAAAATCAATCAACGGAACATTCGAGATTAACCCATTTCAATATATATATGTATAGTTAAGTCGGTATTCACACTAGTTGGTTTGCAAGGATTAGACTTGTTTTTACGAGTTGATCGAGGATTGATATCGGTTAGAGAACCATTGAAAACTAACAGGGAGTACTGCCAGACAGCTTTTTCATCCTAGTTTGGGAATCATCGGCAGTAAGCACCCACCAAAGGCGTTCGAAACCAGTAGAATTAGTAGAAGTTAGAATTCATGAGTTGGCCATTGAATCGGGTCCTAGTGAGTGAATGGTATATGAGGTTGCCTTGTAACCGGAACGTCCTAGGTTCAAATTCTAATCGCTGGGTGCGTACTGCCGATGATTCCCAAGCTAGGATGAAACAGCTGTCTGATAGTACTCCCTGTTGGTTTTCAATGGTTCTTTAACTGATATCAATCCGTGATCAGCTTGTAAAAACAAATCAGTTTTTCTCTAAAATCTAATATGCATTTCAATATATACCTATACTTATATGGGTAGCTTTTGTTTCAGTCAGTTCATGAGTGCGCACATCTCAACGGTTCTGAGAACAGATCAAAGTTAAGCATCATTCTGATAAATAATTTATCACTAATAAATAATCATACAGTAGAATCAATTAATTATGCGTCATACTAGCCTATACATTCATTTTTTATATTCTGTTTAACCTCTTTTTCGACATATTCCTTTGCTAAATAATGCATGTTATGTAAGGATTTTCCTATCACTTACTAATAATTAGTTATGTTCACACCATTTCTAGTGTAACTATTATAATTACTAAGAGAATATGGACAATAAATGTCTCAATAATGCATAAACTATGGCCATTCTTACTGTCTAACATCCTGTCTCCAGTAATTTAAGGTATGTTAAAATTTAAAAGATTGATTAATGAACAAAGAATATTCTTCTCGATAAATTCATCATCAGGTTCCACATTCTTACGACAATAATAATCAAAGAAATATTGTTATTAACAACGTCAATGTTTGGAATTGAATTGAATCAATTATAATATTGGTAAATCACATTTCAAACACATCAGAAAGATAGAGAGATAATATAAATCAATATAACACTAAGCTGAGTGTGAAATAAATTAAGGGAAGTAATACGGAATTTGTGAATTGAAAGGCTCGGCAGCAGGCCAGGGTAGTGACGGTGGCTGGACCTGCTTCTTCTGCGCACACAGCTCCGGTTGTTTCAGGCGGTAATTGTTACAATGGCTTGTTGTCGAGCCTATAAATTCATAAATTCTGTATTACCCCCCTTAATTTATTTGACGCTCAGTTTATTATTATGTTATTTTTCCCTGGGGTTCCAAGTGGAACATAGGGCTTCAACAACACATCCCCACTTTGTTCTAGTTTCTGCTGTCGTCTTCAGCTGGGTCCACGGTTGTCCATAATCTCTCATCTCCTCCTCATCACATGATCGGCTCCATGTCACCCTCGCACTGACGACCCACTCGTTGCTTCCCATTTGGATTCCACTCGAGTCATGGTAAGGAGCGTGATGTCATTCGATGGTTTCCTTAGTGTATACCCGATCCATCTCCACCTTCAGTTGAGTGCCGTATAAATGCATATAATCTCTCATTGATGTTTTTGAAATGTTATCTGTCAGTACTCATGATTTAATGTAATTTAAATGATTTTGTTTAACCGAAATCCTCGGTCTGGGTTGAAATACCAGCTCGTAGCACAGGCGTACCAACACTGTCTATATTAGGAGTCTACTTGTCAATCGGTAGATTTCATCTTTTTCTACTTAACTAACTAATCTAATGCTTGTATAAATAATACGATGAATAATGTGAGTGTAACTTTAAATATTACCGCCATATTTTTCCACATTGATACATTGAACATTAAATATTTTTTTAAATTGTTACAATTTTAATCTTCCATTATAGATATTTTAGGCAGGTTTATAAATTTGTGGGCGCGCAATGCAACAGAATTAAGACCACGTATGATATCACTGTTCAATGAATGTCGATGCATTTAAAAATAGTAGATTTGAGAGGGAAGTTAGTTTAATCACCTTTATATTGAAACCTTTACATTTTGTCAGTTTCTCTTCAAATTTAATGTGAAATAGAACTACAAAGACTTTAATAGATAGATAATCTATATGACTATCTAAATTGTTTTAAATATACATATATCTTAGATATCAATTTAAAGTGGAGTGAAACAATCTTTTTTGCACACTATACTTTTCCGTATAGTAAAACTGATCAGGAAGAACCAGTATTTAAATCATTGAATGAATAACTAGAATTCGGATTTTCCATATTGTCTAGGCTCTCTAAGCTGAGTCAGGCCGAGCACACTGCTGATGACCTCGGTCATAATTCAGCAAAAAACAACCGCCTAATTTTAAATCACTCCAGTCTTGCTGTCAATCAACTCTGGTTGAGGTGAATGCTTTCCAACTTTTCAATTGTCCACATGAATTGAAAACATTATTCCTATTATTAAACTATTAATTTTCTTCAGCTAAACTATTATATTAAACAATTAGAACTAATTTCGGTCAATTTCATTTCGCATAATTAGAAACGAGGCAATATTTTCCCAGATAATGACTTCAGTCAGTCTTAATTAAATATTAGAACTTAAATTATTCTTTTGAGGTTGAGTTATATGCAGTGATGACAGGGAGGTGAAAACAAGGTTAGAAAAAAAAACTATTCAATACTTCTCAGCTACTTATATTCGTTTTGAAAGACAAAAAAAGAAGACTCATAAGGTCAGTGGTTTACTGTCAGATTTCTATAACATGACTTAACTCGGCTGTGAAATAAACGAAGTCAATACTACACCAGTCCACTCGCATAAAGGATAAACAGTACATCTTTATCGTTAATCCTTTCATGCAAAATATATCTCTTTGAGATTATCTTTTAAAAATTGGGACAATTATTATGAACAATGCGTAGAAATATATGTATATGTAGTCAACTTTCAAATATGGAAATACACAAGAAGTAATTGAAAGAAGAACGAGAGGACTCAGTCAGTCTATGGCTAAGCGACCCAACTGATAGCCGCTACCTTCACGTAGTGGTCCAGCTTGCATATCGCAGTGACCCAACAACCTACACTGACTGGAATTAATGTTTTCGCAGACCCTGTCTTGCCAGGAAGGTCGTCTAGATTGCGGTTAGAATAAAAACAGTTGCAGGTCTGTGGGCAAAATCATATTACTGACAAATAGGCATGTAACAACAGTAAAGTGTTTCCCTCAGATGACCAGAATCTTATTTGTGCTGCTTCTTCACTCTGAAAACGCAGGGGGGGGGAGGTTAGACAACATTGGCCCCAAAAATCGCACATCCCGACTAATATTACAGCGGAGTAAGATCTTAATACGAGCACAGATCCAAAACCTACTTCAAACAGACTATAAGCGACTGACGTCGAACGTTTTCCCCTTGACTTTGACGTCATGCTGCTCTAAAACTACTTCTGTTTCAGGTTCCCAAGATGAAATCAACTTCCGCAGTGTGGGCAACCGGGGAGAAATAACCACATACGCACACACACTTTCATAAGTACACAGTGATTTTCATGACCATCATTCACCTTCACTAATAAGCGACAGTATGATTTCATTGGACAGTGGTTATCTACTGTAAAGTGGATTGAACATTGTGGAGAAAATAATCTTTAGTCGAAGTTATTTAGACTAGGCTAGTCCACAAATAATTAATCTAAAGAGAAAATCAGTTTATTAAATAAACGAAACACTTTGTAATACATTAACCATATGGTTTCAGTCATAAGAACTTATTAATTTATAGTGAATTATATCGACAGATAGACATCTAGGCACCCAGGGTTATGAAAGACGCATCATCTTCTTGTTAGCCATCCTGGGGTGCTTGTTATTATGCTGTGAATTACAAACTAAACACAGAAGGATTTCCCAGAGGCTATTTTACACATCGAATACAATTATTAATATTCAAGTATTGGTTTGTAGGGATTTGGTTGATTGGTTACAGGATTTCATCATGAACTGACATTGGTTAGATAACCATTGGAAAACCAGCTGGGAGTACTGGACAGCTGTTTCGTCCTAGCTTGGGACTCTTCATCAGTATCCACCCTCACTGCGGGGTTCGAACCCAGGACCTTCTGGTTACAAGGCGAGCTCGTATACCATTAAGCCACTAGGACCCGATCCAGTGGACCATGAATTCTAACTTCTGCCAATTCTCGATATAGCGCAACCGCTAGCCAATGTCTTCGGCGAGTATTTTTCTTCACAGCCGACCTGCTGCACCCTACTGGTCACGACTTCCCACTGGAACCCCAATTATTAATGCCATCAGTTAGTATAGCGGATAAGAAATAGTAAATCATATCATACTTCAAACCCTGACTTTTATATCCTTATTTTGTAAAGTAAACGTGAAATACCATGGGTTTTTTCAGCATCAAAAATACATGCTTTAGAGTGGAAATTCATTAAGACCTCATTTACAAAGGCTTTAATATATTCAGATGACAGTACTTGATCTATACGACACTAATCGACATCAAGGCAGTAAGTATACAGCTACTATACATTAAGTTACTGTTCATTAAAATAATATATATATATACATATTGGTGAAAACTACTCGCATTCACTATTAGTACTTGCTAATAAACCGATCTAAGTTAAACGAAACACAAAACAACCAATCAACACCATCTGTTTTGAGGCCTAGATCATCATTATCGTTGGTGTATTTGGATTGATTGAGATTGAAGAGTGACAAATATAGTCACACTACCAGATAGGCTTCTGGCTGGTTAGCTAGCTGGCTGGCTACATTGGCTTACAACTTCATTCATTACTTTCTTCACCTCAATGTGAAGCTAATACTATGAGAGAGTGAACAGTCCCAATATTAAAGAAGTGGATAGAAATGATTGCACAAAAATATTCAAACGCTTAGTTAAATTGGTTAGGCAACTCAACTTTAAGCTTTCACATAGTATAACTTTCTTTTTTTACCGTTAGCTGTAAAATACTTGAAGATTACAGCATGTATATATAAAACTGTGTGTAAATTAGCATGCTGTGCAACTTAACCAACAACAGACAGACAAGACATCAGTATGAATTTTATCCTATAATCAATGCATTTCACACATAATATGTCAGTCATAAAAAGATTACATACTACATACTATGATGAAAATAATGAGAAAATTCTAATATTGCTGACATTTTTCTTTTCACGAATATTTAAAAGGTATATAGATAGGAAAGTTTGACATTTTTTGGATATAATTCTTTTTCTACTGCAACCAAGCTTCACATTCATTTACACAATGTATTGAATGTCAGTAGTTTGTGTAATTCTCATGTGGATTTGGTAGGTGTGATGATAGCTTCATAGTTATTAAATTTTCCTGTCTACAGATTAATCTTGTCTTCATTTTTAACTCAATTTAGATTTCCCCGTCGACTGATTGGACCGAAGTGCTCAGTCTCAGGTTGACATGTCGGCTTCTTGTGCAGATGCTTCGACGATGTCTGGTAATGTAACTTGAAGTCAGCTGGTGGGTGATGACAAGCAGTGGAATTCAGGATGCGCATTTCGTCCTGTTTGTGACTCATCAACTGGATGTACCTGCATTCTCCAGTGAGTGATGGTGTACTCACCGAGGCTCAAAACCAATGTCCATAGTTTCAAAAGCCACAGAGTTATCTAAATTGAATTAAATGATTAATAATAAGACGCGTTGCACAAGAGATGGCTCTCGTGACCCAAGTGGTCTAGTGGATAACGCTGTGACGTTTGTCACTAAGGGCACTGGATTCGAGCCCCGGTGTGAACACTATCACTCACTGGAGAGTGCAGGTACTTCCAGCTGACGCGTCCGAAATAGGAGGAAATGCGCCTCCTGGATTCCCCTGCTAGTCACCATCCACCAACAAAAAATTATTTAAAGATACTAAATTAATTCACTTTTCATACATCAGACTATCTGTTCCAGCAACAATTGTATAGGAATGAATCATAGAAACAAGATTAGATAGACATATGTTCATCAAATCGACTTGTTAATTACTGTCGTGCGTAGACATATGAACTCATGCAAGAAATGAGTGAATATTACCTTGTCAGACCCTCAACATCCTCTCTTTACACAACCATCTCTTTCCATAACAAATAGAAGCAACTATAGAAGACTATATGCTCGGACGACCAAGTATAAAAGCTCTACAATATCTTATATGGCACACATTTTATGCAATAAGAAAAGTGTAAGGGAGGAGACTACTAACTAACTTACTGAGAAACACTGAGTAAATGGCTCAATTTATTCTTCCTTTTATTATTGTATTGTAGTTAACATTTTCACTTAATTTAATTTAATATTTATATTCTTAATTAACAATATTATCAATGTTAATGTCCTGCTTTAATTATTACTCCTTTGCTATATCATGAGGAAATTAGATGTAACACTGTACTAAATGCTGAAAATTACATATTTCTACCAAAAGGTACAGTTTGGAGCAAAGCTATTATTGTTATTATTATAATTGGCCATACTCTGAGGAAACCACCAAGTGACATCACACACCAGGTCATCGTCCGAGTGGAACCCGAACGGGAAGGGGTGAGTTGGTCGTCAGTGCGAGGCTGATATGCAGGAGGTCACATGAAGAGGAGATGGAAGCGCGTGGGCAGAGGTGAAACTAGGTGAAAACCGAACTCAGTGGAGACGTGTGGCTGAAGCCCTATGCTCCTTTACGAATTAAAGGAAGCAATATTATTATTATTAATAACCGAAATGAGGTATTTACATACACCTCTAAAGAGCTCAGCTAAAAACGAAATCGAAACAGTTGTCCAGTGATTCTCGATCACTTCAATCTAGCTACCGAACACTACTGGTAGATGTGAGTGTTATCCAGCCGCCCATATTAATCACTCAATCAATAAGTGAGTGGTTAAGAGCATAATACCTTCAAGCTTACTTTCTTAATTAACATTTCTGTGGATTATATCCATTGTCACATAAAAAATTTCAGCCAGATTCTAAAGGGAACTATTCAAGTGAAATTTCACCAATCAATTTGTGAACTGCGCATTTATTCTAGTTAGTATTTGTGTTATCAAGTTTAAAAATAAAACAATAAACACAAAGTTGATACATGTAAGTAAGTTTCTTTCTTTGTAATCTGAGGTAAATAAAATGCTTTGACTGAAATATTCCCTCTACAATCAAGTTTTAAGCTTTTTGAATTTTTCATTCCCTAAAATACACTTGCCTGAATAGAATCATTGTTACAAGATATAGTAATTTAATTCGAAACACTATACAGCACAAATAGTAAACAGTAATTTTCATTCAGTAGTTAACTGAATTCAGTATACAAATCGTTTATTGTATAAGAAGTATCAATTGTACAAGTTTCACATGACAGAAATAGACAAGTTTAATTAAATTTCATTGTCAGAAGGAGAAAAAAATGAACTGACCGGTTTTAAGCATAAATTGAGCATTTATTTTTAAATTTTAAAAAAATACTCTTAAAAAGTTTCATAAAGATATTTATTTAGGGAGATTTTGTAAAGAATTGATTTATTGATTTATAGGATTTCATCATGGGATGACATAGGCTAGAGGACCACTGAAAAACCTGAGAGTAATGGACAATTGTTTCGTTCTCATTCGGAACTCTTCATCAGTATGCACCCGCCGCCAGAGTTACAAGCCAAGACCTTCTGTTTACAAGGCCACCTCGCAGACCATTAAGCCACTGGGACCTCAACCAATGGCCAGCCCACGAATTCCAGCTCCTGCCAATTCACCGCATAGCGCGACCACTAGCAAGTGTCATCCGTGGCGAGTTTTTGTCCTCACAACGATCTGCTGTCTCCCACTGGTCACAACTTCCTCCTAGAACCCAGGTAACGACCTACTTGAATAGGGGCAGTCGTTAGCGAGCATCAAATTCATATCCAAGTTTTGGTTTGTCTGCATTTGATGTCGCGTATGACAAGTCCCACTGGCTTAATGGTCTACGAGCTCGCTAGCCTTGTAACCAGAAGGCCTTAGGTTTGACCCCCGGCGGGTACGTACTGATGAAGAGTCTCAAACTAGGAAGTAACAGCTGTCCAGTACTCCCAGTTTTCCTAATAGTTCTCTGACCAATCCCGTAACCAATCAGCTAAATCCCCACAAACCAATACTTGAATAGGAATTGATTTGTTTAAAAATAAATTACATCTTGCATTAAAATATATTGGAAAATTACTGAAAGCTAGGGAACTGTCTTGGTGGTTGTTTCTACCTGGTTTAGAAATGCTTGAACGGTGCTGAAACCACTAACAAACAAGAAGTATATTTAATGAAATATCAGCCTTCAAGGCTAATATCTTGCAGTTTATTGGTACAGTATGCTTGTCTACCATACGAAAGGTCAGGATTCGATTCCCGGAGAGCGCGCTCTAAAACCTCTTTTATTTTACTAGCCTGGAAAACAGAGAAGGTTGAATGGGAAGCTACAGAGACCTGTCCCGTGAAAACAACAACAACACCACTACTGAAACTTCAAAGCCTGCAGTTGTATTTTCCACTCAGAGCGCAAAGAGTGGAAAGAAAAAAGAAACAGCAAGGTCTAATAACCAAACATTTTTTCTAAATTTTTAATTAGATTGTCATCGTGATATTAAGGCACCAGTCATACCTGACTTCTATGTAGTATGTAACAATTCATTCCTAGTGTTTTGAGTGAAATACAAGATATTAGTGGCACGTCTCTACTGTGCTTGATTCTCTGCCATCATTTCCAACCGGTCCCACGACTATCGACGACATTTTATCTCGTCATCCTCACATGATCTTCGGCTCCCACCTCCTCAGAGTATGTCCAGTCTCTCCTGCATATCTATTGGTCAGTAAGTTCTTCGTTGGTTCATTGCACTGCTAGAGTTCTTTATTGATTATCCTTTCTGGTCAGCTATTTGACCTCCAGTAGCACGCGAAGATAGCTGTTAATAAAAGCCTTTAGACTGCTGAGAATTCCTTTCCTTACGCACATGTCAAGTCTCTGGACTATGTAGAAGCACTGAGTGACTTGATATTAGGTTTGAAAATAAGGATCTTGTTCTTTGAGGTGAGTCAGTGCTTTTGATGTCCATAGTGACTTTATAGTAATGAAATGTCTGGGTTTTTCCAATCCTGGCCAACCTTCCAGATAGATAGAAGATAAGACTTTCCCTAGATTTGTCCTAATAACTCGATTACTCTCACTGTATATATAGAATGCAAATAATTTGGTTATTTATTTATTTCAGAAACTTTGTCTGTTCGTAAGGTGAATAAAGTTTTATTAATTTCGCTTGGCTATATGTAAGTCATTCCACTGAAGCATCAATCAAAAGTGATATTTTCTACTAAGCCAACTGTATTGCTTTCGAAATGGTACCTTATAAGTCATAGCGTTAGTCGTTTTTAGAGAGAGAAAACCATAAACAAAAATAAAACTAAAATGATAAGACCCATTTATCTTTTCCTATGTCATTCTTATATATATATATATATATATATATATATATTCCTAATATCAAGTCAGTCAGTGCTTCTATATGATTCACAGGCTTAGCATGTCAGTAAAAGCATTCCCAACTAACTTTAGACTTTCATTAACAGTTGCCTTCTCAACATACTGAATATAACACGGCCAGGTAGAGGATATAAGCACCAAGGAACTCTCGAAACGAACCAACCAACCAACACCCTATTGCCCAACATATATGCAAAAGCAAGTGTAGATTGATTGGACACACACTGAGTAGACCATTGAATAAAATCACGCTCCAAGCCATCGCTTGGAAGGAAGCTGGACGGAAAACAAGGAGTTGAGCGTGACTCCAAGAGTGATATGGAGGAGATCATAAGAGGAGGAGATTAGAACCTATTAATAATCATGGAACCAGCAGCGAAAAAGAGAACAGACAACAGGATGAAATGGAGATGTGTGGTTGAAGCTTTACATTCTACTCAGAACCTAAGGTGTCATCCTTACTACTACTTCACAAAGAAACAAAGCATGTTCATTTTTTATAAATATTTATGAATAATTTCCTTTGAGATAAATAGTTCAGTTGCCTAAATTAATCAATTGTGGAATAAATGAAAGCCACTTCAAAATCAGATGAAGTAAGTAGGCACAGATATAATAGACTAAGTGATCACCAAAACGTACTACATTCAGCTGCCTTTTCTTCTATGTATTTTGATTATGCAATGCAAAAGATGAGCTAAGTGACACGATACTATATATATATTCACTCAAGTATACACACAACCATATGAAAATAATTAAATTACAGTCGATTTATAGCTCAGGTGGATGATTTTGATGTGGGTGCATTCTCCACGCTATATCATGGTTTAGTTGAGAAGTTTTCATTGCCCTTCTAGATAACTTCTTCAGCGCAAACTTCAATATGAAGTGAGCTGTGATTTGAATTCAAATAAGTCCAAAGAATACAACTATATCAAAAGTTAGAATTATATTAGAAGGTGCATTGTGGTACAATTAGAAGATAAAATTAAGTTCTGATTATCACTTAAATGCACATAAAATGTGTAATCAATAAAAACATTGCTTGGAATGAAATTAAATTATCCAATGATGTGAGGATTGATTAATGAGCTGACATCGGTTAGAGAACCAGTAGAAGATCTGGACAACTGTTTTACTCACGTTTGGGACTCTTCATCAGTACGCACTCACCGTCAGGGTTCGAAACCAGGATCTTCCGGACACAAGGTGAGCTCGTAGACCATTAAGTAACTGGAACTCGATCCAATGACAGTCCACGAATTCTTACTTCTGCCAGTTCAGGATATGGCTCAACTTTCACCAGCCAATGTCATCTGTGGCAAGTATTAGTCCTCATAACCGACCGTCTGTACCCTACTGGTCACGACTTCCCACTGGTTCCCAGATAACTACCCACCTGAATAAAGTAAGTTTCTAGTGAACACCAGATTAATATTCAAGTGCTGCTTTACGGGGATTTGATTGGTTTCAGTATTTCATCATGAGGTGACACAGGTTAGAAAATCATTGGAAAACCTGGGAGTACTGAACAACCGTTTCGTCCTAGTTTTGGACTCCTCAATTGGCATGCACCCATCGGAGTTCTACGAGCTCTGCTTGTAGCCGGAAGGTTGTCGGTTCGAACCCCAGACGACGATGATGATGAAATCCTGAGACCAATCAAATTCCTGCAAACCAACACTTGAATATTCAATGATTTGTTCACGTATTTATAATCAACAAAATGTGTAGGTTTCAAGTAGTAAGTGTAGTCAGTAGTCGCAGAAAGAAACCAACAAATGGGATACTTTAGACGAAAGTTCAACGGTGAACAAATAAAGATAATAATAATAATAGTAATGATAAAATTATAACAATGGTGTGGTGTAAACACAAAACTACCATTAGGAATGCAAAATTTACTACAGTGGAATGAAAAGGACTGTGTAAATACAATAAAAGAAAAGCCATAAAGTAAGTCCAGGGTAATAGACATAAAAAAATAAAGGTCATGAAATCTCTAAGGCTTTCAATAATAAAATTTTGCCAATAAAATACAGGGTAAAAGGGAAAGAATGCGATAGGGAATTAAAGTGTTAATTATTACTATCAGGTGTTTGTATAAACAACACTCTTGATTATTTAATTCAATTTAAGATTTCTCCCTCCATTGATAGGACGGAATGCGCATCCTGGATTCTACTGCTAGTCACCATCAACCGACTGAACACTGTGATGTATAGATTATGGGGTTTTGTAGGAATTTGGATAAATTTCAATGTAGACGTTGGTCCATGACGAGATCTACAACGATATTAATCCAAATCCCTATAAAACTCTATAATGCACCCATATGTCTTCAGTTGCTCGTTGATGCCTACCGAATGGATACTCTGCAGCTGTACTGAAAAGTCATGACCAGTGGAATCCACCGTATCAAGATGAAATCAAAGTTCACCGAAGTCACTGTTTGGGCGTAGTGATATATTACGAATAGACAAAGTTAAAATCCACAGATCACTGAATCCCAGCTCAGGGGGCCGAACGGTCAGCGAACTCTGTGTTGTCGTAGCCTTAAATTCCTGAGTTCGACCTATGGTGGATTTGTGGCTGCATACTGTGGAAAGTACCAAATATGACGGATCAGCCATCCTGTACTCCCTGCTCTTTAAATGATTCAGGTTAGTGACGAAATCAAAAGAAGGTAACACAATCGCTTTGAAATCTCCAAACTTCCAGTCTGTATTCATTGGAGAGATAATTATTCTGAATAATCTTTAATAATGTTTTTTTGAGTTTGACCACGAATTGATATCAATTTGAGAACCATTGTAAACCAACAGAGAGTACTGGACATCTGTTTCATCCAACCCACTGGGGTTCGAACCCGGTTACAAGGCGTAGTGCCAATGATTCCCGAACTAGGATGAAACAGCTGTCTGGCAGTACTCCCTGTAGGTTTTCAATGATCCTCAAACTGATATCAATCCGTGGTCAAACTCGATAAACAAACCTAATCCTTATAAATCAACTCTTGAAAAAGTTAATAATATATTGTTGTCTTCTAGCCCGATTATTATTAAATCAATGCCTCAATTTTAGTTATCGCCGGCGTCTTATTCTCCTATACTCTTGAAATGCCGTGTTTTGTTCTTTGTAACTTCTGTCACACAAACACACACAAACACTCAAAAACCTACACACATAAAGATAAACATCCATTCATATGTAACTAACATAATGGATCAGGATAAGAAAAGCAAATATCATATATATATAAATATATACTCATGTGACTTCTTAACTGTATATAAATGTTAATAAGCCTATTAACGAACATGTTTTTTTAAATATTTTTATACGCAAGAAATCCTCTATAAGCCGCCGGACCAATAATACGCGAGATAATCAATAAAAAAGTGGACAAAAATAAGAAGAGGAAAATAAGACTAATTACTTGAAAATCAATTGTTATTGTTGTTGTTATTATTATTGACACTACCTACATATCAGTTTATTTATTCGAAAGTAAATTCCTTAGATGTTTGTGGCTAGTGATTACAGGTAATAGAAAGGAAGCCATCAACCTAGGTTTCATGCCTGATTGACATTAATTGGCAGTGCATGCCTGCAACTTCAAAAGAACTGATGTCCTATCGGAAATTCAAAAAGAACCTGTGTCACTCAGCGTTATAGTTACAGAGATGTTGACACTGAATGATTCGGCCTTATGATTGATATCCTATAGATTTGTAATGAACACACTGATTGTTCACTAAAATGTAACCCTTTGTTGAGTGTCTTTGCTGTCTTGAATTATTATGCAGACTAATATGTAATCCAGTCAGTTTCAGTGTTTTATTGTTTTATTATTATTCCTTTATGTTTCAAGTGGAACAGGGGGCTTCAGCAGCACGTCTTCACTTCATCCTGTTCTCTGAGGTCCACTTTAGCTGTTCCCAATATTTCCCATATTCTCTTGTCCCCTCCTCGCCCTATCGCTTCCATGTCATCCTTGGACCAACGCCAAACTCGTTGTTTCCCGTTCAGGACTATGCCATGGCGCAGGTCGTCACCCGACGGCCTCCTCAGTGTGTGTCCAATCCATCTCCATATTTTTCTTCATATCTGTGGAGAAACGGACTCTTAACTAGTCCTTTGCCTGAGTTTCTTATCGATAATTCTTTCCTACCAGCCATTTAATCTTCATTATGGAGCCAGTGAAGGCATGAGTCGATAAAAATCTTCAGCCTGTTAGAAATGCCTTTCGTAACGCGTAGGCCAATTTTCCGATCCATACAGAAGAAGTAAATTAACAGTGGTGTTGAAAATTTGAATTTTGATCTTTGTGCTGAGTGCAGAAGATTTTCAAGCTGATTTCTTCCTCGTCTTTCCGATCTTTGCCAACGTTGACATCCGTAAAAGTGTGGCATTCCTGTAGTTGAAACAAAGTTGCCCAGATAAGCGAAGGAAATGATCGCTTTTAAATTTATTCCGTTGTTAGGGATTGGTGCTTGTTGTTGTTTGTTCATTACTTTCATCACTTCCGTCTTCCCAATGTTCACTTGAAGTCCCTTTTTTGCTGCTTCTTCTGTCAACTTGTTGGTTGTCGCCTGTAGGTCTTTGAATTTATATGACAGACATAAATTGTCTGCGATGTCCAGATCTTCTAAAGTTTTGTTATCTGTGTAGTAGTGTGATTATGCATCGTAGTTCTGTCGGCTCACATTTGATTTTTTTCCTTAAAGATGTCACACTCATGAATTTTACTTTCGTAATCATCCATACAGTTACTCTTCTTCTGATGATGGTTATTTTACTATTAAAAGAAGGTATAACAATGATGTTTTAACAACTATCCTATTATCGACCACTTCCATAGGCACAGAGAGGCAAGCTGATCACAGTGGAATGTGTAATATCAGACTATGTCAGGTAAAACGACAAACTTTGACGACAACAATAATACTACTAAAAAGCAGAAGGTTAATAAATGTATAATAAGATTAAATCGATAAGAAGGAGTCAATATACAGAAGCAAACTGAAAAAATACCAGAGGATTTTAGGTGATAAGCTGTGAAACACTTCTTTGGGCATGAAATGAATTACGAAGGGCCTCAAGATACTGAACACTGCAAAAAGTAAAGGCCATTGCAATTCGCTTAAAAAACGGAATCTCTGTGTCCAAACGAAGCTACTACTGGCCGGCTGTCAAGCCTATAGATTCACAAATTCTGTATTATCCCCTTAATTTATCTGCGTCTAGTCCTTTGTTTTGTGGAGACCGAATTTTATCAATCAAGTTTGCAATGTGGCCACCATGCTAGGTGGCTCGCTATCACGGTGCACTCACAATTGGTGTTATTAGATGGTTGGAGGCAATCGGCAGGAAGCCTTGGAAGTAGATTTCGTGTTTATTGGCATACACCAATCAGCAAGGCGTATCTGCAATCTTGAAGGGACCCATGTCCCTTCTGAGATTCTGACCTGTGTCACCCAGTGCTGCAATCAGAGACTCTACCATTGAGTGTATTATCTCTCTCTCTCTTACTGATGCGTTTGAAATGTAATCTACCAATATTATGACTGATTCAATGCAATTTAAAACATTGACGTTGTTAGTAATAATATTTCTTTAATTATTATTCTTATATAAATGTAGAACCAGTTGAAGAATTTATCGAGAAGAATATTCTTTGTTCATTAATCAATCTTTCAAATTCTTAATGGAG
The DNA here is from genome assembly GCA_944472155.2 of Trichobilharzia szidati. Lineage (NCBI taxonomy): Eukaryota > Metazoa > Platyhelminthes > Trematoda > Strigeidida > Schistosomatidae > Trichobilharzia > Trichobilharzia szidati. Next base: position 56,651,276 of record OX235274.1, read on the forward strand.
GATATCTTTAATCAATTGTGTAACGGTGTATTAATACTGATACCACGTGTAAATGTGTGTTCTCAATAAGAATGTGCGTCAATAGTGTATGGTAATGCCGCCGGTAGAGTAATATTAGTTGACATTTGTTCAGTAAAGTGTAAAAGGAAAACAGAAACAAGAATGGCTAGGAAACAAAACACGCAGAAGGTGAGTAACAGCTTACGAAAAACAAAACAGTAGGACAAATTGTTTCAGATATACAGAACTGTAGATATTATTTACACAAAGCTTATAAAATATAATTTATAGTAATATTTTATTAAAATTTGTTGTAATTTATTCGAATAATGAATTCTGTTTGTCTTCAGTGGATTCTGTAACCAGCCAGCATTTATGAGATAACATTTTGAAAAGTTATAAAAACAGGTAGGTAATCTAGCCTTCAGAGAATTCACAATTTTATTAGGCCGGAATGTGTGTATTACCTGATGACATTGTTTTTTTTGAGTTACCAAAAAGTATTCACTAAATTTCAATGGATAGACATTAAATATTCCATGCTGAGAACACTTTTCTTCCTTCTATTGAAAAATCATACTAGCATAGGGATCCGATACGCTTGATTTCGTCCTATTTGGGACTCGTCACCTAGGTGCACCTGACTGTCAAGTGAGAAACAGTCTTCCTTAATGAGACTAGACCTTACAATCCATGGTTTCAAACGGCAAAGTATTATCACTAGGATTTTGAAATGACAGGCATTTGGTTTGATTCGCATTGGGAACACTATCTCTCATTTGGGGAAATAGGTGTATCCTGATGATGTGTTCCAAATAAGACGACGTACGCATTCTGAACTCCATTACTAGTCAATATTAACCAAATTAATATGTTGATTTTCAGAAATAGTCAAGGCATCTGTTAGGGAGTATACATTGAGTAACCACTAAGAAGTAACCAGTATCATGTACCCCTTAGGTTGGTGACCATATTGCAGAATTAAGTGATTGCCTGAACTCAATGCCATTACAAAGAACATAAACACACTAGTTACACTCAAGTGTTGTTTTTCAGGGATTTGATTGGTTACAAAATTTCATCATGAGCTGACATCGGTTAAAGAACCATTGAAAAACCTAGGGGTACTGGACAGCTGTTTCGTCCTCGTTTAGAACTCGCCATCAGCGCTCAGTCACCACCAAGGTTCGAACCCAGGACCTTCTGGTTACAAGGCCAGGCCATGAATCCCGAATTCTTCCAACTCACGACATAGCGCTACCACTAGTCAATGTCATCGGCAGGTTGGATGTAAGGACAAATGGCAAGGGAGATCATCATTAGTCTGAGTTCAGTGTGGAAATCTTCTACACTCAACACGCAGAATAACATCCAGATCTCCAACACTGAATGCCATTTCAGTCAGCGCTTCAATATGCCTCCCAGTCTGGGCACGCATGTCATGAAAAGCATTTTCAACAGGTTACTGCAGACTTTTATTAACAACTACCTTCATTGTCTCGATAGTGACCGCCAGATGGACTACTGGAAAGGATGAGAAACAAGGGTATCTGGCATCCAGAGAACTAGCCATGAATCTGTTTCCCAACAAATATGCAGTAGAATACAGAGGTGGATTAGACTCTGAGGAGACATTCAAGTAACATCACGTACAAGACAAGTCATCCAACGGGGCCGAAATTAGAATCGACGAGTTGGGCATTGTTTCAAGGATGACATGGAGGAGATCACATGAGGAAGGGATGAAAGCTTATGGGAAAAAAAACAGGATGAAACAGAGATGTTCTATTAAAGCCGCATATCCCACTTAGAACCTAAGGGAAAAATAATAACATATTGACGATAACGAATGTTGACATCCAAAGACAATGAATGACGATAGTGCTGTACTGTAAAGCTGTTTTTTTCTTTTTCTTTTTGAAAAGTGGAAATTAAATCTCATTGAATTTCAAACTATTAGATGATATGATGAATAACATGACCTCATTGTTATCATCTAATAGCTCTTGACACATGTGTTGATATATTCATAAGTATGCCTACTCTGAAGCTATGGTGAAACAGGGAGAGAGAGAGAGAGATTTACCCAATGCTCGTTGGTTCTGCGAAAATATAATTATCGAGTAATTGAGAAAAAAATTATCTGCAAAAATGTCTTGCCTAATTATTATTATTATTATTTTGATTTTCCCGCAAGTAGAAGTATGCATCTTTATTTCCTTGGCAAAAATAACCTTGCCAAATTACTGATAAAGGCCGCAACACAATAATAACAATAATAATATAGCGTTGAAAACATATGATTTCCTATAAAAACGACATCTACCTGTTTATATTCATTATGTGAAATTAGGCCGTTAACCTATTTGTAATTTATATAAATATGCCCAAAAGACTCTGATTCGAAATTATTATTATTACTATTATTATTATTACTAATATATTTCAGTTGGTCATAATTAGATTCATGATAGATGTTCTTCTGTTGTTTTTTCTTAACTCCGACAACTGTACACAATTGTGTGGTTCAGCAAAAATAAATATTTAATTTCCGTTTAAACAAAAGGTGAACATACACCCCAATCCCCCCCCACACACACACACAAACATAGAGGTTGTCTTTTCCTCTTCTGGTAGGAAGAGAGAGATAGAGAGCATAAAATACGAATTAGATTTTGCAAATAATCTAAACTTCTAGGTAATGTTGATTATGCAAAGCCTGGAGTAAGTAGTATAATCAATCATACGGGAATTTCCTGTTTGTTCATAATGCATAAAGAATTATTCAAAGACCAATAACAAAATTGATTTACAGAAATAATAATTCCTGGTCGAAATCGAATGCCAACACAGGTTAACGCATCATGCACGATAACGATTATACAGTCGGTAGGTAATTCAGCCACTATTATTATTATTATTACAGGTTCGCACTAAAAGTTAGTTGTTCAGCAAAACTGTAAACAGTATTCATCATGATAAATGATTATAGTTGTGAATTTGTTTTCTTTCGTAAAAAGAATCAAAAACTTTATTATTTTCTTAAATGCTTAATTACACACTAGCCGTAATTGTATATTATACTCTGAAAACAAAAAAAAACTTTATATTTCAGGTGTTGATTTGATTTGGAGAGATTTGATTGATTTTGAAGTTAGATAGTAAGCTAACGTAAAATCTGTACCAACCAACATTTTTAAGTAAATCTACTCCTCACTAGTAACTGACTACAGGATGGATATGCTCGGAATTCTAGCGAGAAGAGGTGACCAGAGGGGTCCAGCAAGATGGGTGTCAGGAAAAATGCTTGCTTATGACATTGGCTGGTAGTGACACCATATATCACAAACTAATAGAAATTAGAAATCATTGGTCGTTGAATTCCATCCGAGTAAATGAATTGTTAACATGTTCGACTTGTAACTGTAAGGCTGTCGATTCGATCCTCGGTGGAATTATAGGCAGGTACTGATGAAGAGTCCCAAACAAGGACAAAACGGCCAACTGTCCAGTGTTCACTGCTTTTTTCAGTGGTCCTCTAACTGACATCATTTCGTGACCTAACTTAAAATTCATAGTTATAGTTTATACGTCTTTTTTAATTGTTTTCTTTTACAGTATATTGATTATTTGACCATACTGATTGTTTATGCTTAAGATGATACTGATAGCAGACGAAATTTTGCTGTCTTCCGGTGGTTGTAAGTAACCAAATGGATAAGTTCAACCTAAATTGTATGCTAATTCACATTATCACCAGGATACATGTACAGTATCGAAAGAAATGATAACCTCACGTAACTGACTGTTGCAGTCAATGGAGTTAACACTGAATTGTTCAACCTCACGAATGGCGTTGTGTAAGACGGTGATGGATAAAAAGATTGGCCATTAGAGTGAAACCATTGGATTGTGTCTTGTCCTAAGTAAGTAGTGCTGACTCAAGTTTAGTTATCGAATTTCTCAGTGTGTTCACCAAGCTGATACCTATCGATTTTTCAGATAAGCGTCTCTGTCAAGTGCTAACAAGCAAGAAAATTAAGCTTCATGGCTTTTTACTGCCCACCTGCAACAACCTAACACCAATTCAAAGTGCATTGCAATAGTGATTTACTCAGTCTAATGACCACATTGCAAAATTGTCTGACATAATTGTTAGATTATCGAGATTTTATTCGTTTTAGGGTAGATTTTGTCAAAAAACGAAATCACTTTAAGGACCATTGAAAGGAGGTGAGCACTGGAGAACTATTTCACCGTAGTTTGAGTCTCTATACTAGTGCATACCCACACTAAGATAGATAGGAGGAGAGATACCTACTAGTAGTATCGGATGACGGTAATACTTTATTGCAGGCTTTCAAAAGTTAGAGTCCTCAGGTCACTGGATTCCAACATGGTGGGTGAATAGTCGACCACTCTTGATTTCGACTCCAGGGCCGTCTTAGGTGCGCTAACTGGGATAAAAAAGATATCCAATGTTGTCTTAAAGTGAACGAAAATGCTTTATTCTAGAGTTGTCAAAACGTATAGTAAACTCATTTTGAGTGAACCATAGTACGTCCATCGTTCAATGGAAAAAATGCTTGTCAACTACGCAGATGGTCTCACTTCAATTCTAAGCCATTGCGCTCCTATACTCGCCTTGTTTACTGGCCTTCAGTAAACTCGGAAAGGAGAAACAATTGTACATGAGGCTAGAAACCCCACTCCATATAAATGAAACCTACACTGAAAATCCAAAGCTCAAAGTCTTATGCTTTACACCGAACGCAAAGGAATGAAAAAAGTGTACTGTACTTTAAAGTCAATAAGATCTCGTACATGCCATTTCCTAACTAAAAGATTAACTTCCTGAAAACATACTATAAATGTGTAAATGTATCAGATCTTGTAGAAACCAATTAAACATTAGTACAACAGGTGTATTAACAAAAGAAAAGGCAATATTAGTCGCATAAAAACAAGACTGAACTTATTTATTATATATAAGGAAGTAATAGAAGACAAGATGGGTGTTAAAAGTGGCAATAATAATCCCAGTGATAATAATTTTGGCTTCAGTATATATATATATACATATATCGAATGAATATCTGTTCCTTCTCACGCATTTGCTGCCCTTAAAAGTTTCTAATTCTTTTCATCTACCTACTTTTTTCTGAATGTAAAATCAGACAAGTGATATTTATAGTAGATCGCCTTCAGTAGCACAATGACATTCATGTATATTATGCCTAGACATATAACCTTTGATTCAAACGATGCATATATACATATATATATATATGCCTTAATTGAAAATGCCATGTGAATTGTATTCACTGATATGATCATATCCATAGGTGTATTGTATATGTATGTATATATGAGTGGGTATATATACACTGTGAAAGTATTTCCACTATTATTACTATTAAATAATCAAAGGTCGTCTTAACTTCCCACTTCCTTTAATTCTGTATTCCACTTTTTTTTCGACTGTATATTTTTGTGTTATGATTCACTTGTTCACAATATTCCTATACACGTAGTGAATGATCTTACATAATACTGTTTTGATTTTTACGCTAACAATAAATAGTTAGTAAACACATAAGCTTATTTATATTAAGACAAATCAATCAATAAAGTCATTGAGCAAACTGATAACTAATGCGTAGGATAGCTTAAAATAACCAGCTTGCTTGGTGGGGAAACTAACAGGAAGGAAGGAGAGAGGTCGGGGAATAAGAAGAAGAAGAAAGCAAATATATACTCAGTAGAAGCCTACAAAATGATTGTATAAAAACTTTATATTTTCTGTCATACTGATCGATAATTAAAATGTTAGCACGGTATTTCTAGGCATCTTCTTATATACATAACAATTTCAAACGAAATTATCTAATATCTGTCAAGTCGAAGTGTATTCTCTATACTAACACCAAACAACCCCACTGAAATAAGCCAGTACTGTTTGTAATGAGTCACTGACTCCTGAATCAGTGATTTCATTGCAATCTTCTATGTCTAATTCAGAATGTGATCTTTTGTGGAGTTATGCATGTGTATTTCTCTGCAGTGTCACACCATGAAAAAGCAGCTATCCAATACTTATTTGCTTAAATGACTCTTCAGTTGTCCAGAAGTTATGAAAAACTAAAATATTTGGTGGCTAGTTAGAGAATATTCTCAGTCAGCATAAAAAGTAAGATCCAAATTTCCAACGCTAATGTGAAGTCAGTGATTTAGAGATAAGATGCCTCACAAGAAGCACCTCTAACAGGCTCCTGCAAAATTTCATCGACAGTCGCATTCGCTGTTGTGATACTAATGATCAGCTGTCTACCAGAAAGGATTGGTAACAAGGGATTCTGGCAGCCAGAGCACCAACCATGAACCCGGCTAATATACAGAAGGAAAAAGAGGTGAGCTGGACATATCCTGAGGAAGCCGTTGAGTGACTTCGCTCACACAGTAGACCCTCAAGTAGAATCCTAATGGGAAAGGATAAATCGGGCGTCTTTATGACTATGACACAGATCTTGTATCAAAGAAATGGGGTGAAATGAATAAATGGAATTGGGCAGTCATGGAGCCGGCTAAAAGTAACCGCTAACAGTAGAGTGAAGCCTTCCAGTTAGATGCTGAAGCCCTAAGTTTCACTTGGAACCCAAGGAAATAATAACAATAAGGAATGTACCTTTCTAACGACATGGAGAAACAAGTCAAGGATTATAAAACGCCATCGTTAGACATGAAACACTTTAGCTACCATCGAAAGACAGAATACGTAAAGTATATTAAATGTAAATAACTTCTGAGGCAGTTTAATAATAATAAAAATGTTACCAGGATATCTACCTCACAGTAGAGCAACAAATATAAGACTTAAGCAAACGGATACGTATTTTTGGTATATCCTCATCAGGCTTTATAAGTAAATGATAAGATATCAGTTATAGCCATTTGAAACAATCTGAGAAAAAAAGCAAGCAGATTAATAACCAAGATAAATATTCTAAGTCCGGATTGAAGGAACTGAACAAACTTTTTCTGAACGCAAAGATTGGGCTGAGAAATGTTATGCCAACTTCCTCAGCTATACCTAGTCGTCGAAGGCATACAAACTTAGGGAATTGAGGTGGTACATTGTATAGAATTGTAAAGACTGCATTTTTACCAATTTAGTTCTCCAAATCCACAAGATGTGTCAATATGGAGCTGCTGATTGAATCTACAGCTCCTTTGGTTCTATTGATCTAGATTGTTTCCATTGTCTATGACTGATATTTGATTATGTAATTGTAAAGCCTGATGAGAATTTACCGAAAATGCATATTTGGTTGCTTAAATCTTGTTGTGAAATTATCTTAATGGAAATATTTTAATCCTGTATTAGACTTTTATTCTTTAATATAAGATAAAACACTTTCATTTAGAAATCAGTCAGTTATTCACAGTATAATAAACACTTTATAGTCTACCAAAGGCCTTCCATAAAGGTTTATCTTTCTTCCCATCAGATTAATAAGTGGATGTAAACCTTTCTCCTTTAGGCATAAATCCGACCTGAACAAACTGGTTGGCTCTCACGAGGTGTGCAACATAGATGGCACTGAAATAGAAACCAAGTCGGAAATTAAATACCTAGGCACCATTCTATCTGCTGATCTTTCCTGGTCGTCTCAAATGTTGGCGATTTCTAAGAAAATATTCCGCCTTACCCTCTACATCAAGAAGTTAAAACATTCTGGTATAACCCAACCCTTACTCCTACAATTCTTTAACTCTCGCATTCTGCCTATTATTCTCTATTGTTCCCCCTTAGTTTTTCCAGGGCTACTGAAGAAAGACTATAACATATTATGCAGGATGTTAAAGGTTGTCAGCAGGGTAAGCAACGTGCGACTTAACTAGCTTGTTAATATTCTGGTTGACAGGCACATGGACTCATGTGAAAAATGGGCCAAACCCATTTTATCTAACTCACACCACCCTCTTCACTCACAACTCTCCCTATGCATCTCATCAGCCAAAACCAGAAGCCTATATAGAAAACTATATGCTCGCACCAGCAAGTACAAAAACTCAACCATACCCTACTTAGCTCGTGTTCTGTGTGATAAAGAAAGCATTAGGCGTGACACCTATAATTCACTAAATAGTCAGTAGTACAACTGGATCTCGTCTTTCCAACCCACATCATCAATAGGTACAACATTTTCTTTATTTCTTTTCCTATTCTCTCTCTCTCTTTTTTTTCGTTTTGTGCTGCTTTGTTTCTTTCTCCCGCTTATGCCAGTAAATATGACAGCATCTACTTTCCTAACAACTTCAAACACTGTTCAACTTTGACTTTGCTGCCGGTATGCCAGTATGTTGTCATAATAATGAACTGAGATTTCCTTAATCTATGTAGAATTCTATTTATTGATAATGTACTAACTGGATGCAATACTGTAGTAAAAATGCTGAGAATTCCATTCTGTATCACAAGTACTGTTTTGGAATAAAGCAAATTATTATTATTATTAAATATTCCTGTTCAAATAGCCATGCTATAAAAAAGAATACATGGGAGGAGTCAGAGGAAATAAAGTAATATCAAGCAGAACGAATGCGGTCATGAAGATAAAAAAGAGAAATATTTCAGTGAAGACTACTCAAACCTCGGTGTGCTTAACTGAACTCATCTTTACCTAGGATGAAATCACATAGCCATTCCAACAAAGTATTTCTAGCATAATCAAAATCTCTACCAAGGAAGTGAAACCATGAATCACTCTTAGTTACACCTTAACCCTTATCCTACTTCTATGAGCCTCATTCATCGATAAAACTGTAGGTGAGTTTAAGCAGTCTTTCTTTAACACCTAAATAATAAATAGTAGTTTAAAAAAAGAATAATCAGGCTTATCAAAATTATAAAATTTTTGTCAGGAAACTATATGAAGCCTTAAAGTAGCAGTAACAGCAAAATCATGGGCCATTTGCAAAAGTTACTCTATCCACTGAAACGTATGAAAGGCATTCATCTACTCTATTGTGCTTCATCTTTCGTATTATACCATTGTTCCTCTGACTTATTGTAACACTACACTACAAAGCGTTGAATACATCCCATTAACACCGACATTTTTCAATAAACAGGTTTAAGCCGAACGGAAGTATTATATTATTTTTTTAATTGTACATTTTCAATAATAACCTCGGAAGGTGTAGATTTCCTGGTTGTGGTCCTCGAGATGGTAAAAACCAATGGCTAGAGACAATCGGTGATATGGCTCAAAATCGTTCCCAATGGCTGGTGCAGATGCATTCACTCTTTGTGATTTACAATACCCAATAAAGCTCTCTTGTCCTTCCATATTACTGTATTTATTTTCCTTTCCCACTTCTGTTTATTACCTCTCTTTTGAAAGTCTCTTTACTCTCTTCTCTTGTATTGTGTGCTACATGGAGTATGGCAACTCGAACTGTTGAACATCTGTGCAAAGTTCTACGTTGAAACCAGTCAGTCAGTCAGTCAATAACATCAGGACTGCAAAAAGTACATCAAAAATATATCCCAATATAACTACATTATACATTTAACACAAAACTATTCTTATATATTGAAAAAAAATTAATCTACAGTGTTAAGAGCTATTCTGAGTGATGAAGGCTGGAATTGGAATCCAGGACACGTACTTCATCTCATTTTGGACTTTACAGTTGGATTTTCCTGTGCTTTTCCCACTGAAACTTGAACCCAACATCTATCGTTTCACCATCAACCAAAAAACAACATCATCACGTTAATCCTCAGACATCATCGAAGCATCCATACTAGGAGCTGACATATCAACAAAGACCGATATATTCTAGTCTAATACAATCAACCAACGGGAAATACAATATTAACTTTTTTTTAAATATTAAGAATTATTGTATCATTTCATAAGTAAAATTTGACTTTACACAGTCATGTGAGTGATATCAAGTAGATAAAGTGAGTAAGTGTAGTGAGTAAGAAAATATCAGCTGGATAGATAGATACATGTACTCAAAGCATGTGATCATATATATATGTTATATATATATATATATATATATGAAAGTAATAATTTACCGTTTAATTATAACTTTGTTTGGCATTCCAAATTAAAAACAAAATATAATTTATGCAAATGTCATATTTAAATAATGATATGTATACTGAATTAACCGTCGTTTCGCAGGCATTAGTTTCACTTAGTTATTTTTTTTTCCTTTAAGACAATCATGGCAAATTTCATACATGCTAATTTTTCGATGACGTAAACCTAACAGTATATAGACAGTAGTTTCACATAGACAATGATAGAAAAAAATATGACATTACTCTAAATTTTCTAGAGGGTAGTGTGGATAACTAAGCCTATATTTTTTCTTAGTCCCAATAAATATTTGGAGCAGAATTTTACAATTAATATTTGCTTTATACGCATTGGTTTGAGGATTTTATCATGATCTGAAATCGGTTAGAGAATCATTGAAGAAACCTGAGAGTACTCGAGAACTGTTTCATTCTCATTCGGAGCTGTCCATCAGTACGCACCCACAGCTAGAGTTCGAACCCACGACCTTCAGGTTACATGGCGAGCTCGTAGACCATCAATCCACTTGGATCCGATCCACTGGTCCATGGATTACCTCGTCTCTATTCATAATCAGGGGGTACAGTGGATCGGGTGTGAGGACAAATACTCGCCACGGATGACATTGCCTAGTGCCAGCTGTGCTATATCGTGAATTAGCAGAAGTTGGAATTTTTGGGCTGGCCATTGGTTGGGGTCCCGGTGGCTTAATGGTCTCTATAAGCTCGCTTTGTAGCCTGAATGTCCTGGTTTCGAATCCTGGCTGTGGCTGCGTACTGATGAAGAGTATAGAATGCAAAGGAAGTAGTTTTCTAGTTTTCTCTGGTCTTCCATTGGTTCTCCAACCAATGTCAGATCAAGATAAATCCTAATATTTGTCTTAATTTTGATGATTTTGGTTATTCAAATGGAATATATATATCCGAAGGAAGTTATATATTTCATTTACTTCGCAAGACAGTATCGTTTCAACTACCTGAGGCACAGACCAGGATGTCAAGGCTTGCTACGATGGGAAAAGCAAGACAGCCCTTCTTTAATCTGAAATCAGTTTGGAAACCTGCCTCAGTTAGCATAACAAACAAGGTTCCAATTTTCAAATAAATGTCATGTCGCTTCTTCTATATGAATCATAAACTTCGCAGAGCACGAAAAAAATCTCCAACAGGCTACTGCAGACTTTTATCAACAGTTTCATTCGCTGTCTCCATAATCAAGATTGGATGGTCTGCCGGAGAGGATAAGCAACAAGGGACTCTGGCAGTTAGCGCACCAACTAAGAATCTATTGTCTAAAAATATACAGGAGGAAATAGAGATGGACTAAACATACACTGAAGAGACCGTTGAGTGACATCAAATGCTAGGCCATCTCTAGAATGGAGTCCGAACGGAAAACGAGTTGCATGTGGGTTTGAGGGTGACATGAACGATATCGTGTGAGGAGCATATGAAAGTTTACTGGCTTCTCGCCCAACCACCTCTACTTTCCGGGCTTACCAGAGGCTAAGTGAGGTTTAGAAGTAAGTTGACTGTGAATCAATTGCGCAACATGTGTGTGGTTGGCGGATATTCGGCCCATGAACCACCGACACGTAAATCAATATTTACTTTAATCAAATTCAAGTTGTTTCTAGTTCAAACATTCATAGAGTTACGTAATCTCATCATTGAATTTATTCACTTTAATGAGTGAGGCTTTTTGAGGCAATCGCACATTCATTAATAATGCATATTCTTAGGTAAGTTAAATAAATAATAGGTCATTAATGTTAAATATCCTATAGCAACTGGAAAGTTCCTTGTTTCTTAGGAAGCCACTATATAGAATTAGTCACTGAACGTAGGTTGTAATAAAAGGCTAGAGGTTTTCAATTACATATACCATTATAGCACTGTCTGCCTATTATGCATTCATAAAGCGAGTTAAGCACTTTGTGAAATAACATTAAGTGAATCGCTTGGAATTTAATTTAGTAAAGTTAGAAAGAAAAAGTGTTATTCAACACAACTACTTGCATTCCTATAACGATAACCCATGACTGTTGCACGAGGGCAAATGATGCTACTTGGTCTCCTAAATTTCGTTAGCTGAAGTAGCATTCTAACCATGTACCCAGTGGTTAAAAGTTAGACACCTAAATTAATGAGCTATATCCCTACCATTATTCATGTTTACTAGGTCCTTAGCAGTTACTTAATGAACAAAGATTCAGTGATCAAACTCTGCATCCACATACCCATATTACTTTTTAGAACCTTGTCTCTGTCACACCTTATGGTATGTTAATGCATATGTTGTGATTGCCGAGTTTTCCTCTGGTCTATCCATCTTCCTGGGGTCAGTCATTCCTCTGTCCCGATAATCTAACTGACCCCGATCTACTGGTCTGACTTATGCAGCTGACATCGGTCATTACAATGTATTTGGTGATTCAGATTACTTTGTTTAATTAGATCATTAGGATTCTTTAGCCTACATAGCTTGTCCGTGAAGGATTTTGAAGGCGTAACTACAACTCTAATTCCTGTTTTGTTAAGAATTCCACGTAGAGTTTCAGATACCCTTATCTTGAATGACGAAACTGTAGATGCCTTAAATCCCTTCATACTTATGTTATCAAATAAATTCATTCCTAAATGGAATTATTACACCATCACAGCTCCCAAGTCCTATTCTTACAGAAGTTGATAATAGGCTTTAAGACAAAAGAAAACTGTACACACACACACACACACAGTACAATAAACATTCCCACCGTATAATATTTTCATAATTTTTGATGACTTATTGATTCACCGATTTGAAGGCTACTTTTCGCCCAATTCCCTTGTACAAAATATGTTTTTTTCACTTCTGTTTATCTCTTTTACTGTCATGTTATTATCATTAGCTAGCTACTTTTTTGCCCATCATTTGCACTATCTCACCTCCGTCTCCTCCTTTCCTTTCACTTCCCCACCCCACTCCACCCCACTATAAACGAATATTACTTTAATCATTTATACGAATATCATCTACAAGCTTATGTTTTCTTTAAAACAAAACACATCTAACATTCTTGCTTTTATAGTGCCATCGTCATCATCTTTACCCACTTCCCCCTTCTTCTTCTCCTCCTTCCCAACATCATCATTCATATTCCTAAGTAAAACATTGTCATTATTTTTAGCTATTAGCTAGTAAACAAAGATAACTATCGTATGACAACAGTGATATTATTATCATTATTGTTAATAATTGCATTATTAGATGCAGAAAATCAAGGGGACGTTATATTTTTCTCTGATTGATGAATAAATAGTCATTTCAATTTTCTCCCTGTGTAAAATACGAAATGGACACAAATCCTTGAAAGTGGTATTCATTTTCTTTTCCTCACTCTTATCGATAACAACTGATAGACATACTTGATTATTTCACTCATATATATATATACATAGAAACTGTAGAGGTTGGGATTTATTTCATAGTGGCTACTGGCCCTATTCATTTAGGTAGTTACCTGGGGTTCCAGTGGGAAGTCGTGACCAGTAAGGTGCAGCGGGTCTGGTGTGAGGACAAATACTCGCCAAAGACATTGGCTAGCGGTTGCGCTATATCGTAAATTGGCAGAAGTTAGAATTCATGGGCCATTGGATCGGGTCCCAGTGGCTTAATGGTATACGAGCTCGCCTTGTAACGAGAAGGTCCTGGGTTCGAACCCCGGTGGGTGCGTCCCAAACTAGGACTCAACAGCTGTCCAGTACTCCCAGCTGGTTTTCCAATGTTTCTCTAACCAATGTCAGCTCATGATGAAATCCTGTAACCAGTCAACCAAATCCTTACAAACCAATACTTGAATAGTGAATTTCGTTAAGAACCAACTTCACTTAGCGGTGACTGGAAATCAGTGATTCAGTGGTTAGGACTCTCACCGACCATGCACATGGTTCGGGGTTTGACCCCCTACCGACACACACTTGATATCAATGGTGAGTCTGCGAAATTTGGGCTACCGATATCACATGCTGAAAATTCCATACTTCTACAAAAAGTACTGTGAGAAATCAAGCTATCATCAAAAAGAAACAACAGTTTCCTCCTAGTTTGAGACTCTCCACAGTACGCACTCATGAACCCACGACAGATTGACTCTCAAACCTTCAGGTTACTAAACTAAGTTCGCCGACGATGCTTCAGTCGATTGAGATAGAATTCAGTGATTCATGGATTCTGTTTTTGTCAGTTCGTGATATAGCACAATCCCTCCACATTGCAACCAGTGAGTTCTGTGAGCATACACTTCATTTTGACGCAGTAGATCTCACCAGTTACGACTTCTCAGTACAGCTTCAGGATAATCATCCATTTGCTATCAGTGGGCATCTGGAGACCGGGCTTTTTATAAAATGGCTTTCCTGAACTCATCACGGTATGCACTGCTGAGGAGTCCCGAACTAGGAGAAAACATCTATGCAGTGCATCCTGGTTGTCAGTGATCTCTCACTGATGTCGGTTTGTGGTGCAATCTACACTGAAATACGCAAACCTAATATTGCTAACAATTGATTTTTATTCATACTCAAACTATTAGACGACATTTGCGTAATAGTTATAATTATAGTAACGTTAGTAGCAATAAAGTAATAATAATAATTTCCTTTTCAAAATTACTTCTCCCTTTAGAAAGAAGTTGACTTAAATAGACACTTGGATAGATGGACAGATGGCTGGATGGTGGATGGATAGATGGATAGACAGACAGACATATATTGCATAAGTAATCATTGACAAATTTTCTTTCGTTTATATGAGTGATTTCTTCAGTAGCATTGAGAGAGAGGGATAATGATGATTGGTTGAAAGGTAATTCTGTATGTAAATAAATGTTTAACTAACAGATATACATATATAAATAAGTAGAGGGAGACAGAAGGGAGAGAGAGAGAGGGAGAGGGGATAATTTTCAAGCAATGCCTAATACAACAAACGCTCAGATGACATTCACTTTCCCCTATATAATATAGTAGTATCTATCTATTAGTGTTTTGAGTTTATTATATCTTATGTGTATGCATTTCCACATATTTCGGATAGATTTTATATGTACTCTGAACAGAGATAAATTTTGCAAACACTAAACTATCTATCGGTCAACTAATATGCTTGCACGCACAAGCACACGCACACACACACAGGCACATAGACGAGTATACGCACACCCATCAACTCATTTTCATTCTATTGCAAATAATCTAACAGAAATAGAAATATAGACACTTATGCAAAAACACTTATTTCCAAAATTTTGCTATAGCAAAAATAAACACATCTAGTACAACATCAAACATTGCCCCTGACCTAGTGAAAATAGAATGATGAAAACTGGAAAGCAAACAAAGGCAGCTGTGTAGTGTACACGTTAAATTTAGAATAAGAAGAGTTGTATTTCATTCCATCCTATAGATTACATATAAATTTTTTTACAAAATTTCTTTTCCTCTGTCCTAGATAACTGCATTTATATGAAAGCAGCACATCTTTTTAATGCAAAACATCATATATATAATCAATATTTAGTACTTTTCTCAAAGTTACTATAATTTTTATTACTACTGTTCAGTTTGTGTTATGAGCGGAACATTGTACTCGGCAATCTGCCTTCATATTCGACTGCCCCCACCACTACTGCATACACGGTCTCATTCCGTCCTCGTCATATGATCTTCTCCATGTCACTCCTTGACGCCCTACCGGTCGCTTCCCATGCAGTAGCCTATTCGAGGTCATGACTAGTATGTCATGTCAGTCAATGAATGATCTCAGCATATGTCTAATCCACGTCCATCTCTTTCTATATATTTGTTGGGCAACAGGTTCATAGATGGTGCACTGGATGTCAGAGTCTCTTGTTGATTCTCTTTTCCAATAGGCCATCAGTTCTTTAGTATTAAGACAGCGAAGGTAGAGAATACGATAAAATGGAGGGGAGGTGGTGGAGCTGTATGTTCCATTCGGAACCCAAAGGACTCATAACAATAATAATAATAATAATAAGGTTGTTCATAGTTAGTTGGTCGCACTGCTAGAGGTCCTTGTTGTTTATCCTTTCTGGCCGGCAATTGGATCCCCAGTATTGATACAGATAACGTAACTGTAGATGAAAAGCTTCAGTAGCTTGTTGGAAATGCTCTTCGTGACACGCCCGACAAGAATCTGAATCATCTAGAGACAATGACTGTTTCATGTTGAGTGCAGAAGATTTCCACACTGATTCCTGAGTAATGTCTGACTTTTCTGATACTGGCAGACTTTGACATCCTAATCTGTACCACATATAGTTGAAACGATGCTGCCTAGCGAAGTAAGTCAAAGAGATGGCTTCCTTCAGATTTCTCCCACTGATAGTCGTCGGTGTTCGTTGTTGTTAATTGTCAGGTATCTTCATCTCCTCTTTCTTCTTCATGCTCACCTGAAGTTTCGTCTTCGCCGCATCTTCACTAACTTACTACATTAACAGTGATATACTGTGATAAGAGCAGAATAACTGATTATTTTACCTATCTAACTAGCTAGAAAATACATAGAAATATGGTCTCAAATAAAAACACCTGCTTTATTATTTACTTTATTCATTTTTTTTCTGATTATGAAACATGCTATAACCTTGTCTTCACTGTGATATCCACTAAAACAACTAGACTTTACGTATCATAAAATCTGACTACATGATGTCCCCTCCTCTGACAGAATAACTTTATGTGTGCTGATAAGTTGTTGATAAATTTCGCTTGACGATTAAAGCAAATAGCGTTCTTTCATTTATAATAAGTCTCTCCATAGCTCACTATAAAAACCCTCTATCCATTAAAATGATCCAGTTATTATTAAAAGCAATCAGTGGTGGTGATAGGCTATAAAACAGAATTTTATTTCACATAAATGAGAAAAAGAATTATTGACAATTAAAACTAACGGAGAGAAATTAAAAAAAACTACAACAAAAGTAATTAAGATTTGTCTAATCAATATGGATATTTTCCTTTAATGACTGGCGGAAGTATTATATAACAGTTATTAAAAGTGGAAATGATTTTTGCCTACGTGTACAAGTTTGCGTTTGTGTGTATGCGAAGCTTTAAGACTGTTCGCTATTCAGTTCACTTATTACATGTCAAGTGAAAAAAAATTTTAATCTAATCCAGTGTCCACTTTAATTTGGGACTATACTACAAATTATCCAGTAGGGTATCCAAGTTCTATATTTACATTAACCTGCAGGGTGTACGTCGGTGGTACAACGGTAGAATGCTCACCGACCAGGGTCCGGGGTTCAGTCCTTGGTCGACGCGCTCTTTCACCTTGCTAAGCCAGTAATAAGACTGGTAAAGAGGGAAGGTTGGTCATGAGGTTAGCAACTCCACCCCGTAAAGAGTAGACACCACTGCTACCGAAACTTCGAGCCACTAGCTTGAAGCCTTATGTTCCACTGGGAACGTAAAGTAATAAAAATACCCTTAGGGTAGAATTATTCGAGTAAACTAATGTGCTGGTGAAACAATCAACAATAGTAAGTGGTTTTAAGGTCAGTGATTATACTCATCGACTACGTGTCTCATGGCCTAACTGGTATAGTGGATAACGCTATGACATTTGAAACGATGGGTACTGGGTTCGAGTCCCAGTGGGGAGTGCAAGTACATCCAGTTAACAAGTCCGAAATGGGACGATGTGCACAGCTTGGATTTCATTGCTGGTCACCATTCATCAAATTAATTTAAGTTAATCATCAGACAATCAGCGAAGAGTCTGTACAAGAAGCCAACATGTCAACTGAGGCCAAAAATTTCAGTCCAGCCAATCAAAGTGAAAATCAGTAGTGAATTAGAAACAAATAAAGATACAAATTAATCAGAATTTTCTATACCTTATCGTGTTATTTACATTATTTTGAAAATCACAATAACCTTTGAAGATGACATTTCTACTCCTGAGAAAGATAAAGACATAATTATGTTTAATCACCAGTATTAAAGTATTATCACGAAATATAATTTTAATTTTAATTGGTGTAAACTAAAATTATCACATAATAATTAACGAATGAGTAATTAGTCGATTTTTTGAAGATTCAGTGCTAATTGAAGAGTATTAGTCATTTCTCTCTAATTGCTGTTATTATTACTTATTAGTATTAGCACGACTAATGCGTTGGTAGTTCAGTGGTCCAGGGTTCGACCCCCGGCAAACGCATTCCTAACACCTCACTTAATCCGTAATAAGTCCTGTGTTGACATGTGGACTCCTTGTATGGATCCATAGACTATATCTGAAAATTAATATGTTATTTTGGTTCATTGTGACTAGCAAAGGATTTTAGAATGCGAGTGTCACTTTATTCGAGCTCATCAACTGGGCGTACCTACATCTCCAGTAAGTGATGGTGTTCCCATTGAGACTCCTAACCAGCACTTGTTTGTTATTTAAAACTCCTAGTGATGCAGTGGATAACGTTATCGCGCTTGAAGTGATGAGGACTAGGTTCGAACTTTAGTCGGAACACTATTACTCATTAAGGATGCCGGCATATCCAACTGATGAGTCCTGAATAAGATGAAATACACATCCTGGATTCCACTGCGTCGGTAGCACAGTGGTTAGGACTCCCGCCGACCATGCACATGGCCCGGGGTTCGATCCCCTGCCGGCGCACACCCGATATCTATGGTCGGCCTGTACAATTTGGTCTACAGATATCCATGCTGAAAATTCCATACTTCTACCAAAAGTACTGTGTGGAATCAAGCTGTAAAAACGAAAAAAAATACTTTATCTACATAAAATCTACTCTATAACACCTGAGTATCCTCACCACCAACAACAACAACACCAACCTTCAAGAAAGACATTCTGACTAAGCCATAAATTATCAAAGAGGGTAAAGCCTTTTGCTTTTGAAAGCGAGAAAGCCAACCAGATTTCGATAATAGTGTGAATGGAAAATACTAGAAAAGCGAAATCTCCTTGTTTTCATGTTATGCAAATTATATAAAGTATAACGTCATACCTATTGACACATGCACACTCACACACACACAGCAAACAAATAATCACACTGTAAATCAGTGTACTAGTGCAAGAGCTTTTCAACTCCTAATTATTTGTCAACTCATTACATTTTTAATTGTATTGACAAAGTGTAATAATAACAGTAGTAGTAGTAGTGATAAGATCAGTGGATCTTTGTAGAGATGTAACATTTAGGTTGGATTTATCGATCTTATCAAAAACAAAAAAATTTGCCAAAAATAGGGAATTTTTTTTCCTTTCACAAAAAAAGATGATATGTAAGCCTATGCCAAAAAGTTTTTATCATATATTTATACTATCATTTTGATTAACCGTTTCCTTTAGTGGACTTAAGAATATTAGGTAGTTTTTATGGGGGATTTTCGATGTCTGCAAAAGCTAAATTTGTAACAAGTATTCACATAATCATCGCTTATTTTAGAACACTGAAAAAATAAAGTAAATGTGGTCATAACAGAGCAGTTTCACGAGTATACTGAGTCCCTGATTGCTGATTTGAACCACCTTAGGGAAAGATTTCCCTAGCTAGAATCCAGATAGCATTAATAAGCAATAACTGGAGACTGCTGAAGACGCCGCTTAAATCATTCACGATATGATAAACACACACTCTGGGGAGAACATAGAGTAACATCATGTACCAGGCCTTTGCTCCAGTGGAAACAGAATGGTAAACAATGGGCTGAGCATGGCTGTTCTTAGGGTGATACGGAAGAGATCATGAGAGGAGGAGGTGAGAGGCATTCGTGAAGCCAGCTAAAAATGGACTGCAGAGAAGAGGATGAAATGGAGACGTGCTGTTGAAGCCGTATGTTCCACTTGGAACTCAAGGGAATAATAATGATACTAATTCAAATATTATCAGCACAATAATTACAAATTTTCAACACCACCAATTTTCAAGGTTAGATTTTTCACTCGTAATAGTATTCTGCTACTAAATTCTTTTCTGTTTCGTGTTTTTGCTTGAAAATGTGATAAGTAGGACTGTTAAAATTTTGTGCATTGATTCTAATATCGTTTGCCAATTTTCGATAAAAATAAACTACCAACAGAAGAATATAAAAACTTCTTTTCACACCTAAGTATTGGATAAACAAAATTTACTGTGAAAACTAAAGTACTATGCACCAGTAATCATCGTTAACACTATTCAACTTTCACCACTGTAGTAACTGTCGAATCAATGATTTTCTATCCCCTAGGTAATGCTTAGTTTGTTGATCACAGATTGATATCAGTTAGAGAACTATTGAAAGCCAACAGGGAGAACTGTACAGCTTCCTCACCCAAGTTCAGGACTCATAAGCAGTACGGACCCATCACCAGGATTCGAACTCAGAACCATCCGGTTACAAGACAAGCTCATAGACCATTAAGCCGCTGGGCTCATGAATTCTAACTTCTAACGATTCGTGATTTCAGCACGATCATCAGTCAATGTAGAACTTGGAATTCACAGGCCTTTGAGTCGAGTCCTAATGGCTGATTAGTCTATGAGCTTGCCTTGTAACCGGGAGGTCATGAGTTCTAACCATGGAGATGGATGCGAACTGCTGAAAAGTCCAAAACTAGGACAAAACACTTGTCCAGTACTCCCGGCTAGTTTTCAATGGTTCTAATAGTTGATATTAATTTGTGGTCGATCTTGAAACTTAGTTCACCAAACTATCTTAAGTAGGTACTTTTGTAAAAGACTTCAGGGACTGTCAATCAGTCCCATTCACTACACTATTTATCTTGTTGTTATTTCTGTTGTAATATTTCTAATTAAGCTAGTTATATTCTTCACTTTTACAAAATTTACTATGTCATATCTACTATCTAGTTGAGACAGAGTGATAATCTACTTGAAGGAAGGAAAGAAACACACTCACACACATATACACAGATACGATAAGAAAGAAAAAATTGCACCAGAGATGGGAATAATAAGAGAGGCCAAACTACATAGAAAAAAAATCTGTAGCAGACATAAATGATGAGATGAGAAAAACCAGAGACTGAAAAATCACGAGAAGAAATACAAACGTGCAAAAAAAGAAAGAAAGGAACACTCTTGACGGATTGATGTATACACTTATATATGTGTTATTGCATTGCATAATTTCCTTCATTAAAGAAAAAAGTCAAGTGAAAAGAGAAGAAAAGATTGGAGTAGTAAATTAAGAAGAATTGTGAACAGTTCATCTTTTTTGATTGTGAAAAATAAGTAGTAGATGCTTAGACCTTATCTATCTATCTATTTATCTATCTATCTATCTACTTGTCTTACTATTCAATTGAATTCATTCTTCACTAAAAAGAAAAGAGAAATTAAAACACTTAGAATTTTTACTTTTACTTCAACAATTTCGCAATTATTGTTATTATTATTGTATGGTTTTCTACTTGTCTAGTGTTGAATGATTATTGCGTTTTGCAGCATTTTATTGTTTTTAAATGAAGCCTTCTGACTAAAGGTGACTTGTATCCCTGAAATAGAGCTTCAAGAGCATCGCTGTATTTCACACGATTCTCTGAAGTCCTATTTAGTTAGCCCCAAGAGTCTCATCTCCTCGTCACGCGGTCTCGTTCATGTCAACCTCAGATGCCCAGCTCGTCATTTTCCATTCGGGTTCCATTCAAGAGGTGGCCCAGCGTGCAGTGTCAGCGAGTGATCAACTCATCTCCATTTTCTTCTGCTTATTTGTTGAACAGTAGGTTCTTGATTGGTTCGTTCTCAGATTTTCTTGCTGCTGATTCTTTCCAGTCATTAGATCTTCAATATAGAGCCAGCAAGGGCAGCTGTTGATAAAGTTGTGCAGCAATCTATTAGAGATGCTTTTCGTGACATGTAGGGCAAGTTTCCGATCCATGTGGAAAGACTGCCTTAACGTTGGCGGTGAAAATTTGGATTTTATTCTTCATGTTGAATGAAGCAGATTTCCAAACTGATTTCAGAGTGATAAAGGTCTGCCTTTGCTGTCAGTTTGTTGGTTTTCGCCTATAAGTCTTCTAATCTATGTGACATTAAACATAAATCATCCTTGAAGTCTAGATCCTCTAGAATCGTCTAATTGGTTCAAAGTATTCCTGTCTTGTCGTTCCCCACAGTCTTCTGCACAATGCAGTTCACAACCATTAGGAATATCATTGATAATATCTTATCTTCACTTTATTCGCTTCGCTGAGTTTTCCGTTGTGAATCCCTTGACACGTAGCATTATCGTATAGCTACTAAATGAGGTTGACAAAGATTTGGGAGCATATAAATAAATAAATATTTCCACCATGCATTTGGGACTGATCACTTTCAGGTATTACTGGATGCTAAGATAACAGTGGTGTATTGCAAGTATGAATACAAAATCCTCCGATCATTTCTTTAGGACTGAATACAGAATATTTGGCTTAACTTTCAATCAATGAGTCAGTTTTCACATCTCACTTTCACTGTTTCAACCTAGGTGACTCGTTAGTTGTGTTTATTTTTCTATTCCCATTGGAACATAGAGTTTCAAGCTTGAGCTCTGGAGTTTCAGTAGCCGTGGTAGTGTTTCTTCTCAGGCGGTGTGCTTTCTAGCCTCACACCCTACCTTCCCTCTTCACGGAGCTTACTACCAGTTAATCGAGGTTAATATATGTGTCTGCCGGGGATCGAATCCGGAACCACGTTAGTGGTTGATGAGTATTCTATCAGTGAAACACCGATGCAATGGTTAGTAGTGTTACTCCTTACGAAATAAGTGTGCCTCACTTCTTGACAGATGAAAATTTTATGTGAAATCTTTGAACTGTATAATAATAAGACAGAGTGAATGGAATGCTGATGATACTAAGCTTGAAGATGTCGAATCCACCATCAAATATCTCAGAATAAAGAACACCGAGCAGTTACTACAGTGAAAGTTTTGACCAACAGCTACATGCTCCTTGCTTATATTTACGGACTTCTAATTTATAACACTAAGAAACTGTCTTTCATGATACGCGATATGAATATCTATTTATGGTTAAAAAACACCCCCGAAAATTGCGAATTTCTCAGGAACGGAAGATTTCGTGACTAAGTTAGGCCAGAACTATTTCATATTGATTACGAATATACTTTGAGCAAATTTACTGACTTTATTTTTAGTCGGTGGTGATTACCAATGAGTAATGGCTTTCTTGCTGAGACTTATTGGTAGTGAAGATACATCCAGCTGATAACTGTCAAACAGGATGAAGTACACATCCTGGATTTCACTGCTAGTTACCATCAGCAAAAGTCAACATCACGTTAATCCTTAGATATCATCGAAGCCCCGATATTAGGATTAAAGAAGTCAGTAGTGACCGAACACTTTGAACCAGCATAATCAATCAACGAGAAATACTGTGTATTTATGTACGTGGACTGATATATGGGTTCATTTCAAAACAGTAGAGTAAAATCTTATGTAATTAGCGAAAATGGTAAGTGCTATGGTCTAGCTAAAAACAAGAAACAAACCATCAGTTGGTTGGAGGATTTCATCATGAGCTGACATCAGTTAGAGAACCAATGGAAAACCAACTGGGAGTACTGAACAGCTGTTGAGTTCTAGTTTGGGACTCTTCATCAGTATGCACCCACCGACAGGGTTCGAACCCAAGAACTTGTGGTTACAAGACGAGCTAGCTAGCTCGTATACCGTTAAGCCACTAGGACCCGATCCAATGGCCAGCCAGAGCATGAATTCTAACTTCTGCCAATTCATGACATAGCGCGACCACTTCTCAATGTCTTCTTTGATGAGTTACTGCCTCACCTTCAACTTGCTGTACCCTAATGGACCCCAGATAGCTGCCTGAACAGTCGCTAGTGAGCATCAGATCGATTTTCATAAATTTCCATAAATTGTTTAAACAGAGTCCACTTTTTATCATGTATAAGCCTGCTGTGATATAATTTAATACCCTGGACATATAAACACGATAAAACAGATATTATATAAATGGTATTTAAAATCTTAATTTTCATTAGACTTTGAGTTATGAGTCATAAAAAAAGAATAATGTTAATTGTTTGATAATTTGATTCACCGACACGTACAATGGTGTACAATAAAAGTGTATCAAAAGTGTTACCAAATAAAGAAGTTGAAATCGGACATGTTTTTATAGCTTCAGATAATATGATCAACACCATTTATTCTAAAGAAACAAAGTGTACTATGAGTAGTAGAGGAACGTTTGCCTACACAGTATGTGTGTAAAACACTAACTAAACACGTCATTAAGTGAAGATCAGTTTAATGGTTCATTTAACATTCTATTCAATCAGTAATTACTGCTCACTGAAGTTCAAAGCTATGCGTAATGCAAAAAGGAAGCAAATACATATTTAGCATTCATTTACATACGTATAATACACATGCTTTAATCATAAAATATTACGAAAATCACATATTTTGTGAGTCAGTGGTTCGATGATAGAATTCTAGCTAGCCAAGCAGGAGTTCTGGATTCGATTCCCTACTGACATACTCTTAAAATTCACCTAGCCTGCATCAAGCTCGAAAAGGTGGTAGTGTTCGGTTTAAAGCTAGTAACCCCATACGGCAGAAACAACACCTTCACTACTGAAACATCTAGACCTTGAAGTGCTATGTCCCATTCAGAACGTAAGGAAGGAAAGAGAAGAATTTCTGTAATTTCAGGAGAAAAAGATATTACCTGGTGGACAAATCACTGTCTACCTAAATAAAGCCTACATATTTATAATTTCAATAAGTCAATGTGGCAGTCTGATATAAAGAAGAATTTATTTAACAGTACATAACAGTTAGTTTTAAAGTTTTTGTAGCGATCAGAATAATTTTCCGGAGTGGGGTCTCTAACTCTACGCCCAACCTTACCTCTTTTTCCAGGCTCAGGACCAGCTAGTAAACTAGGCTATCTGAAGATCCGATGGCCAGAAAAGATTATCAACAAGGAACTCTGAGAATGAACCAACTAAGAATATATTGTCCAACATATCTGCAGAAGGCAATGGAGACGGATCGAACACACACACACATTAAGTAACATCACGCACCAGGCTTTCACACAAGCGGGACCCTAATGGGAAACGACGAGTTCCGTTGTCCGAGGTTGATATAGAAGAGAGGAAATCTTGTAGGCAATCATGAATATAACTGAAAAGGACTTCAAAGAACAGGATAGAATGGGGAGACGCTGTTGAAGCTCTGTTTTCAACTCAGAATGTAAGGAAGTAATAAATGAATAAATAACAGCTGGCTGAACTGCTCCATCCTCAAAAAGGAGTAATACTTATTTCAATGTCTATCGAAAAAAGTCTTCGACAGACAGCGTTAACCGAGAAGTAAATTGGAAACTGCTTTAACACTACGGCCTGCTCAAGGTCTTTATCAACCTCAGGCAGCAGCTGGCTAAATGACATTGCCACGTGTCAGGTGATCCACAACGGAGAACTCAGCGAGGCATTCGAAGTGAATACAGGAGTACGACAAACTGGCTGCCTGTTGTCACCAATGGTATTCTTAATTTTGGTGGATTGGATTATGCGTAAGACTGTGCGTGGGCGGTGGGAAGACAGGAATAGGTTGAACCGATAAGAAGACTCTAGAAGATCTGAATTTCGAGCATGAATGACTTATGTCTAGTGTCACAGAAACTCAAAAACCAAAAAAACTGGCCGAAGAGGCAGGCGAACGACGAAAACAGGACTCCAGGTGAACATAGAGAAGATGGTAATGAAGATAATCAAACAACAACAACCAGTACTAATCACTATCGACGTGACAGAGGTTACTTCACTTATCTAGGAAGCACAGTTTCAATCATAGGAATAGCGGATGGAGATGTCAAAGGTATAATCGGAAAGACAAGATACACCTTCATCAACCTGAAACCAGTTTAGAGATCTTCCGCATTCAGTCAGCATAAACAACAAGATTCGGATTCTCAACACAAATGTGAAGTCAGTCAGTTCTTCTAAATGGGTCAGAAACTTGCACTGCGTGCCAGTGACGAAAAGGATTTCCAACAAGTTACAGACCTTTACCAGCAGCTGCCCACTTCGCTGGCTCCATATTGAAGATGAAATGTCCCGCCGGCAGGCTAGAAAGAATTAGCAACAAGAAACTCTGCAGTGGAAAGAACCAACCGAGAACCGATTGCTCAACAAATATTTAGGAGAGAATGGAAATGGATCGGCCATACGTTGAGAAAGCCGCCGAATGACATCATGCTCAATCCAGGCCATCAAAATGGGAAACGGCGAGTGAGTCGCTCTAGGGTGACATGGAGAAGATCGTGTGAGAAGGAGAAGAGAGATTATGGGCAATCTCAGCTAGGCTCAGCTGAAGAAGATAGCAGAAAATAGAAGAAAGTGGAGATGTGTTGCTGAAGCACTACTATGTTCCCTTCAGAATGTAAGGAAGCAATAATTGAATAAATAACAGCTGGCTGAACTGCTTCATCCTCAAAAAACACAAAATATTTATTTGAATATTACAAGGAGTAAAAGTTGATACATGTCTACCTTGTCTAACTGTTACAAATGAAAATTCGTGTGGGTTTATGCGTATACACACAAATATCTAGTCTATGCTTGATTTGCATAGTGAAACAACAAACAAACAAAAACTCAAACAAGCTTTAATTTTAGGAATTTTCAATAAAATTTCAAAAATCAAACTAGTCAATAAAGGCTGAGAATTAAAATTATCTTTGAAAAATTGAATTCACTCTATTCACTTTAGGTTTTATAATTATTATTATTTGAAAAATCACCTGATCTAATTAGAAAGTGGAGAGTAGTGAAGTTTGCTTGCTTACTTACTTACTCACTAACTTACTAACTGTGTGATCGTGTATCTGTTTACAAAAGTGTATATATAATTCACTTAATTTTCATATTACAGCACCTGCCAAAAATTATTAAATTTTTTGCCTTTGAAAAATTTCACTCAACTATGCCTCCTCTTTTTCGTCATGACCATCATCTTCTTCTTCTTTTCAATGGCTATGGCTAAGATTCATTAAATTATCCTTCTTTTTTCAGTAGGAATTGTGATTCAATTATTCTCTTTAATTTAACAATGATAATTGAGTTTGAAGATGAATTCATGTCACAGGTGCATTTTAAAATGAATTTCTTCTGGGTAAGCTATCGTCTATATGTGTTACCCAACCACTCACCACCTCCCCCCGCTAGTTTTATAGGGAATTTTTGACCTTATTTTCTGTTATCTGCCTTTCTTTCAAAAAAAAATATGAATTGTGGTCAGTCTTTGTTGTTAGCATGGAGAATTTCTGCATATTTTCATTTGAATGTCACAATATAATAGCGCTATGTTTTTTTATTTATTTGAAATTGAAGTTTTGTATGCAGTAGTGATAGTAGGTAGGAGAATATAGGGATATCTGTCATGCGTGCTGCTGATACATCGATTAAATGCAATAGCACACAAAAGAAACTGTGTCCAAAGATTGCTCAAAAGAGTTAAAACACGCTGTAGTACACCAATCCTGGGAAGAATAGAACAGAAACATAGATTTAAGTATCTTCAAGAAAAAAGGGATACCCCATATAATTTCATCAGAAAGTTGTCTAAACTTGAATCAAACTACTATCAAGAAATTATCCTCAGAAACAACATGAAGTTGCATCTTATAACATATGAAAAATAATTCTGAAATAACGGTTAGAATGTCAAAACTGTTTGAAATGGGTATCGTACACAAGTTAACACAATCACTTTACTCAGTCCTATGCAAACTAAAACCACCCAACACCAAAAGACGGCAAAATAAATTGCATGAACTATGATAAGCACTATACTAGTTAAATTGAGCGTCTTGTTCAACTCTGAATCCAGTAACACAAACTAGCTGTCAGAGGACAAGACATGTACTCTGTCATATCGATGCATTTAGACTGCTGTGGACTCCAATTTGACTGAGAAAATGTTTGAATTTCAAACAATGAAAACATCAAAAATGCCTAGGAACACTTTGAAACCTGATACTTAGATGGATCACAGCGATTGACAGACACATCAATATAGATCAAATTTATTGATTAACCAGTAAAGAATAAATCACATAACAGAAAAAAGTCAGATTTTAAGTTATTAGAAACGATCAATACTGATGGAAATTAACAACCAATCAAGACAAAGGTTGTCAGCAGATACAGTTATGTATCATTCCTAGAGAACTCAAATCAGTTCACTTCGTACTGAAGCTTTCGTTGAAGATATTGTCTAGAAGGACACTAAAAGTTTTGTAGTTAAATCTCTACCCGGCCCAGATTACGCAACCAAATTGAAAGGTATAAGCTCTATGTCGAGTAATATCTTCGATAAAGCAATGACACTTTGTGTCCTATCGAAACAGTTAGGCAAGAAGAAACATGGTAAGAAGGTGACTACACTGAGAAGAATTCATTAAGAAACAAAGGAAGAAGATACTTTTATATTACTTTACGCAAAAGGGTGACAGTATCATATATAGGGTGTATGATTTTCTTCATGTACATAGGTTGTCTTTGACCAAGGGAACGTTGCTTCTGCCTTGACCAGTTTTGTTCACTGTAACTTACTGTAATCAACAGAAATGATCATTGCTTCATTGAAGGCATTACTTGATATACTGCTTATTTCTACTTAAAAGTAGCAAACATCACATACACTTATCTAGCTAAAAGGACCTTGTATAAAACGAATTAAAGTACACATATTATGGTGGAATTTTAAATTTTGCATTTTCCTAGACTAACTAATTAGAAATCACATTAAATACACAAGTGACATGGATTTTCCTTCATACCCAGTTACTATATACTTATATCCACTTATTAGTAGTACACACAACGGTACTTTGATCTAAGTGGGTATAAACCTTCCTAACGAGACGTAAATAACACGTAATATCAAGATATCTATGTAAAGAACTCATCAGCTGATTGTGTTACTTTTTGACGGTGTGGCTGTCGTAATTCTGTGGCAGCCAAGAGAAAAAACCTCAAGTGTCTGAAGGTGCAGAAACTTAATTCCTATCATAATGCAGACTATATACAATTTGCAGTAGTCAGTCACTTGCTTCCCTGCTTCTTTTTAAATGCGCTACATTTACGCTGGAAGACAAAAGTCATAGTAGACAAAGGCGTTTCAAACTTGAAATGTTGTACAGCTGTACAGTTCAGACAGTGTTATCCTGACTTTCATCTATACTTCGATAGTGGTTCTTAGAAATCCGGAATATAAATGGTGTAAGTAATGAATCCGTCTAAAGCGAATGTAGAGATAAATGTTCAGATGAATACAAAATTATCTTCATATTGAAACCACGACTATAAGGGAAATTTCCTATTTCTCAATTTTAAAATACCTTCGTCTAGTACAAAACAGAATTTTCTTACGTGTCTTTTATTTTATATTTATGTATAGTCAATTTTATACGCAGTTTCGTCTATTCAAGTGGACTAAACACACGGAATAAAAATGAGCAGTTTTACAAATTAAATTCGCAGTTTACAAATTACACAGTACGAGGTGAAATTTCACAACAATTTCCCTTGGGAATAAAACTGTTCAGATAGCAATATGTAATCTGCTTGATAATATAAGTGGCAATTAAGAAGGTAAGCATAAATGCATATCGGTATATATGATGCCAATGATTGATTGATGTAATCAGTTGCATACTACTCACATTCGCCACTAGTGGTTGCTCGCCAGATCGGAGTGATCTAAACACCATATGGCTGTCTAAGCTATGTCAGACCGGGTACACAGCTGATCAGCGCGAGCCGAAACAAGTGAAACAATCATACACTCTTGAGAGAAGAGGAAAAATACTTCTAGATACATAATTGATAAGAATGCTAAATAGTTAGTATACTAATGTTAAACTCAGTTAATTTTATATACTGGGCCATATTCCTTAACCGATTAGGTGGTGAATGTCAACGTTTTAATAGTTTTTGTCCAAATAGCTATAAACGAGCACTAGTCAAGACTCTATACTACAGAGCTCGGAGAATATCGTCTACAGAGAAGTTAGACGAGGAATTTCTGATTCTTGAAAAGATGTTGAAAAAGAACGGTTACCATCAAAGGTTCATTAACAAGTACGGAAGATCTGAAGGCTTAGATGTCAAACAAATCACAGAGGGAAAAAAGCTTGTCTTCTTTCAACTTGATTTTAAAGGTGAAAATATTACAGCAATCGTCAACAGAAGATTGAGGACGTCACTAGCCAGAGCCTGTCCTGCAGTTAAGCTCGTCCCCGTCTATCGAACAACTTGCTCTTTGATGCAATCAAAAATAGATATCCTTCTCATGTTATCTCCAACTGTGTATACAAATTTACATGTATCTGTGGGAGCAGTTACACTGGAAGAATAGAAAGAAGGGCATACCTCCGATTTTCTGAACATATACCAAATACTCTATGTCTAAAGGAAACAAATGCTTTGAACAATGCCATCGGCAGGCATCTCCTTGACACAAGTCATGAGGTGGACGTCGCAAGACCGTTCGAAATTATCAATAGGCAAAAGAGTTTAATTCTCCTTAAGTTTGTCTAAGCAATCTCCATCAAGCTCCTGAAACTCAATTTATGCGTTCAGAAAGAAGCGGTTATCAGTCTTTCCTTGCCCTGGCAACTGGATGTTTTCATCCTCTCTTTCATCTGGTTATGTAACGCCGAAAGTTTCCTTTGTGTATGATTATTATTGTTTGGGATAAAGCGTTTATTATTATTGGCATTGCATGCATATATTGACTGATTGATTTTTGTTAAAAAAATGTATGTTAAAAATTGTTTCTGCAGGTAAACTTATTAGTGTCTTTGGGCGGTAAGCAGACGACGAGAAGCGAACGAAATAAGTGATGGTGCCATTTTATTTTGCAAAAATTGTTGTTCTTACTTTTTATTCAAATATGAATTAGTCATTGATTCTTGGCCTTAATCTTGTATATATTTTTTTATATTTTTTACTTCACGTCCCCCATTGGAACATAGGGCTTCAGGCTAGTGGCTTGAAGTTTCTGTAGCAGTGTTTATTTTACAGGATGGGGTTGCTAGCCTCATGCCCAACCTTTCATCTTCACCAGCATTATTTCTGGCTTAGAGAGGCAAAAGAGTGCGTTGGCCGGGGATCGAACCCCGGACCATGTGCATGGTCGGCGAGCGTCCTAACCGCCATGCCACAGAAGCCAATATATTTAAACTACAATGGAACACTGTTTGATAAGTTTCATTGATGTGGTACAACGTCACTGACAAGACAGCAAGTATGTTAACTGATTACTACCTTCCAAGTCTCAAGCACTTTCATTCATCTTCACTAAGTTAATTTGCTTTGTTTGATATTTTTGATATAACTCTATACGTGTTCACTTCTACCTTATAACACATCTCAGCAAATTGAATCTGACAGACCATTCACTACGCTAGACACAATTGGGGGTGGTCAAATCAAAAGATGTCATCAACAAATGAAGTCTATGGCAGTCACATAGGCAGATGTAAACTGCATGTTTGGGGTTATAGGGATACTGAGAACTAACTAACCAGTGAGTGGAGACCGATAGTGATATGACTCAGAGTAGTCGTCACTGGCGCAGATAAATTCACTCTTCATGTTCTCTTATATCCATTATACCCTCATGGTTTTCCCTTTTTACTTTTCTTTCTACCATAAATTTCCGCTTATTATAATTCTTTTGAACCTCTTTTCTCTACCATTTGTGCCCTGTATGGAGTGCGGGGACTTGAGCTGCTGCACTCCTGTGCAAATTTCTATGGTGAAAGTCAGTGAGTCAGTCTGTCATACATAAATTAATAGCATATGCTATTAGATTTCACCTGTTTAACTTGTAAAAACCGTTAATAATATAATTATTACGAGTGAGCACAATTCCATATATATATATATATATATATATATTAGTGACAAGGTGCCACCAGAGTTCATACACGTATTCTTAAAATAACATCAATATCGAAAATGAAAAGGTTATTTTTTATACGAAAAGTCAACTCAGTTATTTAAAGTATTGAGTAGTATTCAAATAATAATAATAATAATAATAATAATAATAGTAGTAGTAGTAGTAGTAGTAGTAGATATTTAAGTAGTAAATAGGGTTATTCGCTTTAATAATACAATCACAACTTATATACTATTATAATATAACAATGTAGAATAATCTGTCCCAGTTTTACTACAAATGATATTTAGTACTTCTTTTTACTCCACGGAAGAATGATCTGACCTCAAGCCTAATCAATTCAACTAATCGATAATAAGAAGGATGAAAAATAGTTGAAACAACAACAACAACAGCCACAGTTATATTTACCTATAGGATATTTATATCAAATTGTCTACTGAGAAGACAGGAAGTAGAACAGACACATATACCAATATATATATATATATATATATATCACCGTTTAATGTAGAAATCCAATATCCATGATCCCAGATCGATTAGAATGATTTTTCTGTTCATACTATTTATTAGTTAGAATCTCAGATACGGACAACCAGCCTCTTCACACATAAATATATACCCGACGGTTAAGATATCCCTTAGAGGATAAATGTTCTTTCTTAATCGTAGAATTCTGAAACATACCATAGTCATAAACTAACTGATCGTTTGTAGTTTTCAGTTGTTTCAATCAAAGTGAAATCGCCTTTCTAAATGAAGCTTTGTTGTTACCATTCCCTGAGTACAGTATCAACTATTGGGTTCCAAATCAAGTGCTTTCATGAGGAGTGAACACTGTCTAGGAGTCCCCAGCTGAGACAAAAACACCTGATATAGAGCTTTCCTTGATTTCTAATAATCCACTAAGTAGTATTAGTTCATGACGAGATCCTCATTATAACAGAATGAATAAAGTTCAGAATAGCATACCACTTACGTCTGTAGAAGAGAAAGATCGACAGCCTGATGGATCAATAAAACGATCTATTTATAGAAAACCTATCTGGATAGGACAGTTTCTTAATCACCACAGCTTCTCTCCTGTTCGGTACAAGAGTGCCTCTTCAGTAGAATCCAATGAATATGCACAGAAGACACACTTGAAGATGAAAAAAGGAAACTTCGGTTGATAATAATTATCCAGAGAAGTTCATGAAGAGAAATAAAGTGGTCAGAACACCAAGACCCATTCCCCTACTCTCCGCTAAAAAAAGAGGTATATTTCAAGCTACCCTATATGGTTGAGCATAACAGCTTGGTAACCAAACAAAGATTCAACGTTGCAGCTAAGATCAGAATAATATAGAATGTGAAGCCCTAAGAACATACGAAAAATGGAGTCACATCTCACTGTATCTATCAGTTTACGTATGGCCACATATACATAGGGAAGACTCATCGATCCTTTCAAGTAAGGGTTTCAGAGAATTTACATAAATTTAACGTATTGCTAAATAGTGATAAACAATATCATTAATTATTTGCATTAATAATTAAGTTTTCTGTGTGAATTTTCTGTTATAAGGGATAAAAATAGTAATAATAATTACTGGTTCCAAATGAAGTTTATAGGATGAGGAAAAAGAAAAAGAAAAAAAACAGGAATGATTAACAAACACAGTAAAAATACGTATTAGTTAATTGAAATTAGTCACAATAGTAAATACCTAAACTAATATCAGTTGCAAGTGCATTTTACATATCCAGTTAAAATTATACAGTCAGTTCTCATTTGTCATTATTATCATTATTTTGTTATTATTTCATTCCTTTGCGTCCCGAGTGGAACATAGGGCTTCAGGCTAGAGCTTTGAAGTTTCAGTAGCAGTGGTTTTAATTTTTACTGGGTAGGGTTGCTAGACTGACGCTCAACCCTCCCCATTTACCGGCCTTACTAATAGCCTAGTGCGGTACAGGATTGCGTTGGTCGATAATCAAACCGCAAACCATGTGCGTAGTTGGCGAGCGTGCTACCGCTGTAATAAAAATAATTTATTCATTATTATAAAACTATTACTACAGTTCCTTCTCTCTCTTTCTCCCTGCCTCTCGATAAATATACATATTGTACGCGTAAAAACAATGCCTATCTTAATCATTGACCTTAAATGTAATTAAATACGCTAAACTGAATACCCTATGAAATAGAAATACTTCAGGTTAGATCACGAATTGAAATCACTAAGAGAGCTGCTAAAAACCAAAGAATGCTGGACAGCTTATTCATCGTAGCTTGGGACTCTTCGGCAATGTACACTCATGGCTGCATTGTGGGAGTCGAACTCAATATCTCGTAACTTGAAGATCCTAAGTTTCATCCATGAAAGGAGTAATCATGTGTACGTTTGAAGATTTGCAAACTAAGATGAAACAGCCGTCCAGTAGTAAGTAATTCATGGTTTCTAGTACTTTTTCACTGATGTCAGCCGGTTATTTAACTTAGAAATCAATTAAATATCTGCCAAGCAACATTTAAAAATAAAATATATGAAGATTATGCATTAAAAGGAATAAATCAATAAATGTTAAAGTTATCAAGATATCAGAAAGATAATGAAGTAAATACAAATAATAATAGTAATAAAATGAATAGTATTCATCACTTACATTTTGTGTACAACGCCAGAAGTAGTGATACACCAGCAGCAACCATTAGAACTATCAGAGTAACATCTTGTAAAGCCTCCCACATAAGTTGTAGAAAACTTTTCGGAGGTGTAGGCGGTATTACATTGGTCCCAAATACTTCACGACGTTTTGCAAGATCTTGACTTGATATGCCTTTAGAGAAGTAATAAAAATAAATAATACAAATGCTCATAAGCATAATTTAAGGTTGTCTGTATTGATGACAGAAAAGTCTTAGGTTTTATTAAACATTTTCATTTTAATATATTCTAGATAACAGTTGGAAGAAAAAAGAGGAGGAACTAAAAATTTCCCATTTCATATAAGCTCACTGATCATGATAATATTGATAACACTTTTATTTGTTTTATACTAAGTGATTACCCCAGTAAACAACAGATTTCAAGTATTGACATTATAATGTTGAGTGTCAGGTTGCCGCAGACTTTCATCACCAGCTGCTCCACACTGGTGATCAAACGACCTTCCAGAAAGTATAAGCAACAAGGAACTCTGATAGTGCAACAGATTAACTAGGAACATGTTGGCCAACAAATTTGTAAAAGGAAACGAAAATGGATAGTACATAGGAACTGCCGCACATATGTGCAAAGTTCTATGTCGAAAACAGACAGACAGACAAACAGAGGATAAGAAACGAAGAGTTGAACGTTCATGAGTGACACGGAGGAGATTGTATGAAGAGGAAATTAAAGCTTATAGATAATCCTAGGGTCAGCTAAAAAAGATTACACAGAAGAGAGTGAAATGGCGCTGTGCTGCTGAAACCCTGTGTTCCACTAGGTACTCAAGTAACAAATAAATAAATATTATAATAATTTGCTTTATTCCAGAAACAGTACTAGTGGTACAGTGTGGAATTTTCAGCACACAAATATAAAATTTTGTTTAGTTTTTTCGTTGATAAAACTACCTGAAACAATATTGGCTTGAAACAAATATACTGGAGTAACGGTTAATGACTGAAAGTTAACTAAAAAATTAATTCACACAAGAATTTTTATTAAACATCTCCAGATTACTACCCATTGGGTTGGAATCTGATGATGTATGAATCCGAACTCCTGTCAGTTCACTTTATGGTCATCGGACACGACTTATAACCTCAAGATCTTGAGTTCAGTTTCTGGTGTGGCTGTCGGTGAACATTAGTTAAGAGTACAAATTAGCAGGAAAGAACTGTTGACTGCTCCCTACCTCCAGCGGCTGATCATCTGATGTCAGTTCGTAACAAAATCTACACTGAAATAAATTTAGTACGAGCAACAAACAACTGAAATAGCGTAGATTTTGAATACGAATTAGTCAGTATTCTACGCCCAGTGAGATTTTGATGCCCGTTAATGTTTATTTGTAAGATAAATACATGAAACTTTTTGATGGTTATCTTATAACCGGTATCAGTTAGTACTTAAGTTAACAGCTTTCTGAGTAGCTTATTCAACCACCTGTTTATGTCAGACAGTAATCAGCCTAACTACATCTGAGCCCACAGAAATATTACCCAAAGCATATTTGGAGATATATACAATTTCAACATGTTATATGCCATAATGAGATGTTGAGCTGATATTATACCTATAAACAGTTTTCTTTAAGGTGAAATACACAAACACCTTTAAGTAATATACAACAAGTGAACCTGTAAATGAATTTTATTCTAAAATTAAATGTCAGGCATTAGGGGTTTTCTTTTAAGCAAAGATTAGTTATTCAGTAGGGTGACTGAACTTTTCTACACAATGAGATTAGTGTTGTGAAAGTATCCATGTAATAATAACACTGTGACTAGAAAAGCTGTAAAACATGAGGCCTACCATTCAATAATGAAAGTTTAGAATGGTGGCGGAATTAAATTCCATACCAGTTAGTACATTAGTTGAGAGTATTTCACTAAAAAGTAATATAGAACTAATAAACTGTTTTTTCTTTATTATAGCTTGATTCCACGCCGTATTATTGGTACAAGTATGGTTTCTTCAGCATGTGATATTGGTAGCCCAAATTTAGCAGGCCAACCAACTGATATCAGGTGTGCGTCGATTGCGGATCGAACCCCGGAATATGCGCATGATCGGCGAGATTCCTAAACACTGTGCCACCGACAAAGTTCGTAAATAGCTTATTCTACAACGGTACAATTGAACTACTCGTTAACTGCTGTAAAGTGACAACTACACTTTTTGGTTTAACTTAGCGAGGTGTATTCTTCCCTAATCTTTGATTGAATAACTAGCTAAACTTATTTTTATTATTTTCTACCATTTGTTCTCTCCCTATTCCTATCTGATGGATGTATACAGTCATAAGAGGCTAGTAATGTTCACAAAAGATAAAACTGATTTCGGATACCTCACACTCAACGAACACTTTACATTCACCTATAGAATGATGATTAGTCAACTAATTCTTCAATAATTCTTTTCATTATTCCATTGATATGAGTATAATGATTCAAAGTGAACTAAATTGAATGAGACATATTACTTTACAACGTCAGACTTCAATTCTTGAAGTATTAATATTTTTTGGCTTTCACTGAATACTTTCAAAAAGTCAAAGACATTTTGTTTTTAAAAGAGATATGAATAATTAAGTTTATTCAAAGATATTACTTATTTCTCAGTTTACATGCCTTATTACTTATACGAAATCATTATTAGACAGAATTTAATTTTTGAAAATTACTAAATAATAAGCTTATGTCTATACCAGGACAACATACCTAAGAACTTCTTTCTCGGTATTTCTTAATGTAATTGCTAATAACTAAAATATCTGTTTACATGGAATTGCTTTTATAAGACTGTTCTAAGCCCACCATCTTGGAATAATAGTGGATTTTTTTTCATTACATTATTCTAAAAATGTGAAAATATGCTTTGAAAGTCGCTTAATTTATTACGTCTATATTCTGAAATAAAAGTGCAGTGTTGTTCACATCATAATTTACCTTTCGTTATGCACAAATACAGCTACCTCGTTTTAATACCAGCCTAGATTCAGTCGTAGGTAAAGTATGCGAAAACAATTTTGAAAACATACTCGACGAAACACTCCCCAGTAAGAATGAGTAATGGCTTGCAAAAACTTCAACTGAAGAAGCAGTTTATAAACACGTCTGAAGACCTACGATGAGAGTGGTATATAGAAGCAGATATCTGACCGCCATCTGAGATGACATTTACTGCCTACATGTTTCGTGATATTGAAAAAATAACTATTAGAAACAACAAAATAAGAGTAAGAGTGATGAATCCAGTGCTAAAGATATCATTAAATCTGATCATGAAACGACCACTACCAAATACCAAAGCTCAGACAATATCAAACAGTTTCTATTTTCATCCTAAGCTACACCACTTCACTATAATTTCATGGTTTTCAAAAAAAACATAACCATCCATTCTTAATATTAAAACTATAGATAAGATAGAACAAAGTTATACACCTAAAGGCTCTTGTTAACAAAACTTCTGGTGGTTATTGAAGTAGCATTCAGTAACTGTTCATCGAATTCGAAGTCCACAGAAATCAATAACAAGAAAGAGTACATCTCCAGCTCATTTTATGCATAACTCCGAAAAATGGACGAACTATTCAGGTTACGCAGCTGAAAAATATAATAAAATTTGAAGCTACACGATGTTCTTCAAACTCTAAACTTCAGTCTTAGACACTTCGTCGTTAGACTTTGCAGTGTCATAACCAAAAACTACAAACCTTATCTATTATATTCTAGAAGTGACACTGTAGGGTGTTTGTGCTTCAGATCTGTAGATCGTCAACCTGTTAAAGGATAATGTTACTGTTGACAATTAAAGTATGATAGTCTTGAGTATGTTACTAGGAGGAATGCATTCATTTTGGTGGAATAACCACTGATTTACTGATTGATATTTTTTGACTTTCTTTATTGTAGCTTCATAGTCAGATATACATGTACAGTGCCCTTAGTTGACACACAGAAGTACCACTGTTATACTTTTTGATCATCAGAATACACTCACTTTTTGGCATATAATGTTTACCAATCTGAACAACAAACGATGGATGATAAAAACTGTGAGCTAAATATCCAAAAATCGTGAATAGAAAATGACTGTTGTTTAATAAACTAAACATTGTAACCTGAAGATAGACTCTGGATGATAAAATCTGTGTATTTAAATTCATCTAAACAGATTATAATAATAGTTAAGTTCCTTTACCCTTTGCAAATTAAGAAGAGATGTTGAAAGTCTGAAAACGTTTGCCTGTGCACATATGACCTCTTTGTTCTTCCTGGCTATTTAACATACGTGAAGTCACACCTGTCACGTCATGTAACTGTAAGTGCCAGATGAAATATACGCCAACAAAATTACATGGTTTCATTGTCTAAACCTAGATAACACTAATAAGCTTTTTTGCGAAATGTAGGTAGATACTTTTCTGGATACACGGATACGATATCCTGGTATACTACTAATTAAGTGAATCCAATAGATGTTTCCAGCATATCAGACGCCTGATTTTGACAAATTATGTTCTTAGACTGTGTGATAATACTCCAATACTCATCTCATTATGATGTACATTATGGTGTACGACCCAAATTTCAACCCAGTTCTAGGGCATAACATAAGTTTATCAGGATTTTTATAAGAATACTATCCAAAAGAAAACAAACCAATGGCTTTGAATCATCTTACAAGCGCTATCTCTTGGAAATCTTACTTAGTTAAACTTTTAACTTTGTTGCAATAGAAGGCCTTCTAAAGTGACCATATGACATCAAATGAAAATAGGATACGGTATTATGCGACTGTAAAGTTGCTTATAGAATGAGTGGTAAGGAAACCTTAGCCATCTTCTCAGTGTTTCACATTAATTTTGCTCTCGAAGTTGATAAAAGCTAAAGTTCGGGGGAATGTTAGAGAAGTTTTCAGACTAAATTAAAAGCATGATTTAAAAATATCAGTTTTAAAAACCTAAAACTGACACAAGCGATGTAATGGTGGACTGCTAGTGCACATGGCAGCGCCATAAACATTCGTCCATCATTCCTGTCCGACATTTTACTTCACATCGGTATTCGAAATGAGACATACGGTAGTCTGCAGCTTTAAGGTAGAAAGACTTTATTGCGAGTAAGTAAATATTTTCTGAAACTGATGTCGACTGAAAGTGTTTCTGTAGGAAGTCACTGACTTTAAAATACATCACCTTAAGTATTGCCGGTATCTAAAAGGTGTAAGAACGAGATGGCACTGTGACAGGACAAGAATACTCATATAAACTGACAGACTCGTCTTTTATATGGGGCCTACAAAAACTACTTCGGGTCATGTAATATCTCAGAAGACAAACTTATTATTCTACCAATTCAAAATGTACCTAAACCTAAAACAATTATTTGCGTTTGCATCTTTGGTATTGAGTGAATAGTTAGTCGTTCAAAACCCGCTGTGTTTTGCCCCTTCTCCGTAAATACATACATGAACATAAACCTGACTTCTGTTTTTAGGGATGATAGAAGCTGAAAGCTAAAAGTGACAATGGTTTGATAAAAAGGACTCATAAAAGTATTAGGAAACTTTTGAGGGAAAATGTTTATAAAACTCTAAAGTGACTCCTGTGAGCCATATTCCAATTTTAACCTGTCTACGTACCATCAGTTGGAGAAGTTCGAAGGCGCTTGCACAGTCCCGTTGCTCCACCATATCTTTTGTTCAAAATTTCAACTGCCTCCGCTCCACGGAGCTGCATGAGTCCTTGCAGTTCCCGCATAGAGCAACCAAATTCTGACGTTGAACTGTAAGCATTGTCCGTAGATGTACGTTCACGCATCTTGATTAATAAACTTATGTATTTGAAAAATAACAAATAAATAACTTTTCAAATGAAGGAATTTTGTTATGACGTATATTATTCCATATGCATGAGGAAGCAACTACGTTGGCATGTTTGAACTGAATTAAAAGCTTTAATGTTTAGTTCACAAATGATAATTTAAAGTATTAGTAGTCTCAATAAACTTTGCAATTCTGCCAGTGTATTAATAATGAAATTTCCCGCAGACTCCCCATTCGAAACAGCGGACGCAAGAGTTGATATAGTTTAACTGATTTAAACAAATTTCACTTATGTTTTAATTTTTGCAAAAACATAATGTAACTAACGCGATCACTAGTTCCTTCAAAAGCTTTGTGTATATCAAAGTCCTCATTCCTTCAAATAATTGTTATTTAATAAGTAAAGCCAGTTTATAAATTAATCAATCATTTCTTTCTCTGAAAGAAAATTCCCTTCAGGTGACGGACATTTGGGTGATAGTCTCATCTGTTCTCCCTCTTGAATTGGAGAGTGTCTACTGTCTAATCATGATGAATCATCTACAGCAAAGAATTTCATCAGTTAATTTCGTCTATGTATACGAAATAATCTCAAGTAATTGGATTATGAACTCCGACGAAACGGAAAGTTCAAGACACACAAAAAA
This sequence comes from Trichobilharzia szidati, assembly GCA_944472155.2. NCBI lineage: Eukaryota > Metazoa > Platyhelminthes > Trematoda > Strigeidida > Schistosomatidae > Trichobilharzia > Trichobilharzia szidati. The sequence continues at coordinate 56,692,564 of OX235274.1, forward strand.
TACTAAAACATGACGTGACAGACAGTGTGAGGTTATGGCGTGACAAAACGTTTGCAGTGTGACTTGAAACGCCACATAAGAGAGGTTACAGTGTCCCAAACTGTCCGAATCAAGGTTTACAACTAGCAACTTTTCGTGAGCTGACTAAGAACCAAAAGTTAACTTGATGTTTGTTACTTAATTCACTGATGACCAAACATATTACTGACACATGACTATTTCAGTGATGAAGTAAGGATATCTCTAAATATTTTGACTTATGAATTTCTTCCGGATAGTTGGTTTGTAAGGATTAGATTTGTTTTTACTAGTTTTACTACGGATTGACATCAGTTAGAGAACCATTGAAAACCAGTGGGTGATGGACATCTGCTTCATCCTAGTTTAGGAATCATCGGCAGTACGCACCCACCGATTGCAGTTCGAACCTAGGATCTTCCGGTTACAAGGCAAGCTTGTATACCATTCAGCCACTGGGACCCGATTCCATGGCCCCTGAATTCTAACTTCCACCGACTAGTGATTTTGGTGTTACCACCAACTAATGTCATCGGTTGGACATCCATCGTCGCACACTCAACTGGATAGACCTCACTGGTCACGATGTCTCACTAGAATTCCAGGAAACTGCGTCCTGCAGAAAGTCACTAGTGAGCATCATAATAATTTTGAATAGTTTCGATAATAGTTTTCAATAATTCCTACATAAAACGTTTATTCACAAGAGATACATTCGTTTGACTTTGCCTTTCTGAGAGAATTCATTGCACATCTCACAGAGTTCCCAACTACATTCTTCAGTATGTCCTTTTCACGACCATATGTGGGCAATTCATGTCCGTCTGCTAAACCACTAAGCGGAAATCCAGTAGATAAACTTGGCATAATCCCCACAATCGTTCTTGTATGTTGTCTGAAACTTAGCCTGAATAAATACCCAGTTTCTGATGATATGCAAGCATCACTGCTAAAACTGTACACAGACACCATGTGAATCCCTGTTCCACCACTCTTTATTTTGAGAAGCTAACTAAGGAGTTGAAGGCAGATGTGGTGGGTGTCGGCAGAACCCATTCAGGTACAAACCAGTTGCACCACTTTCAGTAGTATCGAAGCTACTGGGAGCCTGGTCGATGATAAACTAAATAAGGCAACACCTTGACAGAAACGGAACACCCTATGAAGCACATGTCTTCAGAAGAGAGAAAAACGTATTACTTACATGGAAAGACTAGATATCTTGCTAGGGCGTGAATGTTCTAGTCTCCTCTATTTCCATCAATTTGCCAAGTCATTTGACCCTGTTCAGCACGATTTCCTGCCCCACAAATTCTGCCAGACATATCTTTTTGAACCGTTTCTCTCATGTTTGGAGGACAGCAAAGAATCCTCTGACAAAGTCAGTCGTCTTCAGTCTTGGTGCCACGGCTCGATCTCATAGATTCCACAAGGTCCTATCTTATGGCAGCCGGTATTTCTAATTTCCAGAAGTGATCTATGAAAGCTCCTGGACTGCTGGCCACTGATTTTATGCTGATGGCGTGGAGATTCAGAGGACAATGAGGACCCAGACAAGTTATCGACAGTAAAAATCTGGAAAGTGAGCACAAGTCACTATTACATCTTGCAACCAAAAAACAATGCAAATTAAGGCGGCTACTTACTCATATGCCTCAAAAAGTAAGTTATCATGTGGGAGATTACTGCCTGTCCAGCGCAACAGCAGAGCATGACCTAAGTATCGTGAAACCGGAAAAAAGGGATATAGGCGTGAACTAACCGAGGGACGTGACGAAAGTATCTGTGACCAACCACTTCACGTGCAGGTAGCTGGATTCATCCGATCCTGGGCTTTTTATAGAACTGCACAAAAAGTGTGTACGACAGCACCTTATGGCACATAGTCTCACTACTACAACGCCATACCTTTTGGAAAAGCATCAAAACGGGTCTTAGCCCATCAGAACAAGCCTAATGTTGAGATGTTGAACGAAACAGGTCATTCCACACTTACTCATCGTAGGCTTATATCTGACCTGGTCACTGCTTACAGGATCACAAGTAACTAAAATCACCCGAACAAAAAATATTCTGCTATTAGGTATATATGAAACTCTTTTAGGGATCAGGCATCAAAGATTCTAATACACTCCTATTTCTTTCCTCCTTCAGTTTGACGGCAGTGGAACTTTTTATTACAGTAAGCGGTGGCGCATGCTGATCAGTAGATATGGTGGTGGACACTAAGGTGAATCGCCCCATTCTGCAGGAACAGCAATATGCAATTTGATGGCTCGAGATTTCTATGAGGGCTTGAATCTTTATCTTGAAAAAGATAATAATGATCGCCTGGACAGATCATGCTTCTACCTTTAAACATATACCATTCGGTCAGCCTATTGCTGAGATGCGACCACGTGGGCTCTGCACAGATTTATGGGGCATCTTATAAATTAACATGCTTTCCTTTGTCGTATCTTCGAATATCACTTAACGATGTCTCATCTCATACATTTTCTAATAACGTCTTCACTTGCTCATTATATTCCACTAAACCTAACATTTTATAGCTCTTTATGAATTTGATTCGACTTATTTTATTCCTATTCTCTATAGGGTACGGTTGTGCACCAAACACAAAAAGGTATGAAATTAAAACAACCGGCTTGTGGATAATTGTATTAAACCAAAAGAGGACAACATGATAGTGAAACCTATAGGGTAGCATTATACATTGCAAAGGAACTTTGTCAGCCTAGGGATTATAGTCTCCCATTGTATTTCCTTTATGAATGCATCTATTAATGATACATTGCATTTACCTATTTCATTACACTTTAATGATTCACTTTAGCACCTTTACTTTTCTAAAACAGCTTACTATCCCTTGTAAACGTTGTACTTACCTCAATATTGGTTGGCTATCGTATGCCTACAACTACGGGTTGAAAACGAAACGAAGTCGATTTTCCTGCTCAACCTGGAGGACTATTGTTTAATTCAATAATGATACGACGTGGGTCAGACAATGAGTGTATTTAAATATAAATCAAATATTTAGCTGTTCAAACATTATTAACCTGTAGACAATCTACTATTTGTCATTATATCATACTTGATCGTGCCTGTAAAAATGCCATGTAAATTTATGTTTATATGAAAATATAAAATTATTATTATTACTGTACCATCAGTGGAAAGCTTTATGCGAAGTAGGGAAAATCGTGCAGCAACACAGGGTTTGTGATCAAGCGAACTTTTAGTTTGAAACTCACAAACCACAGCCTATTAATGGGTATCGTCTAAACTCGGGATTGGCCCTTGAGCAGTCAAATTTCTACCATTCCACCGATTACTCTGTATGTTCATCCACATAAATATTTCATTATGTTTAATTATTCAACTGCTGTGTACCCGCCTTTCTTTCCTGGGAAAATATTCTCAGTCAGATATAATATTATTTCGTTATTAGTCAGCGAGCAGGGGAGTGGAAGGGTAAACCATAGTCACAGAAGCGGGATGATCTCAACAAGCCACGCGCTGAAGACTGCACACAAGCTTAAGGTCTCCAAAACAAAGAACACCATGGCCACCCATGGGCAGACAGTGGTTAACGAATTCACAAGGACGTCACCCGTAATCACGCAAGAATTATAAACTCCTTGTGAATTGTAACGTTTTTCTGAAAGACGTTGAACGACAAATGCCCTTCGGTGTGCTTGACTAGTCTCCTTTGCTTCACTTCTCGATGAGCGCACTCGGAAAAGCAAGCGGAAGTTCACCGAAGATTACGAATAATTATTTGACAACCAAGAAACTAAGAGAAATTAATCCATCTCATTCGCACTAGATCATATTTAGTACACGTGATAATCAAGTTGGAAGCATTCAAAGAACATGGAGATAAACCGAATTCATGTTCAACCACCACAGCGCAGTAGTCGGGGAAAAGTCGGAGACGCTTTGTATCAACTCTTAGGAACACTGGAACTCCCTGAAACTGACGTTCAAGGAAACATGTATCGCGGAATTCTGAAGGGGAAAGTGGGAAGACAATGAATGGTTTTCCACATACACCTGCAAGATGCCAGAAGAGAGAAGGTTGGTGAAGTAGAAAGTTAACCAGTTCAGTGATCAATAATGAAAGTAGGAGCTTGGCTCAGTCTGCGTTCGTAAATACAGGCCTTTAAGACAAACTGGTGACTGAGTCAGAACAGGCCACAGGTAAGAGAGACCTCAAAACACAAAATCAGAAAAAACTAGAAACGAGAGATCTTGTGGGAAACGTAATTACGAAAGAGTTGAAACAGAAGGGATGCCAGGCCGACCAATTCAAAGACCACCCAATCAACCGCCACCTGTGACAGGCAGAAGTATCAAGTGTCATGAAGTTACTGAAAGCAGGGAAAGACGCAGGAAAATATGCTATCTGCCCATAAGCCCACTGCGGGTGGATCAGTAAAATTCAATGAACATGCTCAAGCCACTATTGCAGGAGGCTCAGAAGACACCTGAAAACTGTCAGAAAAGAGAAGAATGATCATTACAAGACCAGCAGGGATTGGAAGGCAGGACAAACCTCCATTAATCTGAGATGCGTGTCTTCCGCGCTCAGCTCGCGGATGTTCAGGGGTGCACTTGTTAACGACAGTACAAAGAGGAGATAGGGATAAACAATCGTATTAAAACACGCCCCTGACACTTGAAAACTCAGTTGTCTTCAGTATGATTCAGCAGGCACATATAAATAAATAGACCACTGAGGGCGAAATGGCTGAGGTTCGACTGAGAATTTCTTCGATTTCCTACACTTTCACGTGGTTCGGAACCTTAGTTTACACGCCAGTTAAAGCATTTTCAGCAGACATCGGAATATCACAACGGCTGTCTTCAAGACATACCGAAGATCAGCTGATCAGTCATACTGGACAAACAACAATGAATTCCTTCAACCAGACAACTATTCAATGGCATATCACCCAAGTAGTATGCAGAAGGATACGGGAATGAATTTGACATACTCTGAGGAGGCTACTGGATGAAATCACACCACAGGAATGCCATCAGTTGCAAGCTGAATGGAAAACGACGATTTAGGCGTGGGTATGCTGAAGATACGAAGGAGATAGTTTGAGGAGTTGAAAGCAACTAAAATAAAAGCCGCTGCCACTAAACTGAGTATATAGGACTGCAGAGATCAGAATGATATGGTGATGTACTGCTAAATCTATCTGTTTCTCTAAGGGACACAATGAGACAATACTCCTTATACAAACAAAATATGTTTGGGAGGTGCGCTTTGCTAACGATCAATAAAGGGAAAAGTACCAACCCACTTTTAGGTGAGTCAGTCACTAGGAAATAATCATTTTGACAATGTAGGTTTCGCATCCACATGTTAACGAAATATACTTTCAAATTAAATCAATATCTCTTGGCTAGAGGGCTGATACTTATCAGCCAACTTTCATAAATTTCAGTGTCACAAGATTGGTCGCTAAACTCTCGTTTACTCATTATCATGAATTTTTTGCGTGTGGACAAATTTTTACTCAAAAACGGTTAAGATTTTTTTGAGCTCCTCTGTATTCACTCTAAAGACATGCGTGTCTGTAATACAAGAGAACTGCGTGTCTCAACACGTGCCTTAACAATTATTACACTTTGAATTCTACAAATTAGCATCAATATTTAAGATACCTATAGATCCGATCCAACTGCACAGGCAGTGGTCAAGCCCAGGTACGGATTTTTGACCCCCGCGAATATGGAATTAGTCCAAATAAATTTGATCACTAAATGTCTATTCAGATCTCGCTAAGATTGCTTGTAGGCGCGTCCACGCGGAGTGGCCACTCAGTGCACCATAAAAACATTTCCATAATGAAAAGTAGTCTGCTTCAGCTAGTGCAAATCTGGATCTCGTGCCATTGTGACTGTTATTCCTGAAGGCCATATTTGGGATTAGAAAAGAAGCGGATAAAGGCAGTAAAAGGGAAACTTCTGTCATCATGAAATCAAACTATATTAGATTATTTTGTACACGCCTACAACAACTATAAGAAATAACACTACAGAGACCAGTCCCAGTTCACCCCTAATTTTTTTAATGGACGTCGAACTTCAGGCAGGCAAGGAGGTTAAGATAGCGGGATTGATAAGAATGAAAACATTGCTGAAAAAGTAGAAGCAACTAGATAGGTAATTTTCGAAATTCACCTCTAACCGAATAAGCTATAAGATAATGTGACAAACGAAAATTTTAAGCTGTAATATACATCTTGCATGTAAATTTTACACAGGATTTACATAGCATCGCGTTATTGGAAGGTAATATAACAGCATAAAAACCCTTATGGATAAGTTACTTAGCAATATTCTCTCCCCTATGCTTTTAGGAAAATACCTGGGATTAAATTCTATGACGCGAGAGGAACAACCACTGTCAAGACTCTATATTAGCGATGGCATAAAGATTTACCGTTTGTAAGGGCTTGGCTCGTGCATTCCGACTTTTGAAATTGTACTGAAAATACGTTCTTTCAAGGCTAGTGTTATACTTTCCCCATTGTGTGACTGCCGGCCGTTGTGCCTTAGTAAGATGAGGTCTTATACAGACGTGCAAAAGCGTAGCATAAAGTTTACAGAATTCACCGCACTTATCAATTTATGAAGTATAAAGAGTTTGAAAACCCATTAGAATCAAGAGCCACTAGTAAGTACAGCACTATTGTGATGTTAGCAGTTGTACGGGAACAGTTTCGAAATGTTCGACAGTATTCATGACGGAGGTTGTCCAGATCTTCATCAGATTTCCTAACAATATTCCAAATATTTGCAGAGTGCAGATTCTCCATTCTAGTAACACCAACTTGGAGGACGGCATCACTGGATGCATGCAATGGTCTAGGGTGGTACATTTGAAAAGAGAAGATAAAAGAAGACTGAGGGAGAGGTGCAGAGGTAGCTAACAAGTGTAAGTAATTTAAAATAAAAAATATAATAAACTAAGAGTTGACTCTAGACTGAGAGGTTACAATCACGGAATTTTATAGTACTATTATTATCCCCTTGCGTTCTGAGTGGAACAATAATAACACTATAGTGTTTCATACTAACAGTTACTTTGGGTGAATAGTAGTAAAAGCAAAGGGATGATTTCTCACAACTATACACGATAATGTCAAGAAGTGGTTATTCGACAGAAGTTGAACCCAAGAATCAAAGCTTAATGCTATCCATACTGCCGTTCTGACGCATGCATTTATGTGTCTTTGTGAAGTAGCGGACTTATGCCGTGCACTCGCATTCAGGGGGCTTATATTTCGGCTCTGGCTTTCAGGTAGTTTCTATTGATTTGAAGAAGTCATTCAAACCAGGTGGCCTTAGTAATGGAGCTTTGCGCTACAGATAGGTGTGATTCTCAAATGTAGGGTGGACTTGTTTGGCATGTTGGTTGAAACTTCTCCCAGTACCGTTTTTGTGAACGATTTTTTTATGAAGCTGTGTTACATGTTATCTGGATTGATGGAAACCCTAGTTTTTCGGCATGGCATGTTGGTGTCCGTGTTATGTAATCTGACTGTGGCGCACTTAGCATACCGGATGTAAGGTGTTGTGTTTCAGGAGCGATTTGTTGAAATATGGCTATGATGAGCAGGATGGAAAAAGTGGAAAGCAATGTCATCTACACAAAGAGCCTATTCAATGAAGACTTCGCATGGCTCAGGATACCCAAACTAAATAAAGTAATTAAGGACTGTTTTGGATTTTCGGGGTTTTCTTACAGAAAGTGTCTAAATTTGGAAAATTGCGCCGGTCATCGGTCCCCATGAAGTGTATTGCAGTTGAAGAAAATACCAAAGAAAATAAGTCCATCTTAATAACACTAAAACAGGTAATTCTGGAGGAGTAATTGGCTCAAAATGGTCATAAGATTACTTCGTTTGAAATCAATTTTATCGCTATTTCGTCACCATGCAAGTGAGTTCGTTATCACATGTCTTACTCATTACATATTAGAACAGTAAATTATCTGACGCGAACAGGTTCACAGAGTGAGGTGGTGAAAGGATCGTTGTTTTGAAATTTTGGGCCAATATTCCAAGAAACCTTCTTGTAGAGGGTGGTTGTTTTAGATAAATACTGCTTTACAACCTTCCGAATAGTCCGAAAGCAATTCTCGCTCCTTAAATACAGGCGGAAGATGTTCCGCTGCAAAACTCTGAGTTTTTTATCCAACCGGCCTTCTGAATGACATTCGATGGGAAATGAGAGGACTTCAGGCGAAATCAGGCCTGTTTGACTGCATACTGTAATTAGTCTAATAATTACGGAAAGCCTCACCAACACTGACCAAGTCCTCAGAAAAATCTCGCAGATTTAGACCCACTAGACTATCTCTTGGAGAAAGATCCCGACACTGTTCCATATAACCTAAGTGAAGCGGAAAACCTCACTGACCGCGTATGATTTCATTCCAACAGATTAGTGTTTGCAATGAACTAGACTCAATGCTCATTAAAACCATCAAAAGCTGGGTCCTGAATTACTATGACGTGACTAACGTGCCATGTGATAATAATAATGATCTATATTTTCATATAAACATAAATTTACATGAAAGTGCATGCCATTTTTACAGACACGATCAAGTATGATATAATGACAAATAGTAGATTGTCTACAGGTTAATAATGTTTGAACAGCTAAATATTTGATTTATATTTAAATACACTCATTGTCTGACCCACGTCGTATCATTATTGAATTAAACAATAGTCCTCCAGGTTGAGCAGGAAAATCGACTTCGTTTCGTTTTCAACCCGTAGTTGTAGGCATACGATAGCCAACCAATATTGAGGTAAGTACAACGTTTACAAGGGATAGTAAGATTATCACTTTTTTTAAAGTTCAAATTGTTGAATTATATAGTACAAGCAATCGGAACAGATTCTTATAATTGTTAATTTGTAAATCTTCCACGAAGGTTTCCATCGAAGTTGAACGCTATTTCAGGAAGAGGAGAAAATCCTGCACAGCTACAAAGTGGTATAAAATGCAATCATGAATAATACACTATTGGAAGTATATTTACGAGAAGAATACAAGAATAAGCTATACAGTACTTGATATGATAGTGCACATTTGCAATGTATGATGCTAACCATATTGGTCTTACCGTAGAAAACTATGACGTTTTCTATGAAAATAAAGTTATTCTCAAACATGAGTGCTGTTGCTATGTTTTTTTACCATCAGAGCAACCGAACTTTATGCGAGAGAAGAGTGTGAATGAGAAAAAAAAGAAAAACAGAAGAGTAAATTTCAGCTTTACTAAAGGCCTAGGAAGTTGAGACAAAATAGAGTATAAAAGTAGTTAGGTAGAAGGATTATCGTGAAGTATATAAGTGACATTTTAGAGAGAAGTGGCTAGAAGGATTAGAACCTGTTGAGTATGGTGACCTGTAGGATGTCTGGCGAACTTGTGTATGGCCCATGGGATAGCATCTTGACAAGAAACTGAGCAGGCTTGTAGATGTTAGGAGCGAAAGCACCATTTTTTACAAGCTAAAACTGTACAGTTATTATTGTTCTAGTTTGCTTTTTTTTAAAATTTTTTATAAAGTCAATTTTTTATACTTTCAGTATCTAAACTCATGTTTAATTCTCGAGCTGTCAAAGAATGCATGTTGCTGTCTTACAGATCGGAGCGATTCACATTTGTGACCACTACCATATCTGCTGGTCAGCATGTGTCACCCTCCCTCCTTTATTGATATTAAGCTCTGAGACATTTTGAAATGACTGTAGTTGTAATATGGCATTGCTTTGAGTCCATCTCAATCATACAGTATGCCGCACGTTAACAGCTTTCATGACAAATGCTTCCCATCGGGTCGCCAGATATATCGATACCAAAGGGCATTCTTAGCAGTACCACCTTTACACGTGGATACATGTATATAAGTAGTTATTACTAACGTCTAGGAAATTGAGTTTCCCTTTAAAGTTTATGCAGTATGGAAATAGTTAGTATTACAGCAACTAAGTTATATTGTATTTAGCAGAGCGATTTGAGTAGTGGAACAATTAGTGACAAAGTTATGTAGAGTGATCGTGAGAGAAACAACTGGTTAGCAGAACTTGTTTTGCTAAATTTTCATGACCGATTTTTATATGGTTGCGTTATACATTGCAAAGTGACTCATCAACTTATATTGTGGAAAAAATGCTAATAGTTTTCTACATTATGAATTTTAGAGAGTCATGTCAAAATGAGTAACCGCTGACTAAAGGTAGTCATTTCAACACAAAAATAGTACAGCGTATTATACTACTAGTATATGTATATATGTAAAATATTAAAAGATATACTTGCTAATATAACTGTTTCTGGAAATAATTATACTGACTCAGCTTATTGAAGATTACAGGTGAGATAAAATCAGCGAGTTGGTTAAACGATTGCTGCACAGGTAGCAGTTAAAACGTCTTAAAAAGTAAAAGGTATAAGAAACAAAAAAAGGTTCTGGGACGCGAACAGAATTAGATAATGGTGATATTTTTAGTCGTTTTGAAATTTAATTTGACTTATTCACGCTATTACTAATTCATGAGCGCTCCCTAATCAATATAATATCTGACTTAAGAACACTGGTGTTAGTCACTGGGACTACCGCAGCACTGACTACTAGGCCATGGCGCTCATCTTCTATGCTTGATGTGCATTCGGGCATAGATGGCTACACTCTACACCATGCAAATAGAGGTTGCAAGCGTGGCGGGAGATGCCCCACATACATACATAACTCATTAGTTATCAGTAAGATAGAGGGTGAAATAGTGAATGCAGCATTTGGTTTACTCTGAGTAACCTGACGTGGAAACAAATACCATAGGCTGTGTTTATCCGGTACCATACCCAACCTACGAAACTGATGCATTATAAGCTAAGTCATTTTTACATGCCTCCTCATTTAGTACCAACTCCAGAACATTCTCAGGGGAACTATAGTCTTCCAGGAAGCGACTGGCCAATGGGTTCCAGCAGCCAACGAGTCGACTAAATACTTGCCTCCACTGAGTGAAGCAGATGGAAGCAATACGTCCACACACCCACTCGTGATGATATTTTTGACAGCGTGCTCTATCATGGCGGAATCTCTCTGTCCACAACGGATTTTAGAGAAATGACTTTAGAATGGCGATCTGCTCTTTGCCTATCCTGCAACTGAATAGTAATAATATATATTTATTCCTTTTTATGCAGTAACATACCAATTGTACAGGCATGGATGAGTTGTTACATAAATTACACATATTTCGATGTATGCTGAATTTACAGTTTGTTCGTTCTTTCTGACATTAGAGTCAGTCGGAACAGTCAGCAAAATAGTCTGTCTGTGTAACACGTAAAGAGATATAGAAATATTGTATTTGCATTAACAAAAAACCCGGACATCAGATGAATGTATTGCAAATATCTGGGAAAAATAAAGCTTGGAGTCAATTCTCCTATATAACTTTGTTGTGAACAGCATCCTTGAGTTAAAGTTGATTGATGCATTATTTTGAGGTCAGTGATGTATTTTTTCCATTTTTTCAGCAGTCTAATCGTAGTTTTATAATAATCGCCAGGGCCTTGCACAAAAAAGGTGGGAGGGTGGTGATTGCTAGTCAGCGGATATGATGGTGGGGACATATGAGAACCACCCTTATCTGTGGGACAGCACTCTATTGCTAAGGCTCCTGAGTTCGAATGGCTTCTGCAAAATAAGAGAATAAATAAAATTTTTAAAAATTTTTAAAAAAGACAACAGAAGTTGAAAATTTGCCTAAAGCTGAAGTTTAAATAACAAACTCCCCGAATGCAAGTACATGGTATGAGTCCCCTACTTCAGAAGGACACCTAAATGTATACTTCAGAAAAACAGTAGTTATTACTAAGCCCTTGCTTTTTTTCTACATAGTTCACGCACTTTGACTTTTGTGTTTAACTCCTATTCAACCTATATAAGTAGGTAAAATTATCACCTTTTTTCACTTAAACCTTTTTTTCTTTTCGCAAGAAAGACTAGAATTCCATCACTAAAATCTCAGGGGGAAAATAGTATTTTTTAATGAAAAAACAATAAAAAAATGATGAACCCCATGTTTGTTATATATATTTTGAATTATTAACACCTATTATATACTTCTGCACCTCTCTGGCGGTTTTCTTGTGTCTTCTTCTCTTTTCAAAGGTACTGCCTTAAACGAAGGCACTGAAGCAGTGCCGCTATCCTCAACTAATTCGGAATCTTGCTAGCCCACCTGGTGAATAACGGAACCACCTCTATCATGAAATCTGCTGACAAGTTCAAAGTTGGTCTCATATACAACTGGAAATGTCACAATTATGGTGTACTTACCGGTGACTTTGAAGTTTTATGGACTTTCAAATACTCTATGAATCATCTACTTACAATTACTGTTCATTCTGCATCTCTTATATTTCACGTCAGCACCTGTACAAAAATGCTACTTACCTTCCACAATTAACGTAATCGTTTATAATTCCCGCGTGAAATTGACATACCGTATTTTTTTCAATTACAGTTTAGATTTGATGCTATATCTCATGAATTATTCAGTTGAAAGCAGATCTCGAGAATTACCTATTGCCTTATTTGTACATTTCTTTTTAAATATTTCTCCCAAATTTACCAGTATTCAGTCTATTTCTAGATTAACAAATCATATATATTCTATAAGTTCTAATTAGTGTACATATGTTCATGCCTGTAAAAATGGCTGGTTTCTGTTCCAGAAATAAAAAATTTATTATTATTATTATAACTTTGTTGTGGACAGCATCCTTGAGTTAAAGTTTATTGATGTATTATTTTGAGGTCAGTGATGTATTTATTCCATTTTTTCAGCAGTCTAATCGTAGTTTTATAATAGGAAAGGAATTTGATCGTTGATACGAAAACTAGATAAGGTCATGTCAGATTGTTCTACTGCATGGAATGGGGCTGAGGTCGATTCCAGAACTATCCATTGGCGCCATTTGTGGCAGCATGACAGACTGTACATGTAAGTTGAATAATACATTGAAAACTGTCTGAAAACCAGTTGCTTCTTTATTTCGTATCATGAATACTCCCTGTACAGAATGTTGGCCAGCGTTTTCAAATGGTAGCATCGGATCGTTCATGGAGTTTGAGTGTGAATATACTTATATGGTCATTTCAGTGTAAATGTTGGGTTGTTCGACCTCGACCAGGAGGTATATAGAAGTGTAGGCTCAGCAACAGAATCTCAGAAAGAGAAAGTATGTGAACATGAAAAGAACATCAATGTTTTCATGTATATATAAATGTTTATAAATATATATAACCGTATAGTGGACATTTCCTATATTCTAGTTGTGTTTTCATGTATTTTTGCGAATTCTTAGAGTTTATTTAGTGTCATAATATTTAGTAGTGAGTCTAGGCGTTATAGTGTTCTAATAGCTGATGCGTTTTAGAAATAAGGGGTGCGGTGTGACTGGAAACAAAAAAGAATCACGAAGTATGGTACACCATAGTTACAAGCAGGCAGACCAAAAGGACAGTCCATGAACTCATTCGGTGCTTTCGATTAGAAAACCACTCCAACACACCCTAGAGACTGCAGGATCCACCTCCTATAAGACTGTGGCCATCCGCTTGGATACTGCAGCTCCTTAGAAGAGCAGTAATGATAAATGAACATCAAGCTGAGTACATTCCAAGGGCGTGCCACAATAAACAGTGCCATTCCCCTAAGGAAACGCCATTGCTTCACTTAGCCTATGAGTCACTTAAGTCTACCGGGTGCCTACGCCCTCAAAGTGACCTCAACATAGGTTGGAAGCAGCTAAATGTACTTCCAAAGCTTATAATTTAAAAGCGCTTCTCAAAAATATGTGGCTAGTAAAGAGCATCCCCTGCTTACTTTGTGGTGAGAGCTGTCTACTAGCCAAATTGGTAGACAGTAATTTACGTCAATATCTACGTTCCCAAGATTTGTCGTGAGAAAATGTGAACAAAGATTGACTTTGCGTAGGCGGATGCAGTTAACATATAGAGGATTTGACATTCAAGAAACAGTCACAAATAGATGAAAGATTAACTTTACGTGAGAAACAACCAATCGGAAGACTGTGTTTGTTTGCTTAAATATTCATAGTAATGTACATGAAAATATATAAATATGCGTTGATTTCCTTAATAAATGATCTGTTGCTTGACTCTTGCCTTCTGTCGTTACAACTTCATACAAAGGTAACCTACAATGACTCTGACAGTACATATGAACTTTTCATTGGGCGGTTCACGATTTTCGGTTGAGAAATACACACTGGTAAAAATGCTGAGCCCGGCACTGGATCCTTTCTCAGGAGCATCGTGCTTGCCAGTGAGCTAATAGCAGCAGGCGTTAGAAGCCTTGGACCTTCTACTGGTATGGGACTGAATGGTCTAACCTGAATTGTTTTCAAAAACAGTGGGTGTGACACTTGTCTTCTATATATTAAGTTCTCCTCTATATTCACGGGCGTCGGTACTTACGAAGTGATTGGAATACTAACTTCATAATTCCACAATACAGATCCGGTGAGACAGCAAACTTTCATAACTACAAACCCATAAATGAAACCCTGATTATTTCGGGAGCTATAGAGGGAGTTGTTAAAGGTCAACTGTCTGATTATCAACAATGATTTCTCAAAAATAGGTTCTGCGTTAGTTTTGACTTCGACTTTGTAACCACAATAATAGAAGTCATGAAGCGCACAAACTAGTTATTCTTACTTCGAAGTATCCAGGGCATTTCACATGCTATTACTATAGTAACTCTCGAGGAGCTATAATAACATATTCTCAGTTTTTGTACATTGAAGACGCCGGTTTATAAACATATACAACATATACAAGGAGTAAGCATATTTACAATAATTCAATTACAAAAGATATATAATATATAAATTAATGGAATAATATCTGTAATGTCACTTTACACAGACGGAAGCAGTGTACATAGTATACTACAAAGCATCACCATTGAAGAACTTTGACCAAAATGAGCTTTGTATTTGATGGTGGCTTTGCTGAAGGTAGGTATAATGAGATAAAAACCAGCATAATGCCACTAAATAAGCTTTTCCCTCTTCTCTTTCGGAAAGAAACGCTGATGCAACTCTACTGGAGCAAGAAGAAGACAGTTTAGCTGCGCTTGTTATAAACGGTGACAATTAGCCCTGTATCGCTCACTTCAAGTTTAGCCTAGTCAAAATACACACATCTCTCACGCCCTCTTCGTCTTCTTCCTTCTTTGGTCGTGGCTGTTGCTATTGTGCATTACATAGGTAAAATGCGTTATTCACAAGCTGATAAAATTGTTAAGTAAAACGCTAGTTAGTTAACCGATTATAATGTTCCTAACTATATTAGTTGCCAGTGACTCACCACAGCAGTAAGTGTCCAGCTAGACATACAAAGAAGGATTGTTATAACAGCACGTAATTTTCAGTCCGTAAGCGGCTAAGAACCAGAATAACAGGGAACTAATCCATATAAAATGACAAGTGGGGCATGTAGGAGCTAGGAACTAACATCATATGACACCGACATAATTCCTAGTACTGAATATACAACAGCAGTAATCCTGGTCACACTTTCTGAAAGCCATTTCTAATCAGTTCAATGAAAGCGTCCAAGCTAATAGCATCAATCTGCTTCTGAATGATAGTCGCTCCAGCGATTTTCCACCCATTTCGATCATTTGTCAGTTTCTATTACGCGGCCATTATAAGCTTTCGTCTAAAGTTCATTTTAATGGGCATTTAGGGTCTTCATATTACAATTATTGTTCCCTTGGGATCCCAGAGGAAAATAGGCCTTCAACAACACATCTCTACTTTGTCTCATCTTCCGCTGTCCTCCCTAACTGAGCCCACGACTACCCATAATCTCTGATCTCCTTCTTGCACGATCTCGTCCTTGTTAAAATCGGAAGACCCACTCGCCGTTTCATGTTTAGATCCCAATCTACAAACGGCCAGCATTAAGCACTATGTGATCTGACGGTCTCCCTGGCGTGTGCCCAGTCCACCCCCATTTTTTATGAACTAGAGGTTCTTGGTTAGTTTGTTTCCATAATTTCTTGTTGCTAATTCTTTCTGGCCACTTGATCTTCAATATAGAGTCGGAGAAGGCAGTCTCTGATAAGAGTCCTAAACCTATTGGGAATGCTTTTCGCGACGTGGGTGCCATGCTTCTGACTCATATAGGAGAACTGATCTCACATTGGTGTTGAAAACACGGATCTTAATGCTCTTGCTGAGAGCAAAAGATTTCGAAACCGATTTCAGATTGATGAAGCTGTATCGTGCTATTCCGATTCTGTCTTTGACATTTTCGTCCATTACCCCTGTGGTTGACACAATGCTTCTAGATAAATGGAGGCTTCTTGGATAGAGGTCAGGTTTGCTGATATAACCTTCCGAGGTCTTTTTTACCTGCTGCCTGCTTCTCCTGCCTCAGTTGTCAGCGTGTCATGGAGTTGTCTTTTGTCTTTTCTAGCTCTCTTCTCCACTTCCTCCTTCAGCGCGATGTACATTAAACTCAGCTTCTCCTCCTGCTGTCCATCTCTGCATCGGTTCATCTTCTGTTTCACTATTCTCTTGTTTTCTATTAACTTTCAGCTATCCTCTGAGAACCACTCCCTGTCTTTCCTTTTCTTTCTTCGTAGAATGTTTGCACATGTTTCCTTGAACGTCAGCATTAGAGAGTTCCAATGTTCTTCTATGGAGGTTTCCTTGGTGATACCAACTGGTGTCTCTGACTTTCCTCTGATCTGATTGGTAGTGAACTTAGATATCCCTTCCAGTTTTGTCCTTCAGTTCCTGAGTGTTGAACTTGAATCGCGGTCTGTCTCCATCTGTCCGGGAGGATTTTGGCTCGAACATGAGGGTTTCTTGGACCCGATAGTGGTCTGAGTCCACATCTGCTCCTTTTCTCAACCTTATGTCCAGCAAACTGCGTCTCCACTTCCGTCAGCAGCATTGAGATGAAGCCCATCTGGTTAAGGGTGCATCCTTCAGGCGAGATCCATGCTGGCTTGTGTATATCCCTGTGTTTGTAGACACTGTCTCCGATCAGAAAATCATTGAGAACGCAGAAGTCTGCGAAGAGCTCTCCATTGTCATTCATTTAGCCCAGAGCCTCTTGACTTATTATGAGTCCTCTTTCTGTATTGTCCTCTCCCAGTTTGGCTTGCATTCCTATCGTAAATATGGAATTCGATGACGCCATTCATGATCTTGTCCATTACTGTTTGCAGTTGTCTGCAGAAATCTTACTTCTTCTCTTGTTCCGAGTTGTTTGTAATTGCGTAGCATTGGACGATTGTAACCTCCCTTCCTTTTGAGTTGGATCTCGCTGCCATGATCCTGGATGAAATTTGTTCTCACCACATCTGGGCTTTGGCTGCCACTGATGACACGAGGATAGCCACTCAACGTTTCTATCCCATATCTTCGCATTCCTTGGGCTATTTGGACAGCCTTCCCAGTCCCGTACATTGTACGGACATCCCACGTATTCATTCTTACCCTTGCTTTCCTCAATTAACGTAATCGTTTATAATTCCCGCGTGAAATTGACATACCGTATTTTTTTCAATTACAGTTTTGATTTGATGCTATATCTCATGAATTATTCAGTTGAAAGCAGATCTCGAGAATTACCTATTGCCCTATCTGTACATTTCTTTTTAAATATTTCTCCCAAATTTACCAGTATTCAGTCTATTTCTAGATTAACAAATCATATATATTCTATAAGTTCTAATTAGTGTACATATGTTCATGCCTGTAAAAATGGCTGGTTTCTGTTCCAGAAATAAAAAATTTATTATTATTATTATAACTTTGTTGTGGACAGCATCCTTGAGTTAAAGTTAATTGATGTATTATTTTGAGGTCAGTGGTGTATTTATTCCATTTTTTCAGCAGTCTAATCGTAGTTTTATAATAGGAAAGGAATTTGGTCGTTGACACGAAAACTAGATAAGGTCATGTCATATTGTTCTACTGCATGGAATGGGGCCGAGGTCGATTCCAGAACTATCCATTGGCGCCATTTGTGGCAGCATGACAGACTGTAAATGTAAGTTGAATAATATATTGAAAACTGTTTGAAAACCAGTTGCTTCTTTATTTCAGATCATGAATACTCCTTGTACAGAATGTTGGCCAGCGTTTTCAAATGGTAGCATCGGATCGTTCGTGGAGTTTGAGTGTGAATATACTTGTATGGTCATTTCAGTGTAAATGTTGGGTTGTTCGACCTCGACCAGGAGGTATATAGAAGTGTAGGCTCAGCAACAGAATCTCAGGAAGAGAAAGTATGTGAACATCAAAAGAACATTAACGTTTTCATGTATATATAAATGTTTATAAATATATATAACCGTATGGTGGACATTTCCTATATTCTAGTTGTGTTTTCATGTATTTTTGCGAATTCTTAGAGTTTATTTAGTGTCATAATATTTAGTAGTGAGTCTAGGCGTTATAGTGTTCTAATAGCTGATGCGTTTTAGAAATAAGGGGTGCGGTGTGACTGGAAACAAAAAAGAATCACGAAGTATGGTACACCATAGTTACAAGCAGGCAGACCAAAAGGACAGTCCATGAACTCATTCGGTGCTTTCGATTAGAAAACCACTCCAACACACCCTAGAGACTGCAGGATCCACCTCCTATAAGACTGTGGCCATCCGCTTGGATACTGCAGCTCCTTAGAAGAGCAGTAATGATAAATGAACATCAAGCTGAGTACATTCCAAGGGCGTGCCACAATAAACAGTGCCATTCCCCTAAGGAAACGCCATTGCTTCACTTAGCCTATGAGTCACTTAAGTCTACCGGGTGCCTACGCCCTCAAAGTGACCTCAACATAGGTTGGAAGCAGCTAAATGTACTTCCAAAGCTTATAATTTAAAAGCGCTTCTCAAAAATATGTGGCTAGTAAAGAGCATCCCCTGCTTACTTTGTGGTGAGAGCTGTCTACTAGCCAAATTGGTAGACAGTAATTTACGTCAATATCTACGTTCCCAAGATTTGTCGTGAGAAAATGTGAACAAAGATTGACTTTGCGTAGGCGGATGCAGTTAACATATAGAGGATTTGACATTCAAGAAACAGTCACAAATAGATGAAAGATTAACTTTACGTGAGAAACAACCAATCGGAAGACTGTGTTTGTTTGCTTAAATATTCATAGTAATGTACATGAAAATATATAAATATGCGTTGATTTCCTTAATAAATGATCTGTTGCTTGACTCTTGCCTTCTGTCGTTACAACTTCATACAAAGGTAACCTACAATGACTCTGACAGTACATATGAACTTTTCATTGGGCGGTTCACGATTTTCGGTTGAGAAATACACACTGGTAAAAATGCTGAGCCCGGCACTGGATCCTTTCTCAGGAGCACCGTGCTTGCCAGTGAGCTAATAGCAGCAGGCGTTAGAAGCCTTGGACCTTCTACTGGTATGGGACTGAATGGTCTAACCTGAATTGTTTTCAAAAACAGTGGGTGTGACACTTGTCTTCTATATATTAAGTTCTCCTCTATATTCACGGGCGTCGGTACTTACGAAGTGATTGGAATACTAATTTCATAATTCCACAATACAGATCCGGTGAGACAGCAAACTTTCATAATTACAAACCCATAAATGAAACCCTGATTATTTCGGGAGCTATAGAGGGAGTTGTTAAAGGTCAACTGTCTGATTATCAACAATGATTTCTCAAAAATAGGTTCTGCGTTAGTTTTGACTTCGACTTTGTAACCACAATAATAGAAGTCATGAAGCGCACAAACTAGTTATTCTTACTTCGAAGTATCCAGGGCATTTCACATGCTATTACTATAGTAACTCTCGAGGAGCTATAATAACATATTCTCAGTTTTTGTACATTGAAGACGCCGGTTTATAAACATATACAACATATACAAGGAGTAAGCATATTTACAATAATTCAATTACAAAAGATATATAATATATAAATTAATGGAATAATATCTGTAATGTCACTTTACACAGACGGAAGCAGTGTACATAGTATACTACAAAGCATCACCATTGAAGAACTTTGACCAAAATGAGCTTTGTATTTGATGGTGGCTTTGCTGAAGGTAGGTATAATGAGATAAAAACCAGCATAATGCCACTAAATAAGCTTTTCCCTCTTCTCTTTCGGAAAGAAACGCTGATGCAACTCTACTGGAGCAAGAAGAAGACAGTTTAGCTGCGCTTGTTATAAACGGTGACAATTAGCCCTGTATCGCTCACTTCAAGTTTAGCCTAGTCAAAATACACACATCTCTCACGCCCTCTTCGTCTTCTTCCTTCTTTGGTCGTGGCTGTTGCTATTGTGCATTACATAGGTAAAATGCGTTATTCACAAGCTGATAAAATTGTTAAGTAAAACGCTAGTTAGTTAACCGATTATAATGTTCCTAACTATATTAGTTGCCAGTGACTCACCACAGCAGTAAGTGTCCAGCTAGACATACAAAGAAGGATTGTTATAACAGCACGTAATTTTCAGTCCGTAAGCGGCTAAGAACCAGAATAACAGGGAACTAATCCATATAAAATGACAAGTGGGGCATGTAGGAGCTAGGAACTAACATCATATGACACCGACATAATTCCTAGTACTGAATATACAACAGCAGTAATCCTGGTCACACTTTCTGAAAGCCATTTCTAATCAGTTCAATGAAAGCATCCAAGCTAATAGCATCAATCTGCTTCTGAATGATAGTCGCTCCAGCGATTTTCCACCCATTTCGATCATTTGTCAGTTTCTATTACGCGGCCATTATAAGCTTTCGTCTAAAGTTCATTTTAATGGGCATTTAGGGTCTTCATATTACAATTATTGTTCCCTTGGGATCCCAGAGGAAAATAGGCCTTCAACAACACATCTCTACTTTGTCTCATCTTCCGCTGTCCTCCCTAACTGAGCCCACGACTACCCATAATCTCTGATCTCCTTCTTGCACGATCTCGTCCTTGTTAAAATCGGAAGACCCACTCGCCGTTTCATGTTTAGATCCCAATCTACAAACGGCCAGCATTAAGCACTATGTGATCTGACGGTCTCCCTGGCGTGTGCCCAGTCCACCCCCATTTTTTATGAACTAGAGGTTCTTGGTTAGTTTGTTTCCATAATTTCTTGTTGCTAATTCTTTCTGGCCACTTGATCTTCAATATAGAGTCGGAGAAGGCAGCCTCTGATAAGAGTCCTAAACCTATTGGGAATGCTTTTCGCGACGTGGGTGCCATGCTTCTGACTCATATAGGAGAACTGATCTCACATTGGTGTTGAAAACACGGATCTTAATGCTCTTGCTGAGAGCAAAAGATTTCGAAACCGATTTCAGATTGATGAAGCTGTATCGTGCTATTCCGATTCTGTCTTTGACATTTTCGTCCATTACCCCTGTGGTTGACACAATGCTTCTAGATAAATGGAGGCTTCTTGGATAGAGGTCAGGTTTGCTGATATAACCTTCCGAGGTCTTTTTTTACCTGCTGCCTGCTTCTCCTGCCTCAGTTGTCAGCGTGTCATGGAGTTGTCTTTTGTCTTTTCTAGCTCTCTTCTCCACTTCCTCCTTCAGCGCGATGTACATTAAACTCAGCTTCTCCTCCTGCTGTCCATCTCTGCATCGGTTCATCTTCTGTTTCACTATTCTCTTGTTTTCTATTAACTTTCAGCTATCCTCTGAGAACCACTCCCTGTCTTTCCTTTTCTTTCTTCGTAGAATGTTTGCACATGTTTCCTTGAACGTCAGCATTAGAGAGTTCCAATGTTCTTCTATGGAGGTTTCCTTGGTGATACCAACTGGTGTCTCTGACTTTCCTCTGATCTGATTGGTAGTGAACTTAGATATCCCTTCCAGTTTTGTCCTTCAGTTCCTGAGTATTGAACTTGAATCGCGGTCTGTCTCCATCTGTCCGGGAGGATTTTGGCTCGAACATGAGGGTTTCTTGGACCCGATAGTGGTCTGAGTCCACATCTGCTCCTTTTCTCAACCTTATGTCCAGCAAACTGCGTCTCCACTTCCGTCAGCAGCATTGAGATGAAGCCCATCTGGTTAAGGGTGCATCCTTCAGGCGAGATCCATGCTGGCTTGTGTATATCCCTGTGTTTGTAGACACTGTCTCCGATCAGAAAATCATTGAGAACGCAGAAGTCTGCGAAGAGCTCTCCATTGTCATTCATTTAGCCCAGAGCCTCTTGACTTATTATGAGTCCTCTTTCTGTATTGTCCTCTCCCAGTTTGGCTTGCATTCCTATCGTAAATATGGAATTCGATGACGCCATTCATGATCTTGTCCATTACTGTTTGCAGTTGTCTGCAGAAATCTTACTTCTTCTCTTGTTCCGAGTTGTTTGTAATTGCGTAGCATTGGACGATTGTAACCTCCCTTCCTTTTGAGTTGGATCTCGCTGCCATGATCCTGGATGAAATTTGTTCTCACCACATCTGGGCTTTGGCTGCCACTGATGACACGAGGATAGCCACTCAACGTTTCTATCCCATATCTTCGCATTCCTTGGGCTATTTGGACAGCCTTCCCAGTCCCGTACATTGTACGGACATCCCACGTATTCATTCTTACCCTTGCTTTCATTGGCGAAAGACACATCGGCTACCTCACTAGCTTGCCGAAGGTATTCATCAACCCGCGCCATTTCGCCTCTCTAATTCAAGAGAATAATAAGATTCTTTGTATATTTTTGTACTTTTAGTATTTTTCTTGTGCTTGAAGTTTCTGTAGCATTTTGATTGATTTCCCGGTGTAGGATCGCCAGCCCCATGCCCAACTATCTCTCTCCTTTTCCGGACTTGGGACGGGCTAGAAAACTAGTGAGCTAGTAAAATAGGCAAGGTTAAGCTCTTTGCATAAATATTGTAAACTTCATGGCATATTATGATATAAATGCCCAAATTACCGCAAAATGCTAACATAGAAAAGTGTTTTGCATTCATGCAACCATGGGTGATTACAGCCTCGGCTTAACATCAAAAATTTACATCACAGGAGTGAAAGATGTATAATTAGCTCTCCGCCAAGTAAATATGTGAGATGTCATCAACGTCCGTAAACAACTTTTATTACTTATTTTTGTGCTTATCAGGGCCAACGAAGTCATTCCTCATTCGTTAGACCCTGTTTATCTGAAATTAAGGCGTGTGACTTAATAACAGCTCAAGTACCTCACTGATCACCTTTTTATGGCGAGCTTATACTTTATGCGGTTAGCATTTTTTGTGGGTACATCAGAAGTTGTGTATTTTTCTGGAGTCTCCTTAGTCAAAATGATCGCATTCACCTTTCTATCCATTCCTCCATGCAAGAGTCAAGTTGTTATGCTAACCACCAAATGCTTTCATCAAGAAATGCTTCATCAAATAATTCAGCACCAGTGACTACGGAACTGATATACATCATCATAAGT
The DNA here is from genome assembly GCA_944472155.2 of Trichobilharzia szidati. Classification (NCBI taxonomy): domain Eukaryota; kingdom Metazoa; phylum Platyhelminthes; class Trematoda; order Strigeidida; family Schistosomatidae; genus Trichobilharzia; species Trichobilharzia szidati. The sequence goes on from OX235274.1 coordinate 56,716,128, forward strand.
ACTGTCGTATTGGAGTGATCACGAGTTATTGTGATGATTTGAACAAAGTGGCAGACGCATATGCCGATGGTACTGTTGAAAGCCTTATCACTGCCTCTAACTAAATTTTCATAAGCAATTCATCCACTTAATAAATGACTCAGGTCGTGCAAAAGTTGCACTGAGACCAATTCCTAAAACGTCTTGTCAGTTTGATGGCTGAATAGCGATCTAGCCATTCTATCACATGAGTCTCCAGTCTAGCAATCAAGGAAATCGCCTGAACAACGGTCAGTCCGTTGCACCTACCCCAACACCGAAAGTCATTACAACAGTGGATCACAGACATGAGTTAGGAGTTGTCCTCTTCGTGGTTTTAACTCATATTCTAGCAGCTGGTCAAATAATGTTGTGACAAAAAGATACCGTAAGCATCTCCTGTCCATTATTCTACAGTGCTCTAATCCCGTCTGAGTTCAACATGACTACATTATCTCCTGTTTAGGTGGGCCAGGCTAAAGAGTCGGCAGGTGGTGTAGCCAAAGTTCAGGTGTAGCACGACGGATCACGACAGTTATTTCTGGTTAAAGCCGACAAAAGGGAGCTCGGATCAGTTCAAGCGGACTGACTCTCTGGCTTCCTTCTGCTTACCTTCTAACCAGCTTGCCTCAGGTAATGCATTCATGTATGCTGATGGGCTTAATTTGGCTTCCTCACTGTGCATTCACGAATTAAACTATTTTATTTGAAATGGTTTTGTCGACGTTTATAGTCACACTTCTTAGTGTGCTATTTCTTTTCTGAACTTTGACATGGGAAAATGCTACTTGACTTGGATTGGCTACAGTGTTATCGACGTGAATTTTGAAGTGGAATGACAAAGCAACCGGAATTCAGCTCATTCGTATAGCCCGGCTTTAGATACTCCACTGATTAAATGTTCTCTGAATATCCTGATCACAATGAATGTTAAGGACTTACGCTTTCAAGATACATCACTGTCAGTTTCTTTTGTTAGGAAACAGTTTAATTACAAAAAGCGTCCTTTCGAACTATGTTAAAACGCTGCACGTTTTTCTTAGAGAACTGTGAATAAGTTAAAAGCTTCAATTAGAGGCAGTGAAACGATACTTTACTGGAGGAGCACTTGCTTCAGAATGCGGTCCTGACCACGCTGTGTGCCACAAGATGCTGAAGATAGAGCCATCATGAAAAAGGTGGATTGAGGTGAACCTCATTTTCTTGTGCAAGCCAACTAATCTGCTTTTGCACGTGTCTAGGCCAGTAACTAAGCTTTCCTCCATGACCACTTACAATCTGGGAAATCATGACAACCTATTTGCTATAGGGCATTGCCAGACTTACATTTGGGCCAACTTCCTGAGTAAGTTTTCAGTTATTTGAAATGGGATACCGGTCGCTGTGCGCAAGGCAAGCACACTTGGAGTTTTCACTTACTCAGTCAAACGCCTCAAAGATGAAAATGCTCTCCTCCATCTGACTTTCACATATTTTTCACAGACACAGATGTGCTTGGTTAAAAAGTGTGTGAGTAGCAACGTGCCTCGTCAATAAATTTTCATATTACTGTAAGAACATGCTAAAGATTTCTAAACACAATGTAACTAGTTCGTGTGTCAAAAGAAATCGCTATTTCCATACGAAGCGAATACCTACATATATGCGTATATAAATGCATATATTTGCATATTACTCCCTGAGGACCTCCTGTGCTTCTTTACGCCCTAACGTCCAATATCTCCTTTTCCACCGTTTTAGCTTGCATTCGATCTCACGGAAGACAATAAAGAATGTAAATATTTGGTGACTCTGAATAACATTTCAAGAGGTACGAAAATGTCGCTGGCTCCAAGAACCATAAATGCTTTACATAAGCTACACACTTCCTCCTACAACACATCTGTCAAGGAACTTAACCCTAAGTTCCTATTATTTTTATTTATTTTGATTACAGCTTGATACTACACTGTATTTTCAATACAAGTATGGAATTTTCAGCATGAATATCGGTAGCCCAAATTTACAAGCCGACCATGGATACCGGGTGTGCGTCGGCAGTGGATCGAAGACGCTCCGAACCGATAATCACTATGACCGCTTCTCGACTTTAACTTCAAAACACCAGTACTTGTAAGAAAGAAGTTGTATTGTTTGACAATTAAGATCGAGATTAGTACAAAGTCTGTAAAAAATGTTTTACAATGAATATAATGTACTTTTATTCGCATTCTTTCGTCTTCTTCCAACTTGTACACGACTGAACCATTCGCGCCTTCGAGTTACCCACCAGTAGCTACCAATGTCAATGAACCAACGTTCAATGTTCACATTCCTTTAGAGCATCTCTAGTCACAGTTTTGAAATACTGCCTTGGTACCAGCAGCCAAATCTCAATCGCTACCTGTGTAGAGCCAATAAATCTGAAAATTAACGAAACAACTGGAAATATGGATACCGTTTCAAATGTTACCGACTCATATGTTAGTGATTTTCAGTCCCAACACGCTTCATTTACCATTTCACATGGATCAGTTCGACATTATATGGTACTGATTATCGCTTAGGTAATAATGCTTCTTAATACATTCAACTGTGCAATGACTGCCGTGGTGAGTCACCTGCAGTGAATATTGGCATTGTCACCGAAAATTTGTTTCTCTCCCTGAAATACATTGCAATCCTTCGTGTTTGCAGTATTTACCGGAATTTCGGTTAGTTATCAGTTGTGTACAATCCTCCGTAGAAGATGAACAGAAAATTGGTTTGCCCACTGAACCCTGAACTTCAATTCAACGTTTATAGGTCGTGTTTTGAGAAATTATTTTATATATATATTTTTCCTATCAATGTAGGACACACCAGTTGTACAGGCATGTATAAGTATTATTTAAATTACATGAATTTGATTTATAGTGAAATTACATGGTTGCTGTCCTCTCTGACATCAGTTAGTGAGCACATTCCGATAGTTAGTCGTTCAATGGAGCACATAAAGAAATATAGAAATATTGTCTTCGCATTAACAAAAAATCCCAAGTATGTGTCGGATAAATTACAAATATTTGGGAGAAAAATAAAGCTTGAAGTCAATTCCTCCATATAACTTTGTTGTGTGCGGCATCGTATCTTGATTTATGTTCAAATTATGTATTAATCTGAAATAAGTGATTTATTTGTATGATTTTGACATCATTTTTATTGCAAGTAATACCAGATGTGAATTCTACTGAATGCAGATCAATATTGGTCAACTTCAAGCAGATTTGTTTTACTGCACTCAAGTCACCCATAGCCCGCCATTTGTCACAGCATGTTTGCTCCGTACGAGTAAGTTGATAAACACGTAGAAAGCTATATAAAAACCATTTTAGATCGTTGACAGTGCTTGTATAAGATGCTGTACAGCGTCTAGTTATGGTGACAGTGGATTTCATCAATGATGCTGGGCCATTACTAGCCAAACCTTGAGGGATAATATATGAGTAAGTGACTTCAATTGTTTCTCAGCTTCAGTCGGAATGTAGATCAATGCAACTTGTACTACAAAGTAAATACAACAGAAATGTACCAGAGGACAAAGAAAAAGCAGGTGGAGTCTAAAATATTTGATTATATTCGTTGTACATTGTAATTTGATGAACAAAAATTTGTTTCTACTAAGTCCTTTTATGCATCTATGCGACTAGTTTATTTATAGTTTTTAGAGTAGTAAAGGTATTTAAGCGCGTTCCTTAGATACTGTAGTAGATTAATAATTGATTCGTTCTAGGAATAAATAGTTTATCTATATAATCAGTGGAGTGAAACAGCCTGTACAGAGAGCGTTCGAAACTTATAACTGAAGAGCAAGTCCTGACATATAGGGACAGGCTATTCCATATTTTAGAATTTATGACTGTGAAGAAGTTTTTATGGAGTTATAAATCAACTTTTTAGACTAGTGAAGTAAGGCTAATTTATTGACATTTTACAGCCGGAAATTATATCGTCCTGGCTGTGCCCGTGAAATTAGTATGCTTTTCACGTAAATCTATCTCTTTACATGAAAAATACTATTGTTGCACCAGAAGATTTGGCTTTCACCAATTATAACCCCGTCACTTTCCAATGATTTTGTTCAGGTCTGCTTACCCCTACACAGTATCCATCCACCTGGAAGCTGACATATACCATCCTCAAATGTAAATCACATTTAAAATATAAATTCAGCAATTAGAGACACATTAATACTGACCTCAGATTATCGAGGGTCCGTCTTGCTTTCCCTCTTAGTCCTGATATCCTCAGCTATGCTATCTGTAGTTAGAAGGGTCGATGTTGTAGAGTTACGGGGTTTCTGTCACCAATAATGACTGCTACTTTTTGTCATTGGTTAGGTATTTTCATCACCTCCATCTTTCATTGCTCACTTGAAGCTTTGCCTCCATCACCTCTGCCGCAAGCTTGCTGCCTTTTGCCCGCAGAAGATTTGCGGGTTATTCATCTTCCACTTTGCTGGCCACTTTACTGACTAAGATACAGTAGGTAGTCTTGATGTTCCGACACCACCAAATCCCTTTTTGGGTAACATTTGACCCACAAAATTTTCACCTTCTATAGCATCTCTTCTAACATTATATAATGCCGGCTCTAATGGAATTCCATCTACCCTGTTGAAAAGGGGTGATGAGGGCATGCCCATTATCCTCCTAAAGTTTTTCAATCTGTCCATAAATAATGGCAGTTACTCATAGTGCTGGGAGCTGTCGCTTATAACCCCTAGACAAAAACTAGGACGAACTTCAAATATCGAAAACTACCGACCCGAGGGTTATGGAAAGAGTCACAGGGCAAGATACTGCTTCATACTGCCACCTTCACAAAGTGTTTACTTCGGCACAACACGATCATGCTCCGCCTGCCTAGTCGACTACTTAGATGTTTTTACTGCTAAGCGCGATCATGATTTGCTTGTCACAACTCTTTTCGTTGACTTCAAAAAGGCCTTTGATAAAGGTCCCACGCAACGGACTAATTCTCAGGCAATTCCTTCTTGGAAGCCCGTTCCCAAGGTGTAAAATTCTCAAATAATTACTCATCACCCAGACACACGAAGTGGAGTGATTCAGGGTACTGTACTAGGGCCATTGCCTTCCTTAATTTGCATTGAAAATATCTCCAGTGAAATCGGGCGTGGTACTCCATACCTCTTTACTGACGACCTAAAGATCGTATACAGCTTCCCCCATTCTACTGTGAACGGGGGATTCACACATACTTAAGATGATCCGGATAGGTTACATAACTAGGGCAATGATTGGCAACTGCCATCCAATTCTGATAAATGTGGCATCCTATACTTCAATGACTCCCACCCGTATTTCAGGTTACACCTGGGTGACTCTCTTCTCCAAACCCTCAACTCCGTGAAAGACCTAGGCGTTACCTACTCACAAAACTTAACATTCAGTCGGTATACAAAATCAGCCGTCTCTAAATGCCGAAGACTCACAGGCTCGTCACACCGAAAAACGTGTACAACTGAGGCTAAAGTCCTCTTACACAAAGTCGTGGTTCGCCCAGTACTTGAATACTGCACAATCGTCTTCGGTTTTATGCGTGGGTATGACATAGTTCGTACTGAAAATATTCAGCGAAGCTTTGCACGATGCCTATTATACAAACATGAAGGACTGGCTCACGCAGACAGATGCAAAAATGCAGACTTCAGTCACCTTTGTTAAGGCACCTGAAACCCAACCTGAAATTCCTCTTTCGCCTTTTACAAAGCTACATCAAAACCGGTGATCCAATAGCTTTCAACAATACAATCATATATACTCTTACGAGTCGTGAGAATACCATATCTATAGCCCGGTAACGGACAAAACGACCTTCACGTTTCCTCAAAATACAATAGAGGGCATTATGGGATGAACTTCCACTTACTGCATAAAACGAGTAAGTGGTATCCAGGCAATAGCAGTGACTAAAACAAGTCTTGGAATTATGCACTACAACTTTTACTTAACTGAATACTCCAGCAGATTATAAATAAACACTTGACAAATATCTAATTTACACAGGAAATCAGTAAGATTTACTAAACTAAAAGCACTTTCGGTTTACATCGGAGTTCTCCATGTCGAATTTATTCCTCCAAGGGCTTATACAGATTACAACTTCAATTAAATAACATTGACGTTGAAGGAATTTCATTCTTCATTACTAAACTTAGTGATAATAATAGTGTTTTTTATTCTAGAAACAGGAGCATTCGTAATGTTTCACCTTATGTTAATGCAGTTACATACAGTTGCACTAACAACTCAATGCAACTCGGTGCACAATAGTATATACACAAATAAACTGAAAAATAACGTCCTCCTTACCTTCTGAACAACTTTTCCTTATTACAGGATGATAACTTTCTTTCACGTATGAGCCTGAGTTATGTCTATGAAATCACAATATTACATCACTTAAACCTTCCCCCAAAACCAAGGCCACTCGAAACCAATAGCGTCATTGAGTGGACATGCCATAAAGTCGCTCTACGGTATGTAGTTACCGATCTTCTTCCCATGCCTCCTTAATGAGTTCCTGTCAGCAGAAGTGCTTCAGGCTACTTATCCATACTGTTCAGCCAACTTTAGTACTACATACCCCAGTGCAATACCCCCAGTTTGAGGAAATTCATTTGCCCCAGCCACTGTACTGCATATAAAACGTGATAAAGCCAGCCCAATGTTTCCCACAATGCTTGACCTAAGGTCGGGTTATTCAGCTTATTGGAAATCCTATCAATATTTCATCAAACGGGTTTACAGAGTCATAAGACTATCTATAATTATCCTGGTCAGCAGGTTATGCTCACTAGGGATATGTGACCCTCTCCTGAGCTGGATAAAATCATTTCTCTGTGGCCGAAGTCAGACAACGAAAGTTGGCTCGATAATCTCAAGGCCTAAACCAGTAAGTAGTGGTGTGATCCAGGGAAGTGTATTAGGCCCACTCTTATTCATGATATATATAAACAGTATCTGTGAATGCTTTGGTGTAGGTAAACCGATACTATATGCAGATGACTTAAAAGTGACGTATAAATGCAAGAACACAGATCTTGGAATGACGGTTAACGCCATACAGCAAGAATTAGAAAAAATGGATAGATGATGTGACACCTGGCAACTACAATTTAATGTCGAAAAATGTGGCTGGTTCTGCATAGGTTGCAACAATTTAGAACTTGACCTGACAGTTCAAGGCCATGCACTTCAACGACTAGCATCTGTACTGGACCTAGGGCTGAAATATTCACATAACTTATCATTTTCTGAACATATCTCCAAACAAGTGTCAAAGTCACGCAGACTTATCGGCTTTCTACTCAGGAACTTCTACAGAAATGAGTCTAGGATTCTGTTGTACAAGTATGTGTGCGTCCCTTATTTGATTACTGTTCATTCATGTATAGTAGTATACGCATAGAGGACAAACTGAAAGTCGAGGGAGTGCAGAGGTACTTCACGTTAAAATTACTCGGAACCGAAAATGGTGCGAACTACTCCACTAGATGTGATACCCTAGGACTAGAAACACCATGACTAAGACGCCTGAGACTAAACTTAACACTTTACTATAAGCTTCTAAACCACTTAGTTTTTACCCCTACTAATGGCGCTTGACTTTCAGGTGACAATGGCTACAAACTAAGACACACTAAGGGTACAGTAGCTATCGAACAATGTAAAACAGCCACCAGGCAAAAGTTTTACTTGATTAGGTATGCACAGATATGGAATAAACTACCAATGGAAATGCGTCAAGCAAGTACATTGGCCTCCTTCAAAAAGGTGCTTAATGACAAACTACAAGAGTTTGCAAACGATAGTAGTTCTAGTTCCTATCTGAGAGCCTCCGAAATTATATGTCCATTTAATGTATAAGCTTAAATACTACACCTGTTGTTTTTTTGCCTGTATTTATAATTCTAGATACAACATTAACGGCTAAGATACGTATCCTCAAACAGACAAGAAATCTCGTTTGTCAAACTACTACCCAACACAATAAGTGGAATAAAATGGACATAAACCGACAACATGAAAAAGGTATAACTCACCACAACATCGCATGGACAGATGTACGCTCGTTGGACACCATATATCCCTCACCAACTGCAACCCACCTTTCCTTAGAAAATGTGATGAACTAATATCCATAATGTTGCTGAGCGGTTAATATTCTCAACTCCTGTCAGAACAGCTGAAATTTATAAACCTCCCTCACGCTAAGAAAATACCCACAAGCAGCAGAAATCCATTAATTAATGCGTCTGAAGCTTATGTATTTACTCCCAACAATGACATTGCAGATCAAATGGGATAAACATATCACTGATTTCAAAATAACACATCAATGAACTATAATTCAAGGATTCTGCACACAAGGAAGTTATGTATGGAGATTGACTTCAAGCTTTAATTTTTTTCCCAGGCATTATAATCCATCCACCAAAGACCTGGTTTTTTTGTTAATGCGAAGACAATACTTCTGTATTTCCTGATGTGTTGCACTCACTGACAATCTAGCAGATTTTTCCAACTGTGCACAGAAATGATTGCATATAAGTGAAAAGGCTGTTTTATACTACTGAGATTAACATTTACCAAGTGTATGTATAATCTCCAGCGAACATGTAAGGCATATCCTGCTACTGCCTGTAAATTGTGATTGAATTATATGGTTCTATTTCTGTAACAATTTGATGATGCCTGAAAACTGGCGTCCCTCATGTACTGTACTATGAGATTTTTTTATTTATTTATTTATAATCCCAAAGTGGTTGTAAGTTTTTTCCATAATACAAGCAACCTGGTACTTTGTAATGTCTTAAGCATGTCATATAAAAAGTGGTTATGAAAACTTAGCAATAATAAGCCTAGGCAACCAACCATTTTCCTCAAGTTCATTCAACCTACCTTTATCCCTAATCGTATCAATATTCATTTCACTCTACTCTGTAGATTATGACCTAATTTGCTCTAGCACTCGAAACTTTTATACCTTTTACTTTTTAAGACGTTTTAACTGCTACCTGTGCAGCAATCGTTTAACCAACTCGCTGATTTTATCTCACCTGTAATCTTCAATAAGCTGAGTCAGTATAATTATTTCCAGAAACAGTTATATTAGCAAGTATATCTTTTAATATTTTACATATATACATATACTAGTAGTATAATACGCTGTACTATTTTTGTGTTGAAATGACTACCTTTAGTCAGCGGTTACTCATTTTGACATGACTCTCTAAAATTCATAATGTAGAAAACTATTAGCATTTTTTCCACAATATAAGTTGATGAGTCACTTTGCAATGTATAACGCAACCATATAAAAATCGGTCATGAAAATTTAGCAAAACAAGTTCTGCTAACCAGTTGTTTCTCTCACGATCACTCTACATAACTTTGTCACTAATTGTTCCACTACTCAAATCGCTCTGCTAAATACAATATAACTTAGTTGCTGTAATACTAACTATTTCCATACTGCATAAACTTTAAAGGGAAACTCAATTTCCTAGACGTTAGTAATAACTACTTATATACATGTATCCACGTGTAAAGGTGGTACTGCTAAGAATGCCCTTTGGTATCGATATATCTGGCGACCCGATGGGAAGCATTTGTCATGAAAGCTGTTAACGTGCGGCATACTGTATGATTGAGATGGACTCAAAGCAATGCCATATTACAACTACAGTCATTTCAAAATGTCTCAGAGCTTAATATCAATAAAGGAGGGAGGGTGACACATGCTGACCAGCAGATATGGTAGTGGTCACAAATGTGAATCGCTCCGATCTGTAAGACAGCAACATGCATTCTTTGACAGCTCGAGAATTAAACATGAGTTTAGATACTGAAAGTATAAAAAATTGACTTTATAAAAAATTTTAAAAAAAAGCAAACTAGAACAATAATAACTGTACAGTTTTAGCTTGTAAAAAATGGTGCTTTCGCTCCTAACATCTACAAGCCTGCTCAGTTTCTTGTCAAGATGCTATCCCATGGGCCATACACAAGTTCGCCAGACATCCTACAGGTCACCATACTCAACAGGTTCTAATCCTTCTAGCCACTTCTCTCTAAAATGTCACTTATATACTTCACGATAATCCTTCTACCTAACTACTTTTATACTCTATTTTGTCTCAACTTCCTAGGCCTTTAGTAAAGCTGAAATTTACTCTTCTGTTTTTCTTTTTTTTCTCATTCACACTCTTCTCTCGCATAAAGTTCGGTTGCTCTGATGGTAAAAAAACATAGCAACAGCACTCATGTTTGAGAATAACTTTATTTTCATAGAAAACGTCATAGTTTTCTACGGTAAGACCAATATGGTTAGCATCATACATTGCAAATGTGCACTATCATATCAAGTACTGTATAGCTTATTCTTGTATTCTTCTCGTAAATATACTTCCAATAGTGTATTATTCATGATTGCATTTTATACCACTTTGTAGCTGTGCAGGATTTTCTCCTCTTCCTGAAATAGCGTTCAACTTCGATGGAAACCTTCGTGGAAGATTTACAAATTAACAATTATAAGAATCTGTTCCGATTGCTTGTACTATATAATTCAACAATTTGAACTTTAAAAAAAGTGATAATCTTACTATCCCTTGTAAACGTTGTACTTACCTCAATATTGGTTGGCTATCGTATGCCTACAACTACGGGTTGAAAACGAAACGAAGTCGATTTTCCTGCTCAACCTGGAGGACTATTGTTTAATTCAATAATGATACGACGTGGGTCAGACAATGAGTGTATTTAAATATAAATCAAATATTTAGCTGTTCAAACATTATTAACCTGTAGACAATCTACTATTTGTCATTATATCATACTTGATCGTGTCTGTAAAAATGGCATGCATTTTCATGTAAATTTATGTTTATATGAAAATATAGATCATTATTATTATCACATGGCACGTTAGTCACGTCATAGTAATTCAGGACCCAGCTTTTGATGGTTTTAATGAGCATTGAGTCTAGTTCATTGCAAACACTAATCTGTTGGAATGAAATCATACGCGGTCAGTGAGGTTTTCCGCTTCACTTAGGTTATATGGAACAGTGTCGGGATCTTTCTCCAAGAGATAGTCTAGTGGGTCTAAATCTGCGAGATTTTTCTGAGGACTTGGTCAGTGTTGGTGAGGCTTTCCGTAATTATTAGACTAATTACAGTATGCAGTCAAACAGGCCTGATTTCGCCTGAAGTCCTCTCATTTCCCATCGAATGTCATTCAGAAGGCCGGTTGGATAAAAAACTCAGAGTTTTGCAGCGGAACATCTTCCGCCTGTATTTAAGGAGCGAGAATTGCTTTCGGACTATTCGGAAGGTTGTAAAGCAGTATTTATCTAAAACAACCACCCTCTACAAGAAGGTTTCTTGGAATATTGGCCCAAAATTTCAAAACAACGATCCTTTCACCACCTCACTCTGTGAACCTGTTCGCGTCAGATAATTTACTGTTCTAATATGTAATGAGTAAGACATGTGATAACGAACTCACTTGCATGGTGACGAAATAGCGATAAAATTGATTTCAAACGAAGTAATCTTATGACCATTTTGAGCCAATTACTCCTCCAGAATTACCTGTTTTAGTGTTATTAAGATGGACTTATTTTCTTTGGTATTTTCTTCAACTGCAATACACTTCATGGGGACCGATGACCGGCGCAATTTTCCAAATTTAGACACTTTCTGTAAGAAAACCCCGAAAATCCAAAACAGTCCTTAATTACTTTATTTAGTTTGGGTATCCTGAGCCATGCGAAGTCTTCATTGAATAGGCTCTTTGTGTAGATGACATTGCTTTCCACTTTTTCCATCCTGCTCATCATAGCCATATTTCAACAAATCGCTCCTGAAACACAACACCTTACATCCGGTATGCTAAGTGCGCCACAGTCAGATTACATAACACGGACACCAACATGCCATGCCGAAAAACTAGGGTTTCCATCAATCCAGATAACATGTAACACAGCTTCATAAAAAAATCGTTCACAAAAACGGTACTGGGAGAAGTTTCAACCAACATGCCAAACAAGTCCACCCTACATTTGAGAATCACACCTATCTGTAGCGCAAAGCTCCATTACTAAGGCCACCTGGTTTGAATGACTTCTTCAAATCAATAGAAACTACCTGAAAGCCAGAGCCGAAATATAAGCCCCCTGAATGCGAGTGCACGGCATAAGTCCGCTACTTCACAAAGACACATAAATGCATGCGTCAGAACGGCAGTATGGATAGCATTAAGCTTTGATTCTTGGGTTCAACTTCTGTCGAATAACCACTTCTTGACATTATCGTGTATAGTTGTGAGAAATCATCCCTTTGCTTTTACTACTATTCACCCAAAGTAACTGTTAGTATGAAACACTATAGTGTTATTATTGTTCCACTCAGAACGCAAGGGGATAATAATAGTACTATAAAATTCCGTGATTGTAACCTCTCAGTCTAGAGTCAACTCTTAGTTTATTATATTTTTTATTTTAAATTACTTACACTTGTTAGCTACCTCTGCACCTCTCCCTCAGTCTTCTTTTATCTTCTCTTTTCAAATGTACCACCCTAGACCATTGCATGCATCCAGTGATGCCGTCCTCCAAGTTGGTGTTACTAGAATGGAGAATCTGCACTCTGCAGATATTTGGAGTTTATGTTATCGTCTAGGAGTACGTGTCTTATGTGAAATTAAAAAACATTACAGTTTACTGAGGCAACAGACCTTTCTGGGATTGTGTGGTTAATTCTCAGGAAGCTCTACTTTTACTTCAATCAATCTAATCGTCTAAAGTCTTAATATGTCTTCTCACTCACGATTTCTGGAAACCGGAACAAAACAGAGGGTGATTTTGTATCTCCGAGTCAAAATGTGTTTGCCACTGAAACAAATTCAAAAAGTAGTTTTCTTATACTAATTCAGTGAAAAGTTTGAATATATCAGCTTTAGCCGCGTAAATAGAAATGCGCGATACTGCCTCTCTAGTCCCCGCGGTCCTGGTTCGTTACCTGCCTTTGGTGCCTTTACGTTGAACTTCACTTCCTTCTAGCCTTTTTTCCTGGAATATATTCCATTTTTTACGGGAATCTTTCAATTTACTACATAAATTGTATTTTTAGGTCAATTTGTAAAACTGATACTGTCTCGTAATTTTTAGTAATTCCCTAAAATTGTGTTTAAACTATGACGGATAGTGTAGAGGGACGTATCAACTATTATGTCTTTTAACGTTTGCTTTGTTAGTTACCAACGTAACATAAATCTCCTGTTGAATCCACCCTTTTGCTTGTAGTGTACAGAGAGTACATCTTGAGGCTCTACATTCTATGCGCGTTGTATTTGATAGTCTCATCAGAGATAATAATGGGGAATGAATGATTTCGAGTGCATAGTTTCAATTAATCATATCTGTGCAAACATTCTTGTGATGTTTGAATTTATATCGGACCATAAATGAAGTGTACTGAACACCTCAATCAACAGATAAAAGAATGGATTATATCCTTACTACAGTGGTCTTATAACTATTTAACACTTCCTTAGGTTGAACACAGTGTCAAATGTACCACTGTCGTATTACGGAAATTTGTGTAATTCATGTCGATTTTATGGGCTGATGTATATATATATATATAGCTGTCACGCCTATGGGTATTTTTACTCCATCGTAGTGCTCAACAAAGTTTTCTGGATAGACTAACTTGCGAAATTGAACATATGCACGAGACCTAGTCCTCTAATGGAACGCGGTACCTATTTTATTGAACATTAAACTAAAAACTATTTAAACAAATTGGTTACTACTTAGTGCAAACAAAATCATTGTTTATTTAGTGCTTTTTGCTCAGTATTGACTATTTGACTGTTCCAACTAATAAAAAATGATTCAATGTTCCCAGAAGAACTTTTCTGAATGTCTATTAGGTCGCATAAATATAGGTAGCTCGAATAGAGATTTAACAGTATGTTGTTATGCCTCAGTACATGGCTACTCATAGAGTTAATATTTTTTTAATTGCTAATACATATCTAGTTTAACGTTGTTAGTGTCATTGAGTTACTATAAAAGATTATATCAGCCTTGAATTATTTGTTCAAGAAATTTCTGTTTTCCTTCGACTACTTTACCTATTGAAATGATTGGTTGCTAGTGCATTTTTTTTGTTGCACTATTGAAATATTGTCAAGCAATTTTATTTCCGCAAACCATACCAGTTTTGTAACGAAATGAAATTGTCTTGTGACTTGCGTCCTCTGCATGCTGTACTTAAGTTTATCGAAAGACGAATTTTATTTTAGATTGGTGACTTATAGTTTGATATTTTAACATAATTCAGGGAAAATACCCATCGGGACATTAGAGGGAACAGAACAAGAAGTTCAACAAAGATATCTTTTCGTCGATTTCATTCTCAAGAGCTGTACAATGGCATTTGTATACATAAGTTTACATAGACACAATTATTATTTATTTGATTCCACATAGTTTTCTAATTTATTGTAATCTTGTCTCTAAGTCCCTTGTAATCTATATTCACCCCTTCAAACTTTCATATCAAGTTGAAAATTATTATGACTCTTAATCACCTTCGTTGCTGTGTGGAGTCAAAAAATAATAATTGTATCTATGTAAACTTATGTATATAAATGCTATTGTACAGCTTTTGAGAATGAAATCGACGAAAAGATATCTTTGTTTAACGTTTTGTTCTTTTCCCTTTAATATACTTAACAAGCACATAATATTAGCCATCAGATGTAGTGAAATTCAAACTACAGTTACGAATATATTAAACGAAGAAAACTAAGTTGATCTGAATTGTGGCACCATTTTGTAGGCAGTTGATAGGATCCCACACACTTTGTTATTGTTCAATTATTTTAACGACTGTTAATCTCGCATAAGTGGTATATTATCATTTCCCACGCATTTTGTTATTGACTATTACGACCAATTATTTCAAATACTGTTAGCTGTCTGTATTGGTTGTAAAAATGTATAAATACCATTTCCTAAATAAGTTTCTTTGTCGTAGTTTGTCGTAGTTGTTCTACTACAATACACAGTCACAGACCAGCTTTTGTCTTTTGATATTTGCGTGGTTCGCTGAATCGGAAGGTACCAGAAGCAGATAGGCATATTAGTCAGGCGCAGATAGAATAAGGCGACAACGTCCTCATTTAATTCCGCTACGGTTACAACAGCAGTATTGTTTTCATCAAAAGCAGAATTTTTTATCTCATCAACATTCACTTTTACAACCAAACAGCGATAAATTTACACTTCTCGTTCCTATTGTTGGGGTAACACATGATTTGTGTGTTAATTAAAGGTATGTGTATCACACTGAGCATGTATTCATTGTTATGTTCTCTGAGTTGAATAGTTTGGTTGCAAAGCTTCTTCTGTGTGAAGTGTGCTTTAGAATTCTCCATTAATGATGCAATATTCATCTCTCCGGGTGACCTTGGTAGTGATTGGTTGTCCTCCACAATTTCTTTAGGATTGTATTCACCAGTGTTAAGATTGGTCGTCTCGTTAACCCTATTTTTATACTTTTTTGTCGTGTGATTAATTTGTTATTAAATTGTATATGTGATCTTTAGGCATATGTTTGTGAATTAGTCTGAGTGCATGGGTCCTATTACTTCTTCATTTGTTGGGTCCTCTCTGTTTAAGGTATTTACATTTACTCGGTTAAAATTATGTCGATGGTTCTTCAAGTGAATTGATATGAGATAATGTATGTCATACCTTTTAAGTGCTAGCTGCTGTTTAGGGATGCGAAAATGATTCGCACATCCGTTTTGGTCACTATAGTGATTTCCACAGCTGATACGATTTATCTTATAGACAATACTGATCTTGTCTTTTGTTGTCAGGTCTACCGGTCTGCGTAAAATATATTGCAGTGATTGTTTAATTTAATCCAGTGTTTAAGTATCTGTAATTTATACCCACATGTTTTACGAAACGTTTCCATTCAGTAACGTAGCATGATACCTCACCTGTACTAAGTTTAATTTGCAGTTACGCAGTTATCTCAAGTTTAATGTCTCACATAGTTCCCTGTCAGTTAATTTCTTTAAACACTGTCTGTAATGTTTATTAGATGAATCACTTTCAGAATTCTAGTGTTATTTCACTTATTTTTAAACCTGTATCAGTTTTCAGAATAAACAAGACTGCAAGGCGTGTTGATATATATAAATTCATCACTTAGAGAATGTTTCAAAAACAAAGTCTGTAAGTTTATTACAATTTAACATTGTTTCCTATATTCTTAGGTGTTCATAATACGTGTCGGTCAAGATCTGAACAAAATGCCGAGTGTTCTCACTGCTTGAATACATATTTCACAATGTCCTCTTCTCGACATATATCTTATGTTGCTCGTGAAATATTCCCTGCTTGCTTATTGGCGGGAGTTGGTATGGTGGTCGCAGGCTGTTATGTTGATATGTTGAAGTCTTCTGTATGGTGCTTAATAATAACCAACATTTCTTTAGAGCATTTTTAATTCCAGTGGGGCATATATTTTCGAAATCATCCCACCTGTTCTTGGACTCAAAGGCAATTTAGAAGTTGCCCTTTCTTCTCGACTTGCCACTGTGGTATGTTTAATCAATTAATCTTTCAGATGTTTTCAGGTTCACTTTAGACGAAAGTTTAGTGAAATTTCATCCTGGTTGTTTACAACCACATTGGCTTTTATACTGGTTAAGTTTTACATTGTCTTATATGTGTTTTTTCTGCAGGTCCTTGCAGTTCTTGCAAGCGTCGCCATTCCTTTAGTGATTACAACTGTGCATATTTCAACATCACTCATATCCTACTCTTCTATTAATATCGCCCATCTTATCTGTATTTCATCTGTAACTTGTGTTTGTGCTTCATGTTTAATAAGTAAGAGTTTCCCTTTCACTGACAAAATCGTTAAGGTGTTCTAGTGTATGCAATAGTATGCGCTTGTGTGTTCTTCGGTGCGAATCCTGACAATATTGCTCCACCGGCAGCTGCTGCTTTAGGAGACCTTGCAACGGTTTTGATCATGTCACGTGTAAACTGCTATTTTATGGAATGTGAGTTTTCTGCAGTAATAATTTTTTTCCATTCCATGTACAAATACTACACTAGTAATGAACTGATCAACACACATTTCTCAGTAACTGAAGACGTATTCGTTGTGGTGTTAAGATAAGACCATTTTTCAGCTCATACAGTGACATTTACAATTGTCAGAGTTTGCTGTAAGGAAAGCAATCCATTGGAATTTGTGCTAATTATCTCGTGTATTTCGTCATAGCCCGAATCAACTAATAAACCACTGAAGACAGCATTATATATATATATATATATATATATATATATATATATAACACTGTTTACTCGACAAGTAGTTGTTTAGTACTCTTCAGCTTACAGTAGTTTTCTAGCTTTTGTCATTTTGTGATGGAATTGAACACCAGTTGAATCTCCAATATTTCTGTTAGTTTAATAATCACTAGACAATCCTCTATCCGTATGTTTTTGATATAATAGTATGTCTTGTAAATCTCTAGACTAATTTATTATAAATATTATCATTTTTGATCCAACAACCACTGCATTATTGCCACTGTAGTTATGTTTTATTGTCATTCGCTAATTCTGCTGAAAATTTATTCATATTCAAAGTGACACTGTCACCTCCAAGCCATTTTATCCGTAACACTCACTTCATCCGAGTCAATGGTTCAGTAGTAGAATGTTCGCCAACGATTCACGTGGTCCGGGTTCAGTTCCCGGCTGATCCACTCCTAAACCTCTCTTGGCCGGTAGTAAGTTAGGTAAAGATAGAAGGTTGGGCTTATGGCTAGCAGCCGCACCCGGTAGAAACAATACCACCGCCACCGAAAGTTAAAAGCTCAAACTTGAAACCTGATGTTCCACACGGAATACAAGGGAATGAAAAAACTTGTTTCTTTGGGCTATATTATTTTATGTATGTATGTCGATTATATAGCAGTGCCAACAAGAGAACAGAATTTTAGCCTATCCTAATGTTAAGAAAACGAATCAATATTAATTAGTCCTAGAAATAACAAATGATGTCAATAAAGTTTAGGTTTCAACAATAAGATGTTTGTTTAACAACATGGTTATTTTAAAATAACCTAATTGAAAGATTACCTTTCAATACAATAAAATTATTTTGTAAATAATGCGTCTGTGGTTTAATGGTAAAACGCTCTGCAACTAGGCTTGGAATCCGGAGTTCGATCTCTGATTGGCGTACTCCCAAAACTCTCGCGGTCTAATTACCGGTGGTAAGCCAAGAAAAGTGGGAAGGTTGAGTGGGATGCTAGCAACCCCACTCCATAAAATCAACTTTGTTGCTACTGAAACTTCAACGCTTGAGCCTGTTTGTTCCACTCGGAGTGCAGAGGAATAAACAGTTTTGTAAAGTCGATGAGTGGCTTTTGTAACAGATAGACAGGCAGTTCATAGTGTTCTGTGAGTAAGTATGTTTTTACCGATATGTTAAAGAAAATGTTGAACAGTAGAAGAGATCTTTGGTATTTTTAGTGGAAACCATTTGGAATAGTTTCAAGAGATACACCTCTGTCAGTCTTCTCAATTGGCTCAATACAGTCTAACCTCCAAGTCAAGAAATGTAGCAATTACCCTTACCGAAAAGTAAGCTCAAGTGTTTTGAAAAGCAAAGCACAGATTGAATTTCAAAATACTAACTAGTGCCTCACGAAAGGACTTGAGTAACATTTTTGTTTATGTGCATAAAATTTCACTGTAGCACTGTAAAACAAAAGTGGTTGAAAGAAATTTATCTCGAAAAATGTTCCCAGAGCCAGTTAGTTTCCTACTTGTCTCATCGAAATTTTTTTTACCAAAAGAACACAGTTACCCAAACCAGAAAAATCAATTATCTTGCCGTATGTATGACTAACGCCTGCCTTCGCTCAATGCTGAAAATCAGATGGCCGGTAGGGTAAGATCAAGCAACAAAGAACTCTGGCAGTGCAGTAGACCAACCACTAACCTGTTGTCCAACAAATATGCAGAAGAAAATTGATGGTAGATTGGATATACGCTAAGGGGACCGTTGAGTGGTATCACGCGCAGGGTAGTTCGAAGAATGGTACGCAAATGGGAAACGAGGAGTTGGCCGTTCTAGGGGGACCTGGGAGAGATCCTGTGCATTCTTGGAGTCAGCTGGAAAAGACTGCAGAGGACAGGGTAAAATTGTGATGCGCTGCTGAAGCCTTATCCACCTTTGGAAACTCAGGGAGCGAATAATAATCTAATAAGATATATATCAAAAGTATTTCAGCAAGTGCCACTCAACTAATTCATCTTTAGTACACAAGTCAACGAAGTCCCACCATACTACATTGTGTAAACTGTAGGATTCAGTACCGAGAAGAGACAAGATGAATACAGATTACGATAACAATTACGGAAACTGTCGACATCGCCGAATCGGCCCATATGTTGAATAAACTGGGATATTCATAAACTTCATTAATCGAACAATATGTTGCCTCAGTAAATGGGGATAAGCACATATACAGCTTGTATTTAAAAACAACAGGTCAAATCTTAAAAGCACGTTGACCAAACAAAATGATGACTAACTGACACGAGGGCATGAAATCAGTTTACAGACTACATCGGTAGAATCAATCTCATGAGTCATTGTCATACAGTTAGTGACTAGATTATTCAGATGCATGAAATTGTGACTGACCTGGAATTTGGACACAACTATCTCAATATATATATTTAAATTGTTTATTAACTTTTGGGATTAGTTAAAGCCTTAACCAACACTGAAAAATGCTTAATACATTTTTATATGCCTCCAAAGCACACTTCACTTCTTGACAGAGTTGTCTAAAAATGTTCATAGATCCATAGGTAATGCTAACCGCCGTCTTTTTTTTGTCGTCAGTTTATCTAACCACGGTTTATTATGCCGGGAGAGGTACACTATACAGTATTAGTCTCCCTCTCAGTCTAGGTGTTGGGGATTTAAATCGCCTTTTATTATAGTATAAGATAACTTACTATTGATTTATGCTACTGTTTTCTTTTTCTCTTGACAATTTACTTTCATTCAGATCCAACTTTTACTTTCATTGCTGCTATATGCATAACCTTCATCGTTCTTTTCCTAAGTATTGCTTACTTATTATATCACTCCAATATGCATATGTCGCCTGAATTTAGCAATCTTGTTATAACATCTACTACTTTCAAGGAAACTATTGTTCCATTGATCCTGGCAATTATTATGAGTAGGTAAGTCAGAGGGGAAAAACTGTTTATTATTATTATTCGTATAATCCGTTGGAAATTAGCGGTTTTTATAATGGTAATTTTTTATGATGTGATTTAATTTCTTTTTTAAATCATAAAAACTGCAACTAAAACGTTAAATATACTTTTTTATTTATTATTAAAACACAAACTTGATACAATACAGGCTTCAAAAGATGGTGCCGATGACTCCACTAGCCTGGAACAGCTACTGACTTCATCTTATGCACACACGCTCTGATCACCAGGCTTCTCAGTCTTTACATAAGCACTGTGCAATCTTATGCAGGTTATTGCAATCGCTATCCTCTGAGATGGACCGACAAGTGTCAAGAAATTGTAAGGAAATCCCAGAAACCTAGGGGTTTTCAGTGGGACTTTCTTCAAAGTCACAAACGACATTTAATCGCCATTCTCATGGCGTCTTTTAAGTGTATCAAATGTTTGTCTATAATATCTGTGGAGTGAGGTGGGTGCGGTTAGTCAGTGGTCTTCAGTCTAGCTTGGTTTAATACTTGGCAATAGTAGCCAAGTGCTTTTATTTTTGGATTACTGAAAACCAAATAGTCGATTGAAACAACAGTGAATATATTTTCTGAGTGAACAGATTATTGTTTACTACACGAGTGATATCAGAACACAACATCTTGGTTATGATATTTTATTTGTATAGATAAGAGAATGAATGTGTCACTTAATCACCAGTTCAATACTTAAATATGTGGTCAATTGTAATTACAGAGTGCCATCAAATTAATAATATGTGGATTGGTTAGGTTAATTTTAGTGATCCACTTCGTTATCATTATCACTGGATGATGGCTCAGTGTGAAACTTCACACAGAAGTGAATCAGTTCAAGTTGCTACACTTCATAAAAGTACAAAATGAAGATACTCATTGTCTGTCTGTCTGGATTCAACATGGAACTTGGCACCGAAGTGCAGCAGTTCGAGTTGCCACGTTCCAAATAATAATAATGATAATGATTTACTTTATTCCAAAAACAGTACTTGTGATACAGAATGGAATTTTCAGCATTAATCACAATATTGCATCTAATTCCCTCAAATTATAAATAAAATTAATCCCACAGAAAATCTTTCCACATTTACAATAGGGGTAATATCAAAACAAAACAAAAAACATGCAGCATATAAAATGGAAATAATAATAATGATAGCAGCTAAGGTAATGATAATAATACAAGTGGAAATTGCAGTGGGCTTGTTTCACACAGTATTGTCTATGCGGTATACAAATCCTTGCATGATTAAAAATGTTGAGTATAATGTTCTCTTTACATGATACGGTGAGGGAAAAAACAAAGATTACAGCAGTCATAGAGATAAGTTGGTGTTTGCAGTTATGAATGTAAAAACAAAGAATCAACAGGACCATAAATATAGTAGAAATAATAAAAATAAAACTTGAAGGTATATAAAGATGGATGGAGGAGATTGTTTATTTACTCGATGAAAAAAGGTTAGTCAATTCTTGCCTGACGCTATTTTCATTACATAAAATACGTGCCAAGTATGGTATCATAGAATTTTGATACTTAGACGTGCGAGCATACAGTTTTCTGAAGTTACTTCTTGTTCTACCTGAGGAGATGCAAGGTGAAAGCTGAGGGTGAAGTGGATGCTCCAAGTTAGACAAAATCCCTCTAGCAAATTTACTGCCAGAAGTCAAGTGCCTATCGACAACGACGTTAACTATGTAGTCCACTGGTACACCACATAGGTAGACAGAAAGATGGGTGGAGAGAATCAATAGAGTTTTGACAAGTATAAGAGTGAAACATAATGAGTAATGGTAGAAAGGAATATGAAAGATTACAGAGACTGAATACATCTGCGTAAGCCATTGACAACGATTTTGAGTCATGTCACCTATTGTCTCCAGCCATTGATTCTTAGAGTCCCGAGGTCCCCAACCTGGAACTCTGCATCTCTCTACCTGACTCAGTTTAACTGTCAAGGATTTCACGGATTGATGAGGCCATGTTTTTGTTTGGCCATCACTTACTCTTTTCCAACCTGCACCTATATCATCTAGAAATGCCCGTCGAGGGAGGCGATGGTTAGGCATGCGCAACACGTGACCTAGCCATCTCAATCTATGCAACTTTATAGCCTCTTCGATTGATTTTCCCTCTTTGCCCAACACTCTACGCCTAACGTCAACATTACTTACCTTATTATGCCACCTAACGTGAGAAAGAGATCGTAGACATCTATGAAGATACTCATTGATAGTAGGATGGACAAATACTTGAGTGCAATGAATAGAATGATTAAATTAAAGATTAGTGAGGCTTTTCAATCAATTTTCGTTTTACTTATCAGCTTTTCAGCTATCTTTAAGCCATTGTTTTTCTTTTCGTCTGCGGTATGAAGTCATAAGTTTTAGATGTATTCTTCACATTTCAATGTTTTTATCTCCTTGTAAACACATCAAGCATAAGTTAGAATACAGATAGAAAATAACATTTGAATTTAATATATCGATTGTTAACAATTGATATCAGATATTTTCACTTCATAGTCGTATATCAATTTGTTTGAGTTTAGTGTTAGCATTCTAGTTCAGTTGATCATGAGTTATGCGGGCGTTTCACTTCTTTATTCATGACTTAAATTTATTATATTTTAACATACACATCACCGAAAGCATTTCCAACAGACCTGCAAACTTTTATCAACAGCTGCCTTCGCTCTCTACTGAATATCGCATGGTTAGAAAGGACTAGCAACAAGGAACTCTAGCAACGAACTAACCAAGAAGTTATTACCCAGCAGATATGCAGAAGGAAATGGCGATTGGTCGGACATACACACCTGGGAGCCTGTTGAGTGGCATCACGCGCCAAGTAGGGCCTTCAGTGGGAAACGGTGAGTTGGGCCTGGGTCCGAGGGTGACATTGAGGACATTGTCTAAGGAGGACATGAGGGCTTATAGAAAACTGTGGAACCAGCAAAAGAGAACCCCAGAGAACAGGACGAAATGGAGATGTTCTGTTTGAGTCCTACATCTTACTCGGAACTCAAGGGAACAATAATAATAATACACATCATACACTTTGAATATCGAGAAGTCAGCTACACAAAATGTTAGTTCTGGCATGGCCTTTTTAGCTTCTAGTAGGCAGAAGCTTTCATTTGTCTTCTTAGATGAATTGATCAGCCCAAACCTGAAACAGAAGTGAGCTGGAAAATTATTCCATCTGTTATGAAATGGAGTGTGATTGGTTACTTTCTTTTGGTGTGTGCGAATGTCCCTCTTAGTTGTTTCGTCGACTTCATTCTTGGTTTGTTGATTTCCTTACTGATATGTAAACTACTAAATGAAAATTTATATAAACGCGTTGATTGAATGGTATGAATGTCGGCTTTCTAGTAATGCTGCCGCTTTTTGCTGTTCCTTTTATCTAAGACTTTTGTTTTCTTTTTGTAGTCGTATTCACATCCACTACTGCCTCGCTATAAGGTATCATTCGTGGTTTGTGCATTAGGAGTAGATTATAAATTCCGTATGAAATTTGTTCATTTGTTACCATTATTATTATTATTGTTCATTCCTTCAGTTCCGATGGGAACATATGGCTTCAACGGCACATCTCTGTTGCACTGGATTTTCTTCCATCACCTTCAGCTGTTTCTGTGACAGACTACAAGCTTTCTCTTCATATGATCTTTCCGTGTGAGTGTGATGTCACTCAATAGTTTCTCCTCAATGTACATCCAATTCCTCTCCACTTTCTTCTACATATTTGTTGAGCAATATGTTGGTGGCTGGTTCGTTGCCGGAGTTCCTTGTTGTTTATTCTTTCTGATCATTTCATCTTCGATATGGCACTGTTAATTAGATGACTTTTAAGCACCATTTATTGCTCATATCATATTATGTTTCATGTTCTTAATACTTGAGGTGTTTTCTTAAGCCGTTATAACTACTCGTATCACTCACTGTGTCACACAGATTTACTGTTTATGATCAACTGATATTCACATACTAACATGATAGTTCCTGTTGATTTTAGGCATTTTATGTGGATTTTTCTGTATTTGAATAAGTGTTTAATCAATACAGAGTCTTATTTTCATCCTGTCGTGTACATTTTAAAGCAAATCAATATTTTTTTAAATGTTATATTGATTAATAGTTATACACTTTATAGTAAGTTTTTCTCTCCTTCTTAGCATTAGTGGAAATATTTCATCACGATTTCTGGCCGATCTCCCTGTGGTTGCTCGCCTTCAAGTCCCAATTAATGGTAAGCTGTTGCCTATATTTTGCACTGAATTACCTTAAACTAAAAATATGATACTTCGTAGTTTTGAAAAAAAAGGCGCCAAGTTCAGATCCGTACTTCCATGGAGAGTATAAAAGATACGTTATTTAGGTATTTGGAATGATCTTTACTGATGGTGTATGTAGCACACGTATTCTTCTGAAAAGCATTTTATGATAAAGGGAATTTACAGCACATGTGGATGATATTGATGTAGCTGTGTTCTCTGAGCTAAATGGTTTAGAAGTGAAGCTTTGATTGCCTTTCTAGACAACATCTTCAACGCATACTTCAATATGAAGTGAGCTTTCAGAATTCCTCACAAGTTCACTTGACATGTATCTTTCAACAAACACGTTGACTTGGGTAAAACCTTATCGATCAATAATAAAGGAAGTCACATGAACAAGAGGTCAACAAAATAACCAATACAAAAGGACTAGAAGATTAGGAAATCTCCAGAAACATCCAGTCGTGTGCGCAAGGTGACCAGCAGAGCTGGCTGATAAACTCGGAGGGAATCCCATAAGTCCACTTCATATTGAAGTCCGAGCTGAGAAAGCTTCATAACTAAACTCGCCAGCTCAGATAGCGTACCATGACAAAATCAAGGTGTTATTTTTTTCTACTAGTTTTACCCTGTTTTTCATTTTTTTTTTATGTACACATATTTCTTGTCACAAAACGATGCGAATATGAACTATCCTATTGAGGGTGTATTGTTGAGTTTTATAAACTGATTGAAATTAGTGCACTATCTAAGGTGGAATTTCAAGTATGAAGAGAAAATATATTGCGTATAATTCATTTCGCTTTATTTGTCTATTGCTAACTGACTGTTTTATGGCGAAGCTTGAAAACTCTCAACTTAGTCAAACCATCTGTCACTTTGACACTTATAGAAGATACGTAGACAATACTTTCGTTATTTGCGATAAGAACGTAATTCTTGATGATGTCTTGTTTGCATTCAACAGCTGCCACCCTTCTTTAAAATTCACCGTAGAAAAGGAATCTGAGCTAAGTATTCCCTTTCTTGGTGTGTGCCTTTGTAGACGCAATGAACGATCTCTCAAAAAATCCATACACCCGAAACGTACATGGAATGAATAACTAACTAATTTTTATAGTTGGGTGCCTATCTCAAGGAAAAGGAACCTAATTCATTCACTCTGCTTTAGGATAAGAAACATTTGTAGTTCGGATTGCGTTGACTCAGAACCTGACTTCCTAAAAGTCACGCTCACAGAAAACGGTTACCCGAACCGATTTGTTGACAGAAACACGAAGGATAAGCCGTCTTAACTGATCACCGACTTAGTTCCAAAGAAAAACTTATTCATGAACTTGGTATTCAAAGGTGATCAAGCTTCAGAGATGCTCAAAAACCGTCTCTCTAAATCAGTCAGTAAGACGTACTTTCCTGCGAAATTACAAATGACGCTCACCGGCCACAAGTTGTTCTCCATCTCTGGAAAAGATAAGATCCCCTGTCTGGCCGCATCTATCAGTTCACCTGCTCTTGTGGAGCAACGTACATTTGCCGTAGCCAGAGAACGCTTTCCACACGGATACGAGATACGAGAACATATTCCAGCATGGTTTTACAAGGGAGAAAAGAGGGGTGTGCGAAGCTCTATCCTAGAACACCTGATCAACTCCTGTCATTCTACCAATCCTGATCATGATTTTAAGATCATCTACCGAATCCACACCATCTTGCCGCATTCTCTTCGTTATAGACTTCTTAAGACAGCGGAGGCCTTGGCCATTCATGAATTTAAGCCAGACCTTTTTGTACAGAAGAAGTATGTACAATTCTTACTTCTGCCTTGGCCGTAGAGGGATACACATTTATTTTGTTTATTTAGTTAATATGTGTACCTTTCCCTCATTACTACGATTACTATTATTATTACTATTCTCACCTTGAATTGTTTCCGCCTGTCCCGCTTGTCATTCTAAATCCAGATTTTTTTTACAATATTGGATTTGATCTTATCACATTTCACACCATGTTATGTGACGTTTTATATTAGCCTACTAATCCTATAATTATGCACCCCTTTCCAACGTCTATACATTTTATGAATAATTCCATGTATGACATTAATTGTGTTGCTACTTCCATTATGGGTAAATTTTTATTTTGATAGAGTCTCACAGTGTTATACAGTAATATTTACTGATGACGTTTCGAGCACAAACTATTGCTCATAATCATATCAACTTGATATGATTATGAGCAATAGTTTGTGCTCGAAACGTCATCAGTAAATATTACTGTATAACACTGTGAGACTCTATCAAAATAAAAATTTACCCATAATGGAATTACACTCTACCACAGTGCCCAAGTTTTATTCTTATATGTTTTGCTACTTGACAGTGAACTATGAATATAATCACAAATATTATAATTACATTTCATATTATTATTATTTCATGTATTCACACCTCTGATTCAATTCACTCACTGGATATAATTTCTTAAAAAGCATATATATATATATATTGTACAACTTGATGATAAATTCTTTGAAAAGAGTCTCTTCGCTGAATATTATATTCTTAACACTTTTTAATTAACTTTTGATGATAATAAGTAGATTCATGACGTTACCAGTCGATTTACATGGCTTATATTCAAGTATAATTGATTCATAAATAATCCCCATCCAGATATTAATGAAAACAAAACACGTAGTTCAGCGAAGAGTTTTGTTTCGGCGAATTAATTCACTTAGCTGTACAATTGCAATTATATTATTAAAACAATTAGTCCCTTTGATAAATTTGAATAAGGCATTTAGAGGACAAATTTTGCGATATGATATCATTTTGTAGTTTCTCTACACTCGCTTTACAACTAGCTTGGTTCACAATAATAAAATAAAATGTATAACAATTACCCAGTTACATAAAACAAAAGTACATATTGATGATCAATCATATTTAATATGATTGGTCATTAGTATGTACTTTTGTACTTTAAGTAGGTTAAGTAGTCCATGGTAGGCGAAGATTGAAGTACACATAGTTTAGGAAGCATGTGATTAATGCGAAATGCTCCCATCACCTTTAATAACCAACCTTGAATTAGCTTTATGTGAAACAG
The DNA here is from genome assembly GCA_944472155.2 of Trichobilharzia szidati. Taxonomy (NCBI): domain Eukaryota; kingdom Metazoa; phylum Platyhelminthes; class Trematoda; order Strigeidida; family Schistosomatidae; genus Trichobilharzia; species Trichobilharzia szidati. Next base: position 56,743,943 of record OX235274.1, read on the forward strand.
TCATTGATATTGATTTTGTGTCCTGACGTTGATAAGTGCTTTGCAATGAACGGTGATGGATTTCTATTCAAATTAATTACATTGGGATTTTCTATGTTTCTTAATAACCATTTTGGAACATGTTTTTTTCGACGATATTGGACCATTCTACCTATGTAAGTGTAACCACAACTACAGCTGAACTTGTAGATACAGCTTGTAGTAGAGTCCAATTATATAGACTAATTCTTTTGTGTGTGTACATTAGGTTTGTCCGATAAGAATGAAAATAAGTTGGGATTATTGTTGTCAAGACATTTCAAAAATGTGATGAATATTCAAATTGTAATTAGGGTGTTGGGGATGAAGATTGGTAAGTGGGTAGTGGTGATGCGTTGTCAAAAAACAGTTATTATTCTTAATCAACACATAAAAGAAGTTAAGAAAGCGCAATGTGGTTACGTAACAAGACGAATAGTTTAATGAGTGAGTTGTGATTAGGACGCAAATAGAAACAAAGGAAAATATGGGATTATGCAAGAGTTCTAACAACTACAAATGTTATAAGGAGCTAGAAAAAAAACAAGCACACAAACATCAAGTCAGCAGAAGTTAACACGGTTGTTACCATGATAGTAGAAGTGGTTGGGTGATTTTCTTTCTTATACACCATTGAATGACTAAGGCTTCAGCAATACAAAGGAGACGAAAGTGTATTGCCTTTGGTAGGTTATTCTTCACTGTGTTGATCACTTTGAAGGAGGCATTTGTTGAGGTGGAATGATCAATGTTGACGAGGTGTTCGACTGTCGCACTCCTTATACATCCACTATTATCTTTTTTAGCCATGTGGGATAGTGCTCTTGAACCCTTTAGGACAGGATACACATTGAACGACCAATGTACCTGGCTCTGCAGCAACAGGTGAACTGATATATGCACACAAAAGTGGCCAGATTCGAGATCTTGTCCTTAGAGCTTCTGCAGATCAATGGACAGCTGAAGAACACTACTCTTAGCGTTGCTGCGAAGAATGTTGTATTCAAAGATGCTGAAATTCTCCTTTTGAGAATATCGCAAGCTAAGTCCCCCTTGAAATCCAAATTCATGTAAAGCATCTTTTTTGGAACAAGCGGTTTTTCGTTCCTCTGAATCTTTGATGTGATATTCTTGTCGATGAATCTTGGTGGGTATCCATTTTGGATGAAGGTTTCTTTCAGAAGATGCAGTTCTGCTTCCAGAGCATAAGGACTGTAGATGCGTCGTATTCGAGTGACAAGGGAATTAATAGGTACCCAAATGTAGGAACTTGTTAGTTGACCGTTCCAGTTTGAAGTTAAATTGTGTTATGTTATGTGCTGATTAAGATTAATAACTGTTTTTTTTGACAACGCATCGCCACTAATCTTCACCTCCAACCTCCTAGTTACAATTTGAATACTCATCACATTTTTTGAAATGTCTTGACAACAATAATCCTAACTTATTTTCATTCTTATAGGACAAACCTAAGGTACACACACACACAAATAAGTATATATACCCGCGACTTTACAGCTAAGTGAGTGAATTCTTTGAAAAGCGACTCTCTTCTGAACTAAGTGTTTTGCTTTCAAGCATAATTGACTCGTTTTTGTATGGGTAGCATTGGTGACTTGAAATACTCATTCACTGATTTTTATACTTCTAATTATCTGTCTAGTGAATACATGTTCTTGTCATCCTAGTGAGTTTTCTGTATTAGTTCACCGGATTGGTGGATCAACTAGCAAGCCTTAGAATGTTGCCGACTGATAATCTGTATTTGCGCCTCATTTGCCGACTATAATGTTTGATGAAATTCCTGGATGATTTTTCAACAATAGTAAAATAGAAGCTATAATAAGTTGTTTTTGTTGCGTAGGAATATTAAGTCCTGATGAATCCAACTGATAATGTCTCATTATCCAATCAAGTATTAATATGTCTACTTTATCAGTGTTCGACAGCAAACCTATCCACTGGTTACACCCTCATTCAGTTTGTTTTAGATGTATCTGCAAAAGCAATTGATCTGATTTAATCAGCATTCGGATCTTTATTGGTGTCATAGGTGCTGCAAATTTGGGAATAAATTATTAACTATACTATTGTTCAACTATCCATCTGGACTTTTACTACTTAGAACCTATGTGAGGAACTTAACCGAACCAAACAGTTAACCCCACTGTTATACTCATTTTTGTAACCCACTGTAAGTGACCTAAGCAACTTGCTTAATACTACTAACCTCAAAATTCAGATAGTGTGGATTATAGTCTCATGAAACTCATAGAATTAAGTGTAGTAAGTAGACACACCTTAGTATTGTATTCGTTTCTAAGAAACGGTAGCTTATCCCCGCGTTTCGGACTGACGTTGAAGTTGGCTGCCGGTTGAAGTCGTGCTACTGTTATATTTGTGCAATCCTTTAGGTTCACCTTAAAATCCCAAGGAACAAGTTATCGGTTGCCGACTAAGGTGTTTTAGTGTAAGTTAGATTTATTCAGTGAGTTGTCTTCTTCTGATGGTTGGAGCTTATGTAAGAAGTGATGTAGGTACTATCTCTATCATCACTAATCTTTCCCAATCGCCTTTAATGAACTGTAATAGCATTGATCACACTTTACAAATCGATATTATTTAAAAAACGCTAATATTGTTATTAACTACTAATTTAAAATATTCTGTGTATATAAACATATATATAATTATAGAGCCTGAAAGAGAAATTTATCGGAAAGAATATTCTTTGCTCGATTATTTTGTATTTCGACAATGACAAGTCATCGCGTGTTAATTCATTCATATGACTTTCTCCTGTAATCTGTAAAAACCTTCGTATTTCACCAACAAATTTTCTGCCGTAAACTTTTGATTGTCAACAGAATCCAAAATGACTTCATAATTTACTAGAAGAGAATTTGTGGTTAGCTGTGTAAGTGTATAGGAATATAATAAACACCATTTTTAAATTAAGCCATACAGCGCGCACAATATGACAACAACAAAAACACTCACGTGAACTACAAGTCTGTATTACTTTTGATAGATTAAAAAATAGTTATATTTCAGTATATTGTCTTTTGTTTGATTATGAATAGCTAGGTTGCAGATACGCCTTGCTGACTGGTGAGTGCCAACTAGCACGAAACCTAGGTCCAAAGCTTTCGGTCGATTGTCTCCAGCCATCTAATATCGCCAATGCAAACTGCACCGTGATGTTGTGCCACCTAGCATGATGGCCACATTGCAAATCTAATTGATAGAATTCAGTCTGCACTAAGCAGAAGACTAGACACACTACACTAGTTACTAACTAGTGTCCAATCAAAGTATAGCTACTAATATTAGGAATGTTTACTTCCGATGCTCTCAGCCCGTTCGTTGTACACTGCTTCCTTTACATTACTCAAAATTATAGTACTTGTAAGATTGTCAAAATCATTCAAGTTTTAATAATATTTCTGGGGCGATGTAACTAAAGTCATACTGGATTTATTCTATTGCAGGTTAGTGTAATGTGTCATATTGTATGTAAACTAATACATTTAACCGAATTAATCTGCTGTTATTTGTTGGTGGTCCACTGGTGTAATCCTCACCAATCACGAGGAAGATGTGGATTCCACTCCTGACCAACACATCCCTAAAGCTTGCCTAGTCGGTAGTAAGCCCGAAAAGGTTGGGCGTAAGACTAGCGATCCAATCCTGTAAAAATACAAAACCACCGCTACTGGAACGCTTAAGCCTGAAAAAATAAGTGCTATTAAATATCATGATTAGTTGAACAACTGCCTGCAGAACGTATCACTGGTTAAATTAAAATAATTACAGCAGCAATCAGTTATTTAACTCATTCAGCGACTCACGGATTGACTTGCTACCAGGAAATAATCTCGTTGACTTAGAATATGCAGATAATATAGTCCTTCTAGGTGAAGACGCTGACAAAATGCGGTCTTCTGAACTCCTTGAGTAGCAATCTGCGAATGTTTGGCATGCGATCCGCTCCCGTCAAATGTAAGATGATGCTACAGGACTGGACTACATTGACTCCTGGCTTAAAGATAGGGAGTGAAGTCGTATAGTGTGTTGACCATTTTACTTATTCGGGAAGTTGCATCAGCCCCAACTGGTTGATGGCTGACGAAATCTCAGCACGGAAACAAAAGGTTTGTTTGGCATATGCCAACTTACGCCATCTCTAGCGTAGACGTGATATCCGGCTATCGACCAAAGAGCGTGTGTACTTCTCGGCAGTTCGCTCTGTCCCCCTTTGTGGCTTTGAGACCTTGCCATTAGAAGTGGAAGACATGAAAAGGTTAACTGTATTTGATCATAGGTGCCTGAGTTTTATCTCCCGTGTTAAGTGGTATAATAGAGTGAGCAATATTGAGGTTAGACTTTGGTCGAGTGCTAGGTAAGGAGGGGAAATCAGTCGACGAGGTTGTGAAGTTACACCGGTTGAGATGTTCAGGATGTGTGTTACGCACTCATCCCTAGCCATCGCCTTCCTCGACAACGGCCAATGTTAGCTGACATAGGATTGATCAGGTTGGAAAAGAGTTAGCTAATGGTGGTCAAACGAAAACATGGCATCAGTCAATGAAATCCACAACAGCCAGCCACGTAGGGTGGTATAAACTTCCTGGTTAGGGTCCTTGGGAGGGTAAGAACCACTGGTTGGAGACAATCGGTGATATGACTCAAAATCGTTCTCAATGGCTGGTGCAGATGCATTCACTCTTTGTGATTTATCATATCCAATAAAACTCTATTGTTCTTCCATATTACTATTCTTTTTGTTATCTCCCTTTACTTTCTTCTCTTGCTTTGTGTGCTGCATCGAGTGTGGCGACTCGAACTGCTGCACATCAGTGCAAAGTTCTATGTTGAAGCCAGTCAGTCAGTTATTTAACTTATTCAAAGTTCATCATAATCATGTGTGAATTGATTCTTCTGTAAAACAATGAATTATTTTAAGGATCATACTGGTAAGACATTTTGTTGATCGTTTATAGTGATTGGTGATGATACCATGTTGACACTACCACCCACTGATGTATTTAGTTTCTATGGTTCATTTTTACGTTTGGTTTTTGTTGTTGTTGGTGGTGTGATAGTTTCTAACGAGAACTTTAGTGTCTATTCATTAATGTGGACTTATCATCAGAGGAATAGTTTTTAGATTACTTAGTTCACTCAGTAAATAAGTCCTGAAATTGTTTATATCTTTGGTATATTAGAGGAGAGGTCTATAAATTAAAAAAAATAAAAACAACATTGCATCATATGAGAAATTTATTCAGAGAAAATAAACAATGATGCGGAATTATTTTATTTACTGGTGACGTCCCTGGCACAATTTATCGCTTATAATCATATCTAGGCACTCACATAACTTTTAAACTCAATTTTCATCATCCTCTTATTCCTTATTTATTATTTTATTGACAGTCATATTTTTCACATCCCTGGTATCAGCCTGAATTCATTTTTAAGTGTGCATTCTACGATCAAAAATACTCAATGACCAACCCATCCCTTCACCTACTTATATTACTTCCCAGAACTATAACTCTGTCCCAACCTGTTGTGTGTTACTGCATGCATTGCGATTGCTGAGTTTCTCTCTTGACTATTCATCTTCCTGGGGTCAGTCATTCTACACTTAGCTAAATTCCTATGCTCTGAAAAACTATCTGACCCCAATCTACTAGTCTGATCTATGTAGTTGACCTCACAGTCATTGCAAGGTATTTTGTAGATCACACATTATTATGTTTAATTCGATCGATAAGGTCTTTTGGCCTACAGAGCTTGTCCGTGAGTTTTTTTTGGTTTAAAAGCTCTCTAACTGATATCAATCCGTGGTCAAACTCGTAAAAACAAATCTTATCCTTATAAACCAACTCTTGTAAAAAGACTACTACTAATTAAATCAAAGGATAAGAAAGAATACAATTACATAAACAAAGTTTGAAAGTTATATTGTAACGACAGAAGACAAGAGCCAGGCAACAGATCGTTTATTGAGAAAATCAAGAGATATTTATAGATTTTTATGTACATTATTGTCAGCGGAGAAGCGACGTCTTCTGATAGGTTGTTTTCTTGCTGAAGATTATCCTGTACTGCTTGTGACCGTTTCTCAGAAAGTTAAGCCATATATCTGCGAATCCTATTTGCGCACGTTAACTCTGCTGTGATTGGTTGGTGAGTTCCTCAAGGTGAAGCTTTGTTATTGTTTTTCTCATGACTCCGATTCGGGACGTAACATTGACGTAAATTGCTGTCTACAATTTTTGACTTGCAGCCATCTCTCACCATCTTAATGTGACTGTATCACTGCATCTTGTTTTATCAAATAAAATTATTCCACGATGGAATTATACTCGGCTACAGTGCCAAAATTCTACTGCTCAAACACAAAATGTATGGTAAAAGTTTATTTAGCATAATATTAGTATAATTTCTTTCATATTGGTCACTGAACAGTCTTTTTCGCATAGGCTTATTATTATTATTTATTACTTCCTCTAGGTGTTGGTGGAATTTTCGCTGCAATGTTGATTAGTAGAATGACAACACGTCTGCATTCTATAACCTGTTCTAAAAAGTTTTCTTTAAAACAATCAGTTTTTGCTTCTCCTACCTCTTCACCTTCGCCGTCTTCAACGACACCGCCAACAACAACAAATACTACTACTACTAATACATGTGTAATGTTTGAAAAATCAAGGCGTCATATTCCTAGTGAAGAAGTTCCATCATCTGGTGTTTCTGATTCCCTTTCCTCTTCTTCTCCTTCATCATCGTTGTCATCTTCTATGTCTGCAGGAACAATGGAATCGTGTAGAAAACTACGTGAAATCTACACAGATGTCTCTCAAGTATCCAAACTCATCAGATTCTTGTGTATTCCACTACATTTCATACTAACTCTGATCAGTGTGATTATTACACGGCATTTAAATCCACAAGAAAATGAGATATCGTATCTACAGTTCAGCATTTTGATCCCGTATATTTCAGCTGGATTTATTCAGGTAATGCTTTTATTCGTTAATTTTTTTTATTTTTTCTATTGATCTCCCTTTATTTGTAAAATATGTTTAGTCAGTATATTTTTTCTTACTTTTCTCCCCCTCCCCTTTACACTTTAGTGATCGCTTTAGACCTATCTAAACCCTTCCCTCACTGGAAATTAATACGATAATCTAACTAGCTAGGAATCAGTATACAGTTCTACAACATTTATCTTCCCAGACCATTTGTATTCGAGGATAGTTGTCAGTGTTTGAATGCGAATAATTAGAACTACTTACTTACTTTACTTTACTTCGGCTATCTCCTACGGGAGGATGAGCTGGCTTCATGAACATCTCGAATCATCGCTGCCCAGGCGCGGCAGTCTGATGCAAGGTTTTGCGACAGGGTTATCCAATTCTTGTTCCACAGACGGAGTCCGTAGACGGTTTGTAGCCCAGGCACTCCATATCAGCCTTGATGTACCAAGCCATGTTTTCAGCTGTCCACCCGTGCGACATCGTTTGTAAGAGAGTTCATGAAGTTTCCTGGGAATTTGGTACGAGTGATGTCCCCAGAATCGCTCGGCCTTTTGTTTGGGAGTGCAGCTCTAGCCTTTACATAACCAAGTGTGAACTACAAGGCAGTAGGAGTGGAGTAGGGAGTCCACTATCCATTGGCAGCCGGTGACCGGAGTTCGGTTCATACGCCTTTTTGAATGGGGCCAGACATCCAGGACATCCAACAAGCCCTTTGTCCATACGTCTGCCGGTGAGCTCCAGTGAGCTTCATACGCCAGTCGATGCATTGAAGGAAAATACTTGGATCACTACAAACCCATGATAAATGTCTCTTATCAACAGTGTACGATTGTGTTACAAATCGTAGAAAAATAGGTTCTTTGTATACTCCAGTGCTTGTTGATGAAGGCTCTGAAGAAAACCTTTTTGTGTGTAATCACTTCTCGTGTATATTTACACTGGAAAGAATGTCACAGTTGTATTTTAAAGTGTTTTACTCTTCCACTAGTAGTTAAAAAAATATGATGTACCAATAGAGAGGAAAAAGATAAGTACTTATATGGAAATCGTTTGAAAGAGCATTTATCATTACATACTGTTTCCAGAAAAGGAAATTGAATCTTGTGTGTGCTCTAATTTCCATTCTGGACCATATCTAATGATATCTTGGACCACTGAGGCTTACAATCCATCGGTCCTCTTCTAAGAAGTCGTGGTGCCACTGAGAAATCGTCACCCAGAACAATTATACATTGCGACGTCATGGGCTGACCACATCTTATCTTTTTTTGACAAGTCCCAAGGTTTACGAACACCGGGTAGTAATTAGGCTGCTGGGATGACATTTGTAGTATCTGCCCAGGTCATTGAAGTCAGTGCCTAACTGAAAGACTATATGCACCACGTTCAAACAAGTCTTCGGCCCTTGAAATTACTTACATGGTAAGTCCACTAGTTGCAGGCGATTATTAAACGGAGAGTTGTGATACACCCTCAGCCCCAAAAGGTTGAATCTCATTGAGCACTGCCCGATGCGTCGCAAACCTGGCGTCTAAAAGTCATGCTAACATTGTGACTGCATCAGAGGTATCCAAGAAGGGCATGGCCTTCGCCATTCGACTGGATACACGAACTTTTTGACCTGTGCTGGTGAATGCGCGCTCAGGCTTTTGCCAATCCGAGAGAAGTATTTTTATTTGTTCGGTGCAAAGTATATATCCATACTACAGACACTCATGAACAAGTGTCTAAGAGCAAGTTAGTCACACTGTAAAACAATATTGTCTGTATACTGAAGGTCAGACAGACTTTCTTTGAGTTACCTTATATACACCACTGTCACTATCACATATATTCTGGGAAGCCGTCTTAAGGGAGTTACCAATCGCAAAGTTACAGGGAGGTGGTGTACTTAACCCCGATACTGGTTGAGAATGGTGTATGTAAATGGTTGTATGCCCTCAATGTCCGTCGTAGATTTTTGTGTAAGGCTTCCAAAATGTCTACAAACTTCTCAGGTTGTTCCATGCAGCAGGTCTTTGACAGCTCTAATATGGAGAAATACAACTGCTGTTGTCTTTCACTACGTGTATAAGTGCTGTAAGAACTGTCAGAGAGCGAACGCATGATGAATGCATCTACGATCTGAGTGAAATTCAGCCTGCTGTTTGTGAAATCAGTTTTTCAGGTGATTTTCAGTCTTCGAGGTATTTTTGACGCTTTTGAAACCAAATAGACCAGTAATTCTTCCATTGCCATGTACCTTTCGTGGGGGCGTTTCAAAGAAATGTACAATAATGACCTTATTCCTTGAGTAAAGTCTGGCTACCATCTTTAAATAGGGACAGGGTTAGGTCGTCTGGGCTAAAAACCTTAGAGATTTTGTGTACCTTGGAGTTCCTTTCAGAATTCCTATTCAGAAGGTGAATCAGTGGTAACCGACCATGAATTACTGTGTTTTACAAGTAAGAGACATTTGGTGTATAGGACAGCTAATATGTTTTCAAAAGTGGTCTGCCCAGCAATCTAGTGTTTCCTATCCACTAGAATGGACAGACATCAAGGAGAAGTAAAGAACTCACGGATATCAAGTATTTGTGTTCTTCCAAACCACAAGTGGCTTTAATCATCATCTCCTTGGTACCGTGTAAGTTCAGTCTTCGTCTCTACTCTCTAGAAGAACAATAGCTAAAGTTCTTTTTAATTCGGTTTGGTATTTTACTGCAGTAATGAGTACAAAAAGTTTACCTACATCTGCCTGTTCCTGATGAACATCAAGTCTCAAGAGTACGATCAGGATTTATATAGTTACTCACACATCTCCATTCACTATAATCTCATTACATTTCTTTTCTGAATTGTAGTCCCTTTAACGCTGTTAAGTTAGATAAACTACTATACAATATTACTGTCAGTTTATTTGACAAACTTCTACATTCTAGTTTCTTCTTCGTTAATCCTTCAGAATTTAATTAGGAAGCAGTAGACATTTGATTATAATCAATAAACTAATAACTATTGATTCGTCCTAATTTAGTGTTTATTGTTTACCTTAACTAAATCTCAGTAATTAGTCTCAACTCACTGGTATGAAAATACATTGAAAACTACTCTTAAAAATGCCAATTTTTTTCTACTCAATATCACACCCTAAAACACATCTGAATGTGAAAATTATTCTTTGCAATATTATGAAAATAATAGTTGACGGTTAACAGTTAAACTTCATATTGTGAATAATGTCAGTTAGGTGTCAAATTGGTCGTTATTGTGAAAAACAGTTTTTTCCTAAGTGAATTTCGTTTACAATAATGATTGGTCAAGTCTAAAACTTAATTAGTTAATTAATTATTGTTTACGTTTGCAAATGACTTTTAATTTGATGTATTGATTGTTTTCGATTTTCAAATGTTGATTTGCAGGGAATTCATTGATTTCCAGTTAGAGAACCAGCGAAAACCAGTACTGAACAGGTGTTTCATCCTTGTTTGGAACTCTTCATCTGTACACACCTGTGACCTTGGCGAGGATTGAACGCAAGACCCTCAGGTTTCAGTGTAGACTCTTAAACCTTCATTGGACAGTAGGTAGTAACCACTGTCATGCGTGCAGTCCCCTCTGTGGTGCAGACTGAATTCTGTCAGTCAAGTTTGCAATGGGGTCGCCATGCTAGGTGGCTTGCCATCACGGTGCACTCTGGATTGTTGTTGGTAGATAGTGGCCACATTGCAAACTTGACTGATAAAATTTGATCTGCATCGAACAAAGGACTAAACGCATAACACCGGTGCCCAATCAAAGTATATAGGAGGTCAATCGCGCACCCGAACAGCTCAATACTATTGTCTCTGTCTGTAGGACTGGGTGATGTGGCTTCAAATCTCAGGGGGGGACATGAGTTCCTTCAAGACTGTGGATAAGCCTTGCTGACCAGTGAGTGCCAGCAAACACGAAACCTAGGTCCAAGGCTCCCTGCCAATTACCTTCAAGCATTTAATAAGGACTCGTATACCATTCAGCCACCGGGATGAGAACCAGTGGTCCATCAATTCTAATTTCTCATCGGTGAGTACATGTCGTCGCATCCAACTTGGCGTAACCTCTTTGATGACCACTTTCCACTAGAACTCCAAACAACTTCATCCTATAGTCAGCGTCGGTGGCACAGTGGTTAGGACTCTCGCCGACCATGCACATGGTCCGGGGTTCGATCCCCTGCCGGCGCACACCCGATATCTATGGTCGGCCTGAATTTGGGCTACCGATATCCATGCTGAAAATTCCATACTTGTACTGAAAATACGGTGTGGAATCAAGCTGTAAATCAAAAAAAAAAGTAACTGGTGTGCATTAGATTAATTTTTAAATCTTCAGTCACACTGTCCTGCTTTTAAACTTGAAAAATCCCCTGGTACATTCATTATTTTGCTGTCTTATCATTCAACCAACTAATCATTATGGAGTTGTTCTTTTTGCTTTTTACTTTGTTCTATTTTCCCCTATTTTTCTAGATATGCATACTACTTAAATTTGCCAAATGGATTGTTTTAAAACTCTGGAAAAAGTACAGTCTTGCTAAACAACTCGATTCTAATAGTAATGCTACTAACACTCCTATATCCCTAGCATCGCTGGATTTCTCCGCTATAGCCATGACTACGGGCTTAGGCGATTTAATTGGCACCGCTTTTTTCGTTCTGTTTCTATGCATAAGTAAGCGGTTAACAAATAGTTGAGATATCCGTGTGTGTATGTGATGTTCCACAGAAGAACAAAAGTTTATTCCTCTGAATTGATATCACTGCGCGTTTCTTTTCTCCTTGTTCCGGTGTTTTCTTTCTGACTTTTTTTGTTTTATGCTGTCTGGCTCGTTAGTCTTTCGTCTCTACAGAAACTTAAATATGATATAATATAATACATGTATCGTTGAACATTGTAATGTTAATTGGTTTGTTACATAGTCACCTTGTTGTATCATATACATACGTGTAATTAATCATTACTCTGTCTCCTTTCTAAAACTAGTGAAACCCTTTTTAAATCATATATTCAATGTTCAACCTTTTCTTTGATGTATATTTGTTTATCTGAACTAGTTATACATCTATAAATGTACATTCAAAATTAAGTTGGTTGTTCGTTTGTTGCTTGATAAAAAAGACGCTGTTTATTATTATTATTATTATCTGTTCTTAAAAGTTACACAGAATTATCCAATGTTATTCACTATGATGTACATTTTGTCTATTATTTTCACATCTATTGTTTATAATACAATATCAGTTGATAAAAAAGTAATAATAATAATAACTCACTATCATAAACACGTCATTTATGTTTGTATTTTGTCTAAGGTAAATACTGTGGAAACGCTTTTATACTTCGGAACAATTGGAATAACATACGCTGTTCACATTATTTGCTTAAAGCTGAATGCAATATGAAATCTGTATGTCCGTATAGTAGAATAGTCTGTGTTGTTATTCGCACACACACACACACACACACTTGTAGTTAACTTTTAATTGTTCTCGATTCAAAATTGTATACCGATTTGAAATATTTACCTTCACCATATTAGTACTTAGAAAAAAGGTGTAACAGAGAATTGAACAAAGTGCATGCTGGAAAGTCACTAGATTGAGTAAAAACTGAAAAACAGGAAAAGATATGGCGTTATATAATATACTCAGTGTTTAATTTATAATATATCTGAAATATGGATCGAATATTTAGTCTAGATATCAGATCATCACAACTCTACAGAAGGTTGATTACTGCTGAAATCGGTTATCTGTATCACAACTGATTGCAGCTTTGCATGACTTAGATTTGAACGTGACAGATGGGCCCCCACCGATGAGTCTTATTAAGTTCGAAACGCACAACTTCTTAGTGAAGTGATCGTATCCAGTCATTTAAAATCAACTCAGAGAACACCGAAATTACTAGTCTTCTAGGTTGATGACCTTATTGCCAACTTGACTGACGGAATTACGTCACCACTAAAGACGATAGCATTTGTGATTTTCTCTTTGTTTTCGTGGATTCGTCTCAGCCAAGTTCTGTGTTCACTCAACAAGGGTTTATAGTGAGTAAAATGTCCATTCATGTAATTCTAATAGCTATCAAGAACAGTAACTGTATGCTTTTGGGAGTTTTCTACGTGATTGTGATGCAAAATCCTGAACGAAACTTTTGTTCATAGTCAGTCAGTTATAGGGGACGCATTAACTAATTTTTAACTTACTGGTATTGTTTTGGGCTCTACTTACTAATACGTATAAGTAGTATGTTTAACTAAGTTTTCGCCATACAAACGATGATAATGCACGTGTCACTGAAAAAGCTACTGAAGAATAAACACGAAAGAGGTGTTACATTTTTGTTATATGTGTAAAACTTGGCTACTGTGGTAGTATATAATTCCATTACAATTTGTTTATTGGGTGTCTCACACAGGGAAACAGTACTACTTACGAGATGATGTTTCGAACACAGTTCACCGTGTTCATAATTCATATTAATTGTAATTACATAAATCCGAAACTTTATTATGATTATTATAGTCGTCATTCTCCTTTCCTACTTGTCATAAAAGTAGTAGGGTTTTCTAGATGTCCAGGATAGGTGTTGAATCATTCCTACTGCATGCATTCTCAGGTTTTGTTCGATAAATAAAGCTCCAGTTATCAATCTCTTCCTCCAGCCTATTACATTAGATTTTAATACGGTCACCTTGTCCAACCCTGTTTGTTGGTTTGTGCATATTTGCACTTAATCCTATAGTCGAGTTTTTTCCTGAATGATGGGTTTAAAGTATCAGTGGTGCTGCCGTACAAAGAGGGAACCTCTGAAACCTTACGTAGAATTCTTAACAAAGCCAGAAGAAAGGCGACATTTGAACCTACAAATTCACTCAGAAACAAATTATGTCCGTTAACGGATCTCGTGGAGCCAATTATCTAATATCCTACAATGGTCTTGAGGTTAAAGTAATAGACTGTGGTCAAATTCATTAGCAGAACACAAAGGCTTAGCGAAATCTAGATGAGAATGTGCACACTGGAGAGAAGTATGGGCGAAAATAACTGTTGTGACATAGCGACTACATAATGTAATAATAAGAATAATGATAAATTTTGAAAACCGAGAATAAAATGTACAAATACAGCACAGAATGATATTGATAATACATTTAGCATTACGATTAAAATAGAATAAAAACATAAGATAATTATTTAATTGAATTTTAGATTTTCCCATCGATTGATTGGACCGAAGTGCTCGATCTCAGGTTTACATGTCGGCTTCTTGTGCAGATGCTTCGACGATGTCTGAGCATGTAGTTAGAGGTTAAATAGTTGATGGTGACTAGCAGTAGACCAAGTGGTCTAGGTTGAAACTATGGGCACTGGGTTCGAGCCCCGGTGGGAACATCATCACTCACTGCAGAATGCAGGTACATCCACATGACGAGTTCCAAATATGATGAAATGCGCATCCTGGATTCCACTGCTAGTCACCATCCACCAATTAATCTATTATAAGGTAATATTTACAATTATCCGGCCTTACGGGAGAGATAACTATTTTAGGTTGGGGACAAAGGCCAAAGAAGGGAGAGGGATTGAACAAACTTTTTCTGAGCACAGAGATTGGGTTGAAAAACTGTTTTTGCAACTGCCTCAGCAGTGCTGAGCAACCGAAGATGCACCAACCTAGGGAGTTGACGTGGTACCCTGTATACAATTGTAAAAGCTGAATTTCTGTCAGTCTTGTGCTCTGTATCCCCTAGGTGTGCCAGTATGGAATTTGTGATTGACTTTACGACTCTTCTACCTAATCACATTGGACAGTGCTCCAGTAGGCGACGGTGGGCTTGCCAGGTCGTTCTACCTATATAACTGTTTCCACATGAACAGTTAAATTTATAAATGCACATTGAAGTGGCCAGACTCGGTAGCTTATCCTTCACATGCACTGGGATTATACAACGAGTGGCGAATTTTAAACACAATGTTGCGGCGAAGAATGTTTTAGCTATTATTTTTTTATGCTAGCAATTCAGTTGCTGCGTCTCCTTTAAACGGTGACGTCATGTATGTGCGTTTCTTCTGCACAGTTTGCAGGCATTTCTTTCTATCTGTTCTCCTCATTGAAACTTTAACAAATTTTTCTGGGTATCCGTTCTCGTATAAAAAGTTTTCTATTTTCCTTATTTCATCGTCTAGAGTGTTGGTTGTGCAGATTTTTCTAGCATGATATATCAAGGTACTGATAAGGTTTCGTTTGTATGCAAGAGGAATAAACGAATTAAAATGGGTGTATTGTCTAACTTATGACTTCTTCCAGAAAATACCCCTCTGAATACTGCCATTATCATTATATTATCTAATCTCTATTTGACAATAATTATTTTCCCCTCTACCTCTACCAGTATATACATTCTATCTCTACAATCACCGTTGCCTAGATTATATAAATACTTGAATGAATTTATTATTTTTTTGATTGCACACTAGTCAGTAACTAGTGTAATGTGTCTAGTCCTATCTTCGGTGCAGACTGAATTCTATCAGTCATGTTTGCAATGTGACCACCATGCTAGGTGGTCACCATTACGGTGCACTGTGAATTGTTGGTATTAGATGGTTGGAGGCAATCGGCAGGAAGCCTTGGACCTAGGTTTCGTGCTAGTTGGTACTCATCAGCAAGGCGTATCTGCAACCTTGAATTTACCTTGTTATTATTATTATAATCACCTCGATTATTATCCATTAATTCACATCCCTGAACTCTGATACTATATTTGATTAACCACATTAGTTCAAATCTAGATTACTTGATTATAATAAAATAAGGTATTTAGAAATAATCTCAGCTACAGCATTATATGCAGTTACGTACAATAGGATAGGAAAAAGTGACAGTCTTAAAATGTAATACTACAAAATATAGAGAGAGGTGGATAGCTGGAGAACATGTGCACTAGTAATCATTCAGTACCTATCTTGGACATCTTGAAAATTCAACTGCCCTTATAACAAATTGGAAAGAAGAAGAGTCAGAGTTTCAAAAGTCTAATTTCGAAGGTGTGTAGCTCCAACTGATGAGCTTATGAATACTATGAATTGCGTTCGAAAAGTCATTCAATAAATAATAATGTTTCATTGTGTGGTATATTCAATAAACAAATTGATATGGAAAAATAATTACAATTCCAAGTTTGAAATAATGAAGAGCAAACCATCCGTAAAGCAGAATGGCTGATATTATTTCCAGATAATGAAATGAACACAAAGTTTATCCTTTCTTGTCTTAAATTTTCATCGTATTCCTTTTAGGGATTTGCATAAATTTCAATACGAAGTGGCACAGCGGTTAGGACTTTCGCCGACCATGCACATGGCCCGAGGTTCGATCCCCCGCCGACGCACACCTGATATCTATGGTCGGCCTGCTAAATTTGGGCTACCGATATCACATGCTGAGAATTTCATACTTGTATCAAAAATACTGTGTGGAATCAAGCTATAATAAAGTAAATAAAATGTTCATGGGTGGCAGTGGTTTGCAATAGTGCCATATCACAAAAATGACAAAGCTAAAATTCCGGTCAACAAGCTGGCCTCGTAATCTGATGCTTCTGGATTCGATCGATGGTGGATCATGGATGCGCACTGCTGTAAAGTCCCAAACTAGGATGAGACGGCTGTCCACTACTCTCTGGTATTCAATAGTTCTCTAACTGATATCGGTTCGTGATAAAGTCTACATTGAAATAAGTAGTATATCTGTTCGAATTAGTTTTAGGTTCTTCAGCAGGACGTAATGTCAATCCAAGTGAAAGGTACACTTTTGAATTGCTGAGGATAAATCATCCAAGCGTTTGTGGTAATAATGACTAAGGTTCATGTGAATTTCCATTTTCTGTGGATTTTGAGCTAGTAATGTCACAGCGTTCATTAATAACAACAGGTACATTTACTGAAAATCTATATCTTTCTTAATTAGGTAACTTGCAAAGTGCTTCAGTACTTTATAACCTCGCCTTGTGCTAGTTTTCTAGCCGGTCCCAATCCCGGGTAAAGAAGGAGGGTTTGGCGTAGGGCTAGCAACCCTACACCTCTAAACCTACAATACTGCTAAAGAAGCTTCAACGCACAAACAGTGTATTAAAAATACAAAAAATTCAAATAACAATCTTATTCTTCGCTGGAATCGAAGAGGCGAAATGACGCGGGTTGGTGAAAGCCTTCGGGAAGCCAGTCAGCCACCTGATGTGTCTTCTTTTGACGAAAGCAAGAATAAGAATGAGAACGTGAAATAAACGATATCTATGGTCGGCCCGCGAAATTTGGGCTACCGATATCCATGCTGAAAATGTCATACTTGTAAAATAAAAAATAAAAATCTACGACGCTGGCTGGGAAGGGTGCGCAGGTGGCTAAAGAAATGCGAAGATATGGCATACAAGCGCTGGGTATCTGCGAGAGCAGATGGAACGGATGTCTATTATCAAACTGTCAACTGGTGAGTCAGTAATCTACTCCGGTCCTCTAAAAGACAAACACAAGCACAGTGAAGCAATGAGTGGCTATCATGGTGTCACCAGTGACAGCCAAATCCATAATGCAGTGGGAACCATTTTCATCCAGGATCATGACAACAAGACTTAACCCGAAAGGAAGGAATGAAGGTCACAATTATCCAATGCTATGCACAGTTCTACAAACAACGCGGACAACATCTCAAATGGAGACATCAAAATCTTAATAAGCGATATGAATGCCAAACTGGAAGCAGCTACCACAGGAAGAGAACTCATCATTGGTCGAGTGGCTCTCGCTCGGAGAAATGAATGGGAACGGAGAATTATTAGCAGACTTCTGCGCTTTCAGTGATTTGGTGATCGGAGACAGCGTGTACAAGCACAAGGATATACACAAAAGAACATGGATTTTGCCTGACGGACACGGAGTGGGTCGTCCTAGGGTGAAATGGAGGAGATCGTGTGAACAGGAGATGAGAGATTATGGATAATCGTGGACCCAGCTAAAAAGGATTGCAGAAAATAGAACAAAGTGCAGGTGTGTTGTCGAAGGCCTATATCCCACTTGGAACCCAAGGAAATAATAATCAGTTCTTTATGAAATTTGTGGATTATCATTATTACTCCCATGGGTTGCGAGTGGAATATACTACTTCAGCAACACATCTCCATTTCACTCTGTTCTCTACAACATTTTTTAGCCGGCTCCATGACTGTCCCTTCTCACGCCTTCTCCTCTATGTCACCGGATGACCAACTCGTCTTTTCCCATTCGTGCTCCACTCAAGGGCCCACTTGGAGTATGATATCGCTCGACAGCACCCTCAGCGTATGTTCATTCCATCTCTATTTCCTTCTGCATACTTGCTGGACGACAGGTTTTTGGTTGGTTCGTTGCACTGCCAGAGTTCCTTGTTGCTTATCTTTTCCGGTTGGCCACCTGACTCTCAGTTTGGAGAGAAGATAGTTGTTGATGAAAGTCTGCAGTGGCCTGTTGGAAATGTTTTTTGTGAGCTTCTCAAACCTACGAAATTCATTGAATCAGGGGTTTGAGATTGGTACTGGCTGATGTAGATTCACATACTGATTCCGTAGTAATAAATGTCTGTCTTGCTTTTCCCATCCTGTCTCTCTTTGGTATTTCCCTCCAAGCCATCTGTATTTGAAACGATAATGCACAAACATGCAAGTGAGAAGTAACCGTTTTATATATATATATATATCTCATTGATACTGAATAGTGCTGGTTGTTGTTAGTTACCTCTGTTCCTTCCATGTTCACCTAAAATCCTATCTTCACTGCCTCTTCCGCCGACTTTTTGTTTTTTCCCTGTAGATATTCGATTCTGTGTAACAAGAGATATCCACAAAGTCCAAACCTTCCAGGAACATTTTGTTGGTCTAACGCTTGACCGTCTTCTCACTCCCCACTGTCTGTCCTATGATCCGCCCTGTCACAATCAAGAAGATAGGTGATAGTACGTGGTCTTGTTTTACTCCTGCCTTCATTGAGCTTTCCTTTGTGAGTCACCTGACATTTAACATCACAACATAGCTATTAAATGAGGCTAATGGAGATTTGAGGCACTCCATAGTGTTGCAGCAGTTCCCATATCACTTCACATTCAATGTTGTTGCAGACTTTGTAAAGCCTATGAGGTTGAGGTGACTGTTATTCTACGCCCTGATTGATGATGATGATGATGCATAGAGCTACAATTTGATCAGCACATGATTTGCCTTTCCTGAATCCTGGTTGTTGCGGACAAAGTTTCGCATCCAGAGCATTTTTTTAGCTTCTCCAAGATGTTGTGACCTAATATTTTGTTTAGAGTGGGTAGGCGCATGATTCTGCTAGTTTCTAAAAACACTTGAGTCACCCTTTTTTGGAGGTTTGACACAGTATCCTTACTTCCAATCAGTATGTACCTTTCCCCCCATTCAAAGCCTTCTGTAATGGTAGCGTGAGTATATCCTTTAACTTCTCGGGGTGCATTAAACACTCACTAATACACTGGCATTATCGATTGTGAACTTTTAATATCTTTTTTTTTAAATAGTCTAGACTTTTATAATGTTCGTTGATTTAAGCGATTAGATTGAAAACTGATTGTTAGTTTGTGTTTGTTTATTTATTGTATTGTGTATGTGCAGTATATTACTTAGTCTTAGGCTGTTTTTTTGTTTGTTTATTTTCTCAAATATTGATTTGTTGAATTTGAATAAAATAATGAAAAGATGAACTGTTTCTAAGACTTTCATGTTAATCTACTCTACATACAGGGAACCAATTTTAAAAAACAGCAATGAATGTAATAAGCCTATTCTTGTTTAAAACGCTTCTGGTAGATGGATATTATCGTTAAATTAAAAAAAAAACTAGTATACAAGTAATTCATGTTCAAATACACAAGCGATGTGTTTAAAATACAACAAGGTTATAAAATAAGAGACAAAGTAGTGGAAATCGTGTAAAAACACAAGATTATGAATATCGATACAAAGAAAGTGGTAAATGCATGCCAAATAAAGAAATGTGGAGTTAAAATCCAAACGATAGGCAGTGGTATTAGTCTGACGAGTGCTATTGATAAGATTTATCAGTAGTATATAAAGAGAAATTCATAGGCATAAGAAAATCAAATAGCAGGGAGATATATTTGATTTCAGAGAAGGCAAATGATACAGCGTTGCGGAGATACTTCGGAGATGTGAAAGGAACACAAAGAAACAGAAAATGAAGACCAGAGGTAGCACAGCACGAAGTTCTGTGCAAATGGTGAGTTGAAGATGAGGTATACATAATTCGGCTACATACATATACCGATCCCCAACACTTCCTATATAAGAATTCAAACGCCTACTGCTAACATGTTCTATGGATGTACAATTCCAGTTAGACAACACTCTTTACCGCAAAACAGATAGTGTAGCTATGGGCAGTCCACTTAGTCCTGTTTAAGCAGACATCTTCATGTCTAAACTTGAAAACAAAAAGTTGAAGCATGCGATCAACGGAACAACTTCTCATTGCCGATATGTATATGACACATATGTAGTGTGCAGCAGTGAAAGTTATGCTTCCTACCTACTCGGATTATTTAACGAAGTACATACAAATATTGAATTTACTATGGAACATGAAAATGATAGAAGGTTTCATTTCCTTGACATTGGCATGCAACTCCCGGAAGATGGTAGTCTTCAGAGGACAAATGACAGAAAGCCAACATGGAATGGGCGATACTTGCATTTTAATCGTTTTTGTCCGAATAGCTTTAAACGAGCACCAGTAAAAACTCTGTTCTATAGAGTTAAGAGAATATGCTCTGCAGAGGAAGAATTTCTGATTCTCGAAAAGATGTTGAAAAACAACGGTTACACTTAGAGGTTCATTGACAGGCATGGAAGATGTGAGGGCTCAAATACCGAACAAATCACAGTTGCGAAAGAGCGTATCTTCATTCAGCTTGATTTTAAAGGTGATAATGCTGCGAGAATAATCAACAGAAGACTGAATATGTCACTAGCCAGAGACTGTTTCGAGGCTAAGTTGTTTCCCGTTTATCAGACGATATGCTCTGTGGTGCAATCAAAAGTCGACAGATACCCTTCAACTGTGTAAACAAATTTACATGTATCTGCGGAAGCACTTTCATTGGGAGAAGAGAAAGAAGGGCATACCTCTGATTTTCTGAATATGCACCAAAAAGCCTGCGTCTCAAGAGAACAGTGCCATTGTCAGGCATCTCTTTAACATGGGTCATGAGGTGGACGTCGTAAGATCGTTCGAAATTATCAATACGCAAAAGAGTTCAATTCTTCTCAAGTTTGTCAAAACAAGCTTGAAACCCGATATATGTGTTCAGAAAGAAGCGGTTATCAGCCTTTCTTTGCCTTGGTAACTGGATGTTTTCATCATCTATTTCCTAGATTAAGTAACGCGGAAAATCCCATTCTGTATGATTATTATTGTTTGGGATAAATTGATTATTATTATTATTACCATTTTGTGCATATATTGATTTTTTGTTCCCAAATGAACTCTCTGTGCAAGTATGTTAAAATTGTTTCCATGGATATACTTAATAATGAATTTGGCCTGTAAGCAGCTGATGAGAAGCTAACAAAATAAACAATGGTACCATTTTATTCTGCACAAACTATTGTTCTTGCTTTATTCGAATTCGTAATGGGAAATAAATGTATGAAATATGAGTGGTGTAGCAAGTGACATCTTCGGGGATGCAATAATAGTTTTTTATGTAATTAGAAAAGCTGGTAAAGAAGATACGTAAGAGGAAAGTGAAAATAGGCCATGGTTAATGCAGGTGGCATTGGTCCTACACCCCACCACTCCTGCCATTACTGTTCCCTTCAGTAGTAGCAGTAACAATAATTATAGTTTATTGCAGAATAATTGGCCATTTCTTTATCAGGCAAGAATTAGTATATTTACCTAAAAAATATATATATCAACAGGCTTTAAAGACATAACAGATCATAATTTTGATCCCGTTCAAATGTAAAGAGCTTAGTTAATCTATAAAACTTATATGATAATAGTTCTGTTCATATGCATATGCTTAATTATAAGCCATACTTATCGCAAGAAAAAGGCTGACTGTTCAAAATGCTTAAGGGAGTACAAGTTTCGAATGTGTTAATTTTTTAACGTAAAGCTAAGTGATCGGACTAATGGATTATGCTTCTGGTACTATCTATTTTACTTCCTTATTAAGATAACCAATGAATTTTCAAATGTTGGTTTGGGAGGCTTTGATTTGTTTTTTAAGCTGGATTACAGATTGGCGCCAGTTAGATAACCGTTGAAAACCATGGAGTATTTGACAGTTGTTTCCTCCTAGCTCGAGATTATTCAGTATTATAAATCGCGAACGGACAGAAGTTAGTTATCATGAACTTTTCAGGTTCCCTGCCAGTGCTTGGATGATCAACAGGTTCACCTCTTAACCTGAAGATTCTGGATTCAAGCTTTGGCTGAAAACTTCTGAAGTGTCTCAAACTACGACACAAAATGGCTGTCTAATGCTCCTTCGTTTTCATTTGTTCTCTAAGCGATTTCAATCGGCAGTCTAAATTGAAACAACGGTTTGAAAATTCGATTAGCTATTTTACATTAAATTGGATACAAGTATTTCATTGGTGAAAGCAGTTCCAACACTCAACCCTTTTTTCTAACAGGCTACCATTTGTTACTGATTTAATCTAAGGCGTGCATTTCAATTATTCATGTTTTTCAATTTCACCAATACTCCATTAATCTCTTCATATCAGATTATTGTAAATCGAAAAAATAATAATACAGAAATCATTAATCGTAAGTTATATAATTACATTTCCAATAAAACCTTTTCATACAATTAAAATAGATTGATAATGAGTATGCCCTAATAAGGTAAATTTCAGACGATATACTATACAACACAGACTGTTTATTGATCTCATTTGAGCCTTAAAGTACACACTTAAAGAGAATAGCCTGGATTTCAGTTATTATACATTATAGATTATGTCAGCTTTTACGATGGTTTATGACGAGGACAGATAGATAGGTAGATAGATAAATATTAGCGATATTAATATTTTGCCTTTATTCTAAAAATAATAACTGGCGAAGCTAAACACTAGCGTCCCAGGGGTGTGAACGCTCCAATCACCTTGGATGAATGATAGTCGCTGGCTAACGACAGCGCAAATATGAATGCTATTCACCAACTAAGGAACGAATTTCATCCAGATCACGTTTTTAAGTACTGTTTCGACAATGTGTTAATAAGCAATAAAGGTTAATAAAGCGGGATTTAATGAATTCATCAAATTTCGGTAGAACTCGTCAGCTGAATACTCTACATACACGGATATATATACTCTTGAAATTATATTAGGATATATAGGACTGATAAGTAAACAAACTACATTGAATTAGTCATACAGAAAGGCAGTTGCGAATGTTTTTCCAGGTCATGTTCAAATAGATAAGGGGAGAGAGAGTATTGGAGATCAAAATTAAGATAAATTGCATTACGCTCCAATTACATCACTTAGATAAACAATTAGACAATAGAGAATATAACAAGAATTGCAAACAGAGTGATGTCAATGGTAATAGTTATAATAACCATAATAATAATAATAGTGTTGAAGTGAGTTAAGATAGTCCTACAGATAAAGGATAGTTTTAAATGAATCAGGAGTAATAATAATGAGAATTATAACAATAATAATAAAATAACAATAAGGGGTAGATTTATGAGTAAAACGTATTACCATGGTAGATTCAGAGTCACGACCATCTCCTTTGTACACAGAGACCTGGTTTGTAAACTCGAATTGCACAAGCCTCTGCAATTGCAAGCATCTTCTTGTTTCTTCGTCTGCTGACAATAGTGAATGACTTGACCGCGTCGATATCATGTCCGTAATCCACAAGATGCTTTGTTATTGGGGATTTTGGCACTTTGCACTCAGCTGTTTTCAACCATTTTGGCAAATGCTCCATCATGTGGGTAGACAATCGCCTTTCCGTACGACCTATGTATTTGCTTCCACAAACACACACTACCGAAATTTGATGAATTCATTAAATCCTGCTTTATTAAACTTTATTGCTCGTTTTAAATTCGTATCGGGAAATAAATGTTAATAGCTTGTTAGGGTTAGCATTAGAATTACGGTTAGGATAAGGGTTATAATAAGGATTAGGATGAGGGTTGGGGTTACGATTAGGGATAGATTAAGAGTTGGTATCATTTGTTTTAATTTGTTTTGTCATCCATATTTTCCCAGTAAGTAGTCGTCGATCCTGTTACTGGAAACAATAATAATTCAACTGAGGGCTATTCGGGAAGACTACAAAACAGGATAAGAGCGACAAATGGGTCAGAAAAAAAGCTCATCTTAAGTCACCTTGGTGAATACATACACAGAAACTTATCTAACTTAAAAACTGATACTCCTCATTACAACTGGGACGTCTTTTTAAGTGATCTCAGAGAAAGATACCCTGTTTTAATGTGTTTTCATGCATTTTCTTGTGAATAAACGTCATTTCGTGTGCAAAAACCACTTTTTTGTGATTGGTCGTTCCAAGGTCACCCGTGCATTCGCATCCCTTGGGACGCTGTTGCCTAACTTTGCCTAGTGACTGTCTAGAATGTAATCGCTAATAAATGCCTTCATTTCTGATATCTTAATACGATTTTTTTAATTCGACTTTATGTTGAATAATGTTCTTGTCATTCTATACTGACCATGTAGTCTGAGATTTTAGTGTAGAACTTAGCACAGAATTGCACCAGTTCCAGCTGGCACACTCCATATAGCATACAACAGTGAATGTATCTGCGCCAATGGGAAAAACTTTGAGCCATACCAACAACAATCTCAAGGCAGTGGTTTTTAGCACTCCAAGGAGCATAATCAGAAAATCTGCACCTCCCCACGTGGTTCAAGCCAACTTTCAAGGACTTCACTATATTTTGATTTAACTTCCTATAATTCTTTTCTAATCCAATACTACATCAGCCAACGTTGCTCGAAAAAGAAGCTAGTGGCTCTACATGCCTAACACATGTTGCAGCCACCTCAATCGATTTAGGTTTACACCCTCATCGACTGATTTTAGCTCCACTGTACGCCTAACCTCAATAATATTCACCATATTTTACCAATTAACACGGGAGATAGAATGCAAACGCCTGTGTTCGACGGTAGCTAGCCTCTTCAGTTCTCCCGCTTTCTATGGCCATATGACAAAAGCATAAAGAAGAACTGAATGAACTGTCGTGGAGTATACACGTCGTTTGATCGACAGCTGGATATCAGGCCTACACCAGAGATGACATAAGTTGGGAGATGCCACACTAGACCTTTGTATTCATTCTGGCATTTTGTCGGCAATCAGCCAGTGCATTAGGGCTGAGGTAACTTCCCAAATAAGTAAACTGGACAACACGCTCAACCATTTCATCGCCTATCTTTAAGCTAGGAATCGTTGTAGATCAGTCCAGTTGACAAAAAAAGCAAAATCGTACGGCACGCATACTAAGACTTTTGCTCAATGCGTTCAGAAGACTACCTTTCTCCGGCGTCTTCACCTAAAAGGGACTAGACAGTCTTTATCAATTGAATTGTAGCATGCTGAAAATTCTGGTTTGTTTTAATAATTATTATATTTTATATACAGTTGAAGAGAAATGGCTAAATAAAACATGTTCATATTTTTGTTCCTTTCACGCGAAACGATGAGATTAGATGTGATATTGATGATCCGGAGAAGTGAACTCTTTATCTTATAGTAATTACTGATAAAACCTCTTGAAGAAGATTCTAGATGTGACCGAAAGTCTTAATTAAAGAATGAAAACAATTGTGGATTAGCAGGAGTAATCAAAATCTGTTAATGTTAATTTTATTTTGAGTCATGACCAAGAAATTTGTGGATTGCTTAAGTGCCATGAATCTATGATGCTATTGTACAGTATATTGCATAACTTGGTATCAGTTTTTCTCCTGATTTCTGTCAGTTGACTTGTATCACATGCACCTGCAGCATAAGCAAGCTGAAACTTTCGGGAGTAATTGGAAATTATCTTTTACAACCTTTAAATTCTTGTGTTCTAGCAGTTTTTTCTCAGTGGTCGGCTTTCGTTTCTTCCTAGAAGCTTTGAAAATCGACTGCTACAATATCTAAGACTTTGAAATCCGTAAGCAGATATAGTGGTACTCTTGTGACTCAAGTAACTAACGCTACGACTGACAGAGATTTGAATTTATTACTAGCAGTAGTTGACTCAGGTCATCTTATTGGATACTGAACATCCGTTTTACTCACAAATCTTCCCATGTGTCTGTTCAAGAGAAACTTGTAGCAATTTCCTCAGAATTTGTTGCTGGACAGCTAAATGCATAAGTTCAATCATATTCTGTTTGGTCATTTCCGAGTTTCCATTTATGCATTTTGGAAAAACAACCGACTGGGCGAAGAAATATATTCCTTTTCTATTAGTTCCTCATCATTGGCTGATTCTACACTAATATGTAGTTTTCCACATCAAATTTTTTTTACCAATTAAGTGGTTATTTTAGTTAATCAGTTTTAGGTATAGGCGGGGGTGAAATCAAGAGGTTAAAGGTCATCAAAACAAATAACTAGTAGATGTTAGTAACAAGATAGCTAAGTCTTGAAGGAGGGGTTAAACTTAATTACTGAATTCAAGAAAAGTTAATTCTTAGGCTTGAACAAAGCAAGAACAACAATTGTACCAGGATAATATGAGCTCATTTTTTATTATTTCGAGGATTCTTCTCAACTGGTTACAACCTGAACGATGAAAAATGTGAATTACATTACATTAAAGATTTGGACATAATTTTCCACGATCACAAGGAGTAATTGGTAGGAAGTAAAAGTAGCATTAGTCCGGAATGATTTAACTAATTAAGAGTTACAAACACTGACTATTTATAGAACAATTCAAATGAACTGTGATCAATATTTGACAGTTTATAAATATTAATAGAATAATTAGGCAATTAGGCTTGGAAACAAAAACAAGCTGTTGTATATATATATATATATATATATATTTTTCTTGTCACCAAGGCAGTGCAAGATTCACCACTGTTATTGCATAATCAAGAAACTTGTAAAATAGCAATGATGACTAAGAAGAATAGGATGACTCAGAAGAGTTACGTAAAATACAAACAAGTTAATAGAATTAGATAGAATTGTAAAAATTGTAAAAATTAACAAAGTCAAAAGATAGCTACAAAGGGAAGGGAAAAATCGTTTTTAAAAACTTGATACAAATTATGTAGTTGGCCATGGCAAAGAAAGGAGCTGTATAAATTTCTTCTGAACACATAGATTTCGCTTGTTTAGATGAATCCCAGTTGCCTCTGTTGTTTTTAAAAGTCGTACTCGTAGACCATGCGAGAGGTTGGGTGATATACGGTGAATAACTTTAAGCGTTTTGTTAGAGTCAATTTGATATCCAATATCGACGAGGTGAGCTAGTATTGAGCTGCGTATAGCTTTATTCGGACCTTTGCCAAACCAAGATGAGAGGTGTTCAGAAATTCGACGATGAACTTGCCTGATCGTACGTCCTATGTAACTAGCATGTAACGGTTTGGCATGGTTCTTGTATGTTAGAACAAAACCAACACACGTACTTTGCAATCAGTATGCAAAGAGCAATTTATTTCTTACAGTTAGTTATTGATGTTGTTATTTTTTTTCGAGTGTTGGCTTGCAGGGATTTGAATGATTTCAGAGTTGATAACGAACTGATCTCAGTTATGGAACCCCTGAAAACCAGAGAGTACGAGACAGCTGTTTCGTCGTAGCTTGGGACTTTTCAGCAACACCTCACTGAAGATCGGATGTAAGACCTTCAGGCCAGGAGGCGAGCTAGTTGACCACTCAACCACTTGGACAGGATTCAATGATCCATAAATTCTAGCTTCTGTTAACTTCAATATATAGCGTAGTCGTCAGTAGATGTCATTGATGAGTATTTATCCTCGCACCTGACTGGATGAACTCCACTGGTCATGACTTCTCACTAGAACTCTAGGCAAATAGCTTGTCACTAGTGGGCATCAGATTTATTTTCAAGAGTTAGTTTGCAGGGATTTGATTTTTTTCAAGTTTGACCATGGATTGATATCAGTTAGAGAACCATTGAAAACCAACAGGGTGTACTAGACAGTTGTTTTGTCCTAGCTTTGGACTCATCCAAATGTAATTACATTTGATAAAACGAAAGTTTCTAAGTTGTGCGATTATAATTGGTATGATTGGGAACAATAAATTGTGTTTGAAACGATATCCAGTTAATAATACTATTTTACTGTGTGACATATCCGAAAGAAAGAATTAATATGGAGTTACATACTACTACAGTATCCGCGTCATATATATATATATATATCATTCTGAACACAGAACTATATATTTCGGTTTCATCTTTCCAAGTAACTAATAACCTAATTATTAGTAAATAGTGTTATCAAAGTTCATAAGTCAGGATATCGTGTTGTATTCTCCAACTTACGATTTGTTTAGATATTTAACCGTGTACAACTAGAAATCATTCAGTATCTAAACTTATAACTCTTTTAAACTTGAACATAAGATGAATAATTTAAAAACAGATGGTCCAGTAAAAGGGATTGGTTTTGATGCTATGAGTTTATATACACAAGTACTGATAGAATGAACTCATTTCTGACCAAGGACTTGGACTCAGAATCATAGTACCAGTCATCATGAGCTGACATCGGTTAGAGAACCATTGGGACTATCAAGTGTGGGGACAAACACTGGCTGACGACATTGGCTAGTGGTCGTGCTATACCGTGAAATGACAGAATTGGGAATTCATGGGCCATTTGACCGGGTCCCAGTGGCTTTTAATCTAAAGGTCCTGGGCTCGAACCCTGTAGGTGGGTGAGTACTGCAGAAGAGTCTCAAACTAGAACGAAATAACTTTCCAGTACTCCTAGATTTCCCAATGGTCCTCTAACGGATGTCAGTTTGTGATGAAATCCTGTAATCGATCAAATCCCTACAAAGTAACACTAGTAAACATTAAGTTAGGAGTGCAGGTATGCCTGGCTTCTAAAGTACTTAAGTTCCGTGGGGAAATATACGAGTCACTAGGGAAGCTTCTAATACTGCATCATAAAAAGGAGACACTAGTGTTTACAGAAAACGCACACATTCAAACTGATATTTGGATTTTAGTGTAAGTGTAAACTGGATTGGTGAAATGTTGAAGTGATAGAGGAAAAAAAGCTGAATAACACTAAATAAAATCTACAACAAGAGGTAAGATATATAAGAGAAGCTTCGACAGAGAATAATTTCTCGGCTATGATAATCAGAAAGAATATAGAAAGTTATGAGGATAAACAAATTATGCCAATAAAGGGATCCAGCAGAATGCATTAAAAAAGATCACGTAGTTCGTCTAATGATTGTGATGTCAAATACACAAGTCAAAGTGGTGGGTCAGGGTCAGTTACACTAGTGAAGCACAAAACCTAATAAAATCTAGACTGGTTGACCCCAATAAGAGAAGAAATCAGAGAAAAAGTTCGTCTGGAGCAATAAGTGCAGTTACACACAACCATACACTAAGGTGAGACAAGTTGATGATAGTAAAATTCAATGTGACATGGTGGAGGGAAAAATTTGTAGATGCAGACTTATTTATCGCACTAAGTGAGAATACATGCACTAGTGTAATGTGTCTATTTCTTTCTTTGGGAAAGACTTCCGATTGCCTCCAACCATCTCATATCACCACTTCAAAGTACACCGTGATGGTGAGCTACCTACAATGGGGGCCACATTGCAAATTTAACTGATAGAATTCAGTCTACACCAAACAAAGGACTAGACACATTAGACTAGTTGTTAACTAGTGTCCAATCGAAAGTATCGAGCACAGTCCTACATGAGGTCAGTCGCAAGCATGAATAACTCAGTGGTAACGACTGTGACTGCAGCACTGGGTGACGCGGGTTTGAATCTCAGAAGGGACATGAGTTGCTTCAAGGATGCAGATGCGCCTTACTTACTGATAAGTGCCAAATAGCACGAAACCTAGGTCCAAGGCTTCCTGAAGATCTCCTCCAACCATCTAACCGAATGTTGATACATCAAATGAGATAAATTTCAGTGGAAATCAATAATGATGGTTACAGAGTAACAAAATTAACAGAATCTAGCTCATACTACTTACTAGTAATACGTATATAGGAAAAGAATAAACAGTAGATAACTACCTAGTCTTAGTCTGGGAATCTTCACCAATGCGTATCCGTTAATCTGTGAAAGATGGAACAAGGGGTCACTAGGTCATAGGCAAGAAAGTTTAAGATTAGAATATAATAACTAGTGATCTCGAGTCCTTTCAATGTATGTTAGAGCTCAAATCATCTCTCAGTCTCACCAGTGATTATTTGTCTTCACATTCCACTTCAATGTTCAACCATACGACTCACAAATTAATCCCTGAGAAATGAATTCATAATTTGAACGTTCACCTTTAGATTTTATACCAAAAGCAGCTATCACTGAAAAATCAAATGCTCGGTTTAGTAATCCATATGTTCAGAAAACTGTTCAGTTTAGAAACTATTACTTTCTACAGGCTCCTAACTTAGGCTGGCTGTTTGAATCACTGGGCTACCTGAATTTCCATCCCAAAAAATGCATGGAATGTTCTATTGCGTTGTGTTTTAACCGTTCAATTATATCCGTGCATCGCAAAATGTACTCCCACACAGTTTTAGATGACATTCAACCCACCGTTGCGCTTTTTTTGAAGATGAATATATAAGTAGGGACTTGTCGATGCTTCAGATTGAAAAGTACTGCGTCAAATGGTATACTCCGGATTTACTTAAAGATCCTAGGTGATAAGAAATCATTATGCAATAAATGGCGCTATGTCTTCTGTACACTGTGTAAATACTTTCTCTACGATAAAGCTATTATTATTATATTTATTGTGTCTTTTTAATCTTATCTTCTGTAACTGCTACAATTTACTAGGGTGAAATATTTCAGTTTCGATATAAACTACTCACAAGTAGCACACAGAAAATAATGAAAAGTTGGTGGATATATCTTTACTACCTACAGAAGTTTTCCGATAAATTATCACTTGTATGGTTAATTTTTTAGTTACTAATCTGTAATCTTTTATTCATTAAAGTAACTATTTTATGGATATATTTCTGAACTTAGGAAAAACACTACCGAACTTGACATAAGAGTAGAAATCTAGACTCTGTGATAGATTATCAATCCATATTAACTAAGTTTTATTCTATGCCATGCAGAGTGACACAAATCAACGAAACTGGACTGTGTTAAGAATACTTCATAGTAATTAATTATTACTAAATTCTATGTTCATTTAATCGGGGTTATTCAATGAACCCGA
This sequence comes from Trichobilharzia szidati, assembly GCA_944472155.2. Lineage (NCBI taxonomy): Eukaryota > Metazoa > Platyhelminthes > Trematoda > Strigeidida > Schistosomatidae > Trichobilharzia > Trichobilharzia szidati. The sequence goes on from OX235274.1 coordinate 56,775,538, forward strand.
AGCTTTACACCACACAGAATCCAGAAAACGTTTCAGTTGAACCATAATTTCCGACAGTTAACCAGCTTGACTTTATTCAACGTTCACCATAACATCCATTCCAGTCGAAGGTATATAACATTCAGCAGTTTAATTCTTTGAAACAAATGGTGTCATCCTAATTCTGGAAACAGTTCAAAGTGAGAATAGTAGTAGAAACAAACTTACGTAGTAAAAGAAGAATATACAAACTGAACAGACAAAACGAAAAAAATTGGTAGAACCAAAATATGATTAGGGATTATCTTACTTTAGCATAGAGGGATTAAGACCATAAAATTTTGAGAAGGTGAACGAACTTTTTCTGTATACAGAGATCTGGCTTTTCTGTTTCAATAGCCAAGGCTTCACAGTTCCTGAAAAGAACATTCCCTGCTTCATCTTTGAGAATAACCTTTATCAGTCGACCATTACTGTTCAGTAACCTGAAGGACAAGATCCCGCAGTTGACCAACTCTCTGTGCGTTTATCAATTCACCTGCTTGTGTGGAGCTAAGGCATATCGGTCGTTCAACTCATGTTTTATCCAAGAGGGTGCAACAAAACTATCCTGCATGGTTACGAAGAGGGTGGAGTGAAGCAGTAAGAAGCGCAATCACTAAACATCTGGTTGATAATGATCACCCTATCTCGACAGCCTCCATCTTTAAAGTCATCTACAAGGCGAAAAGTAATCTGCGCAAATTACTATGTATCCGACTCAACTGTAATGCTGAAGCCTTGGATATCGAAACAGAAAAGACAGATCTCTGTATACAGAAAAAGTTCGTTCAACCCCTCCAACTTTCATGGTTTTAGTCCCTCTATGCTAAAGTATGGTAATCCCCAATCATATTTTAGCTCTATCAATTTTTCATTTTTTCATTTTTGTCTATTCAATTTGTATACTCTTCCTTTATTACGTCAGTTGTTTCTATTACTATTCTCACTTTGAACTATCCCCAGTATTATTTCACCCGTTCCACTTGTCATTTTAAATCAATTATGTTTTGCAACGTTAAATTCTATGTTATCATCCTAATTCATCATGAACTGAACTCGGAAAAAGATGAGGGAGAAGAATGTAGAGGTGAGACTTAGTGAGTTATGTGAGCATATTACCTAAACTTTACAATATAGTCAACTGTTATTCGCTGATATTACTTCTATGAAAAAACTATGTAGTATTGAATAACTACTGACATTTCAATCCTGTTTTATTACTGTGATGGAATTATATTTATATATACGCATGCTTGATTGACACTTTTATGATACCGCTTACCTATGGATAAGGTAGACTCAGGGAAAGAATCTGTGATTGAGCACAAGAAATGAATTAACTGCTTTCTATTAGATAGATGATGCAGGGCTAACTCTGATTATCATTTAGTGGGGTTTCGTCTGTATGCGCGAACACAAACAAACAGAAAAGCAGACATTATTGCTGTTTGCATAATTTAAAAGCTTTCTTCTGCATAATCTCTCCAGTATGTTTAACATTGTGTGTGTGTGTGTGCAGGCACTATGGCATACATACACAGACTAATGCATAAATTTCCATTCACATTTACAGTTTATGGTTTCTGTGAGGAATAGTAAATTATACATGACTGTGAGCATACTTTTTGTGTGTGTTATTGTAGTATATACGCAGATGTTGTATGAAACCCTGAGAAATCATAACATAACATAATCAGTTATACACTGAAAGCATTCATATTGAGAATTACAATCACTTTGGTTTCACCTCACGCTTTACTGTTTTATTTGAAATATAGATGAATATTGCAGATATCCTAGCGACTGGTAGACTACCGTTGATGTAACTGGTTATGAATGAAAGTAAGATGAAGTCTGAATAACGGAAGGATTGGTACCAGGGCTCTCTGAATTTCTAGTTTGGTAGTGTACCAGCTGAGCCACAAAATGACGATCTGTTTAGCCGTAGAGTCCTGTATTTCACCTAATAGATAACCGGAGACTCCTGTTATAAATCCTATCATCCCTTAGATTTTCATTGCCCTTTCAATCATTACCCCTTTTACACGCCTAGCAACATACAAATCTAAAGTTATTCTAAGTAGTCATACTATGAAATTAATATTTGAAGATTTAATTTCAACAAGAATTTTAGACACGCATGTATACGTAGCTGCTGAATTCTGTTATTTCCGAGGAATAATTCAGTGGGGAAAATGAATTGCAGACGAATTCTCCTTTTTTACGTTTCTCTTATTTTCCAGATTTACGTTTCGACGTCAAACTAGATATCATGTTCAGTGTTATCATAAATTCTCCTTAATCAAGTGGATAATTCCATCAATCATATATCTTATCAGTGTGTTATCAATCCAAAATGTATAATGGCTAGCTAAATTTGTAAAATTGGTTGGCGCTATTGATTTTTAATTAACATTCATTTTGAGCAGACAGATGAAGACAATAATGTTCAGTGACTTTTTTTATCCTTCATTTAGCAGAATAATGGATCTGAAAATCCCTCTATGAACAATCTGTTTACAATATTTATACTTTTTTTAGAAATATTTCAATTAATTTTATAATCACTACCCTTCTCTCCTGGCCTCTAGTGTTTGCATGTATCCTTTCGACTTAATCCTTATCTCATTTTCGGTTGACCCGTAATTTTAATGCTTCTCTTTTTTGTGGTGTGATGGTGTTGATAACATTGTGTTGTTTTACGACTGAGATTTGTTTGAGTGAAGCGAAGACTATGCCTTGGAGTGAGACTACCTGACCTTAGACTGTCTGTGGAAAATGTGTCTTGTTCTATTTTATTCTTGCTGACAGAATTTCGATCTCACAGTTACTTCTTATAGTTGGCCGCACAAAGCGCACACTTTCCAAACGGATCTCTAAACATTATCCGGCATGGTTAGTGAAACGGCAATGCAAGACAGTTACTAGGTCAATTATCGAGTACTTGGTGAACCCAAGCCACGTAGCTCCACTTGAGTTGTCTTTCAAGATTGTCTACAAGGTGAGGCCAAATGGTACAAAGGGAGTCAGGTTTCGGCATTTGTGTATGGTGGAGGTGTTGGCAATTCGTCAATACAAACCCGAACTCTGTATACAGATAAAGTTTGTCCGGTCTCTTATTCTACCATGGTCTTAACCTCTTCACTAGTCATTCCCTGTAAAACATTTTATTTTATTTTTAGTTTTCAATTTTACTTTCAGTTTGCTTTTACTTCGATAATTAATTCACTGTTATCCCTGTCATATGTTCCTTTTGTACATTTTTACACACTCCTCACACTTGTTAAATTGACACTCAACTACCTTTATTCTCACTCAATTACAATTTTAATGTTATCGAATTTCTAACGCTTTCTTCCTTTGTGCCGTTGAGTATTACTTAATTTTCAACTTTTCTTTCTACTTTTAAAGCCACTTCGGAGTAATTACATCGATTATGTCAGCCCAGTTGTATTACTCAATAATGGACCATTATACATGTTTGGTAAATATAAATACGACTGTACAGTCAGCCTCTGGAGATGATTTCGTCGATAAAGAAAATTTTCTTCATTGAATTGTCGTTTATTTTCTTCATTACAGTGGATTCTTGGTTAACTGATTTTGTTCTACAGTACTTATTTTTTACTCGACAATGCATTGGATCTATATAGCTTCCTGATAGCATTTTTAAGGTAGTTTTCAATTTTTTATGTTATTATGGTTAAGCAGTACCAGAGATTTTATTGCACACAACTGTCTTTTTCTATCTTTAGGGTATTTTGTGACTGTGAGTAACTCAAGGAAGTCTTTGTTAGCTGTATAGCAGAACGCAAAGATTGGTTTCCTGCGTTCCGATTACAACAAATCGGTTTCGCTCCTTACATTAATCAGTGTAAAATTGGTCAGCTTTTCAATAAATCCTAATGCTTACCAAACAATGAGGTTATTTTGACTTTGAATTTGAGGCGATTCTGGCTAACTTCAGTGTAGACATCGTCATGAGCCAACAACAGTTAGAGAACCATTGAAAATAACGTAGCATCGTACAGCTATTTCGTCATAGTCTTTGGAATCATTCTAAATAGTGTACCACTGACCCCATCAGCGATCAAGCTCAGGATTTTTCAACTACGGGACTGGCACGGGTAAGTTAAAGTTTAAACAAGGTAAATGTATGTATACAATGGTGAAGGAGTTACTCAATAAAGACGAGAGGTGTGTAAGATGATGAGTGATTAATAAATTAGGTAACAATGTGTTGAGTTCAACTCAGTTTTGTAATTTCGCTTATCTCTTGTTTCTGTGATTTGAGTACATTGTTACCTAATTTATTAGTCACTCATCATCTTACGCATTTCTCGTCTTTATTGAGTAGCTCCTTCACCATTGTATACATACATTTACTTCGTTTAAACTTTAACTTACCCGTGTAAAAACTATATAAGCGTAATTTTCTGAGCACTGTTCACTAATTTCGGAACCTTCAGTCAACTGACATCGTGTAAAATTTGCACGTATGTTAAAACTTTTCTGTAGATAAACTTAAACATTTACTTAGACTGTAAGCAGCTGATGATAAGTCAACGAAATAAACAATGATGGTAGGATATTATTCTGCATAAACCACTGCTGTTCTTGCTTTGTTCAAAAACTGCATGCAGTGAATCTCTTTCTTCGGAATACTTACGTTTGCTCACCGTCTGTTCTGTCTTGTTTGTCATTTGAGACTATTTGAACTAATAAATATCTACAGAAAGATTTCGCTTTAATATATGATGACTGGAAGCAGTCAGCATACCTGAAATATTCGGTATTAGCTAACTACTTCATCGATATCTATAGTGTGCCTCGTGGCAATTATATAATTTCCAAGAGTTACTTTGTAGGAATTTGATTGGTTTCATGCTTGATCACGTGTTGATATCAGTTAGAGAACCATTAAAAACCACCCAGGAGTACTGGACAGCTATTTCCCCCCAGTTTGGGACTCATCATCAGTATGCACCCAATAAGGTACAAACCTAAGGCCTTACGGAAGAAGTTCATAAACCATTCAGTCACCAGGACGCTAGTCAATGACCCATGAATTCTAACTTCTATCAACTCATAATTTTACCGGAAGTTCCGGAGTTCCAACCCCAATGTATGTGTAATTTCGATGAGTCCCCAACTAGGACAAAATAAGTGTCCAGTGCTCCCTAGTGGTTTTCAGTGGTCTTCTAACTGGTATCAGTCTGTGATCAAACTTGGAACTAATCAAATCCCTGAAAACTAACTCTTGAAAGTTAATCTGATACTCACAAGTGATCGGCTGCAGGACGAAATTCCCTAGAGTGAGTTCTAATAAGAAGTCCTAATCAATGGGATCCATAGGGTCAGAAGTGAGGATAAATACTCGCCGATGTTATTGGCTGGTAGTTGTGCTAAAATCCCTAGTTTCATAATTATTTTATCACAAAAAATGGTGCGACTGTAGTTGATTTACACTTGACATTCAAGTCATTAACCAAATTCTTGTAGTTTTCATTTCACTTGTGTGTTGCGTTAAACTATTAGTTTGCAATGAATTCACTGAACCAAGGCATGTAGGACACATTTGCTTGAGTAAATAATTTTCAGCTTTTATTCAACTAACTAGAATTAAATATGCTGAGAGTATGCGTCTCAGGATTAATTTCTTGGCAGCTTCACAACAGTTAGTCATTTAGATGGTTTTAGAAGAGTTGCTACTTTACTTCATTTTTCTTTAAATATCAATTTCAGTGTCATTGTATGAAAAAACAACAGAAATTCATCGTGAATTAATGTCATTTGTAGAATTCTTAAAAACCCCCAGAGTTCTGACGAGCTATTCATGCCTAGCTTGGGACTCTTTAGAATTGCTTATTGGCTATTCCACGATGAAAAGAATTTAGAACTTTTATGTTACGGCATCAGCCTGATGACTAGTCATAAGTTCTGTCAATATGCGACCACAAATCAATGTCACCGACGTGGCTGACCCTGCCGATCACGAATTTGTATTACAGTTTCAACAGCTTCGTCGTCTAGTCATTAATGATGATCAGGAAATTCGGAATTTTGGGGTGCGTACCTCTTCATAGTGCGTCGGTGGCACAGTGGTTAGGACTCTCGCCGACCATGCACATGGTCCGGGGTTCGATCCCCTGCCGGCGCACACCCGATATCTATGGTCGGCCTGAATTTGGGCTACCGATATCCATGCTGGAAATTCCATACTTGTACTGAAAATACGGTGTGGAATCAAGCTGTAAATAAAAAAAAATAATAAAGTTATGAAGAATTTGTTGTCTAACAGTATGCAGTTTTCAGTGTTTCTTCAAGTGATGTCAGATCGTGACTAAAATGTATGCTGAAATTAATTAAAAATTCCCACAAATAGAAAACAGATTATCAGTTATTTGTTTCAGGTTCGACTAGGGATTGACATCAGTTAGAGAACCACTGAAGACCACCAGGGAGTACTGGACAGCTGTTTCATCCTAGTCTGGGACTCACCGGCAGTGCACACCCGCCAGGTTTTGAACCCAGAACCTTCTGATGAGTCCCATACTAGGATGAAACAGCTGTCCAGTACTCCCAGCTGGTTTTTCAATGGTTCTCCAACCGATATCAATCTAGGGTCTGTCCTGAAACAAACAGAATCCCTACGAACCAATTCTTGGAGATATCAGATATTTTCCAAAAAACAGTCAGGAGTAGATGACCATACTCATTCAAAGTTGGTGCTTATTCTTGGTCAGAAATGATACAGTGAAAGTTAGAAAATGGACTATAAGCTTCTAAACAAAGATTTGTGGCGGAGGTGTTTCTCACCAAAGTGAGAGGGCGAAAGCGGATGCCCGGCGCTCTTCACCGGGTTGACTGTCCATTGGATGACAGTCTAGGGGAGATGGCTAAACCCTAATTCCGAACCTCCAACGACTGGCGTATGAAGCTCACTGGAGCTCACCTGCAGACGTATGGACATCCTGGATGTCTGGCCCCATTCAAAAAGGCGTATGAACCAAACCCCGGTCAGCGGCTGCCAATGGATAGTGAACTCCCTACTCCACTCCTACTGCCTTGTAGGTCACACTTGGTTGTGTATAGGCTAGAGCTGCACTCTCAAACAAAAGGCCGAGCGATTCTGGGGACATCACTCGTACCAAATTCCCATGAAACTTCATGAACTCTCTGATGTTCATGAAGCCGGCTCATCCTCCCGTAGGAGATAGCCGAAGTAAAGTAAGTAAGTAAGAGAGAGTTTGAAGCCTAAAAACTCAGTCTGATTCAAAGAATATTTTATTTTAGTTTGCAAATATTTTGGGGAAATAGTTATATTCATATTATTTCATTCCAATAACAAGTGTCAGTTGATGAATCACTGAGATGTAGAACTTTCAGACGTCCACCTCTGAAAACGCTGTTAAGTTCCTCTTGTCTGCATTTCTTTCTTGAAAATTTTAAGGATAACCATAAAATGTCTAAAAATTTAACAGGATATGAGAAGTTTATTCAAATAATAAGTTAGCACAGAAGTTTATCACTACATTCACCATACCAGTGCTATCAGTCATAACAAATAATGCACTCAAATATATAAAATATGAGTCGTTAGTTCAGCAGTAGGATACTCACCAACCACGCACATGGTCTGGATTCAATTTCCTGCCGACGCACCCTTAGATCTCGCTTAGCTTACTGGCCGACAGAAAGCTCGGAAAAGAGGGGTGTTTTGGGATAGACCAGAAACCTCACCCCATGAAAAAGCATCGCCAGTGAAACTTTGGAGATTGGAGTCCTATATATATATATATATATATATATATATATATATATATATATAATTTTCAAGCGTTGGTTTATGGGGATTTGATTGGTTTAATGTTTGCCCGCAGATTGATGTCAGCTGGAGATTCATTTAAAATCAGAAAGTACTAAACAGCTGTTTCGCCATAGTTTGGGACTCTTCATCAGTAGGCACTCATAACCTGACAGGGTGTAACGACCAAAATCTACTTGTTGTAATCTGAATGCAGAAAACCGCTCTCTTTTATCTCAACGGGCTAACTAACCAGAACTTTTTGAGCTATAGGCAGTACAAAAATCTCCCAACGACAGTAAAAAACAGTTATTTGCAACAAAATCTGTGGTACTATTCAACAAAAAAATCACCTCAAAAATGTTACTAGGCAACTGTACAGATCAAATTAGACCTCAGACACAAACAAAAACTGTACAGCAGAACCACTTAACCAAAATCAACCGTAAGGAGTATCTGAGAATCAAGTAAAATATCGCCAACAAGGTGGGATCAAAACTCTATCAGCAAGAATTTATTTTTATTTTTTTTAATTTTTATTTTGATTACAGCTTGACGCCACATTGTATTTTCAGTACAAGTATGACATTTTCAGCATGGATATCGGTAGCCCAAATTTTGCAGGCCGACCATAGATATCGGGTGTGCGTCGGTAGGGGTTCGAACCCCGGACCACGTGCATAGTCGGCGAGAGTCCTAACCACTGTGCCACCGACGCACATGCCAAACAGTTCCCACCAACAGTTCAAGGCCAGAATGACCTTCACTTACTCAAATAAGACCGTAACCGTAAAACAACTCATTATCAGTGTCATCACACCAACACAAAGAGAAACATTGAAATTAGAGATTAAACAGGAACAAAGACAAGTAATAACCAGTAAATCAACAGATTATACGCGGGTATCAGAATTACGACATACAGTCTAGGAGAAGAAGGGATAATAAATGCAAAGTTAGTTGGTATGTTTAAATAAGTAGCAATATCATGAATAGATCCTTTGGGAGAGATTTTCCAAATAATTATTCCGTCACACAGGGTGTGAGAACAAATACTCACCGGTGACACTGGCTGTCAGTGACGCTGAAAATCGTGAGTTGACACAAGTTATAATTCATGGTCTATTGGATTCCATCCCAGTGGTTAGTTGGCCAACCAGCTCGTCTCGCAACCTGAAGGTCATAGGTTCGATTCCGATGGTTTTCTTACTTCTCAGACTTAAAATACAGAATAATTAAATAAGTAGTCAGGTAGTGATTTAAGTAACATAAATTTGTTGAAATATTATACAAACGGATGTATAATAAATAATCTCATCTCACTGCCAACTATACAAATTATAAATCTTTGATTGTACCTGGTGCTTATCCACTGCAGTGTGATGTGTATTGCAACGCCTTTCACTTGGATAACTAATTATTTGCCTTCATGATCGATAAATCTCTGTTATCTGGATCAATTTCAAGTGATGTTCTGTACTGTAAATATTAGATCTTCAATATGTGTACCTTCATGTTCTACCATCCAAAGCCTAATAATGTTGTTTAATTGTACGTTCAATAAATTTTGGTCAGACCTCTTTTCTACTTAACGGGCCAATTCCCTTAATTATAATCCACAGTTATCGTTAGAAAGAGAAAAAAAATAAAGTCACCCCTTATTCATTCTTATGAAATATCAAGTCACATGTATTGCTAATTCGACATACGGATTGGTTAAAAATAATATAGGCGGGTCAAGATAAATTTATGAGTTTCTGATTGGTTGTCGCCTTTCATTATAAACCAGTATAGTATGAGAAAGATAGATGAAAACAGCCTATCCGCTTAACCCATTGGTTACTTCATTCACCCCTTTTGTTAAAAACCTTTTTCTCTGTTTAACTGCATTAAGGCGGTGAAGGGAGGGGAGGGAGGTCAGAAAACTTTATATCGTGTATACGTGCGCATGAAAATAACATTCTGTAACAATATTCGATAATTGATCTAGATTTGGGCATCACTAGGATCCATTTTTGAACAATTAAATTCTGACGACAAGTTATTTGTTATATTGAACAATTATATTCAACCTAATTAATTTAATATATGATATTCTACAGTCGAACACACTGAAATAAACCCTATTGTTGTTAGTACTTGAGAAATGGAACTTGGGACTATCGGCCCAATTACATTGGATTCAACAACGAATTGTACTGATCTGCATAGAGGACAAAATAATTATCAGTCAAGTACACTAATGCAACGTGCTAATCTGAATACATGCAATATCAATCCAACAGTATGTGATTTCTATAATCATTCAGTTACACAACACTTAGATGCTATTCATATGGATACTGATAATAACAATACCATTATTACTACTACAAATACTACTAATAATAACAACAATAAAATGAAATACAATCAGTACACTTCAATTTCAGCGCCATCCACTTTCACTTGTACATTGAACAATAAATATTCAAACGATTTAAGTAATTTAACAAAACCCTTATCTAATCCAGTGTTATCAAATGATCGATTAACAGAATTAATAACTAATCGTCATCACGAGGATTCATCAACAGGAATTATGTCAGTTAACTGTTCTAATGATAAAGCGTTAATAATGAAACATTCAAATAAATCAACCAATCAGTATGATCAGTATACACTGATGAATAAATCGTTTCTTAATGATTACAACAATTTAACTAGTTTCACTGGAGTAAATCCTGTAACAACGAAAGGAACTACAACTGGAACTGCAAATGCAACCTCAGTTGCTATAACGACATCGGGAACAACACCAATTACTTCAGTGCATTCAATGAATAATGCACCAACGATTCCAGTGTCATCATCGTCATCATCTATGCCTACAACAGCAACAACAACAACATTATCGAACGTCACACAACAATCATTTGTCAAAGAGATAAGCAGAACACCATCTCCATCGACATTAACTGACAAGAAACAATATCAGTCAAATGAAATGGAATACGCCAAATTTTCAAACCTACTATCAGATAATCATCATATAGAGAAGAGTAATAAAAGTAATGAGAATAGCAGAAGTGACAACAATGAAAACTCTCCCAAATGTGAGCAAGAATTGTATACACAATCAAATACAAGTCAATCTATGCATACAAAATTATTATTACCATCAATGTTACCAAGTGGAGTTTTATCATCAGTATCGTCCTCATGTGTGTCATCCTCCTCCCCGTTATCATCTTCGTCACCTCTGTATCGATTAAATCAGTTGATAAGTACAAGTGAACCTTCATGTTATATGCGAGACGTATATACTCATAGGCTGATGAGTATTCCAGTGTCAACAACGCAAGCTGTAACAACAGGGACAAGTGGAGGAAACAGTAGTGAAGTAGGAGTGATAACATCAAATTCTACTGTCTGTCTAAAAAATTATTCTGAGGCTTCAACACCTTTAAATGCTTCATTTACAGTCAATAATAAAATATCTTTGACACAGGCATCAACATCAGTAGCAGCCTCATCGGTATTAAGTTATGGGAACAGTGTTAGCAACAATAATAATAATGTATTTCATTTACAAAATCCTAATTCTCTAACAGGCATAGAAAACTCGAAATTCTCAGTTCAATCACATTTAGAACAACTTCCATTACAGTCAATATGTACAACAACTAATGTTACTTATTCTACTCATATTACTTCTAGTCATACAACAAACAAAATTGGGTGTACATCAGTAATTCAATCAGAACAACAACAACAACCACAACGATCAATAGAAACCTTATCAACATTCTCTAATCCCTTATCTATGATGTATGAGAATATAAATATTAAAAATGCAATCAATAATACTTATCTTCAACATCATTATCATCAGAATCAGCTACAACAGAACCATCCGAATCAAATACAAAGGCATCAATTGAGTGGTGCATTGCCACCAGGACCACCTGGCCCACCACCAGCACTCCCACCCTCACAACAACAACAACAACAACAACTGAAAACACTCCTACCACCAATGCAAAATACAAATTTACACTTGTCTAATTTTCCATATTCATTCAACGGTAATAATACTATCCCTAGTAATAATAATAATACTAATAATAATAGCAACTGTAATACTTTACATATGCATAGTAACAGTATTAGTAACAATAATACCAATAGTCTCACTGACAGAATTAATGCCACATGTGATGAATTCTTGCCTTCAGAATGTCGGTCAACAAGTGCAGGTAAGACAATGGTGTCAGGGAATTTAGCCTTTTTAAATATGAAACACATGAATATATATGGCTTTTTTCCTTGGTTATTTTGATTATTTTCAATGAAGATTTTGTTAGGGACAAGAATCAGTCAGAGAATCAGTGAAAAACAGTGGGCAATGCATAGCTGTTGAGCTCTTGTTTAGTAGTGCGTATCGACACCTCTACGACTGATAAAGTTAGAATTCATGAGCTGGGCGAGCTCTGCCTGGGACTGTGAAAGTCTCAGGATCAATCCCTAGTGGTGTCGCGATCGCACACTAATCAGGAGGCTCAAACGAAGATGAAAAAGCTGTCAAATGCTCCCTGGTTTTCAGAGATTGTCTAGCTGACGTTTGTTCTTGCCATAATCTGCATTGATATATATAAACAGACTGAAATTTCAAAACCTAATTCCTAGTCAAGTTACTGATGAAAGTTGTAGGAATTAATGTAATAAATTACTAGTTTATTTTTATATGAGTAAAAGTTCAATGAATTTTTAAGGGAATTATACAATATTTTGAGAGAAATATTACTGTTAAGAAAGATTTTTCTATCAAAGAAGTCCCCAGTGCATATTATTTAAGATTCACTGAATTTTACATATTTTTGATTTGTACTCAGAATTAGTAGTAGTGGTAGTAGAGTTAAATTTGAGGACTTGAAGGCGAAAACCAATAAACTGGCTGAAGAATCAGGCGGACATCGAAGACAGGACTCCAGGTGATGAAGATAACCAACCAGCAGCAACAACATCACCATTAACGGGAGATATTTGACAGAGGTTACTTCCTTCACTTATCTAGGAAGCACTGTTTCAATCATATGCAGTCGGAACGGATGAAGGTGTCGAAGCCAGCCAGCCAGAATCGGAAAGGAGATGTACGCCTTCGTCAACCTGAAACCAGTTTGGTAATCTTCTGATTCATTCAGCCAGCATAAAGAACAAGATTCGGATTCTATTCAATGCAAATGTGAAGTCAGTCAGCCACGAAAAGGATTTCCAACAATGTGCTGGAGACATTTATCAACAGCTGCCCACTTTACTAGCTGGCTCCATACTGAAGATCAAATGGCCAGTCAGAAAGAATTAGTAACAAGAAACTCTGGCTGGCATCAAACCAACCAAGAGCCAGTCGCTCAACAAATATGCAGGGGAAAATGTAGATGGATCGGGTACATGTCAAGGAGGCCATCGAATGACATCGCGCGCAATTCATACCATGGCTTGAGGGGAATCCCATTGGGCGGCGACGAGTGGGTCGTCAGTGAGAGAGTGACATGGGGGAGATTGTCTTGGGCGGAGGAGATGATAGCTTATGGGCAATCGTGGACCCAGTTGAAGAGGACAGCAGAGAAGAGAACAAAGTGGAGAAGTCATGTGTTCCAGTCGGAACCCAAGGTAATAATAAAATAAGTAGTACAGTAGTACATGAATGGTAACGACTTCACCGTAAAACATTTTTGAGGTTATGTGGTATTTTTTGTGTATTTTGGATGAAGCATATATCACTTAAAATCGGCATCATACATTACTACGGATATTTATTTTGTTTCCTCGAGAAAAACAAGAAAACTAAGTTTAATGATAAATAAATGACGAATTATTTGTAAATAATAACTTCATTCGATTAAATGAAATTCAATCGTTCCTTTTTAAAATATGTTCATATTGTAAAGTGCATTTTATTTTGAATGACTGATACTCGGTGTGAAGAAGGCTTAACTTTTATAAGTGTTGCTCCCTGTCCAAGGATATCGGTGGCCACCAGCAACACAGGGGGTTCACTTCTCAGCCGACTCACTCGCAAACGTTGTTGAGCCTGTAGTAAACCTGAAAAGGAGGGAAGGTCGAAAGTGACACTAACAACACAACCTCGTAAGAACAACACTGCCGCTACTGAGACTTCAAAGTTTAAAGTTTTGTGTTTCATTCAGAACACAAAGAATGAAAACAGAATGAATGTCAAAAAGCACATATTACACGCGGCGGTGTAATAAATGAACATTTCACCAGTACAAAGAGTTTTCATTGACGTATTATGTAGTTTTTTCACATACATACATCATAATTCTCTAATAATGTAAATTATTTTCGACAAGTTAGATCGATAGACGCTTTCAGTGAAATATATATACTTTATGAAATCTTAGAAAGTAGGCTGTTATAAGATGTTTCCAGAACTGTGCTCCACTTCATGGAATTTAACAACTGAAGCGGAGTAAGCTCTTCAGAATGTTCATAGTTTCAATAAATAAAATGATACTGAAATTCTGGCTTTGTTATCGATCTCCAACGGGACCGAATTAATCTCTATAAATAATATTAAGTACTTGTAAGGATATCTTGATAATTCCTTTGGCCATCTTTAGATTCTACATTTCATTTTAGCTGTAACTGGAAGCAGGTTTAGGCATCCATTGACATATGAGTCTGTCCAACTAACTGAAGAGAATGACGGATATTTCATCCAATTTCCTAATAGACATTATCAATTATAAAAAGATTTATGCATAGTGATATCCTGTTAAACGTATGAGGCCATCTAGAAAATCTAAAAAAATAGATGGTGTTTATGGATGGCCTATTTAAGATTGGACTTTTTTATTGTGATTATTTAATTAAGATATTAGTTGTTTCTCGGATATTAAAATTTTATCTTTCATAATGTATATATATATATATATGTATATGTACATAGTGGCAGTAATAGAAGAGCTAATGAAAATCGAGTGGTACTGAAACTCTGCTATCTTGACAGTATTCCTCACTGAATACTTATTTTTATCCATGTGAGACCGAACCACTAATCATCAGATTAAATTCAAACCATGCCACCATTTTTCCTACCCTAATGGGGAACGACGGGTTTGACATCTGAGGGTGACATGTAGGAGATTGTGTAAGGTGGGAATCAAAGCTTATGGAAAAACGTGTAGCCCACTGAAAAGGACTCCAGAGTGCAATATGAAAAGGAGATAGTATTGCTAAAGTCGTATGCTCCACTAGTAACCCAAGGGAATAATAATAAGAATAAAAGGAAAAATCGAATAGTTATTACTTTGTTAATTCTTTTAATTTATGTTGTTGAGCAGCTACGATTAATCTATATCCATGGATCAGGGATTCATATTGGGGGTTCAGGAGATTTATGATGGTGTTCTGCACTAGTCTGCGTAGACTCATTTTCTGATTGAGTAATTTGTGAAAAAAATTCACCCTCTAAACAGTCATTTTAGCGTAAACTATCACTATATTCTATACTTTAACCAATAGCTAATTAATACCAGGGAAAAATGTATGAGATTATGCTTGGTGTTATTTCATCCAACTGCATCTATTAATAATTTTCGATAAGATATTGGGTTGATTTCCTGATTAGAACTGTTTTCCCATGGCTCCTCCGATCTCAATGTAGACGCAATGTCACATTACTACTTCTGAGTAAAGACTGCACTCAGTTAAAGTATACGTTCAACATTAGACTGTTTTACAGATTAATATGTTTCTATAGGAAGGTAATTTGGGAATTTGAAGTTACCTTTATTATTATGTCATATTTTATTAATTGTGTGTATCAATCGTTAAGTCGACACTAAATCATGTTATGAATAGTTACTTGAGGTATTTGAACCATTAAACAATTCAGACTTAAAGACATTCAATTTTAATTCCCCAATATTTTAACAGCTTGTTATAGACCTACCTACCTGACTTATTGTTCAGTTCGGGTACTCTCACTCAGTGGTGGTCAATGAGTACCACTTCTGTCACCTGCAGATGAAGAATGTGAGTAAAGCAAGAACAACAGTGTTTTATGCAGAATAATATGGTAGCATCATTTATTTCGTTGGTTTCTCATCATCTGCTTACAGTCTAAGTAAATTATTAAGTTTATGTACAGAAAATTGATTGATACGGGTCATGAGGTGGAAATCGCGAAATCCTTTAAAATTTTCAATAGACAAAAAGCTCAATTCTCCCCAAGTTTGCCGAAGCAGCAATCTCTACCAAACGCCTTAAACCCGATTTATTTGTTCAGAAAGGAGTAGTTATCAGTCTTTCCTTGTTCATCCTGGTAACTGGATGTCTTTATTCTCTCTTCCATTCGATTACGTAATCTTCGGCTTTAACCTCACTCCCCTCCCCACTTTGATACAATGTAATTTTGCTTATTTCTTGGTTCCATGATTCGAGTACATTGTTACCTAATTTACTTATCACTCATCATCTTACGCATCTCTCGTCTTTATTGAGTAACTCATTTACCATTCTATGCGTACATTTACTTCGTTTAAACTTGAACCTACCCGTGTAAAAACTAAATAAGCGTAATTATGTGAGCACTGTTCACTAATTCCGGAACCTCCTTTCAACTGACATCATGTAAAATTTGCAAGTATGTTAAAACTTTTTTGTACATGCACTTAATTATTTATTTAGACTGTAAGCAGATGATGAGAAGGCAACGAAATGAACAATGATGGTATCATATTATTCTGCATAAACCAGTTTTGTTCTTGCTTTATTCAAATTCATCAAGGGGAATAAATGTATGAAGGAGAAGAATATAGCAAAACAGCAACCCACGTTCGTATTAGCACAAACACTAATAAATAGCTTAGAAAGTCACAGTAAAGATAAATAGCTTGACTACCAAACTTCCAAATTATTAATGCAGTGTTCTATAAGCTGAGCTACAAAGCCCATTTGTAAAAATTGTACAGGATATATTTGCTCATGCTTTGTCTGCTTTTAATGATATTGTATTCCTACAAAAGTCAATAATTTGTGCTTCATGTCTTTAAATCTTAACAGTTAGGCTATTCACCCTATCAATATAATAGAATATAATATCGTATTAGATAACTTTATTCAGTATAGATAGAATAGGGAGATACGTCATCCAATTAATAAGCCTGTATCACTTTGTCCTATATCAAATATCTTTTTATGTAATACGGTTTATCCAAAACTGGAGTAACGCATAAACAACCAGGTTTAAATTTCTACCGGTTAGTGTAAATCCACAAACTGTTATGATAAGTGTGGAGACGTAACCTTAAAAACAGCTTTGAATGTTAAAAAGCCAACCTTATCCTTTCATCAAATACATGTACTTCAAAAGGTGAAAGCGAGGTTAGCGAAAGCTATATCGGTAATAAAATGAAAAATTAGTTGATTTGAGTGGATTAATGAGATACTAAGGAGAAAGAGGATAACTTCATATTCATACAAATACTTTCTGATTAGATTGTTAGGTCACTGTGGTTTCCATGCGTTTAGTCCTCAATCTCTCTGATTGAATCTTCTCAGTCAATCTGTTATGTGATCACCAACTTGGGTGACTTGCTATCATAATGTACTGAGAGTTAGTATGAAGTAATTGGAAGTAGACGATGAGAAATCTTGAACTTAGATTTTTGTACATACCAACGCTCCCCACCAAGGCCAAAGTGATATCTAGCAGGACATCGGACATGTGTCACTCAGACCCACGACTTCCTATCAACTATTTCCAACCACCTGGAATCCATTGAAAACCCACCATGACGATGTGACTGATAGGATGTAGTCAGTACAAAGTACTGGACGCTCCAGAGACTAACCACTCAAAATACATTCAGTCTTTAAATGAAGGGATTTGTTCCTAATACATATATTTCTTATATTTATTTATTTTTTATTTTTATTTATTATTATAGCTTGATTCCACACAGTATTTTGGTACAAGTATGAAATTTTCAGCATGTGATATCGGTAGCCCAAATTTAGCAGGCCGACCATAGATATCAGCTGTGCGTCGGCGTGGGATCGAACCTCGGACCATGTGCATGGTTGGCGAGAGTCCTAACCGCTGTGCCAATCCGCGAACACAGATCTCCTGGTTATTGCTATTCATTAATTCATTGTGTCAGTTTAAAGACTACGTATTTCTGTTTAAACTGTCTATGTCATAAGTGATCCCCCCTCCTTTATGATTAAATCAACTGCAGAGATATACAATTGAGTAATACCTGACATGGGCAGTATCCAGTGTTATCAAAAGTTTGTTTTCCCAGTGCTAAAACAGCTGATATACTTCCCTGTAATAATGCATTGTTGTCATATGAGTGGGCGTAACCATATACTTAACAATTAAATATTTAATCCGCTGCTCAGTGGTGTTAACTCCGACATAAACTCCCTCAAGTTTAAATTAGAAGATATGACAGAATCTAGTGAACCGTGAGATCACCTACTAAATGACGAAGTTTCAAATTCATTGTATGTTGGATCGTTTCGTATACTAATAGTTCTGATTTAAATCTCTGATCTGAACTGCTACAATATGGCAAACTAGAATGAAACAATTGTTCTTCTTTTCATAGTTTGCAATAAACTTTTAAATTACGTTGGTATGTGGAGAAATTTACCTTAATATACTGCTATATGCATTTATGATTCTGAGGTCTAAGTCAATTTCAATTTTTCCCCTTGACCGATTTGCCCGGAATGCTTAGGCCCAGTTGAAATGCTGGCTCCTAAATCAGACACTTCGACGATGCCAGAGGATTAGCATGAAGTAATTTGGTGGATGATGACTAGCCGCAAAATCGAAAGTGTGCACTTCGTCTTATCTGGAAATACTCGTCAGCCGGATGTCCCTGCATTCCCCAGTCAGTGATGGTGTTCTTACTGAGACTGAAACTCATTACCCATCGTTTCAAACGCCAAAGTGTTATCCACTAGACTACTTGGACCACAAGGGGCATCTATTGTGCAACAGGCACC
This sequence comes from Trichobilharzia szidati, assembly GCA_944472155.2. NCBI lineage: Eukaryota > Metazoa > Platyhelminthes > Trematoda > Strigeidida > Schistosomatidae > Trichobilharzia > Trichobilharzia szidati. The sequence goes on from OX235274.1 coordinate 56,794,391, forward strand.
TGTTTTTATTTGTTTGTGGGACCGAAATGTTCCCAAAATGTTTGGCATGTCGGCTCCTAGTAATTTTTCAGTTGTTGACGTGAAAAATTGTTTTTTCAACAGAATGTTTATTTAAAATTAGCTTAAACGTTGTTTTGTTCTCTTTTCTTTTTATTGTTTATTCCACTCTGATGTTTACAAACGGGAATCCACACACACATGCACACGTACATAAAAACCCACCTACATACATACAATTACATGTAAACATGACAAACCACTGCCTCAATTAAAAACTAGAAGTACGTTCAAGGAAAAAGCGTAAACCATATACACGTTATCAGACAATGGTTTTAGAAAATGAATTTATGGGCAATGCATATATTACTCGACAGAAACGATGGGAGATATCGTGTAAATTACATTTAACAGAAAGACAAGTAAGTCATCGTTAAATAATTCTTATGATTTTCATTGTTAATATTAAAAATTATGTATTGGATGACAAAATTTCATCTTTAATGATGATCTGGGGTGGTGGTGGTGGTGGTAAGAGAGCGCTAGGAAATGAGTAATCCGCATTAATCAGTATAAAACTTTCATTTACACAAGCTTGTTTTCTTATCTAACTTGGTGGATCCCACTGGTTACAACTTCTCATTAGAACACCCTAGTAGTTGTGCACTAGTGAAGAGTCCCAAACTAGGACGAAACAGTTGTTCAGTACTACCTAGTTTTCCAATGGTTCTCTAACCAAAGTAAGCTCATGATGAAATCCTGAAACCAATCAGATCCCTACAAACCAACACACATGAAAACTACAAACAATAGATTTTATGCTAAGAGCAATGCTGTCTGTGAACTCTGTGATTGGGAATCCAGAGTTCTCTACTTTCCCATCTCTTTTGTTAGCTCACGTGATATGATGGAGCAGTATAGTCAGTTTTATCAGCAAGCAGTCGTTTTTCACTTCCCGTTTTTACTTTAAATGGATTACAACCTTTCGTTTTAATTTTGGGAATTCCCTTTTCTTCTTTTCCAAGTCACTGATTATTATTATTTTCTAACGTTATTCCCTTGGGTTCCGAGTGAGACATAGGGCTTCAACAGCACATCGCTATTTCACCTTGTTCTGTGTAGCTCTTTTTAGTTGGCTGCATGATTGTGCATAAGTTTTTATTTCCTCCTGACAGGATCTCTTCCATCTCACCTTCGGACATATGCAAACTTGTCCTTCCCCAGTCGGGTTCCACTCGAGGGCATGGTGAACGATGTCCGAAATCTATCTCCATTTTCTTTCCTATATTTGTTGGGCAGTAGATTCTTGGTTGGTTTTCTGTTGCTAATAATTTCTGGCCATTTAATCTTCAGTGTCAAGCGAAGGCAACAGTTGCTAAAAGTCTGCAGCCTGTTGGGAATGCTTTTGGTTGAATGCCAAGCCTCTGAAACAAACAGAAACACTGTCTGACGTGGCATTGGTGTTGAAAATTAGAATCTTGTTCTTTATGCTGAATAGATTTATACGCTAATTTCATCATCCCCATCCATGTCGATTGTCTGTAGTTGAAACGATCATGTCTACATAAGTGGAAGGGATGACTTCCTTTAGATTTCTCCTGCTGATTGGTGCTTCTTGCTGTTAGTTGGTGGATATCTTCAGCACTTCTGTCTTCCCTGTGTTCACTTGAAGTACTGTCTTAGCTGCTTCTACTGTCTACTAGTTGGTATTCGCTTGTAATTCTTCCAGTTTGTGTGTCACCAGAGTCACTCACTAGTAAGAAATAAATAATTAATCATTACTTGACTGGTTTATACAAAAACATTATATATTTTTTCAGATTAGGCATAGTTTGGCAGTGACTTTTTTATTTTGAGATACTGTTGGATTGTAGATGTGTCATAATGTAAGTATAGAGTGTGGACACTGTGGTAGAATTTAATTCCATATTATATAAGTTTTTTATGTAGCACACGGTAGTACAGTATTAATAACTGAATGGCATTCTGAGAACAATTTATTGATCATTGTCATATGAATGTATTAACATGGCTTCATAATTTGCTTGATATATTTGCCCACCACCCCACCCCTGTTACTCATTGTAATTTTCCATATGTCCTGTATAGCTGTTGCATCGCTTCGACTGCACGCGTTCGGTGTTGATTAGCTGATCAAAGATTCGGTAATGAACATCTACCCCTCTCTCTCCAGCTAATTACATAACTTTTTAATACTTTCTCCCTGTCTTAGCTGATTGTATGATTGCACACAAGAGAATGTACTGCAATGGGAGAATTTTTTCCAGATTATTTAACTTAACAGGGTCACTTATTGTAGCTGTGGCTAAATTCCTATGTCCCGATAGTCTAATTGACTCCAATCTACTAGTCTGGCCTATACAACTGACCTCACTGCCGTTACATAGTATTTGGTAAATTAGATGATATCTCCTACTAAATGGATCTATCGGGTTCTTAAGTCGACGAAGTTTGTCTCTGAGTGAATTCTTTGGCTCAAATGATCTGTTACAGTATGAGAGCTTTCAAATACAGCATATACTTATCATGATAAATTCCTCACATACTTCCACAATAAGTATAATACTCATTCATTAGTAGTTTGGCTTAATGACTGACTACCTTCCAGCTTGATTTTTCACAATGTTAATTCAAAATCATGATCTGTATGGTTAGGTCACTTAAGCAATGTAATCAATTAAAAACGCCCATTACATTGGATGGTCGAAAGTTGTAAGATTCTAATTTAAAAGTTAAGTGGTAACATGTTCACCATAAGATACAATCGTCATAAAATTTATCACTCACGATTGTTAGTTGATCCCCACCAATAAATATCTCTTGATTTCGATTGATATTCTAAAATAATATCGATTAGTTAGTTAATACTACTGATTAATATGAGTGGTTTTCAGCTAATCACAATAATCAGTAGTGTGTACACTGTCCGCTTATCTTTGAAAGGGGATATAATCAGTAATGTTAAAAAATGAAGAGGATGACCTAGAAAATTCGGTAAATGGATAATAAATGAAGTGAATGAGTATAAGTAAAATGAGCCATTTCAGATTATTGTCAATGTAACGAATGAAGTGTTTAGTTTTCGGCTTCAGTCAGACAAATACTTTCTCAATAATACTCATCTTTATCAAATACTGGTATTAAAACTTATGCAGATACGTTGAATGTCTCATTTGAATGGATTAGTAGCTAACTGCACTTCCATCTTATCACTAGTATCCCCATGATAATGGAGACAATATTTACTGCTATAATAACCTCTACTACACAAAATAACTTGGAAGATCTGGACTTCGCCGATGATATATGTCTGATTTCCCACAAACTGGAAGATATGTAAGCGAAAAGCAATAAGTTGGCAGAAGAAGCATCTAGAGAGGATAGGACCTCAGGTGAACATAGAGAAAACAGAGGTGATGAAGATTCCTGGACAACACCAACAGCAACAACAACAGAAAACAATCAGCAACCTCCTTTACCTACCTATTTACCTGGGAAGCATTGCATCAACTACAGGCGGATGGAACTGATGAGGATATCAAAGCGAGGATCAGGAAAGCAAGGCAAGCTTTCAATACCCTCAAGTTTGTGTGAAGATCAACACCACTCAGCATGAAAATGAAAACAAGATCCGGATTTTCAACTCCAGTGGGAAGTCAGTGCTACTTACTATGCGCATCAGAGACGGCACGTGACGAAGGGCACTTCGAACAAACTACAGACTATCATCAACAGCTGTCTTTGCTCTATACTTCACTCAAGATCAGATGGCCAGCCATAAAAAAATCAGTAACAGGGATCTCTTGGAACAAACGAACCAACCCAGCAGGAACCTATTGTGCAACAAGTATGCAGGAAGAAATGGAGGTGGATTGACCATACTCTGAGAAAACCAAGCGACAAGTGATATCACACGCCAGCCCCCCACACGAGTGGAACCCGAATGGGAAGCGGTGAGTTGGTCGTCAGTGCGAGGGTGACATGGAGGAGGAGGTGATGTGAAGAGGAGATGAAAGCATGTGGGCAGACGTGGAGCCAGGTGAAAAGGTTGGCGGAGAACCGAACGCAGTGGAGACGTGCGGCTGAAGCCCTATGTTCCTCTAGGAATTATAGGAAACAATAATAATAATATTGATGATTGGTCGAAGGCAATCGGTAGGAATCGCTAGACCTTGGCTTTGTGCCAACTGACACTCGTTAACAAGATGTATTTACAATTTCGAAGGAACTGATGTTCTCTTGGAAATTCAAACCCACATCCTTCAGCACTGCAGTCGAAAACATTATCGTGGAATTATTTGATGAAGAAAAGTCAGATCATGGTTACCTTCTGATTGTCCCTTATCACATCACATCAATTCAAAATGCACCATGATTGCTAGACACCTAGTTTGGGAATAAAATTATAAAGCTAGCCAACAAAATCCAGTCAGTATCAGCACATGATACTCGTCACTTCCTACTGACCAGTGAATGCAAAAACCGTTGTGTCCCATTGAAATCTCACAAACATTTGCTAAAATAAACATAAGTTTTCTTACCATCTCAGTACTATTTCTGTTAAGACTGATGGATTCACTTAGTGGATAGTGACTAGAGATTTGAATAGATAGGTTATGTACTAGAAGCTCACTGGTAACTCTATTGATTCAGCAGGTAAATGGTTTATACTTTTCTGCGTGAGACTAGATGCGTAGGTGGTTCAGTAGTAGAATGATTGCAAACCACCCACTTGGTTCAGGTACCATTTCGGACCGATGCACTTCCAAACCTCGCTTAACCAGTAGTAAGCTCCGTAAAGAAGGAAAGTTAGATGTGATGCTAGCAATCCCACCCCATAAAAACAACCCTACTGCTACTGAAGCTTTAGGGCAGAAGCATGAAGGCCTGTGTTCTACTCTGAATGAAAAGGGATTTTTTAAAAAGACTACATTCAAACTGTTTTCTTTTAGCTATCCTTTCAGTTATCAATTATTCTGCTTAATTTTTGAAATATTCAACTCTTCAGCTATCACTGTGCTACTTATTCACCTTCTTCGTGGTAGTGCTGTTGCAATGGATGTAAAGGTGAAGAGTATAAACGAATGGGTGAAACACTGTAAGGTTATTATTTGTATTCCAGATAGATATTCTCAAGTTCTTCAAGCTGTGTGTCGGTGGCACAGTGGTTAGGACTCTCACCGACCATGCACATGGTCCCGGGTTCGATCACCTGCCGACACACATATGATATCTATGGTCGGCCTGCAAAAATTTGGGCTACCGATATCACATGCTGAAAATTCCATACCTGTACCAAAAAAATACGGTGTGGAATCAAGTTGTAATCAGAAATAAAAATAAAATAATCCGCTAATTATATCAGGCATGTAGTCAATGTGTCCTAAATTGCAAGAGATTTAAAACGTTAAGTCTCAACTCATTGGCTAATTGAGAAAATATTCACGACGAAACCTAACAGCCCAACTATTCAACTATGCGTGGAGAATAAATTTAGTAAGTTAGTATTCATCAAGCAGTTCTGTTGGTGCATCACTCGTTCAATGGCAAAATGCTCACCAACCAGGTACGTAGGAGGTCCAAGTTCGATTCACAGCTAACACACTCCTAAACCTTGCCTAGTTCGCTGTCTAGCCAGTAGTAGAGCTGGAAAAGAAGGAGATTTGAACGTGAGGCTAGCAACCTCAACACCCACTCCACCCCCGCTAAAAACAATCACTATCGCTACTGAATCTTCCAAGTTTTGGTGTGTTATGTTCCATTCAGAAGGCAAAAGATGAAAAACTAGACAGTTGCTAACTATGGAAATCATGGTTATACTTCATCTTATCTGTAAGTACAGTAGATTACAATAATTATTTACCGACTGTTTGATACTGATACCATTGATTTATCTTTTCTCACGACCAACTGTCATACATTCAGATTACAGTTAATCAACTTATTACATTTTTATTACTTCTTACGAACAAATTGATTTTTTTTCTGGTTGTTGTTATTACTGCTGCTGTTGTTGTTGAAAGTATACTCTATACACAGTACTACTTTTGTATTGTTCAACATCTTGCTTAAAAATGGCGTCTTCTCATAAACAAATTGTATACACTCGTAAATATATTATCTACTTTAGTAATGTGTTGATGACAGGCTGTTTTTCAGTTGAATGGTTTATTACTTGTATACAGAGAGATAGGCAAGGAGATAGAATAGTGAATGACACCTTATCACAAACACACACGCGTACACACCAGACACACTTTAGCACAATAAGAAATACTGTCACGACGTAGATGGTGTTTAGTGCACACATATCTATGTGCATAAGTACTGTTAGAAACAAAATATTAACAATGTTCCATTATTTATTGACAAGACACGTGTATTTCATCGGTGTTTATGTATTTTATGCATTTTGTTATTGTTGTTATTGTGCGCTATGGTAACACTTTCCGATCATTCCGGTTACCTTCCATTCAAGTTGTGAAAAATCTCCACTTCTGATTGGTTATATAGAAGAGAAGAGAAGATAAAGAAAACAAAATCAAATCAAATTTAATAAGAATTTGCTATTATTATTCCTATTTCAATGGAATCTTTCGTCATAGTTTACTGATCAGAGGAAATAGTATTACTGGTTAAATTGAAATAGTTATACAATTTCCTTGGAACTTCAGTACGCCAACATAAACCACAGTCTCCCACAGCTAATTACACCAAGTGTTGGTTTGTAGGGATTTGATTGGTTACAGTCTGATCACGAGTTGACATAAGTTAGTGAACCATTGAAGAACCTGGGAGTACTGAACAACTGTTTCGTCCTAATTCAGGACTCTTCGTCAGTGCACAAATACTTGGGTTCTAGTGAAAGGTCGCAACCGGTGGGGTTCACCAGGTCAGGTAAGAGAGCAGTTACTCGCCTATGACACTGGCACGATTTGGAGTTTATGGGCCATTCAGTCGGGTCCCAGTGGCTAAATGCTCTATCTGCTTGAATTGTAACTGAAAGGTCCTGCGTTTGAACCCCGGTTGGTGCGAACTGATGAAGAGCCATAAAATAGGACGAAATCGCTGTCCATTACTTACAGCATTATCAGCGGTATTTACACACACTCACTCACTCACTGTCACTAGTACCATAACAACTATTAATCCGTCTTTCCCATTTATGTGCATTCATTTGGAAAAAGAGTCAGTTTATATGCAATACATGTAGACAACAATCTCTATTATTTGTTGAATCACAGTGTACACAGTACACAATTATGATAAAAAAAATTTTGTAGATAAGACCAAAAAGTAAAAAGCGATTACTTAAGTGTTTTATTGTTTATCAAACACACACACACAGACCGATTACAAATAAGCCAATTTAGTTTACCATATCATTATTACCCCATCTTAACTGTTGATATTCTTAAAAAATTGAACCAGTTACTATAACATCCTCTTTTAAAAATGTAACCATAAATTATAGGATATAGCGTACCTCAACAGTTGTCATTTGTAAACATTACTAGGATAAATTAGGTTGGAATAAATTTTAAGTTTAAGTGTATGTAATTATTAGTTCTGACTGCCTTCTGCATAACGATACTAATTATACTGATGACAGTATTATATAAACAAGTGGTTTTACTAAAAGTAAATTGAGGACTTTCTGGTTTTTCAAAAATGCTGGGGGAAGGGGAGAAAAGAAGACTTGCTGTTGTTATACCAGTGTCATTTGTTTTGATTAGTGAAGCGAAAATATTAAGGCAAATGTTATGAAGTTAGAGATTTTAGAAAACTTTTTGTATATTGGATTATAGTGTACTAAACACATGCACACACACATACACCATTTATGAGTGGTAGTCAGGAAAATATAATATCTACTTCATAGACCAATATATTTGCTAGTTGCTAAAGTGTATAATTTGAAGTCAACAGAAAATGAGAATTTCAATGGTTAAATAATCACTCAATGAGAAATTCGAAGTAACTTAAGTGTATAACAATTCATACCCGTTACATAAGGGGTAACTCTGATGGATGATTAACCTAGTGATGATACAGTTCAATTGATGAGTCCTAAACTGGACAAAATGAGTGTCCTGGATTCCAATGCTGGGCATCACCAAACTTATATTATGTATAAGTTGGTAAGGATATTCACTCTACTGGCTCAACCACCTTATATAATGCCTCGAAGGACAATAAGGCTTCGTAATTAAATCATCCAGATTAGATAACAACCCCATCAAGAAGTTGAACTAAGTCAGAAGGAAACTGAGGTTATAGAGATGAAAATTTTTGTTATTAATATTCCTTGAGTGAAAAATAGGGCCCCTAAAGCACATAGCCATTCCACCTTGTTTTCTTCAGTTCTGTTTAACTGGCTTCACGAATACCCATAGGCTTTTTTCCCTTCTTCTTGTCACCCTCAGACACCTAATTCATCATTTCCTATTCGGGTTCTACTCAGGGGCCTCGTGCTGAATGGTTTCTTCATCGTGTGCCCAATCCATCATCGGGATATTTGTTGGGAAACCAGTTCTTGGTTACTCACCAGAGTTCCTCGTTGCTGATCCCTTCCACCGATCATCTGATCTTTACTATTAAGCAACCGAAGGCAACTGTTGATAACAAGTTTGGAGCATGTTCGAATTGTCTTGGGTAACACGTCAAGTCTCTGTGACTGATTTGACATTAACCTTAAAAATTCAAATCATGTTCTTCAAAGTGATTTCAGGATATTGAAGGTCTCTCTTGCTTTCCCGATCCTGGCTTTAACATCAGCATCATCCGTGCCGCATGTAGTTAAGACGATGCCGTACATCTAGGTCAGTGAGAGGTGAATCGCCTTAAATTTATCCCACTGATGGTGATTAACGCCTGCTGTTGTTGTTGTTGGTTAAGTATCTTCGTCACTTCTGTCTCCTGTATGTTCTTGACTGTTTCTACTGTCGACCTGTTGGTCTTCGCTGATAGATTTTCGAGTTTTTTGACATTGAACGCAAATCGTCTGTTAAAATAACTTCAGTTTATCAAGTCACAAGTAAATAGTCTGATTAATATTAAGAAATCTTCTAAACTGTGCATCTATCTGTATTACATACACTAGAATAAGGCAACTGTTTACTGCTGTTGATAAACTTTACAGCTGGTATTGATTAGTGACTAAAACTAGTTCGATGTAATAACAGAATGGGTCTATCTTTTCTTATTCTATTCCATCATCATGCTAGAATTATTGTTCCTTCCTTTTCTCTCTTCCTCACTGAAAAATATGATTTTATGACTTAAGTAGAAGATAGCAAAACAAGGATTGTAAGTCGTATGAAATTGTTTCAATTTTTATCTGATAACTTAATTCCTTCTTTTTTTGCTTGTTCACAGAAGAGATATTCTGTTGTTGTTAGTCGTGGTGGTGGTGTTGGTGGTGCTTTTCCCCTCTTATTCATTAGAGGATATTTCTACTACTATGAGGTGTCTGATTAAAATCTTCAGCGTAAATAAATAAACGCATAATTTTATGTCTTCAAAAAATTATATCTCAACAAATGATGACAAATATTTCTTTCGTCTACTACCAAGTTTTTGTTACATCACCGTCATTATCATGATAAACAGCGTGTGCGTACATGTATGTATGTATGTATGTATGTGTGCGTGTGTGTGAGAGAGAGAAAGGCATAGAGTACAACAAAGTACCAATAGGACGGGTGGGACTAGTTTTTAGTAGTAATAGCAGTACGATTATTGATCTTGAAAACAGTTCAATTAGTTAGACTAGAAGGCGGAAAACACTTATGGCACAAGAAAATTTGTCCATCTTAAAGCAAAACATAGCGTTGGTGGCATAGCGGTTAGGAGGCTCGCCGACCATGCACATGGTCCGGGGTTCGATCCCCGGCCACCGACGCACTCACTCCTTTACCGAGCTAAGCCAGAAATAATGCTGGTGAAGAGGAAAGGTTGGGCATGAGGCAAGCAACCCCATCCTGTAAAATTAATCACCACTGCTAAAGAAACTTCAAGCCACTAGCTTGAAGCCCTATGTCCCACTGGGGCAAAACGTGTTTTAATGCAAACAACAGAGGCACATTTTCTACGAGAAGATCTACATATATATAATAATAAATACAATCTCTAACTACCCTGAGATTGAGAAGCTAAACTACTTACAGCCTAAAATCAATTATTGAATAAACACTGAGAAATAGGAAAGTAATAAAAAGCTGTTCATTATTTTGAAAAATAGAATTAGATAAAAATCTTGTATCTCTGAGAGATAGAAATTGTTTCTTCAGATCTTGGCAACAACAAAAGCAATAACACTGAATAGGGATTATTACTGTTTATCTAAGATTTAAACACGGTTAAAATAACCGTGTCTAGAAGATATTTTGGTCAGATATTGCATATTTTTTAACAAGAATTTAACTACAGTTTTATTTATTTATTTATTGTTGAAGTGAATATCTGTTGACTTAGGTTCACATAAACTGCATATTTGTTGTTATTATTCTGCAAATTGAATTCCTTATATACCCTTTCGTCTAGTTAACATTTTTTGTTAATAAGTGAAGAGGAAATCAATAATCCTACCTGATTAGAACGAAATGGTAAACTGGAATTTTTCTGAATACTGAAAAAACTATATTTTTTGTTTCGTAAGCAAATCTAAATTGAAATTAACCCATATTCGCAAAAAAATCCATTGTGTAAATATCAGTCTCCAGCTGCTCATTGATGGCTACAAGCTGGATGTCCTAAAGCTGTACTGAGCAGTCATGACCACTGGGGACCTCCACGTCTAGGTGAAGTGGATCCTCATCCAATGCACTAGTTGAGGGTGGGGCTATATTAGGAATTGACAAAGTTTGAATTCGCATGTCACTGAATTCCAGCTCACGAGGCTGAATGGTCAGAGAGTTTCATCTCATAACCTAAAGGTCCCGGGCTCGATATCTGGTGGGATCATGGATCCTCAGTGTCGAAGAGCTCCAAACTAAGACTAAACAGCTGTTGAGTGCTCCCTAGTTTTCAGCGATCTTTAACTGGTGCTGGTTCACGACAAAAGCTACATTGAAATTATATGTGTAAAAACGAGGCAGTTTGGTGGTATGTAATTCCACATTAATTTGTCAAATACATCAGTCAAAGTATTACACCGGAGTTAATTAAATTGACGGAATACAAAAACTTAGCAGAATCCACATAAGCAGACCCTAACAAGCCGAATAAAAAGCTCAGCTAGAGCCTTATATGTGGTTGTACCCAAATACACAATGGAAGGGGATAAAATGAACGTATTGAAATATAATGCAACAAGCTGAAGAGACAGACTGATAACTGAGGCTTTATTTATCGGACCAAAACTAAGAATACGTGTCATAGGAATGATATAACACCTGCCCCGGACATCTGGATAATTCTACTATCCGTACGGCAGATGAGGCAGAAGAACGAAGACTATAAAACACAAGCTTCAAAGTTGCATAGTAACTCCTAATGTGATTATGGTCACAATTCATCGTGTTCGAAACATCATTCAGTAAATAATGCTGCTTTTGTGTGTCATACATCCAGTAAACAAATTAATTTGAAAGAACTTAAAGTCATTTCTAAGGGAATGTTTCGTTTGAAATCTTACTACTTTGGAGGATAGTTTCCAGCAGAGGATTAATTGACTACTGAAACTTTAAGAAAAAAGTGCAGTATGATACTTTCATAGATTCCACGCCCTAACAGTGTAGTGATCGTGAGGGTGCAGAACAATAACTGCACAGCAACATCTTGAAGATATCAGATCAAATAAAAGATCCAGGATGAATGGTATAAATCAATTGAAGGGTTTGAAATTACATACTATAAAATATCCGAAACTTCTTAAATTAAGATAGTGTTTCATTTAACTTCGGTTTTTATTTAGAAACAAGCTCATGTTCGGTTTCAGTAGCTAGTTACAATGAAGAAAATGTTTCAAGAAAACATCTAACTTCGAAAAAAAATGTGAACACATGATTAGGATATAAATTTTCAGGGTAGAATATAAACATATTTTCTTCCACTCTGAAAGTAAAGAGATCATCGGTGCGTAACTTTTATCTTAGCTGACTTTGTGGACCCTTCTGGTCACGAATCATCACTAGAACCGTTAGGCACTTTCCTGCAAACAGTCAGTTGCTAGTGAGCATCAGATTAACTATCAAGTGTTGGTTTTGCAGGGATTTAATTGGTTAGAGGTTGTGAAAATCCCATGAGGTAGTGTGCACAACACCGGATACCGGGGGGAATTCAGATTGTAACTGACTTCTGTGAATTACACGATTGTGAATCTAGTTCACTGCCTGGATAGAATACTTCTCCTACAGTTTTACTTGATTTTACATCTTCTGACATCATTGTAATGAATGAAAGCAAATAGTTATGAAATTGTATTTCTACTGCAAAAAATGTTATACTACTTATGTGATATGTTTGTGCTGATGTATGTATGAGAGAGTAATTCCATCGTCTTCTTATACTTTATCTAAAGCTTCTAAATATCTCTCAAAACTTTTATAAGCATAAAACAGAAGAGAACTCACCGGACAAAGATTATTTACAGTTATTTGAAAGTTGCATTAATTATCCCACCCCTTTATAAACAAATAAATGAATTTTCAAGAGTTGGTTTGTAAGGATTGGATTTGTTTTTACGAGTTCGACTAGGGATTGATATCAGTTAGAGAATTATTAAAAACGAGGAAGGACCTGGGTTCGAAACCCAGTGGGTGTGTACTGCCGATGATTCCCAAACTAGGATGAAACAGCTGTCCAGTACTTCCTGGTGGTTTCCAATGGTTCTCAAACTGATATCAATCCATGGTCAAACTCGTAAACACAAATAAATGAATACATTCATAAGATCATGCGCATTACTGATGACGGTTTCATGAGAATATTGAAAAAAGCGGTAGAAGAGTATTTCTGTTACTCATTGTTGACATACTGTTTTAAATTATTTTAATGTATTTTAAAAATTCAATGGGAAATATAACAAGTACAAAGAAAACTTTCATTTCCGAATGTTACCGTTTTTTCACTCATTCGCATACTTGGTGGTTCATAAAGCTTCAAGCTTGAGCTGTGGATTTTCAGTAGATTTAGTAGTATTGTTCCTACGAAGTGAGGTTGCTAGTCTTATTCCTAAACTTCCTTCTTTTTAACGGAGCTTACTGCTGGCTAGACGAGGTTTAGGAGTGCATCAACCGGGAATCCAACCCGGACTACATGTGTGGGTAGCAAGCACTCTACCACTGAACCGTCGACTAACAAATTTTACAATTAATTATCATTATTTGACGGTAAAACTATCTGGTAGTGCCTTAAATTGATTTTTCTTGGGGGTAGGGGGTGGGGTGAAATGAAAATCTAAGTTGTCTTAGAATTCGGACCCAAAGTCTCCGGTCTATTAATCATAAATTCAGCTTGACATTATTATCATTGCTGAAAGCAAGATGGTGTTCCAAATGTGTTTTCCAGAAGTAAACACTTATACATGGCTGACCAACGTGTTATCATTATGTCATTACAAAGGTTTACCTGACAGTCAACTTCATATGAACTTTTTAATTCAATATAATATCAGTGATCACCAACAATTTGGAAGAAGCAGCAAAGATGGTACTTCAAGTAAACATGGAGAGAAAAGAGGTGATGAAAATATCTAACAAACAACAATAACAACTATCAGTGGAATAAATTTGAAATAGGTCAATTCCTCCACTTATTTAGGAAGCATCATTTCAACTACAGGCGACACCATGGATGAAGATATCAAAACCAGAATCAGAGGGACAAGACGGAGATTCATCCCTATGAAATAAGTTTGGAAATCTTCCACACTCTCCGACACCAACAACAAAATTCAGATTTTAAACGTTCGTGTTAAGTTAGTTCTTCTTTATGAGTCAAACGTTACCACGTTACCAAAAGTATTTTGAATATGCTGCATAATTTTATCAACAGTTGTCTTCACTCTATGCTGAAGATCAGATGGCTGCAGAGGATAAGCAACAGGAAACTCCACAAACGAACCCATCAATAACCTGATGTTCAAGAAACATTCTGAAGAAAATAAAGATGGATCAGATGCATGCTGAAGAGATCGTTCAAGTGGAACGTGAGTGGGAAACGATGAATGGGGTGTCGGAGAGTGACATGGAAGGGGTCACATGAGGAGAAGATGAGAGGTTATGGTCAGTCGTGGAGCCAGATAAAGAGGTCTGCACAGAAGAGGACAAAATATCGATGTGCTGTTGAGGCTCTATGTTCCACTCAGAAACCATAGAAATAATAGTAATAATAATGATTTAATATAAACTTTTAGTAGATTATATCACAGATAGGTATCATCCACAGAATCACTGATGACTAAAGACCACTAGATCCTGTTTGTTGCTTTCTAGAAGTACAAACCTACAATCCCTCTAATGCTTGGGCTCAAAGTCTTCATATCAAGAAACCGAGAAGTTTCTGAATCATATATAATTAGAAATCAGATATATGTTTATTTCTACGGGGTCTGTGAAGGAGAATTTGCCGACGGAATTTATTTGTGCCATGTGAAGTATGTTGGAAAAATACCTATAGTGTATGCAATCCATTATAATGATTGTTTTTTAAATAAAACTTAATTCATGGACATGTGAATGAAAACTTTTTAATTAAAATCATATAACTTTTTAGACAGTGGATACAACTGATTATTTTTAAACGAAAAACGTACACAATGTAACTCTAGAAGAAGGAGAAAAAAGTCACTTACACAGGAATTAGTTAGAGTTCTTTGTTCAGATTTAAACAGGGAATAATATTTAGGACACTTAGTCTCTACGTGCCTTATATCATGACTCTATTGCTTTATAGAACAGTTGGAGATAATAAGTTTATAGGCGCCTTAAAATGTGACAGTATTTCCTTATCTGTTTCTTCTTCCTTAACAGTCACAAATACACAGAAGTAGGTGAAAAACAAGGGCAAGAAACTGGATGTATTTGGTTATTAATTTGTGTGATAGTAGGAGTAATTTGTTTTACATACTTAGCAAACTAGTGAGGTAATTAATAAAAAATAATCCGAGGTGAATACAGGACTAAGATAAGCTGGCTGCTTATTTTCACCGATGATATTGTTAATTGTGGTGGACTGGATTACACGACAGAGTATGCACAGAGAGTCAGAAGGCAGGAATACGTTGAACCTATAAGAAGACTCTTTTTTTATCCTTCGCGTTCCCCAGTGGAACATAGGGCTTCAAGCTAGTGGCTTGAAGTTTCTTTAGCAGTGTTTATTTTACAGGATGGGGTTGCTAGCCTCATGCCCAACCTCTCCTCTTCACCAGCATTATTTCTGGCTTAGCGAGGTAAAGGAGTGCGTCAGTGGCCGGTGATCGAACTCCGGGCCATGTGCATGGTTGGCGAGCGTCTTAACCGCTATGCCACCGACGAAGACTCTAGAAGATCTGAATTTCGCTCGTGGATGATTTAAGTTTAATGTCACGCAAACTGCAAGACTTGCAGGCGAAAACTAACAAACTGGTTGGAGAAGCTGGCAGTGAAGACAGGACTCCAGGTGAATATAGAGAAGATGGAGGTGATGAAGATAACCAACCACTCCCGACTACAACAACCAGCACCAATCACCATCAACATGAGAGATTTGACAGAGGTTACTTCCTTATCTAGGAAGTATTGTTTCAACTAAAAGCAGTTGGATAGCACGGATGCAGATGTGAAAGCCAGCCAGTCGGGATCAAAAAGGCAAGATACGCCTTCATCAACCTGAAACCAGTTTGAAAATTTCTACACTAATCCAGCTTATAGAACATTCTTCAAATTTTCAAAACATGTGAAGTTAGTCAGTCAGTTCTTCCATACGGGTCAGAAACTTGCTTTGCGTATCAGTCACGTAAAGCACTTCCAACAGGCTAATACAGACATTTATCAACAGCTGTCCACTTCACTGACTCCATACTGAAGATCAAATAACCGGCCGGCCAGCCAGAAAGAATTAGTAACAAGAAGCTCTAGTAGGTGACGAACGAACCGATAGCCGATTGGTCAGCGAATATGGAGGAGAAAATGGAGATGGATGGGGTATACTCCGATGAGGCCGTCGAATGACATCGCGTGTAATGTAGGTCATCACTCGAGTGGAGTCCCAATGAGAAGCGACGAGTGGGTCGTCAGTGAGAAGGTGACATAAGTGAGGTTGTGTGAGTTGGAGGAGGAGATGAGAGATTATGGGCAATTTTCGACCCAGATGAGGAGGATGGCAGAGAATAGAAGAAAGTGTGAATGTGTTGTTGAAGCCCTATGTTCCCCTAGAAACCCAAGGGGATAATAATGTGATAATAATAATTCAGTACGCCGCCGATTAGCTTAGCTGCAAACGTAAGAATCCACCACCCAGTGTTTAGATCACTTCTCTGATGGTCTAGCAAGCACTATTAGTTGATGTGACTGGTTTTCAACTAACCATCTCAAACAACTAGCAGTATCATTTAATGCAGTTATGCTTGATTTCTTCATTATCGTTTGTGGTAGCAAGCAACCTAAATATTGTGGTCTGAATAACTTCGACTTTCAAGGAGAACTGTGGTGAAATTTCACTACCAACTGTATAAATTGCAAATTGAGAATTTGATTCATATTCACCTTCCAGTTTATTAGAAACCGCAAATCATAAAGATGATTTTTAAAGGTATATGTAGAGAAAGTAATTACTCCAAAGGTAATATGGCTTGCAGTAGGTGTGTAACTTTTCTAGATTACGGAGCATATGACCGCTATTCTGTGAATTCACAAATGTATATGAAATAAATCGAAAAAGGCTTTGGGTGAGAGTATCTTTCATATACAGTGTTGAAGTCTTATGATTAGTGTTTTTCATTTTCGAGAAGTTTTAAGACGTAGTACAAGGAAGATATGATATTATCGCATTTTGAATGCGTCCGTCGTTCAGTGGTAGAGTGGTCGTCAACCACTCTTCGCGTGGTCCGGGTTTGATAACTTTTAAATCTCGCCTAACCGGTAGTATGCCTGGTTAAGAGGGAAGGTTTGGTGTGAGGCTAATATCCCCAACCCGTAAAAACACCACTCAGGGGTTAAAAACATTCATTTTTAGTAGTGACTTGAACGATTATAGAAGCTGAGATTATTTTAGGAAGTCTTTTCTAGGAATAATTAATCCCTCTTAAATTACAAATTCTTATTAGGTTTTTCACATTATGCACAGTCGAATTATTTGAAGGCATGGAGGGAGGCACAAATACTGAGACTCATAGCTATTCATCTAACTAGATGACGATATTGTCAACCTGACTTACAGAATTCAAGTTAGATCTCAGATTGACACCAACTCGGGAACCAGTGAAAATCGGGAATTGCTCAGTCGCTGTTTCATCCCAGTTCATGACTCTTCATCAGTACGGACGTATAATCCTGGTAGAGGATAGAGTTGATGTCAACCTGTGATTTCACTTGAAATTAATCGTATCCCTGCAAATCAAAACTTGATATAATTCAGGCATCACCAACACGGTAATGTTTTACTTAAATGTTTTACATATTCAATAAACATATCATTAAACTATATATAACAAATCTGTCGCAAGATCTTTGAGTTAATAAGATAAAATCAAACAATAATTTCTGCGAAGTTATTATTATTATTTATTATCTAAAATCTACATAATTAACTGCTCTATAATGAACTTGTAGTTACTAGGTGATTGGAGGAAATATCACCAAGTTAAATAGGATTCTTTTTTGTAAGTTATAAATTATAATTAGCGGGAAATGTTATTTGTGTTTAAAAAAACAAAACAGAGATCAGATTAAATCATTTTCACGATTAAAGAAACAAAAATAACAAAAAAAAACACCGTAAGATCAACACTTCAATCCCTCTGTTTTTGAATTGTGCGGATTCTAAATTTTCCAATTAGATAAGACTATTGTGTAACTGTGCGTGTATGCTTGTGTTTGCATGGGGGGAGGGGGGCAAGCAGTGTAGACGTGATGAAAGTAAAGTCGAATGTTTGCATTGTATACGTAATGTCACTTGTAAATCATTAATATGATTGCAGATTCATGAACGAAAAATACTCGTGTCTATTCTGAAAATAGCTGGAAAATGAATCCAACAGGTTATGACTCTAATTCCCCCCCCCCGCAGAAACACACACTAATATGGTAGAAATGGCATATAGTGAATGTCATCTGCAGTGGGTAAATGAAAAATATCATAAATTATTTTACAGATCCCTAAAAAATATTTAATTTCGTTTTCACATTAAATTCTCTTTCTCTCTCCCTCCCTCAGTCTCTTAGAATTTGTCTATAAGACTTTGTGTTTCTGTCTTCCTGTATATTGTCAGTATGCATTAATACCTACACATGGACACTTAAATCTAACGATTATTGCCACACGTGTATGACATAATGTAGCCTTGATGAATTCGGCTTCAGCCATATGCGTGGATAATATGCACAAACTTATGAGGAATAAATTTAATGTGATCTCAATGACCAGAAAATCCAGTTCATATAAATGAAATGTTTAGTTGCTGTTACTAAGGCTGATCTTGACTTACAAATACGCATATGCGGTGTGATTTTCTAAATAAATAAATTTTCCAGATTATTTTATTTCATGTTACGAGAAGAGTTTTAATTTATGTCTTCATCTTCAATGAAAATAATAAAATTAATGAGGTTTATATACGGTCAGTAATATAGAGTTAGATTTGGATCAGTTAGACACATTCATTCACTAGCAACCTATTTTTAAAGCTTCGGAAAAATCTGGATAGATACACTGAAGAATGTGACAATTTAGTTGTTCCCTAAAAGTTTAAAGTCATTAAGGCAAAAGTTGCTAGACTTTTTCTTTAATACATTAATTACATTGGGAACTCCTTGGTCAGTTACTTCGCTTTCCTGTTAAAAAGAAATCAATTAGTATTAAAATATAATGTGTACGTGGATGGTAGGATAGGATTCGAAGGCTAACTAACTAACTAACTAACTAACTAACTAACTAACTAACTAACTAACTAACTAACTAACTAACTAACTAACTAACTAACTAACTAACTAACTAACTAACTAACTAACTAACTAACTAACTAACTAACTAACTAACTAACTAACTAACTAACTAACTAACTAACTAACTAACTAACTAACTAACTAACTAACTAACTAACTAACTAACTAACTAACTAACTAACTAACTAACTAACTAACTAACTAACTAACTAACTAACTAACTAACTAACTAACTAACTAACTAACTAACTAACTAACTAACTAACTAACTAACTAACTAACTAACTAACTAACTAACTAACTAACTAACTAACTAACTAACTAACTAACTAACTAACTAACTAACTAACTAACTAACTAACTAACTAACTAACTAACTAACTAACTAACTAACTAACTAACTAACTAACTAACTAACTAACTAACTAACTAACTAACTAACTAACTAACTAACTAACTAACTAACTAACTAACTAACTAACTAACTAACTAACTAACTAACTAACTAACTAACTAACTAACTAACTAACTAACTAACTAACTAACTAACTAACTAACTAACTAACTAACTAACTAACTAACTAACTAACTAACTAACTAACTAACTAACTAACTAACTAACTAACTAACTAACTAACTAACTAACTAACTAACTAACTAACTAACTAACTAATTAACTAACTAACTAACTAATTAACTAACTAACTAACTAATTAACTAACTAACTAACTAACTAACTAACTAGTAGATCTGAGTTGTGATCCAATATAAGAGCACTATGACCAACATTTGTGTGAATGAATAGTATTTTTAGCCATTAGATTATCTCTACATTACTTGTTCTATCATTCTCGTTTTCTATGCATTCCATAAGGCGCAGTGAAATACAAAGGCGAAGGAACTAATCTGTGACTAACTAGAATTCCTAATTCCCTCCCTGACATAACTTGGACTCCTTTCCATTTTCAAATATGGCCTCCCTACAAAATCGCTACCACTTTGTTTAATACAATGAGCAGCTTAACAAGCATTCGATAGTTGAATTTCTTCTGCTATGTCAGTCGCACTTGTTAGATTATACTGATCGAAATGTTGGTGTATTCGGAAATTATCGGTACACCATCTTATTTTTAATCAGTGGTTCAAATAATCCAATTTATAAGTTTTTCCAAAGTTGACGAAGTTTGTACGGTGTTTACAAATATTCCAACTAAAAGAAAAATTCAGGAGTTAGAAAATTTAAGAAAAGTAACAAACAGTGAAACAGCAAAGTAATGGTAAAATCAACAAAATAATAACCTATGTAATCATCCATCCTGTTTAATAGTCAATAGTAAACATCTGTGACAACAGCATGACTCTGAAATTTGACAGAAGTAATTATTTGAAGCTGCAGATTTCCTTTTTTAAACGATTATCAACAAACCAACATTTAAGTAAACATTTGCGTTGATCACCTCCTCCACTGTATTCTGGTAATGGGGTTTACTTGTCCTTTAGTGTGATACTTTTGGCAGTGTCCGATGGCTCTTCTAGCGTAAGCCTTATGTTATGTAATAAGAGTTGCAATTTTGTCAACGAAATTCGAGGAATTTCCCCAGGTAAATGGAATACATTTAGATTTTCGAGTATTGGTTTTGTACGGATTTCGCCTGAGCGGTTGGAGGATTTCATCGTGAGCTAACATTAGTTAGAGAACCATTGGAACAACTGAGAGTACTGGACAGATGTATCGTCAGCCTAGTTTGGAACTCTGCTCCAGCAGTACGCACACATCGACAGTGTTCGATCCCAGGACCTTCAGGTTACAAGGCCAGGGAGCTCGTAGACCATTTGGCCACTGAGACTCAATCCAGTGGTCAGCCCATGAATTTTAACTTCTACCAATTCATGATATAGCGTGACCGCAAGCCAATGGGCCATTGGACCGGGTCCTATTGGTTTAGTGGTCTACGAGCTAGCTCGCATTGTAACCAGAAGGTTCTGGGCTCGAACACTGGTAGATGTGCATTGACGAAGAGTCCCAAACTAAGACGAAACAGCTGTCCAGTACTCTTTACTGGTTTTCCAATGGTTCTCTAACCTATTTCAGCTCATGATAAAATCCTGTAACCAATCAGTCAAATCTCTACAAACCAATACTTGAATATTTATTGTATCGAACTGAAAATATTGTTAAATTAATCATTTATCTGTTAAAATCAACATAAACACTTCGTCGGTGATATATTCCACTGTAGCAATGACTGGCTTTAAAATTTTATTTCACATATTCCTACATATCTGGTTGGCTTATTTTGAATAGCTTTCACATGACGCTATGCAAACGATATCACTGAAAAGAATGTCTCTAATGAATCATGTGTTCTTTTCCTATTTATATTAGTTCTTTAACCAACAACACAATCAGAAATTAGGGTCCTATGTTTTTAACTATTTTCGATTTTAGAAATGTTAAGTAACCACATTAAAATACAGAGAGCTTGTTTAGGTCAATAATTTGAACTGGCAATCAGTTCGATCTACTATTCTTTTATTTAAAGAACATGCCCTCGAAGCTGCTTTGTTAAATTGTGGAGAGAAAGACTTTCGAAACGAATAATGGAACTTTTTATGTATATCAAAATTACCTAAACAGAGAATAGATATTTCATTTGTTCGGGCTGTAAATCATGTCTGCTTTGAAACGAGTTATTCAGATTCATCGAATCAGTTGTTGAATTTATCCTCTATGCTAATAAATACTCCCAGAACACAGTAGTATTTGGTAGCAGAATTGTTTATTCGGTGAAAGGATATTCACTGATAGCAAAGTACGGAAAACTTACCCGGAAATTTCAATTCATACTTTGATTGGACGCTAGCTAGCAAATAGTGTGATGTGTCTAGTCCTTTGCTTGGTGCAAACTGAATTTTATCAGTCAGGTTCACAATGTGGCCACCACGCTAGGTAGCTCGCCAACACGGTGTCCTTTCAATTGTTGATTTCAGATGGCAGGAAGCATTCGGAAACAATGCACAGTGCACCGTGATGACAAGCTACCTAGGATGATGGCCACATTGCAAACTTGACTGACAGAATTCAGTCTGCACCAAACAAAGGACCAGACATATCACACTAGTTACTAGTGTCCAATCAAAAATATCCAATACAGTCCTACAGCAGATCAATCATGAACCCGAATAGTTCATTGGTAACGTCTCTGACTGAAGCCCCACTGGGTGACGCGGGTTCGAATCTCAGAAGGGACGTGAATTCCTTGAAGGTGACTACAGATACACCTTACTGACTGGTGAGTGCCAACTAGCACGAAATCTGGGTCCAAAGCTTCCTGTCGACTGCCTCCAACCATCTAGTATTTCAATTTGTAAAAGTCATTCGTATTCTACTTCTTCAGTCTTCCTTTCATGTTTTGGTTATTGTTTCACAAGAATCTTTCATTTCTCCTCAAGGTTTTTTTCAGAAGATATTACGGCACAACATACTACGTATAAATTCCTGTTAGTAACAGACACCACACCACCCCTTTTTTCTGAATCTAATCTGACAAACGAAATGTTGAAGTCGGAATAAGTTTTTATTATTTGGCATCATATTTCTTCTGTTTAGTGGAAGGTTATT
The DNA here is from genome assembly GCA_944472155.2 of Trichobilharzia szidati. Classification (NCBI taxonomy): domain Eukaryota; kingdom Metazoa; phylum Platyhelminthes; class Trematoda; order Strigeidida; family Schistosomatidae; genus Trichobilharzia; species Trichobilharzia szidati. Next base: position 56,817,116 of record OX235274.1, read on the forward strand.
CCTTCATCAATTGGTGTATACACACAATTACAAGCAAAATAAAACAGGAAGATGAACAATGAACAACGATTTCCTCTTTATAATACTTAGAATACATTGAAAAAGTAGTTGTCATCTGTTGGTTTGCATGGATTTTATTGATTTCTAGAGTGATCACCAACTGAAATCATTCCAGAGAAATACAGAAAATCAGGATGCATTGAACAACACTTTCATCCTTGTCTTGGGCTCTTCCTCAGTACTCACACATGACTCCATCAAGAATCGAACTCAGTACCTTTAGGTTGCTAGGCGAGTTCGTAGATCATTCAATCACTGAGGCGGAAGACAATTGCCCAAGACAAATACTCACCGATTACATTGGCTGGTTGTAGTGTAATGTTATCGCGAATGGGCAGAAGTGAGGAATGATGGACTGTTGGATTCCGCCTCAGGCACTGGACGGTTTACTGGCTCTCCTCTTAACCTGAAGGCCTTGAGTTCCACCCTTGGTGTGGTTATGAGGGTGTAGTGCTGAGGAGTGCTACATAAGAATGAAATGCCTGTCCAGTACTCCCTGATTTTCATCTGTTCTCTGAATGAAGTCAGTTTATGACCAATTTTAAAAAGTAGTTATGCATACGAATGAGTTGTATGATGATTATTTGAAGAACAGTTACTGAATGTACTGGCAATTCTTCCATTTTATAAAGGATTATTAAAGAAGAACTGAACAGTTTTATAGAACAATGCTTTTTTATAATAAAAATAAGGACTAAATAGGAAACACACTATGTTTCCTATCTCAGTCTTTTCTCTCTATCCCCAATACCTATCCATCTCTTACACAGAACAATAAAAGGTGGCAAAAAGTAAACACCAAATGATAATTCAAGAATAATAACCCACTATATTACATACGAATAAAACCAAACAAGATAAATGTAATAGTGCACATGACACAGTAAGTAAGGAAGTAGGTAGCCTTATGTGACAAAGACTGTAAAATCAATTTGTGAACGATTACAGTAATGACAGTCTCAGTCTGGTAAATGATTCGGTAACACATGTGAACCTTATTAGGAAATTATCATAGACTAATTTACATCAGTTCAATGAATATAACAGATTGAATTAGGTTTTATGATCTTATGTTCGTAAATATCCATATGGTGAGTGTGAATACTGTACGGAAAAAACAACACAGAATTGACAGTACACTAAAGAAACCATAGTTGAGAATGACTTTAAGGGTAACCTATATAACCGGAAAATAGGTATTCTACGTATTTTGTTTTGTTTTACGAGGGGTGGGATTATAGTGGTAAAAGAGGTGAAAACCATCAGTTATGTAACAAATATGTGGATAAATAAGATACAGATTACTGTTACTGCCTTTCAGATTACTAATGAATGAAAAAGTCTTTAAAAATTACCATGTATTTATCAGTCTTATAAATTCTACGCAGATCGAATAATTAACACTTAAAGAGGAAAAGAAGATATTCCCTTGATAGATTTCACTGAAACAATAATAATTATGTGCATAAATTAAAGCCATGACTATTAGCACATCGGCAGTTCATTGACGGAATGCTCACCGATCACACACGTGGTTTTGTTTCCATTCGCAACTGACGCATTCCTAAACCTTACTTAGTAGTGAACCTAGTAAAGAGGGGAGGTTGAGTATAAGGCTAGAAACACCACCCACCACGAAAAATGTAAACAACACCATCGCTGCTGAAGCTTCAAGGCTCATACTTGAAGCTCTGTGTCCCCCTAGGAACATAAAGGCATGAAAAAAGATTTCTAATACTAAAACTCATTATATTTTGGAATAGAAAAGCTTCATTTTTCCGCTGGAAACAAATGATGAATTACTTTATTACTTACATTGTATCTATCGACACCGAATTCTCACTTTTTCTAATGTAATAAATTCTGATGCAGCAACGATTCATAGAATAATAATAATTCAATTCATTTTACAAAGGCATTTCACTGTTTCTCAACCTTAAATGCTGAAGAATCTCAAACTAGGACGAAACAACTGTCAAATGATCCTTGATTTTCAGTGATTCTCTAACTCATACTGATTTGTGACAAACTCTGTAGGTTGAAGGTTATTTGATTAGGTATACATTTTCGATATATGTGATTAATTTGGGATATCTGATTACTAAGGATTAAATAACATTGATATTTAGCTACAGGATTTCATTACGAGCTGACATCGTTTAGAGAACCATTGGAGAACCTGGGAGTACTGGACAGCTGTTTCGTCTTAGTTTGGGGCTCTTCACAGTGTGCACCCACCACCAGGGTTTGAATCCAGGACCTTCTGGTTACAAGGCCAGCGAGCTCATAGATGAGATGCTCACTGGAGACTTTCCCTATTCAGGTAGGTAGTTACCTGGGGTTCTAGTGGGAAGTCGCGACCAGTAGGGTGCAGCAGGTCGGGTGTGAAGACAAATAGTCGCCGAAGACACTGGCTAGCGGTCCCGCTATGTCGTGAATTGGCAGAAGCTTGAATTCACGGACCATTGGATTGGGTCCCAGTGTCTTAATGGTCTACGAGCTCGCTTAGTAACCAGAAGGTCCTCGGTTTGAACCCTGTCGGTGCGTGCGTACTGCTGAAGCAGAGTCCCAAACTAGTCTGACGAAACAGCCGCCAGTTGGTTTTTCAATGGCTCTCAATCCGATGTCAGCTTATGAAGAAATCCTGTAACCAATCAGTCAAATCCCTACAAACCAACACTTGAATATTGATATTTAGCATTCCATATGTAATTGTTGAAAAAACATGTAGTTACATTGGTTGAACTAAAGTATATCAAAAATTCCTGATTTGTCTGATTCAATGAACACCGATGGCAAGTGTACATCTAATGATATCATAGAACCTAATTTTAACGCAGTTTTTTTAGGAGTTTTCTTTTACCTTCATGCCACGATTTATTGTTAAACAATCAATATACCCACCTATTACAATCACTTCTAGGACTAGCTAAACTCCCCATAAATATAAAGTGGTAAACACTTCCACCTAAAGTCAGTGTATGATTCACAGTATTCTTCCCTTAAATATTAAATTTGGGGGTGGGGGGTATTTTAATCTAATTCCGATCATTAACACCAGTTATACAGCCATGGATGGACAGAGAGTTCCAGACATCTACTTCCTCCCAATTCAAAACTCTTCATCGGTACACCCTCATGACTTTACCAGTCATCGACTTCTTCACAGTGACTGTATGGTCAACGGACTTGCTCCATAACCTGAAGGTCCCAGGTAGAGTACTCCCTAGTTTTCAATAGTTCCCTAACTGATATCAATCTGTTATCTAGCTACAAACCAATCAATCATTCAAGCTGAATCCCTAGATCATGTTTAATAAAAATCTAAAGATGTGAACATTTGTGACATAAGTTTTCAGCTCATCTACTTTAAGACTATATACATTACACTTTTACTGAACTAACTGATAACTGTTAACTTTATTACTGAAGAAGATTACTTAGATGGAATTCTCGACCATTCCTTCTTGAATACTAGATATTGCCTTCGAAACAAAGAGAAGTCACAGTTTGTTTTTTTGGTGAATCATTCTATGTTGGTGAAATAAATCTAGATTCATTATCACTGTTATTCATTTCTTAAAGAACTGAGAAACGGTTTAAAAGACATTAGACATTTCTCTTTTTTCTTCTCCTTCTTCTGACTTTCGTCTCTTTACTTTGTGACTGCTTCCTCCTTTATTATTACTATTATTATTATATCCTACATATTGTTCCTCTATCTCTGTTGATTTCCTTCAATTGTTTACAATACGACCCTTTTCCTCTACACTTTGATAAGCCAGCGAGCGACTGAGGGCTACAGCTGTCAACTAGTTAGTGGTGATATCACATTTGACCCCCCCCCACACACACACAGAAGGACTTAATCTATTTTCATCTATGCATCAATAACAAAAATACTGAAAATCATAATAAAAAGAAAAGAAGAAAATATAACTTGAAGATGGGTGTATGCTGTTGTTGATAGCTAATTGATTATTGAATGTACGTTTGTATGTGTGTATGTGTACGCATACATTGATGTAAATGTGCGTGTGCATGTGTATGTGTGTGTGTGGAAGTGGAGAATGCAATACGCGTACCTAAATACAAAAATAGTAAATAGAGAAGTAGAAAAATTATTTGATACGCTCAAATATGATTCGCTTAAAAGTCATAAAATTTCTCTGTTTCTCCTTTGTGTCTATCGCACTACGATGTAGAAAAACAGAATGGAAAGGGAGGTGAAACAGTAAAAGACAGAAAGGGAGAGAGAGAGAGAGAGAAAAAGCACAGTAGAAAGCATGCTGTTTTCTAAATTCTCTACAGAGTAGCAATTTAGCGTAGAAAAATCCACAGGAGAAAAAAGAAATGAAACTCCGCATAGCTGATAAAAAAATTATACGGGGGTAGTAGTATATTACAAATATTAAAGAAATTATTTTATGAAGTATTATTATTTCCTTGAGTTCAAGTGGAACATTGGGATTCAACAGCATATGACTACCAGTGAGCCGTCTTCCCATCTCACATTACTTACATTATCTCCTCACTATCATCATCGGGTACATACTCAACTCATCCTCTTCCATTCTGGAGTCCTGCATTGTGCGTGATGCCAGTCATCAGTGTCCTTAGTGTGTGTCCATCCCATCTCCATTTTCTTTAACATATTTACTGGACGATAGGTTGTTAGTCGCTAATGTTTTCTGACAATGTAATCTTCAGCAGGGAATCGGCGAAGGCAGTTGTTGGTGAAAGTATTCAGTAGCCTGTTGGAAATTCCTTTTCTTACTCGTCAAATCTCTGAACCATACAGAAGCACTGAATGACTACACATTAATGTTGAAAATGGTTCTATGAAACCAGTAAATTAACTTACTTTCACCTCAAGTCTATTAAGTTTTATGAGGTTATGATTATTATTATTCTGACTGATGTTTAGGCCGTCATATTTTACATTGAGCGTATATAGTAACATCTGACTTTTTAAAATGCAGACAAATATATTTTATTTCAAGGAGACTGATCAATCTGCGGTGTGCATTATACATATGTGTACTAAATTATATGTATTGAGTATATGCACTCAAGTTCTATACAGTGTAAGCTGAAATCCTGTGGCCTTTTCTGCTTCGATTGTCAGTGTGTTGTGGAATTGTCTTTTGTCTTTCCTAGCACTCTTCTTCGCTTCTTTATTCAATGAGATGTACATTGAACTCAGCTTCTCCTTTTTTTGTTCATCTTTGCACTGGTTTATCTTCTGTTTCATCAACCCTTTCTGCTCTGTTAACTTCCACGTATCCGTAGACAGCCATCCTTTGTCTACCGTCTTCTTTCATCCTAGAATGGCTATACACGTTTCCTTGAACATCACCTTCAGAGAGTTCCAATGTTCTTTCACACAAGTTTTCTCAGTAGTGCTACATGATTTCTCTGACTTTTCTTTGATGGCAGCAGCGAAGGCGTCTTTTGTGGTTTTATTCTTCAGTTTCTGGGTGTTGGACCTGAATTGTGGTCCATCTCCACTTGCTTTGAAGGTTTTAAGTCTGACCTTGAAGGTCCCGTGCACTAGCTGATGGTCTGAGCCCACATCTGCTTCCTTTTTTGACATCACGTCCAGAAGAATGCGTCTCCACCTTCTTGAGATTAAGATTAAGTCTATCTGATCTACCTAACTAACACAGAAAAGACTTTGAAGAATGCATTCATATCAGAGTGTTGTTCAGATTCTTTATTACAGAGACTGATTAATTACTTAGTAACACAAAATATTTTATTCTTTCTAATTAAAATATCTTGATTTATTTTTGAAATAATGTTTACACTTGTCGATCAGTGTTATAGTAGAATGCCCAGATTTGAAGATGCATATATTATCCAGATATCATCGCATATTCTTTATTAATATGATATTCGTATACGATATTTAAAAGATTCCGTCGTTTAGTGGTAAATCTAGCCAGATAGGTTGCATTAATAGTGGGAATTTTCGGTGTCATTGAAGTTCTTAACAATAATATAAGAGCTTTATTCTGAACAACATGCTTACACACTGTACACAGTTCTCAGCGCATTTCATTTCATGACACTTACACTTCATTCAGAATCTTGAAGTTAAACAGTGATCGACAGTAGATTGAGCAACGCCGTGTTGTTCGACCTGAAGCAAAAACTAATCTTTTATGATACTCTTCCTTCGTCTCCTTCTATAAATATACAGCATCAGGTTTAAAACCAGGTAAAAATGTGAGTACAGTTTTTGATATTAAGGTATAATTGAATGATTAAAATAACAAGAAATGGATAACAGTCTTTGCGCGTCGGCGGCACAGAGGTAGAATGCCCATCAACCACGCATGTGGTCCGAGGTTTGATTCCCGGTCGACATACTCCTTTACCAACTCCTTTACCTCGCTAAGCCAGTAATAAGATTGGTAAAGAGGGAAGGTAGAGCATGAGGCTAGCAACCCCATCCCGTAAAAATAATCCCCACTGCTACCGGAACTTCAAGCATCTACCTTGAAGCCCTATTTTCCACTGGGAACGTAAAGGAGTTAAAAAAAGTCTTTGCATTCATTAGGTTGGATAGAAATTCAGGTAGCCCAGGGATTCAAGTGTACCACCCAGAACCACTATGGTTATGGATTTACTAACAAGTTCTATCGTCTTAATAAAGATGAAACACGGAATCGATTAATATTCATAATATATTTCGTTATCATCACTTACTTTTGTTAACGATTAGAAGGGTCAGAAGTACCTTGAAGGAGGAAATCTTAAATAGCACTCTGTCATGTGTACGCTTCCATCATAAATGGCAAAAAATTACTACAGTAAATGAGGTAGATTCTATTTTTCTCAGAATGTATCGTTTCAAACGAAATAATTCCGGACTGTTCATATGGGAACAGCTTAATCTTCTTATTTTTAGTAGACGATAACTAGCAGTGGAATTCAGGATGCTCCTTTCGTCTAGTCTGAGAACCATCATCTGGATGTGCTTTCACCTCCAGTGACTGATGATGTCCCCTCTGAGACTCGAACCCTTCATGCATCATCCCAAATTCCGAAGCGTTATTCACTAGAATGATGAAACAGCTGAGCAAAGGAAATGAGTTATTATTGTTTAAGTTTGAAAAAGGGTAAGTGTGTATCCTGTACTGCACTACTATTCACCACTAATCAAAATAACATAATGTTAAGCTTCAGACATCGTCGAAAATTCAGTGTTAGGAGTCGACATGTTGACGGAAACTGAGTATTCCCATCCGATATAATTAGCCAACGGGAAATTCAAATTAACTTAAACAATAATATGGCCTAATTTTATTTGAAAAAACAAACAAACGGAATCCTACTAACTCAGACAGGACACTGAATAGTAGTTTTAAAGTATTGATAGGAATCATAAATAATATAACTATATAATTATTATTATCAAGTGCCTGGCGTTTGTTCTCACCTGATGGTCCGTTTCATTAGGCATACATGCTGAGCAATAGGTTCTTAAGTGATTCGTTCCTAGAATTTCTTGTTGTTAATTCTGTCTGACTGGCCATCTGATCTTCAGTATGGAGCCAGAGAAGGCAACTGTAGATAAAACTCTGTGACCGGTTGTAAATGGCATTTTCGTGACGCACGTGGCAAGTTTCTGACTTATATAGAATCACTGACTTAACACTGGTGTTGAAAATTTGAATTTCGTTGTTTACGCTGAGTGCAGAAGATTTCCACACTAATTTCCGAGTGACAAAGACCTATCTTTCCTTTCCGATTCTGGTTCTAACATCGTCATCCGTGAAAGCGGCTGTAGCTTAAAAGAAGCTTCTTAAATACGTGGAAGAAGTGACCTCTTTCAGATTTATTCCATTGATATATATATATATATATATATGCTGGTGCATATTTCTCTAGGGAGACGAAGAAAATAAGGAGTCAGTTTATGTTTCAGATCGAACAGCAGTGCATCACATGATATACCACAAACTATTATTTTATTTGAACATCCTGGATAAGGAGAAAATATTATGCAATAAGTTACGCTGAAAATTCTATACACTGTGTAAATATTTTGTCTATTTTATTATTATTATTCCCTTGCGTTTCGAGTGGAACATAGGGCTTCAACAACACACTTCCATTCTGTTCTATTTTCTACCATCCTCTTTATCTGGGTCCACGATGGCCCAAACTTTCTCATCTCTTCCTCACACGATCTCCTCCATGTCAGCCTAGGACGACCAACTTGTCACTTCCCATTTGGATTCCACTCGAGGGCATGGTGTGCGGTGTGTATCCAGTGCCTTCTTTATTTTCTCCAGGATGATGCGACTTATTATTTTACTTGGCGTGGACACAAGCATTATTCCACGCCAGTTGGTGCAGAGGCCTAAGTCGCCCTTCTTTGGCAATGACAATTATGAATTAAAGCTTTCAGAATAAACACTGGTAATAAGTGCCGATGAAGGCTAAATGAAGTTGAAGAGATATAGTGTTTCCCTGATTTCAAATGAAAATTGGCATCTTAAAGGAGATAAACTTACGACTAGTCGTTATTGTCTATTTTCAGTCAGTTATTATATCTGTTGTGTAAGGCAAGACAATGAAGAATACAGTTCATTTATCAGCAATTGTCTGAAACGACGTTACGAAAATTCCTACTTTAATAAATGACACTATAATCATTACAGTATCTACAGGTAGTCTTATTCACACTGTACTTATTCCGATATCCTTTTGTTTTCCATCTCTTACTATACTCATATACTCAAATGATTCACAGGAAGTATTTCCGGCAGTCTAATCTTATTCCTGTTATGATGCTTCATATGATACACTCCTTTCTTTGTTTCTGTGTTCAGCGAAGTATATAGTGAGATCCTGTTTGTGTGCTTTTTTCATTCAGTATGCGTTAGCACAGGTACAAATATTAATCTAGACTGCCTTTATACGCGTAAATCTGTGTGTAGTGTTTCTGCATATGTTTATATGTTAGGCAGGAGTATAGAAAATACCTACTATAAACACCCCTTGTTTATTTCATATTCTAAATCCATACCTATTTGATTTCCTCGCCTTAGGTACGCGTATCTGCATACAATGCATATGCATATAATCAGTTTTATTTTAACAGTTTTAAACAGTATTTAATTGGTGTACTACAGACAACAGTAACGATAGTTGATTCGTTGAAAAGTCATAAAATTTGTTAGAATGAACCAAAAAACAACAACTAAAACATGGAGAGAGAGAGAGAGAGACGAGGGGAGTGTGATAGCAAAATATAATTCAGTCTGACTTTCTCATAGGTGTAAAACAGCTTCTAAGCTAAGCTGATAATACTCTTTATTTTTCATGCCTATTATGATTGATATGAGCGTGTTAAAGCTTGCGATTCACCAGTAAATTATGTAGTCGTTATGATGATGTGCTAATTTACAATTTTTTAAGGATTGTCTACATTTTAATTAAGTACACAGGTGGTTCAGAGGTAGAGTGCTGGCCAACCATGCACGTGGTCCAGAGTTCGAGTCTGGACCAGCGCAAACCTTTACCTCCCTTAGCCGGTTACAATCCCGACGAAGAGGGAGGAGAGGCTAGCAAACCCATCCCATAAAAAACAACACTGCTACTGAAACTTCAAAGCTGTAGCATGAAGCCCTATATTCCGCTTGCAACGCAAAGAAACAAAATAATAATGATATAATGAAATAATATTTTAATTATATACATAATTATGCGTACTTGTTAATTATTGTCGGGATTCATTAAGCAAAATTTAAGATTAGAACATGATTGAAACTAAAATCTTCAAGTAGTTTATCTTTATCCCCTTTCTGGCCTTGATGCCTATCCGTAGTTGCCTTTAGTCGTGTAAGACTATTAACCCTAATTATGAGTACCTTCTAGATAGGTACATTAAGTAATCAAGGTTTAATCATATCACCGCTAATTGACGAAGAAATATCCATCTTCAAGAAATAATGGAAAGAGATTATTCAAAGTACCAATCGTGTAAGCTGTGGAATATTTGTCTCCACTGGACATTTAAACAATTGAGAAACTTTTTAATAAGAAATCTAATTGGAAGTCTAAATTAGTAATAAGATTATTTAATTTACAACTCATATGAACCATGTATACATTCATTCATATCAGACAACTCATTCCACATTACTTTGTAACACAGTGTGATAGTATAATGATCATTTATCGGTGAGTTTTGACTAGCACTTCTTGCTAGATTACAGCATCTTATAACTAGCTTATATCCATCGTCTTCTTCTTTTCTTGTTGACTGGGAGTTCTGATTCACTGATTATACAATCTGAGTTAATGTATTATTCATATTTCGATTAGTCTATTTTCTGACTGATAACAATATTGGTTACAGGATTTCATTATGAACTGACATTGGGTAGAGAACCATTAGAAAATCTGGTAGCACTGGACAGTTGTTTCGTCACAGTTTTGGACTCTTCACAGTACGCACCCACCGCAAAGGTTCGAACCCGGGACCTTCTGGCTACAAGGCGAGCTAGACCATTCAGCCACTAGGACCTAATCTCATGAAGAGTCCCAAACTAGGACGAAACAGTTGTTCAGTACTCCCAGGTTTTCCAGTGGTTCTCTAAATGATGTCAACTTATGATGAAATCCTGTAATCAATCAATCAAATTCCTACAAACTAATACTTGATATTAATATTATTATTCATCCTTTGGGTTCCTAGCGGAAAATAGGGCACATCACCATTTCACCCTGTTCGCTGAAGTCATTTTTTAGCTGGCTGTATGATTACCCACAGCTTTTTATTTCCTTTTCGTACGATCCGACTAATGAACTCGTTTGGTAGTTATTTTATTGCTGATTTGTCTTAGTCAGTAGTGATAAATAGAGATTTAGAAGTGTATACCACTCAGAATCTATTTAGGTAACTATCCGCTGAATATAAAATATGAGATGAAATACTCCGAATGCGGAGTTTTTTATTGAATAAAAGACTTCATAAATAATCATTCAGCAGATCAGCCTATATGATGACGATGAGAAAGTTAGTCATTTCAACAACAAGCTGGCTTCACTTGACTCCATAAAATCTTGCAGCTGGCATCGTTTCTACCTCAAATTAAATCTCCATCCACGACTTCAATATCGATTTTTTAACTCTGAAGAAGACAGTCTCACTAAAGATTGATCTGGATGCTAAAAAGAAAAGACGGGCTAGAAACGAATTCCAACCAGTAGTCTGTTATCTTCAAAAAAAAGTTATAATACAAAATAATTTCCAAAATATATTGAAGAACATGTGTAATTCTGTTTTTTAATAATGGTGATTGTGGTTCTGTGAGCATGATTCTCTAGGAATAAGCATCATTGGAGTTAGTTTCGGAGAAGCCCTCAGAGGAATTATGCAAGTATTTTGAGGTAATCATCTCACGAAACGTTTGGAAAGTTAGAATCTTAAAAGGCATAAGTATACAATTACTGCTTCAGTTACAAAAGCTTTTGAAATGATAACATTTTGACAGTCATTTTGATAAAATGGAGATAATGCGTCTCAACAACTGATTGCATCTTCACGAACTACACTTCTAATGACTCTATTCGTTATGGTGCCAAGTAATTTTAATAAACAGTCTATTTTATCTTGATAGAATAAAAGGCATTCAACTATTTGTGAAGTTGATTAACACTCAGTGACTTAAATCAGTGTAGTGCTATTCGACAACAATGAAGGAATGTGAATGTTTTCAATTACAAGTAACATATGTTTTATTCATAGTTCACTGGAATGTGAGTCGGTGGTTCAGTGGTTGAACTCTCTCCAACCACTCACGTAGTCAGTGGATCCATCCTCGGACGATGTACTTCTAAAACCTTGCTAGGGTGGTAGTAAGGAAGGTAAAGAGGGAAGGCTGTGTGTGAGGCTAGCAGCCCTACCCTGTAAAAATAAAACCACTGCTATCAAAATTTCAAAGCTCTAGTTTGAAGCCCTATTTTCCACTCGGAACGTTAAGGAACAAGATAATAAATAAAAATCATTGGGATGAAATGCTTAGTTTTTGTTGGTATACTGGATCCTATTATAAACAACTCAGCTGATGTTTTGGTGTTAACCTGTTAGCATTTGGTTGATGGTGGCTAGCAGGGGAACAATATTGTTGTACATTCATCTGATGAGTGTCAGACAGAAGAAAACGCAGACGACCATTAAAAACTTACAGTGTATTATGAAAAAAAGAAACAACAGAGTTCGACTTTCATTACATGTACTTATATTTATTTCAAAACGAATGTTTCATTCTATAGCCAATAATTTGATGTGTATGTAGAAACATTTTTATTTCTTTGCGTTCCGGGTGGAAAACAGGACTTCAAACTACAGATTTGAAGTTTTGGTTAGCAGTGGTTTTCATTTTTACAGGGTGGAGTTGCCAGCCTCACATCCAACCTTCTCTCTTCACCGGCCTTACTACCAGCCTAGTGAGGTGCTAGGAGTCTGTTTACTGAGGATCAGTCCCTGGCCAAGTAAGTGGTTGGCGGGCTTTCTACAGCTGAACCACCAACGCACATGTGGAAACATAGTTCACTTATATTCCTTGACGAATGTAATGCTAGATATGAGTGTATTTCGTTAAGGAAGTAATCGTCAATGTCTCTTTGCTTTTCTATTGAGCCAAGAAGGTTTCAGTACCAAAACAAACACTAATTTTATGAAGTCCTCAGGTAAACTTTGCCAACTAGCATCCAATAGACATGGAACTTTAGTCTAGTATTTCCTGTCACTTCATATTTAACAAATGAGAACAAATAAATTATAAATTAATTCTTGGTTATGAATTCTCGGGATAATTGTCAGTGAAGAATCTGTTGTCACAGTAACTTAAATCTTATTGGATAGTTTATCTGTGAATGGTTTTCCCTTCAAAAAATATCCTGAAATCCATCCAAAGTGATATTTTGTTGACTACCGTGCGGTAAGTCAATACATCACGTATAACGCAATTTCTTTCCCGCATCTTGCCTCAGTAAAAAAGGGGGGAAGGAACGAAAAAGATATAACTATGACGCAATAGGTCTACTGAATAATACTTGCATGCTAGGGAATAATAAATAATTAGGCGACAATTTTCAAGAATCTGTCTAAATCATGAACACTATTTATGTATTTATTTATTACTCAATCATTGACTGAAGAATTTTATTGTTTTTGTAGTTAAATAGGGGTTTTTTGTTTTCTGTTTATGAAATGATTTGACGACTGTTCACTGATAAGAATCGCTTTATCCCATACATATTTCGTCAAAAATTTGCTTGTTATAAATTGTCAACTAACTGACAGTGAAACAAAGGTGGGGGTGAGTGTTTGCGTGTGTGTGTGTGAGTGTGTGCATGGGTGCGCTGTCACAAAATGCAGACTAATAACACTGAAAGTTCTTCTAATTTGCCTACCAGTATATTTTTGTGCAATTATGGAGTAATCATAAAAATTATTTCAATCTTGTGTAATTACTGTATTGATAACTAGAACCCATATAATACCATTGGATAACAGAATAGTTTACGGTTGTGTAAAAAAAATAATAGTAATCATAATATAATGAACGTAAAAAAGACTACTGGGGGAGAATGTTGCAAATGAAATCAAGTCAGAATTCGTCGTCTTACTGGAAATTAGTTGTTGTTCTCTAACTGATGTCAGCTCATGATGAAACCCTCCAACCAATGAAACAAAATGCCCTACAAAACCAATACTTGAAAATTAATCTGATACTAACAGTCGACTGGCTCTATTCAGGCAGTTAACCTAGGGTTCTGATGGAAAGCTGTGACCAGTATGGTACGGCAGGTTGAAGGTGGGGCAGTAGCTCGTTGAAAAAGAAGACATTGGGAAGTGGTCGTGCTGTGTCATGAATTGGCAGAAGTGGGAATTCATGGGCCATTGGATTGGGTCCCACTGACTTAATGGTCTACGAGCTCGCTGGCCTTGTAACCAGAAGGTCCTGGGTTCGAACCTTGGCGGTGGGTACGAACCGCTGAAGCAGAGTTTCAAACTAGGCCGACAAAACAACTGGCTGTCCAGTACTCACCGGTGGCTTTCAAATGGTTCTCTAACTGATGTCAGCTCATAATGAAACCCCTCAACCAATCAAACACAATCCCTACAAAACCAATACTTGAAAATTTTTAGATGAAACAAAGAAAATCCAAGGCAAAGATCAACTGTGTTTTAAGACAACTATATTACCATAGTTTTATTTTTCCAAAAGTGCATACGTAGGCCTGTAATAACTGCAGTCAGAAAGCGTCTGGACTGCAGATGGTTTTGATAATTTTTTTTCTTCACCTACAAACTGAACATTGTCTTTAAAGAATTATTGTTCGTTCGCGAGGAATAAAAGAAACTGTAAGTAAATAATTTAGAAAGTTATCCCTCAAAGGTGATTCCCCACATGGACAGGAAACAGTCGTTATTAAGTGTTTTTTCCTTTACGTTCCAAGTGGAACATAGGGCTTCAAGCGAAAGCTTTGAAGTTTCGGTGGCAGTGTTATTTATTTTTATGGGATGGGGTCACTAGCCTCATGTCCAACCTTCCCTCTTTGCCAGTCTTATTAATGGCCTAGCGAGGTAAACGAGTTGGTAAAGGAGTGGGTCGATCAAGCATCGAACTCCAAACCACCAGCGTGGTTGGTGAGTATTCTACCGCTGTGCCACCGATGCAGCACTTATGAAGTTAGGAAAGAATAATCTTTGAACTACACCGTAGAATGTTAAGTATGAATTATGCATCTGTCAGTCTTAGATTTGGAGTGGACAAGCAATAAAGCTATAAATTACTATGTGATTCCCTTAAATAGATACAAGAACCATAGGACTGCATGTACATAGATAATACTAACAGTAATAACTAAGTGAAATAGTGTCATTTATTTTCCCAGTGACGACTTGCTTTCCTAAAATCAACCAGGATAATCACGAATGTCCTGCCCCCAGGTGGAGGCTAGCCTTTGCACTTCCCTGTGTTGAAGTCTTCAATGATTTCCAATCGGACTAGGTCGGACGGGTAGTTTTTGCTAGTGGGAAGGTCTTCATATGGGTACTAATTGACAGCCTGCTTAAATCATTGGGCTCCCAGAATTCCTACCCACCAAATTTTTAGACTCTTCTACATTTCCTATCATTTTAATCATGCGGTTATATTAGATGATCCCTATGTGAACTCGTGCACAGATTTAATTAGCTTCCACCAAAACAGTTTGAAATTTTTGAGGGAAATGAAGGAAAAGTGTAGAGAATTAGTCCTGTCTTCATATAAAACAACACTACGTCACGAAATACACTTCAGATTATTAATTTACAAATAAATCCTGTATGAAGAAGAAATATTTTGGAACTAAAACTGCTGAAATTTTCTGTACCGCGTTCACAAATTGCCTGAAATCAAGCTTTATCATTCCTTATTTTACATTTTTCACTTACCCTAAGCAGTATTGTACTCAATATCCGTGATCTGCCTTGAAATCAATTAAATCTCTGCAAACCAACATTATAAAATTAATCTGATTCTCACTGGTAACTGGCTACAGGGTGAAGTTACCTGGAGTTCTAGTGAGGAGTTTGTGATCAGTGTAACCAACCAGGTTGGGTGTGGGGACAAATACTGGCCGGCGATATTGTCCGGTGGTGCCACTATATATCGCGAATTGGTAAAAGTTCGAATTCGGGAGTTTTTGGATGGGGTCTCAGTGACTGATTGGTCTGCTAGCTGGCCTTGTAACCTGAAGATCCTGCTCTCAATCCTCAGTGGGGTAATGCGAGAGTACTAATGAAGAGTCCCAGACTAGGACGTTGAAAAATGAGTGCCAGAAAAAACAAGGTGGGGCTGTTTCGTCATGCTTTAAGACTCTTCATCAGTAGTCACCTGTACCTGAATACAGGACCTAATCCAGGACTGTTAGAGCTCATACTGAGCACAGTATTAATAGTCATAAATAAATTACTATTACTTTGAGATTCATACATACGTTCCTTAAAGATGGAAATCTGCTGAGAGCAAGAGTTTAAATCGATTTCTCCAACAAAAAGTGTGGTTCAGTAGTTTTTGCCAAAAATATTTATTATTTATCCCAGGAATTTCATATAATCTATATTTTATATTTTATATATAGGTCAAAGTCTGGTTTCAGAATAGACGAATGAAAAAGAAGAAATTACAATCACGTAATCATCATCCAACTGGTAACAATGCAATGACTGGTAGTCTGTCGGAAACTGGTAAAGACGGAGTTGAATGTATGCTAGAGGATGGAGATGATGAGGATGAAGATGATGAAGACGATCAAGTTGAAGATGATGGAGATGAAGATGAAGAAGAAGATGATGACGATGATGAAGGAAAGGAAGATTTCGACGAATTGGGAACTGGTAACATATTTGACAGACATCATCGTTTCCATCAACACCATCATCAACAGCAGTATAATCGAATTTTAAGTAATTGTAACAGCCATCTTGACCATAATAATAATAGTCTTAGTTTAAGAGGACAATTAAAAGAATTTACACTTTTGAAGAAAACTGATAAAAATTCAGATACAACTACTATTGAAGAATATGAAGAAGATTCATTGAAGAATGAATCTAAAACTAAAAGTGAACATGATCTGAATAATTTAAGTCCAGATATGTATTTGAACACTACATCATCATACTTTATGGAATCCATTCATGACTATGGAGGTGGTAATCAAGCATTATTGACAGACATAAATTACAGTAATAATAGTAATAATAATAACAATAAAATGAGTCATCGTATGCCATTCGATAAGCTGTCACATGAACTATTTCATCATCCATTTTATCATTCATCAATAGAAAATAATCTAATGAATTCTGAATTTAATTTGAATCCAGTTAATATAAATGTGATGAATATGGATAGAGATTTACTGTTGGATCCTTTAAAGGAATCTATGAGGAATCAGTTGACTAATCCAGATTATAATAAGTATATTAACTGTTGTCCTGGCTGGTCAAGAGAGACTGGTAATAGCCAGAATGAAATCAATCTATCTTCATCAACGCCAACAACAACACCACGAACATCCTCTGAATCACTGAATTACTTCACAGGGTTACCACCATCTCCCAGATGGAATAATATGCAAGCAGAATATCCTCCACCAGTCTGTTGTGTGTCGGCTAATCCATTTCATTCTGTATCTAGTCTAAAACCGAATCCTTTGAATCAGTATCACCCACCTCATCCAAATCTTGATCTCCGTAACCATCCGTATAATCATCCCCAACACTTTTCAACTGTAAAACAGTCTGGAATAAATGAATTGACGAATCAAAGTGGAAGTCCTTGTGAAGCTGAGGTAGTGTCTGCACCAATTAACGAGCATAATCTAGGCAATAGTTTACTTGATAAAGGTGAATTGACTGTTGATAACCAGTCATATTTGTCTCGACTTCAACGTTCTATGCTGTATCCGAATTCGAATTATTTATCTGGTTCATGTGCTACAACAACAACGACAACAACAGCAACAACAGGTGAATACCCTTCAAAATCATTAAATTATAATGAAAATAATTTAAATTTATTGTCACAATTAAATACAACATTCCTTTATGATAATGATGAGTCTACTATAGACTTAACAATTCCTAATATAAATACCTCAGTGTCAACAGGACTATCTTCAACAACGACCACGATGAATAACACAAGTAATAATAATAATAATACTAGTAATTTTAATTTATTCCCATTGAATGAATCTGACTACTACGTTAATCAGGTTGATCCTAGTAAACAGTATAAATTTGATAATGACTCCTCAACACTATTTCAATGTTCTGTATTACCGACTTTAACATCATCGACCTCAACACCATTACTTGAACCAAGATTTACTTCTTGTTGGCCTACTATTAATCAAAAGTACTTACCACCGCCATCTACTGCATTACATCTTTTAAACAACAATAATAATACTTCAAGTAATGAGACTAACATTTCGGTAGTAGATGATTTAGACCAAAGCAGTGAATCATTTACAAGCAGTCTGAATAATAATAATGAATTATCATTAACAAAAAGTATGTTCCACTCTTTACAGAATTCCACACTTCATAACCGTGAAACAGATGAAGTAGGTTTACCGGTACCCATGAATGCATGTAACACATTCTCTAGATTTACAGATATTACTGATTGTAGCAATCCAAAGAATTTTCTCTCACCTACTTCACATCACAATAGATCCTTCAACGTGAATACAAATGAATTGAGAAATTCATATTCCGATGAATTGAATTTACCCTCGACTGTTGGTAGTAATCAACAACGTCATTCTCTGAAACAAAACACATCATTTACACAGTATTCAGAATCATCACCGGATACAACATTTTCTCCCCTATATCAATTGAACAATGTCTTCAATCAAGTTAATCCGACGGAATTCAGTTCTATGCTTTATTCATCACCATATTTACAAAACTCACGTTCACTTAATAATTATCCGCCTACAACAAATGTGAATGATTTAGCTATCCCCACTAATCATTCACACAATTCCGACCTATTCAACAATTTAACTCATTCAGTGAATCAGTCTTTCATTCAACCTACAAATATACTACTTCCCACTAGTAAATGCAGTACATCAACAATCAACAACAGCATTGGTAGTAGTAGTACACCTTACTTAAGTAATTTAAGTAGTACAAGCAGTATAAGTAATATTAATATGCCACTGGCTACAATTCCTCCTACAAACACGACTTCAATAACTTTGTCTTCAACTTGACGTAGATAAAATTTTGGTAGACTTTAAGGATAATGTATTTATGTATGTATGAAAATGTATATTATAATTGTCTCTTCTCCCGTTCCGATAATTCCTATCTAGTCCAATCGGCTTAACTTAGTTCTCGGAATGGTTTTCCGAAATTCAAAGTTACCTGTATTGAAATTCCTTCCTTCTTTCTCTCTCACACACATACACAAATACATACACACATATATATATGTGCAAATAAACACTCATGGAGGGAAGGAACCACCCTACCGATTTGAGCACAAACAGTCTTTTATTCAACGAAAACGTGAAGTGATCATCTACAAACGAAAATCAAGTGAATATGACTTCAGGTTACAGTGAAAAATTTCTACATTTTGTTTCATATATATATTACAAAATCATTATGAAATAATTGTTTCAGAGGTGAAAATAAGGTAATTTGTATTGTGAGTCTATGATGTCATAATTATTACCATCACTATTACTCTTTTTTTGTCAATAATTTTTATTATTTTTGAAAATATTACTTCAGTTTACCCCCTCTTTATTCTTTCCCTTCATCGTCCACTTTCCCTCATGTCTGTTTCATACCTTTCATGAGACAATTTTGACGCAGAATAGAAAATCACAATCCCGTATTTTTAATTTGTGTGTGTGTGTGTGTGTGTGTTTGAAAGCTCTTGTTTCATTCTATTTCTCTGGACAACAGAAACAGAACAACGTTATGTATACGTATAAATAATTATTCATTACTATTAGTAATTATTCGAAGTTAATTGTTCATTGTTGATTTCCTCATTTTCATAAAATTTCATTTAATTAATTACACTAAACAGTAAATGCTGACATCAAGGCGAATAAAAGAAAAAAACACAGTCACACCAGGCACAGACACTTACATACTTGTGGAGATTTGTTCATTTTCTTTCTTCAAAACCTCATCGTTCGTTCTATATTTTTTATCACTCGTAAATGAGTGAGGATTTTGTAAAGTTCCTTTTTTTTTCGTCTTTGTTTTCTAATAATATAACTAATCATGATATTATTATAATGCGATGGTCTCATATTGTTACTTCAGATATGCCCTTTTTTTCCCCCACCGATTTATCCTTTTCATGAATGGATGCAACAAACTAGGTACCGGTTCAAGTGTTCGATCTCATGCATTTGACCGATTACAAGACTGATCACTACAGGATGAAGTTTCCTGGAGTTCTAATGAGAAGTCGCGACCGATGGGGTTCGTCAGGTTGAATATGAGGAAAAAAACTAATCGATAACACTAGTTGGCGGTCATGCTACATACAGCGAATTGGTGGAAGTTAAAATCCACGGAGCATTGGATTTCGTTCCGGTGGTTGAATGGTCAATTAAACTCAAGTTGTAACCTAAAGACCCTGGGTTTGATCCCTGATAGGGTCATGGGCGTGTACTGCTACACAGTCCCAAACAAAGACGAAACAACTGTTCAGTACTGTTTACTTTTCAACTTTCCGCCACCTGAATTCAGTTCGTGACCATTCGTTATACTGGTTTAGTCACCAGATAACTAAGCAGTAATTTTCAATCACAGATTGAATTTTAATTTAATTTAAGGTGAATTTTCTCTGGAAATAGAATCGATATATAACTGGAAAATAACAGGCACTATTAGTTGATGTGATTGGTGTTCAACTTCCTACGTCACTCAGCCAATAGTATACAGTACCATGTATCTATGCTTGCTTTCTTGACTACCACTTATGGTATAAAAACAGATCACATACATAATGTCGGTTACGAAATCGGATTGCGGTCAAATTTAACCACGCACTGTATGAACTACAAGTTGCAAATTGCAGGTATTAGTAATGCTCTTAACGAACTATCAGGAATTCAAGGTGTTTCAACTGATGTGATCCTCTGAGTTGCATCAGACTGAGGGCACCAGTGATGAGCTGAACCCCAAAGGAGTGAAACAGCCCTCCGGTGTACAGATCGCTTCGATCTGGCTAGTAAGCATAACTGGTTGACGCAAGTAGTAGGTTAGTCAATAAGTAGTATATGTCAACAGGCATTTATAGCATGATTTAAGTTTGAATTTTCGGAGTGAATTGAAAATCGTTTATGTTTTACTTTTAGCATATCGGGTGCTACATATTCTAAGCCAAGGGATAAAAAGAATATTTACATTTAGGAAGTGTCTTAGCTGCCTTAATGCAAACTGGTTTATTTACTATCAGTTGTCTGTTTCAGCCAAGATCTTCAGGCGAGTTCGAACAAGGGGACTCAGACAACATATAATGAGATATATATAATTATGAAGTTTTCAAATGCAAGAACAAGGAATTTAACAGGATGAAATATGATATCATTTTATTTAACAGCATTTTGTCAACAGCAAACAACTTAAATATAACTTAAATATCAGCCAATATGCACAGAATAGTCCAGCTGTTTTAGTCACTTAGGTTAATACTGAAATGTTCTATACTACTGACTGATTCGTATAAGTAGCTGGATATTACTGATGTCGACCAGTAATAATTGCCAGCTAAGTCGAAGTGGAAAGAACCGGAGAAGTAAAATAATGTTATTTTATTTTGCTCAATTTCAATTTCTAATTTGTATGATATTACATAGAACACAGTTGGCATTTAGTGAGTTACTAATGAAAAAAAATGTACAAACGGTTATAGTGGTGTATGGATAAGCGACAATGCATTCTGTTAAAAAGTGGAAACTAGCTGGTCAATTAATTTTGAAGTCTGTCAAAGCACACACCACCACGGATTCACCTGTTAGGTCTCTGAGATCTTCAGTAATATGTATTCAATAACTAATGACATCTGATAGAAATTAACTAGTCAAACTAATGATTAACCTTCGATCACAGAAAATAATAACAGTCCTTTCCTGTTAAGCATTATATATGCTGTTAACACATGAGGATTTCTAACCGAAATAATCACACTCCATTAATGACGTAATCTCAAAAGGTGTGATAAACTGCAAACTGTTTAAAGATTATGCATTTTCATTTCAAAGCCTCGTCTTCTTTCTGCTTCCTTACTACATCACCGCTTCTTCACAATAAAACTCAAACACATAAAAACGGTGATTTCGTTACGAACTGACGTCAGTTAGAGAACCACTGAAAATCAAAGAATGCTGGTCAGATATTTCTTCCTAGATAGGAAGTGTTTGACCCAGGACCTTCAGATTATGGACTGAGTCATTTTACTATTCAGGCATCAGGCTGGTATCCTCTAACTCTTGAATACTAGCTTCTGTCGCTTCACATGATATAGGGCCGTCGCAATTCAATGCGATTGCCAAGCATCTGTTCTTATACCCAACATTGTGGATCCCACTAGTCACAACTTCTCATCTGGACTCCAAGCACTCCACTCCACAGTCAGTAATTAATGAGCAGTGCATTGATTTCCAATTCTAGCATTTGCTGTTTGTGCTAACGCGTCCTTATAATAAACCATGGGACCTGAGTTTGGTAACTGCTTAGGTCATGGATGCGTACCACTGATAATCCCCAATCTAGAACGAAACAACACTTCCTGGTTCTAAGTGGTTCTCTAGCTGATATGAGTTGGTGAAAAAATCTACCTTGAATGCAATCAATTTTTTATAACCTAAAACCTGTAAAATCATAGGAAAGTTCTGTCTAAAAAATGTCAATTCATTTTATGAATTGTGATCAGCCAACAGTAATTATTTTTACCAATAATATTTCTAAATCGTTGTTACATTATCAAATAATGTAAACGATTAAAAAGTTGTTGGGATCATAAAGGGAAATCTCAAATAATATCAAGCGAGAATTCTGGATCCCAGTGTAATTTGCTATTTTGTGGAAACCACTGACTTCTGAGGATTGCAAATATGAGCAAAATGTATAGACAAGGGGACTGAGAAAATACCGATCAGGATATTCCATCATCAAAATAGCAACTTCGTTAGGGGAGTGGAAGTTAAATTTGTGAATGTACATAAGTGGGTTAGGAATAAGTGAGACAACGTTAATTAACCCAACAAACAGTTTCCAATAGATTGAGATATTGACCAGTAATTGGAAGAATTCAACTATACTTGCAGTGTATACTAAATTTAAACTTTATTCTCCATAGGATTTTGTAGAATTTCCACTTCAAAGATACATTCTGCTAAATTAAGCAACAATGAACGTTTCTGACTCACAGGGACTCATAATTTCCTACTGAAACTTGTTATCTAAACAGGTAGTGGTGATATCTTAGATAGTGAATTGTTTAAACCAATAATTGAACTTCTATATAGATAGATGGTCTCGGAATGATCGCAGGTTAGTTGACGTACAGTTCTTATCGGAATAAACAAATAATTAAACGCTGTTGATAATATAAACTGAATATTACTGCATTCCAGAAGAGTAGCTTGGTATACTAAAGTCTATAAAGATGACGGTACTTTCTGAATCAGATGCACAAGAGGTTACTGGAGCCAGTTAAAAATAAAGGAATACACTGTGTATCTGCCATCCACATAAAACTGTGTCAATTCCCTATAGAATACATTATGTAGAGTTAGTTGCTATCGCCTTTTCTATGGCAGTCAATGGAAGAAGGACAGTTGTATCTTTAAGTACTACTTTAAGCAATTACATATATATATATATATACATATATATAGCCAAATTATGTACACCTTATCTGCAAATCATCATTGCACAGATATCCCATGTTGTGCTAATTCTTACCTTCCTTAATATTGTGTTCCTTTCATATCTCCCATTTATCTTCGCTACGCTGTATCATTCGCCTTCTCTGACATCAAATCTATCTCCATGCTATTTGGTGTTTTTCTGCCAATAAACGTGTCTTTATATACTACTGATAAACCTTATCAGCAGCACACGCCACAGTATCGGACAGAAATGAAATTTTGATGTTCCATCATCTCAGGATGACATGATTATGAGCAATAAACTGTACTCGAAACGTCAATTGTAAATATTACTGCATAGCACTGTGTGACTTTATCAAAATAAATTTTCAAAAGAATAGACACTGAACAAAGAGAACTCTTTTCGATAAATTCATCATCAGGTTCTACAATTATATATACATTATAATGAATGAATGAATTAGTCTTATGAACGACATTAATGTTTAAATAACATCAAATCAATAATATTGATAAATTACAGCTGAACAGCATCAACATCAAATAAACTGAATGTCAGAAGAATTAGGAAAGGTAATGGTACAAATTCATGAGTTTATAGTCTCTACTGAGGGCCAGGGCAGTAGTAGGGGCTGGACTTGTTTCTTTTGGACACAGAGCGCTGGTTGTTTGAGGCGAATTGCAATAGCCTCTGCTGTTTGGAGTAAGCGGTGCTTCGAGGATTTTGGTAGTTTGTTGGGCACCCGGTATATTATGGAGAAGGATTCGTCTACGCTGGCTTTGTGACCGGTTTGCACCAGATGGTCTAATATCGAGCTGTTAATACTTTTAACTACACCTTTGCTTAGCCATAGTGGGATATGTTCTCGAGCACGAAAAATCAAGTTCCTAGAGCAACGGCCAACATAACTCGCTCCACAAGCGCAGTTGAATTGATAAATACAATTTGAAGTGGCCAGTCTAGGTACTTCATCTTTCAGTCGAGGTAGCACCATCGGTCTTGTAGAGAATAAGATGTGTAGTTCGCCAGCATTAAAAGTCCTTTGAACTGCTTTTCTTAATTTCTTTGTAATTAACTCACTTGGTTTATCGCCCTTGAATTGTAGTCGTATATAAAGGGGCTTCTTCTTTACAGATAGTGGGTCGTCCTTTTCGGCCTTCTTCGTCATATGTTTCTTGATAAACTTGTCAGGATAACCATTTTCAATTAAAGTATCATATACAATGTCTAATTCATCTTTAATTACTTCCTCAGAGCATATAGCTCTAACTCTGTGGCTAAGGGTCTTCACCAAATTCCTTTTGTATTTGATGGGAACGAAGCTATGAAAGTGTGTATATTGTCCCGTCCAAGTACTTTTTCTATGTAAATTTCTTTTTATGCTTCCGTCTGGTTTTCTTGTAAGTAGGACATCGAGGAAGGCAATTCTGTCTTGGGATTCCTCCTCGCATGTGAATTTCATAGCCGGATGTACTTCATTGAATTCAGTAATTATTGTAGTCCTATCGGAAGCATTATCACAAAGAATAAAGGTGTCATCCATATATCGGCAATAAAATGAGAACTTTCTGATAAGGTTGTTCAGAGGTCCATTTTCTAGCTTACTTAGAAAGAAATCAGCCAGAATTGGACCCAATGGGGAGCCCATTGCCACCCCGTCCACTTGCCTGTAAAGCGTGCCGTCAAATTTGAAGTTTACATTCATGGTACATCTTAATATCAATTCTTTTAGGATTTCAATATGGATTCCAATGTTTATCGACTGCTTGTCCACTTGTTCACATATATAATTAACTGTTTCTATTAGAGGTACATTCGTGAATAACGATGTTATGTCCAAAGATATCATGGTTTTTTCCTTGATATTAATATCTTTTATTTTGTCTACGAATTCGAATACATCTTTGACGCTATATTTCACTATATTCTCAAACCATTGCATGAGAATATAGTGAAATCACTAAATTCGTCCAATTCATTTATATGGTTTTAAATATTTAGCTATTTCATGTTGTCTTATTTCTAATCACATATTTGTTGATTACTGCCGTCTTATCAGTTTATTTACTTTTCAGTACAACAAACAGTCACACAAATCGAAAGGTAGTGTCTTTATTTAGTCTAATATATATTCATATTACCCCTACTGATAATAGTAATAATAATAATGATAATAATACCAATCATAGTTTATGAATATATACAAATGATGGTGCATTACCGTACCGATAAGTAGAAGAAATATTTTTGTCAACTTTACACAATTTATTTATTATATTGCATAATGAACTTAAACGGTAATAAAATTTATTTTATATACAGTGAATTATTTTCACAACTCTAGTTTACTTGACAAATAATTCATAATAATAATAACAATATCTGACAAATTGTTAGAACTAGTTAGTTAATTGTTTATAGACAGCAGTCAGATTAAATGAATCCAATATTTTTAACAAGTTTGGTCATTGTTCAATGCAGACGATAGTTTAAAGATGACTCTATTTTTTTTAATTACAAATCAATACTGGTTGAATGTTCACTCCATATTGGGAATAAATCAATAATTATAGTATTTTATGACAATGTGAGGATATTGGTGTTTGTAAACATCTTTGGGAATAGGTATTTGTCAAGGATTATGCATGAGAAAAGTCTTTTTATATGATGAAATTTCAGTTATTCGATTTTCGTGATGAACCAACATCACGACTAGGGATTGAACTTTGAACTTTCAGGTTACCAGTTAAAGCTCGTTAACCATTTAGTCACCTGGGCTGGAGTCCAGTGATCCGTGAATTAAAACTCTGTCAGCTCATGATATACCGTTGCCCTCAACCAATGCCTTCAAAGAGTATCCACTTCACCTTGACATGGTGGATCCCACTAATCACGACATCCCACCACAGCTTCAGGAGGCGCTATATCACTAGTTGAAGAAGTTAGAATTCACTGGTCATTGGACTTCAGCCCAAGTAGCTGATTGGTTAGTGAGCTTCAACCCGTAACCTGAAGGTCCCGGACTCGATCTCCGGTGGGGTCATGGGTACGTAGTGATGAAAAGCTCTGAACTTGAACTAAACAGCTGTTCGGTGCTCTCCAGTTCTCAACTATCTCTAACTGGTGTTGGTTCATGTCGAAAGTTTAACAACTGGAATAGATATTTGTTAAAGGTCATGCATGAGAAAAGTCTTTTTGTATCATGGAATTTGTTTATATAAAACAATCATAGATGTGTTAAAATGGTGTTATGTGTAAATGCAGGAAAGTGGAAAAGACGTGATAACCAAAAACCCAAGTATTTCTGTCTGAATATAGGAAACCAATCAATGTGTACTTCTGTATAATTTGTTAAACTTCCACGAGTGATGCATAGTCAAAATTTGTATTCCAACAATATCAAAACACAATTTAACGTGATAGAATCTGTGGTACAATTGAATAATAGTGATAACCTATGTCAAAAATACAAAACTATACCAACAATGCCATGCAGCAGCTAAGCAGTCCAAAAGTCACTCCGGCATAAAATGCAAATACGCAGCCGTAAAACACTTCAAAATCAAGGAGAACATTAGCAGCAAGGCGGAATCCAAACTCGATCTGCAACAATGAAGTAGAACAAAATAAGTCTGCTCAGACTGTCCAAGGTCAAGCTGCCACTCCACTGAAAGTTCGTTCAAACAAAATCGCAGTTGTGAAACACGTTAGTATCAGCAGTCCACCATCATACAGTGGGCAAATGAAGTATTAAAATTAGGGATCAGCCAAAAACAAGGACGAATAATAATGCAGATTAAGTTAAAAGAAGATATGTAAATATTAGGATGACGATATACAAGTCAGGGGAAATGGGTAACAATCACCAAGTTATTTTTTGATTGCACACTAGTCAGTAACTAGTGTAATGTGTCTAGTCCTATCTTCGGTGCAGACTGAATTCTATCAGTGGTAACGTCTCTGACTGCAGCACTGGGTGACGCGAGTTCGAATCTCAGAAGGGACATCAGTTCCTTCAAGGTTGCAGATACGCCTTGCTGATGAGTGCCAACTAGCACGAAACCTAGATCCAAGGCTTCCTGCCGATTGCCTCCAACCATCTAATACCAATCACCAAGTTAGTTGAAAAATAAATATCAATATCATTTACCCATAAACTGATCATCGTTAAGTTGGATTATTGAACGTAAACAACATGGCCACTATCGTAGTAAATCAAGGCTTATTGCTATTTGGCGGCCGAAAAACTGGATAATAATACAAAAACTTCCTTTTTAAATACCGCTCAGTTTGCTATCACCAATCAAAGTAAAATCTTAGCTGATTTTAAAATAATTCTAATCGGTGTTTGCCTACTTCTGTTCACTTTTTGTGATCTAAGAAATTTGTTTCCGTAAATGTTCCATATGTCATCACAGAATGCTTTGTCGAAGTAATTTCCGCTTACAGGATCTCACCATGAGCTGATATCGTCCTGGTTTGGGACTCTTCATCAGTACGCACCCACCGGGGTTCGAACCCAGGACCATCCGCTAACAAGGCGAGCTCGTAGACCATTAAGCCTATAAGACTATTAATCCATTTAGATCATTAAGCGTAATGGTCTACGAGGTCGCCTTGTAATCGGGAGGTCCTGGCTTCGAACCCCGGCGGGTGCGTACTGATGAAGAGTACGAAACCAGGAGGGCAAAGCTTTCCCGTACACCTATGTTTTCTAGTGGTTCCCAAACCTATGTCAGCTCATGACGAAGTCCTATAACCAAATCAAATACCATATTATAAATAAACAATGCTTTACTAAACCTCTTGTCTTTTACCGTTAAGCTACTGGTACTGCATAGAAATTATATAAAACTTGATACTTAGAACTTGTCTTTGCAGTCATCCCGAGTCTGTTCAGGTATCCGTCCGTCGTTGTCTAAGAAAGAACCAGTAGAATAATAATGCCTTGCTAATTAGTACCTGGTACTGTGACAAATCTTATAAGTTTTTAATGGAAAATATCTTTATTTATAGAGATAACGAAGTCAAGTATGAAAAGCGACACTGATTATAATCTTACTATAGCTGCAATTATATAAAGTTAGAAAATATAGACAGTCATATTACACCCTGAAAGATCCATACTACTTTGTCAGTCACGAGATTTGACAGCCTTGCAATCTAGTGCCGGATATAGAAGCTGGCAGAGTAATTGTTGAATTCACCTCCCTTTCAGAGTTTTTTTTTCACTTCTTATTCAGTCGAACTGAAAAATCTCTTAAGTCAAATCTTAATTTTTTGATTACGATGAAATGTTTCGCCAATGAAAATCAAGGATTTCACCTCTTTACTTATCTAGGCAATGTCATTACAGCTACAGGCGATAGCACACATTAGAATGTCAAAACCAGAATCGGAAAGACAAGACAGACCTTTTGAAATCAGCCTGAAAATTCGCTGCACCAAGCTCAAAGAACAAGATTCAGACTTGCAACACTAATGTCAAATCATTGCTCCTGCATGGTCCAGAGACTTGGTATACCAGGAGAGGTATTTCCAACAGGCTGCAAACTCTCATCAACAGCTGCCTTCACCTCCTACTGAGTATCAGATGGCCTGAAAACATAAGCAACAAGGAACTCTGAGAGCGAACAAACCAAGGACCTATTGCCCAAGAAATATGTCGAAGGAAGTGGAAATGGATCCGATGCATTCTGAGGAGACCGCTGATAGACATTGGGTACACTGCAGACCCTTAAATGGGACCCGAATAGGAAGCGACTGCTTGAGCATGAGTCGGATGGCGATATGGAGAAGATTGTGTAAAAAGTAGATGATAGCTTATGATCAGTCATGGAGTCAGTTAAAAGGACCACAGGAAACAGGGTGAAATGGGGGTGTTCTATTGATGTTACACTCAGAAACTCAGGAAGCATGATTAACTAGCAATAATAGGAAAAATAAAGTTACCAGAAAAGCACCGTCAACTACTGATAGAACAAACTGGATAACCAACCCCTCATCAACAGCATTAAACTCCGATTCAATAAAAGTACTCGAAGGAGGACTAAACTTCAATATGGCTGTTGTTATATGAAACAACTGCTGGGCCTTTCAAAGCACACTGTGTAGGTTGACACGGAAACTTCAGAAGAACGCAAGGAAGAACTTATTAAAACCGCAGCTTGGAGAAGTTCGAGGAATGACCAAAGCATTTTTAACAAGCTGTGTTGATGAATTTTTCTCTTCAGTACAACTAGATTATCTATGAACAGACACATTAAAAAGGCACTTGTTCAACGTTCCAATACTGAAAATATTTTCTTGTTTAAATCAATAATGTATTTAAATGAAATATTTTTTAAATAAAAATCTTGTTTAATTTAATTACCACTTCTCTTTTTCAATCCAACTATGTCTGTCCATCTGATGTCTTCTCTTCTTGTCTTGTAAAACAAATTCTTTTTTTCGTTTATATGTTGAACATTGAAAAATCACACTAAGCTACTACTATTATTATTATTTTTATTACCCTGACGTATTGAACGTAAACCACTGGTATACAGCTTTTTTATTTAGTAGTTTTTTTCGTAGTTTAGCGATGGATGCAGTATAATAAAACTTCATTGAACATCGGCTATTGTAGCGCATTAGATTTATACACGTTTAGTTGCACCAATAGGAACACTAGCACACACACACACACACGTACATAAACTGTAGACATCTACAGGACTAGAATACGAATCGCACATGTACTAAAGAGCGCAGAAATAGACGCAGAGAAAAACGAAAAAACCGAACAACCAACAAACAACTGATAATCACCATCATCATTATTATCATCATCGTCATCGATATGACCTTAGTTTATGAAAGTTATTTCTTACTGAAATTTCCCAATCTCGATGTGGTATAGTGGAATGGGTCATAAAATATATTAATCGAGTTTTAGGGGGCATGTAGAATCTTTTGTCTGTTAGTATTTCTCCCTAATGAAACTCTATAAACACTTTCACCTAACCTAATAAATTGGTTTTTTAAAATAAAGGATGAGAGTTTTAAAGTGCAGTTACCAGGGTGGGGGGAAGGGATGCAAAATTGTAAAGGTCATAGGTTGGATATATATTGTAATTAGACATGGGCTGTAGACACATTCACTTACCAATAAAAAAAACCTGTGACCTATTTGTCTGTAATCAAAACACCAGCTGGAAAATCTACTTAATGATTATGACATCAAAAAAGACTGGCAATCCAATAAATTGCAAAGCTAGAAATCAGTGGGCACCGAAATCCTATTCAGTAGTTACATAATAAACTGCTTCATTTGAAACGTGATTATCATTACATGATCTCTCACGAGTCTACACATCTGTGTGCGCTGTTGAAGACTTTCAAATTAAGAGAAACATCACGAATTGACAGAGGTTGGAGTTAGTGAACTGCGTCGGTGGCACAGCGGTAGAATGCTCGCAGACTACGCATGTGGTTCGGGGTTCGAGCCCCAGCCAATTTGCTTCTTTACCTCACTAAGCCAGTAATAAGACTGGTAAAGAGGAAAGGTTGGACATGAGGCTAGCAACCCCATCCCGTAAAAGAAAATACCACTGCTACAGAAACTTCAAGCCTCTAGCTTGGAGCCGTATGTTCCACTGGGAACGTAAAGAAATAAAAAGAGTTAGCTGGCTATTGTATTCCGTCTTAGTCTCTGAATAGTCAACGGGCTTGCCTCGTAACATGTAGGTCCTGGATTTCGTCCTCGGTGAGGTCATACATGCGTACTACAGAAGAGTCCCAAATTAGAATGGAACAGGTATTCAGTACTCCCATGATTCCAGTGGTTGTTTAACCAATCTGCGATCAGACCTGAAACATCAGTCCAGAAATGTTTAGTTTTTAGCAGATTTCTAACTAACTAACGATAAAATCTACCCTGAAGCCAACAAGCATAAAATTTGAATACAAAGTTTCAACTGTTTATCCCAAGTTTACTCGTGAAACTGTTAAATGTATTACTAGAGAGAATAATATATTCACACCTATATTGTCCGTGTTACTCCAGATTTATTTCATATATATTAAAAATCAGTTTTGGGATTAAAGGTAAATCCAATCATGTGGAATCAAAAATCGTTACAATTCTAGGAGACCATTCTAAGAACACAAAATTCATGCTGTTACTTTCATGAAAACATGGAGATTTAAATGATGAAATTTTAGCCAAGGCAATCAGTTATTATCCTGCTGTGTAGAAGGCTGTACTAAAATTTGAAACCACTGAAATTTACACTTACAACAGTACAATCCACGGTGATCTTCTTGGCTCTTTGTACTACGAAATTTTCTTTTTCCTTTTGCGTATCAGATTTATTGAATTTCGGATTTTCTTAGTATGGAGTGAAGACAACTGTTGATACAAGTCTGCGGCTTGTTGGAATTCCTTTACGTGATGCTCCAAGTCTCTGAACCCTATAGAAGGACTGACCAGCTTGACATTAGCGTGGGAAATTCAAATTTCCTTCTTTATGCTGAGTGTAGAAGATTTGCAAACTGATATCAGATTGAGGAAGGTGTACCTTTCCTTTCCCATCCTGATTTTGACGTCGTCCTCCGTGCTGTCTCCTGTAGTTTAAATGATCTTACTTAGATAAGTGGAGGAATCGATCTCTTTCGAATTTATTCCTTTGGCAGTAACTGGTGTTTTTTGTTGTTTGTTTGTTTTTGTTGATTACCTTCATCACCTCTGTCTTCTCTATTTTCACTTAAAGTTGTGTCTTCGCTGCCACAATAAACTGAGAAAAAGCATACAAACAAACTACCAATCAAAAATATACCGAAGAAAATGAAGATGGATCAGAAACACACTGAGGAGACCATTGGGTGACATTGCACGCCAGACAAACCATCGTGTGGGACCCAAACGGGAAGCGACAAGCTGGGTGTAGGTGTGATGGTGACATGGAGGAGGTCGTGTAAGGAGGAGGTGAGAGCCGATGAGTGATCCTGAAGCCACCTGAAGAGGACTTCAGTGAACAGAACAAAATAGCTATGTGTTGTTGAAGTCCTATGTTCCACTGGGAAACCAAAGGAATAATAATATAACAGTTTATCGTCTTAATTATTCACTTCTGTCTTTAAGTCATCTTATGTACCGAAATAACCTTCTCACTATCTTCTGAAGGTGCTTCAAAACAATCAATAGAAGCCTTGAATTTAGGCTTTTTACCTTTTGGCATTGGTTAACAAGTCATATTTCCAATCTCGAAGCAACTAACTGCCTCTCCGAGATTCAGATTCGCCTCATCCATTGATACAGCCAAAGGCCTTGTCAGTGAGATATTCGGACCCATTTCGGACTGTTTTACATCAAATAATACACTGTCTGTTGTTATATATCAAAATTTGCATAAATAGATTAAACGTCCTGTAGCTAAGCATGCTGGGAATGCCGCATTTTTTGTACCTTCCTAGTTTCCTCATTTTTCAGTAATCGGGTGAGAGACAAATGAATGGAATTCTTTCTCTAATGTGTTTTCATCACCATAACACAAATAATAGTGCGTGAACCCAATAGTTTATAATCTATTCAAACTCTAATGTAAGACACACTGAAAATAAATCCCCAGAAAATAATTTACACCACTGTAATGTAAATCATTTCTTGATCGAAAACGGCAAAATCAGTCTTATTCTGTTTCATAAGGTACTGACAACTCCTCTTGTTTACAGAGATTACTGTTAGATTCATAGAGTTGTCATTTGTTTGTGGAGGTTTCATACGGATCTACGAAATCAGACGACAACAACACCACCACCACCAACAACTGATTAGCTTGTTTTCACCCCAGCACTGATTTTTTGTTAATTCTCTTCTTCAGTTTATGCTGCATAGTCACACAATATGTCTTAATATGACAGATGTGTTAGTTAAACAATTAGAATCTGTAGAGTTTCACGTGTACAAATTTCGTTCAGTGACTAACTAATACATGTCAATAAGGGAAAAACCAGAGTTAAATGGCAATATGTGACTGTCATCAGTTTGCCTACTATTCACTGAAATGTTAATATTACGTAATGAAGTAAAGTTGGAAGTTTACAATTACATAACCTGCTAAGCTCTAGGCAACTAAAAAAATACATGAACAACATAGTAACCTGTTATGACATAATAACAGAATGAATCTGGCAACTAGTTTTCACAACAAATAATCACTAAGGTGGATAAAATTAATATTCATGTCTAAAGAACACTGAACAACCAGTAATAGTTTTTGGGTAAATCCCCTATTGAAGTATATACTGAGTATTCTGAAAGTGGTTGCGGTTTTATTAATCGCTCACATTTTGTCATTACAAATTATAGTTAGTTAGTTATTGTGTATTCCACTTCCCTCTGATTTGCATATTAGACACCATTAGACGTCTCAATGGTAGGATGCTAGCCAGCCACGTGGGAGGTTCAGGTTCGATTCCTAGTCGTCGGACTCCTAACTGTGGCATAGTTTACCAGCCACCAGTAAGTTGGGAAAAGAGGGAAAACTTGGTGTGGAACTAGTAACTTCACCCCATGAAACAAAATCCGCGGCTGCTGAAATTTCAATGCCTTAGGCCTGAAGATCTATATTTCACTCGGAACGTGAAGGAATGAGTTGTTTCATGAAGAAACATAGGAACAGACTACATAGAAAACTAGAGAAAATGACAGGGTGAAGGAAACCATTGTTAGTTAACGTACATTTTTCAATTTGAATTTTCTTCCAGAGACCAACCAGAACTATACAGAGAATGCTTTCTGCAACGAGGCTGCGTTATCCATTCCTAGCCGGTGAGTGATGGTGACTCAAATGAAGGACAGTTTCCCGATATCTGTGTGTAATTATCAACTTAACTGTTTCTGTAAAGACAATTATCTTGGGTGAACTACTAGACAGCTTAGTCAACGTGCCACTGAACATTTCCCATCGTAGTTTGATAAAGGAAAGATAAAAGCCATTTAAAACTCCGTTTGATAGCATTTAATCGATAGTGGCCACTCATTAGACAAAGGCGATTCATCGCGTTACAGCGAATCTCTCCATTGGTCTCCGTATTTGTCTATTGCATGCAATTGAGGCAATTGGCATTCAAACTATTAAACCTAAACTATATATTCAGAATAGGTTTATACAACCCCTATCGATCCCTTGCCTAGTGAAGACCAAATCAACTCACAATACAGCCTCCACCACATATATATTTGTAAACCCATTCTTAGGCCTATTGAATCTTCATTAAAGCTTGGTTTAATTGCTTCCATTGAAATCTAGCACTGCTTATTCTAACTGATTTTTTCCCAAGCCTTTGCCTATTAAATCATTATCCTATTCACCACAAATCGCTCAATTTTTTCATTTTTCTTTTGATTAGAGCAATAAAATTAATATGCACAATCATGTTATCCTATCGCCAAATCACAGTGATTGGTTTATAATGTAATATTTATTTGTAAAGTTATGTATATTAGAGTAAAGTTTGTTTAGATCTAATTAAAAACAATATTATTTGCTTGAAAGACTGAAAATACCACTGTAGTCATTAGAAAAACAAAAGGCGATTCAACGAAGTAAATGTTCTTCATCGACAGAGTCATTTTCAAAGACAACAACATTATTATTCTTCTCTTGGGTTCCAGTTGGAACACAGGGCTTCAACAACACATCTCCACCTTCTTCCATTTTCTGCCCTCCTCTTCACCTGGGTCCACGATTGCACAGAATCGCTCATCTCCTCCTCCAACTCACACAATCTCCTCCATGTCACCCTCTCACTGACCACCCACTCGTCGCTTCCCATTTGGATTTCACTCAAACGATGGCCTGCATTGTGCGCGATATCATTCGACGACTTCCTTGACGTATACTCCATTCATCTCCATTTTCTCCTACATATTTGTTGAGCAATCAACTCTTGGTTCGTTCGTCACTTCCCAGAGTTTCTTGTTGCTAATTCTTTCTGACTGGCTGGGTGGCCGGCCGGCTATTTGATCTTCAGTATGGAGTCAGCCAGTAAAGTGGACCGCTGTTGATAAATGTCTGCATTAGTCTGTTGGAAATGCTTTTTGTGACTGACACGCAGTGCAAGTTTCTGACCTATATTGAAGTGACTGACTGAGTTCATATTTGTGTTCAACAATATCAGAATCTTGTCCTTTATGGTGGCTGAGTGAGTTTAGAAGGTTTACAAAGTGGTTTCAGATTGATTAAGGTGTGTCTTGCTTGCCTTTCGAATTTTGGCTGGCTGGTTGGCTTTCACATCTTCATCCGTGCCATCCGACTGTCTGTAGTTGAAACCGTGCTTCCTAAATAAACTTCCTGCCAGATACATATAACATATTATTGAGTAATACGGGCATGTAACTTAACTGGTAAAATTAATCAGAAGTAGTTTCTAAAGATAAAAAGAAGTTACCTAGTATTCCAGGACACAATGAAATTAAGGGTTTGAAATTTGAAAAGTTGAAATTTCATATTAGGTGGGAGGTAAAATTATTGATTATCCATTTGGCAATTAAAAAGGTGAGAAAAATGCCATATAAAATGAACAAAAAGACCATGCACGAGTAATAATAATTGATTATTTCAAGTTTGCCCATGGACTGATTTCAGCTGGAAAACTTGGGAGTACTGGGCAGCGGTTTCGTCCTAGTTTCGAACTCATTGGCAGTACATACCCAACACCAGGACCTTCCGGTCACAAGTTAAGCTCTCAAACCATTTAGCCACTGAGACCATACTCAATGTTCACCTCGTGAATTCTAACTTATACCAATTCGTCATTTTAGTGTGACTGGCACCAGCCAATGTTATCGGTGGGTATTTGTCCTCACTCCCGGCCAAGTAGACCTCGTCAGTCACGACTTCTCAGTAAAACTCAACCCAGGTAACTTCATCCTGTAGCCAGTCACCCTCGAGCATCAGATTTATTTATTAAGAGTTAGTTAGTAGGGATTTAAATTGTTTCAGTTTCGATTACGGACTGATAACAGTTAATCACGAAAAAATAAAAGCCAACAAGTAGGAAAGAGTTTCGGACCATGATAGAAAATGAGACTGAACAAACTTTTACTGCCCATAGTGTTCGGAGTCATATTGACGAATCGCTAGTGCCTCCGCCATATACAATTGCCGAAACACAACAGGGGTTGGCAAAATCCTGCAGATAATTTTAAAAGAGAAATCTGATGGGGATGAATGGCCCGAGTTCACCATATGTTCATTTCAAATTTTTTTATAAGGTGACAGTTCTAAGGGGAGGTGTCATTTTATGTGATTACTTCTTCAGTAAACTTTAAAAAACCCTTAGCGTAATCACTTAAAGCCATCTTGTTCTGATTACGTTTTCTTCAACTACAGTCAATTTTTTATACCCGATAATAAAGGTTGGAGCTGTCTTATTTAACCTGCAATCCGTTTAAAAATAATTTTTCGCCACCCCTCCCTGCCTGAAATCTTAATTGCAGATAATTAGTATACATACTGACCTTTCAAACTGTTGACAAATACCTGTCTCGTTTACTGGATAATTATGTGACATTAAATACATTCCGCTACATCATATATGTATATAAACATGTATAATTTGGATGAATTTTCTTTCAATTAGTATAAATATTTACATTATGTTTATATCCAAAATACCTGAATGTGACTGTCACTCAATGTTCAAGACACATAAATATACCTTCGTCAACATAAAAAGAGAAAACCGCTACGATTAAAATTGAATTACATAAATTTATACGTAAGTTTTTCAGTCTTATAGATGTAAGGAAATGATTAAGACTTACAACTTGTAAATCAAACAAAGTTTTGTGCAGAAACGACTATTCAGACATTGAACAGAATAACTTACATACACAGAGTAAAATACTGTAAACCTCCATAGAGTTTTTCCTCCACTAGTGATGTAATACATCTATCAGAGAGGAGAATAGGGGTCATTCCAGCAGCCTACTGAACACTTTATTCTCTAGTATATTGTAAATTCCAAAAGAAAGAGACATGAAAGATTATGTATAGTTTCGCAGCTTTATCTCATCACCTTATTATTGGGATATATGCATTACTAGGGAGCTTTTCTACTGCTGATTTCTAGAATCAAATTAATTAGTGCTAGCTGCTAATGGGCATGTTTCAGCTTTCTGTGAGACAAAGTTAATTTACGTCTATCAGTGATGAAATGCGTCCTAATAGCCGATGCTTTGTAATTCATTCAGTAGCATTGTATTCTCAATTCCTTCAGGTTCCCAGCGGAATATAGGGCTTCAGAATACAGGCTTAAAGTTTCAGAAGCAGTGGCATTTATGTTTACAGGATGAGGTTGCTAGCCTCATGCTAAACCTTCCCTCTTTACCAGTCTTATAACTTGCTTAGTGAGGTAAAGGAGCGAATCGGCCGGGGCTAAAACCCCGAACCACATGCGTAGTTGGCTATCATTCTACCGCTATGCCATCGACGCACCAGTAGCATTGTAGCTGTTTAAATATTAAACATTACGTTTAAGTATACATAAGAGCACGAGATAATACACTAGGATGGAAGTATAACGAGCAGGTCAGCATCGTTTTTCACTTCTCCAGATTAGACAGTAGCATCGGTAGCTTAACAGTAGGATGTTTCCCAGCCACGCAGGTGGTTTGAGTTCGGCCCCTTAAACTTTGCCTAATTTACTAGCCGGTAATAAACCCGGAACAAGAAGGAAGATTAGATGTGAGGCTAGCAACCACAACACAACCGTCACTGTAACCTCAAAGCTTAAAGCTTGAAGTCCCATGTTCCATTCAGAACGTTAGAAATGAAATAAGAAGATGAGTTAGTAGAAATCTCATTCTGCATTTATTCGTTTATTGGAAAAATCACACAATGAAACGGCATTATTTACTGGATGACATTTCGGACAAAATTTATTGTTCATAATCATACCAATTTTATTTTGTCCAATAAAAGTTAATGGGGAATTGCTGCTTTATGGTTTCTTTGTTTAATGGAAGTATAACAGACTCACTAGACTAGCGATTATATGAATTCATCTGCGAGATCCTTGTAATATATCTCAGTAATGTAGATTTCTTGATCGGAACATCAACTGATAAGGTTTATCTAGAACTTTACGGACTTCATACTGGTTTCCACATGTTGAAACCCACATCACTTTGCTCTGAAATGCAAACGTGTGCTTTACAGATGACTTACTACAGGACTTCAATATGCACTGAAATTCGTCGTTTGATGTAAAACGATGTACCCGTTGACTACTTATCAAATTCTCTCTTGTGGTTTGAATTGCTTTGAACTTTGAAGTAGGCCATGACTTTGAACTATGCGCTATCAAGTTTAAAGCCATTAAAAATATGATTTCCCTTGCGCTTACTGAAACTTCAGCTTGATAGTTACTAATTTTGGCTTCCTGGACAACAGCTAGTAGCTCCTAGCAAAGCGCTGCCACAAAAAAGATTTTAAACTCAACATGATAATGGAGAACAGGTTGTATTTTTTCACCTTCTTTATTTTAAGAACTTCTTTTAAGAGTTAGTATAAACCATTTTGCCAAATCTGATAGTAAAATTTTCATGACCCGATATCCGAAAATGGAGATTATCGAATAGTTTCTAGTAGAGTAACTTTGAATAGCTACCGAGGTCTTAATGGTTGCACCGTGACAGTTATACCACGCGATAAATATTTCACGAATCCAAGAACCATAGGAATTTCAAAAGTTCTGTGTAATTTATATATTAAATGTGTGAATATGCATTTGGATTGATAAGTGGCGGCTGTGGCACCTTTGAAATATACAACTTGTAAGTTTTACTTGGTAAAATCTTTTCATTTCAAAACGAGGAAAAGCCATCACTATCGGTTAACAGAAAATTCAACCATCAGATGTTACGGTATTATTATTATTATTTGTACCAGTAGTAAAGTTAACAGTAACACTAAATTGTGCGTTATGTGAATTTGAAGATTAAATAATAATTCAGTGTGTACATAGTAGCTGCATTATTTAACACTTGTTGATTTCTGTACCACCGCTGCCATCTGAAATAACTTGTTAAGTGTTTTAGTTAATTTTAACAGTTGGTAGAGGAGCAGAATTTTCGGACTGAAGTAGAATATTTTGATTTTATGTAAAAGGAAGGAATTTAAGGCGTCTACAATTTTACTGTAGAAGGGAGGCTAAAATGCCCTGCTGACTCAATTAGATAAATTAATGTAACTTAAAAAATACCTTGCCATGACTATGAGGTCCAATACATAGATCAGACCAGAAGGAGATCGGGGTCAGTTGAGTTATCGAAGCATAAGAACATGGCTGAGTGTAGAGTGGTTGACGCAATGGAGATGAATACCTCAGAGAAAAATCCTGCCATATCAATGCATGTACTAATTCAAAATCATACGACACGGTGGGACAAGGATACAGTTCTAGAAAGTAATATAGGTAGGTGGAGGGAGAGGTTGACCGTGGTATCCCTCTTTGTTCATCCAATCTACATTTAACAAATCCAGTGGAAACAATGTAACGCTGACATCAGAGATGGAGAAAATATTATCACTAATAAAATCAAAGGATAAGAAACAATAGAATTATATTAAAAAAGCTTAAAAGTTATGTCACTACCACGATATGATTATGAGAAATACTTTCTGATCCAATCGTCATCAGTAAGTAATTCTCTAACACTGTGTGAAATTCTAGTGGTGTTTAGCAACTTCAAAATGTCACTAGAAATCTGCCTTATTTTGATGTAGTTATGTTTTCTGAGCTGAATGATTTATTTGCGTAGCTTTCATTGTCGTATTAGGCAACATTTTCAGCGCATACTTCAATTTAAAGTGAGCTTTTAGATTTCTCCATGAGTTTTTTAGTCATCCCTCCAGGAGATATGTTGCCTAGTAGGCCACTGAAAGCTTCGCAGATAAACCATTCAGCTCAGAGAACACAACTGCATCGAAATCATCCACCAGAGCTATGAATCTTCTCCATCATATCTAAATCTGTCTTATATTCTGCTTCCAACTGGTATAAAAAATATGAGTTAGAGAAATAATACATTTTTATTCAGGTATTTTGTTGAAAACTATTGTTCCTGTATTTCAGATGGTAATGTGTGTACCGTGTAGTTTTATTTACTAAACATGATTTCCCTGAGAAAACAAGCCTTCTGTTGAAATAATTAATTTGTTGAATATTTTGTACTGAAGATTCAGCCTTTTTATATACACATACATTTTTTACTTCATACTGGTCGAGTTCAGTTTTCATGGCTAACTTAAGGTTGTTGCAAAGGGTTTAGTAAACTAGAAACCTAAAAGAGTTTATGTTCACCATTCATAGATAAGTATGTTTTCTGTGCGTATACGTGCATTTGTGTGTATGTGTGTGTGTCTGTTGAACTTAGTATGCTTTTGGGTATATGTATATATATGTTAACCAGCAAGTGAGTGCGACAAACCCGTCTGGACTGTCGTTATTTTATGGCTATTTAATGACTCTCTCGAGGTTCAGACTAACATATGTCCGGGGACACGTCATCAAGATATATATATATATATACATATTGGAAAACCTGTCATGCATCTTACCCTCATTTGAGTTAAGTCTGTTTTGTATTTGTATGCGGATACATTTTCCTTATAAAAGGATGAAGCTGAACAGAAGAGTAAATATTAAGAGAAAGTAAGAGTTTAAATGATATGCACAGAGCCAAAAATCGGGAGAGCAAGTGAAAACTGATTCATCTGTCCCAGAAAGATTGTTAGTTTCATTTGATTGAGTGAATTTTTGACTTTTCCGTTGACTGATTGGAACGAAATGTTCTACCTTTGTTGAAATGTCAACTCCTAGTGCGGACGCTTTTATGACGTCTGAGGATTAACTTGGATTAATTTTTTTTATGGATAATGGCTAGCCGTGGGATCCAGGATGAGCATTTCGTCCTATTTGGGACTGCCTGTCAGTTAGATGTACTTGCACTTATTAGTGGGTGATGGTGCCCTCACTGAGACTAGAGCCCTTCACCTTTCTTACTCTACGGTTTTAAAGGCTATGGTGTTAGAAGAGAATGGCTACTGGGTTCGATTCTCATTTGGGATGTCATCACTTACTGCTGAATGCAGGTAAATCCAGTTGACTAGTTCGAAACAGAAAGATATGCGCACCCTGGACTCCACTGATTGATCAACATCCACCATAGTACTTCATTGTTAATTAGATTTGAAAAAAAGCTTCAATTGTATCATGCATACGAATACATAGAAGTTTTATCCCTTGAAGTGGAAGAAAGAAAGATGATGATCTATTGGGTCTAACTGGACCGGTAGGCTTTATAGTAAACATCATTATCGCTTCAGTCTCCTTATTTTGAATATTCCTTAAAAAATCAGTTTGAATAACACAGGACATTTGTAAGGAGTTTCAACGAACTAACATATGTACGTGCAGCAAGAATAATTTGTTACAGTAGATATACGTACTTTCACTTTGAAGGTAGTCAATGGTAACATTGTTTCAATATATGGCATGTACAACAGCTAATCTTATAAATAATCAGCATGCCACATACATATGTTCCCTTCATGCAGATAGAAAGAGCTAATGTACTGAAGATTAGTGAGAATAATAATTCAACACAAGCATGGAGATAGGCTAATAGGGAGAATCTCTATTAAGCTGTATGGATATCGCCTAAGTTGAAGGAAATTTGTAAAAGGTGCGCAAAAGAATACCAACAAAGGAAAGTAAAACATGTGTGATGTTGTAACACTGAAGTTACTAATATTGAAATAAAGCTATTGGACGTAAATTTGTAACACCGTTTAAACACGAATATTTTCTTATTTACTTAAAGAGACTTAGAAGTAGTGAATTGAAATGACCCACAATCCCAAGTTCTTTAAATTATTTAGCCAAAAGATTGCTGAAGCATAAACAAATATCTTAAGTGTGTGTTCCAATTAACGCACATCAAAAGTCTTTATGTAAAGTAGTCAGTGTCCTGAACACTAAATTGTCCAGTCACACTTAAAAGGAATTGGACAGATCTGATTAGACGACACTAATACATACACTTCAGAAGATCTCTATGCAGATGTTCATCCGGTTACCCATTCTGCAAAACATCACCCATTAAAGACTCACCAAAACTTATACAGAATTCCAACCTCAGTAAATACAATCAGCACAAAGGCATACATGTTTAATTGTAATTCATACATCTAAATTTTATATATTATATTATTATTATTACTATTATTCCCTTAGGTCCTTAGCGGAACACAACTTCAACAACACATCTCCATTTCCTCCTATCCTCTGCAGTTCTCTTTGGCTGGCTCAGCGACTGCCCATAGCCTCTCATCTCCTCCTCACACGATGCCTCCTTCAGATGCCTAAATCGTTGTTCCCCATCCGGGTTCCACTCGAGGCTCCAGTGAGCAGTATATATTTATGTATGTGAATACTAAGACACTATTTGAAAGGACTAAGACATTTTCATAAAATCCTGTTTGTACTAAAGCTTAATACATCTTGAAATCTTGAAATATAAGCTCAGTAAGGCTGATAGTTTCTACACAATAGAGAAAGTTTGACAAAATGACAAACAATTTTAAAAATTAGCATCCGAGACCAGAGAATCCATGGAATTTTTGAAGGCAGTACATAATAGCGCGAGTGATATGTAAATTTGGTAGCC
The DNA here is from genome assembly GCA_944472155.2 of Trichobilharzia szidati. NCBI lineage: Eukaryota > Metazoa > Platyhelminthes > Trematoda > Strigeidida > Schistosomatidae > Trichobilharzia > Trichobilharzia szidati. The sequence goes on from OX235274.1 coordinate 56,860,366, forward strand.
ACAATAAAAAGAACTCTAAGGTTAGATTTTTAACAATACACCCACAAGTTTGATCATTTTAAGGGATACTTAATTATTTCATCAGGCCACCAAGTGTGTTTTGATGCAAGATTTGTTTCACGCTTTCGTGAACTTTCTCCGGTCACTACCTATACAGAGGTTAGAACCTTACAGTTGTGTCCCTGAGAAGTCACGAACTGACAAATAAATGTTCTTACAGTTAACGATTATTGAATGTAAAATTAAAGTTTATGCCTAGATAGGATCCGAAACAGTGGTTTCCAAAATGCTATATGGTAGCTTTATATGTGAAGACGAAGCTGGATATTTGATCTAATGATAGCTGGAATCATACGTCTCACTCATCCGTATGACAGCTGAACATAACTCATAATGAATTCAGTGAGACGGTCACCGGATTAGCAACTATGTCTCTTTGTTCAGTTGATAAGCCTCAGATCTAGTAATCCAGGAGCCAGTGGTTCGAGTTTCACCATATTCCAGATTTTCATTTAAATTTAGACAAAAATCAATAACAGCAATTTTCCAACCCTCATAATAACTTCATTTGAATTTATTTAATCACTTTTGACAATATTACTCATTCTGCTCAACTGATGTTTGAATTAATTATCTCACAATAACACAACAATAAAATTCATTTCAAGCTGGGAACAAGAAAAATTAATTAATTAATTCCAAAATACCCTTACTACGTGAACCTTTTTTATGGCATTTTTCTGTGAACCGCCCCTCCTCCCCGACTAAAATGAGTTTATAATTAAGATTTCTCTTCATTTCAGTGTGTTATTATTTTTGTGCGTTGACTAATTGATTGATTTCCTGAATACAGCATTAACCATTTATCTAATATTGTAAATACACATGGAATTTAATTAAGAGACTATTTGAAGTATGCTGTATGCTACCGAATGAAGATAGGAGTAAGTCAAGACTGCCTGTTAACAATGATACTTCTAATTGTGATGAGCTGGATTATGCGGCACACTGTGCGTAGTGAGCGAGAAGACTGGAAGTTGTCGAACCGACAAGAGTACTGCAGAAGATCTGAACTTCACGGATTATTTCTGCTTAAAGTCTCACAAACTCAAAGATATACAGGCAGAAACCAACTAGTTGACAGAAGAAGCAGCGAAGACAGGACTCGAAGTGAACATAGAGAAGACGGAGGTGATGAAGATAAATAAACCAACAATAAGAACACGCACCAATCACTGTCAACGGGAGGAATCTGAAGGAAGTCATCACTTCCATCCACTTTGGTAGCATTGTTTCAACTACAAATAGTACGGATGAGAATGTCAGAGTCGGAAAGGCAAGACGGATCTTCATCACTCTAAAATCAGTTTGGAAATTTTCTGCTCTCCTCAGGATAAATAACGAAATTTGGATTTCCAACACCAGTGTTAATTCAGTCAGTTCTTCTGTATGGGTCAGAAAGTTGGCCTACACGTCACGAAACGCATTTCTGGCAGACTCAGACTCTTATCAACAGCTGCCTTCGTTGGCTCCATACTAAAGATCAAATGACGGGCCGGCCAGCCAGAAAGAATTAGCAACAAGAAACTCTGGGAGTGAATCATTCAAGAATCTGTAGTTGAACAAATATTCCAGAGGAAAGGGAGATGGATTGGATACAAGCTGAGGAGACTGCTCACTGACATCACACGCTATATAGGCCCTCAAGTGGAACCCGAATGGGAAAAGACGAGTTAGGCATGAGTGTGATGGTGACATGGAGGAGATTATGTGTGGAGGAAATGAAAGCTTATGGGTAGTAGTGGGGGCAAGTTAAAGACGACTGCTGAGAATAGGATGAAATGGAAATGTGTTGCTGAAGCCCTATGTTCCACTTGGAATCCAGAGGAATCATAATTATGCTCCTAATGCTTTTCGTGGTGGTTGATAAATAACTCAAGTATGCATTCATTCTTATCCGACTGTAATGTGTCAGTTAACAGGGTTTTTTCTTGATACGATTCTAGGTTGTGTATAGAGGATATCATAGATTCACAGGAATATTTATAAAGTGTACAGAGTGCTTCTTTTTGGTTTTACTACAAATAATAAAATTACTAAAATTTAATATTTTTTGATGCAAATAATGATGGTTAATTTAGGCAGTGATGAGTTATTATACTAATATGGAGCTCAGTGTAGATTAAAGTTCGTTTCACACGCAAATTTCAGCCGCCATCTCCTTTTATTCAGAGCCAAAACAAACTAAGCCATATAAACCCAAAAATTTTATCGTTTATTATCTGATATATTGTACTCTGGTAAGGTTTTCGTTGTTACAGTTTATGCCAAACACAATACCCTCTCGTCTCCTTTGCATTGCTGGAGATTTATCGATCCAGAGAGGGAAACGAGAGCTCTGTACATAAAAGGAGATATCTCAACTACTTCTACTAGTTTCGTAATGACTCTTGTTTTCAACCAGTTTATTTTTGCTTTTTTGACGCTAACTTTTCTATTCTTTCGAACGCTTATGTAATATCACATTTTCCCTCGTGTTCGCGTGCATTCTCATTACAATACACTTATTAGATTATTTATCTTAGCATGTAACTCTACCACCTGTATTCAGGTTCCTCTAACGAGATGGATAAAACTAGCAACTGTGATTATAAGAATGTATCTCTTTTATTATTATCAATCTCTTTTGTGGAGAAAAACATTCTGTATAAATGCGACTAAAACAAAATTAGGCGAAAACAACCCATTTGCTGAACAACATATTTTATTTTTCTATAGCTGTAAAGAAAACATCTGATGAAACTAAAATTTCTGGATGTTTTTTTAAACCACTCATACCAGTAAAGATAATCAAAGCATAATTATTTCGTGTTATTAAGGATCATAACTAACATATTTATCTGCCAAAAAAGTTCGTTGAGAAGTAGATACCTGGAAGAAGATGATTTCATAGTGAAGCTAGGTGTTCTCTTCATTCACCTGTAAATTGTTTTATTGAGATAATTATGTACATCTCAGTAAGCAGTCGTTTAAATAAGTCACAGAAGTTTGCCATTATTCAGTCAACTGAAGCAGTTACTGTCAAAGGCATCATTAGGACTGTTATTAATCTGTAGTCAAATTTTAAACAAATCATATCACTACGAAATAATTCTTCAAAATCAATCTAATGTTTGCTAGGATCTGGCTACAGAACGAAGTTGTCTGCAATGAGTTCTAGTGGGAATGGGAACAAGTACCAGCCGATGACTTTGGATGGTGCCAGTCATACTAAAATGACGAGTTGGTATAAGTTAGAATTCACGGACTAGATAGTGAGTGGAGTAGTAGTGGCTGAATGGTCTACGAGCTTGATTTGTGACCAGGAGGTGCTGGATTCGAATCGTGGTGGTGGGTACGTACTGCCGATAAGTTCGAACCCTGGTGGTTTTCAATGGTTCTCTAATTGATATCAATCCATGGTGAAACTTAAGTTAAAAGTAGTCGAATAATGATTAAGTTTATTACGGACGAGACAATGAATATTGTTTTCTTTGTACAACTGCTTGAACCATAGTTTCATAACAGTCAACAAAGTTAAATGTAAACATTTAAACAAAAAGATACATTTGAAATAGTTGGCCACTGATCACAGACTTAAGTTGGATATTAAGTTTTGGAATTTGTAGGTATTTGGATTAATTGCTGTGTAGATTTCTTCAAGAACTAACTGTAGTTAGAGAACTTTTGAAAAAGAAGAAGTACTGAACATCTTCTGCGTTCGAGTTTAAGACCCTTCAACAGTGGGTATACTTGACCTCTCCAGTGACTGAACCCAACATCTTCAGTTCATGAGGCGAGCACTTTCCCCAGGCGATCATTTAGTTTGAATTCATTGGCCTGTGAATTTTAACTTTTCACGAAATATGTATTTTCAGACATTGGTTTGTACGGATTTTGTTTGGTTGGTTGGAGGATTTGACCAAGAGCTGAAGAGTCTTAAACTAAGACAAAAAAGCTGTTAAGTACTCCCAGGTTTTACTGTGGTTCTCTAACTGATATCAGCTCATGATGAAATCCTTCAGAATATGATATTTGTTGTGGTGTTCTCATAATTCACGCGTCTGAAAATCATCCAGTTAGTTACACCTCTAAGTGAATAAATTCATACACTTTAATTAAACTTATTGAAGTGAAACTTTGAATAATATTATAAAATATTATTACACTTTGGCATGTGGAAAAAAAAATCCCACTTGCTGCGTGTCGAAAAGTAATTTATTCGACTAAGGGAATTCATTTTATCCTGACAGAGTAAAAAAACACCCTTTCACCAAAATAATTCCATTTACGATAAATTAAACTACAAATACCGTCTAGAAATTAAGCTAAGATAATACTGATTTATATTTTCATTTCATGAATGCTGCTTTCTTTTCTGTCTACGCAATATCCAGAAGAAGAAAATTATTTGTTGAGCTTACAATTAACTGCATTTTTAAGAGAAAATTTAATGGTTTATAGACTGTGACATAGATATTTATTTTGATTAGACACTCGTTAGTAACTAGTACCATGCGTCTAGTATTTTGTACGGTACAGACTAAATTCTGTTAGTCAGGTGTGGCAATGTGACCACCATACTAGGCGACTCGTCATTATGGTGTACTCTAAATTGTTACTTTGGCCACCCAACATGATGGCAACATTGGAAACTCGACTGATAGAATTCAGTTTGCACCAAATAAAGAACTGAACGCATGATACCAGTTAATAACTAGTGTCCAGTTACAGTATCCATTACAGTCCTACATGAGGTCGGTCGCAAGCGGTAATATCTCTAACTGCAGCACTGGGTGATCCTACTTCAAATCTTAAAAGGGGCATGAGTTCCACCAAGATTGCAGATACACCTTATTGGCAAGTGCCAACAAGCCCGAAACCTACGCCCAAAGCTTCCTGCTGACTGCCTCCAACCATATGACTATGTATGTAAGAGAAGACTACTACCACTACTACTACAGTTGTTCGACAGATCCTCTTCATTGCTCCTATTAAGTGTTTTTTTCCTTATTGATAAAAGGTTAATTAAAATCTTTTGGAATATTCAGTTTTTTTTTTATTACAGCTCGATGCCACACCGTATTTTCAGTACAAGTACGGAATTTTCAGCATGTGATATTGGTAGCCCGAATTTTGCAGGCCAACCATTGATATCGGGTGTGCATCGGCCGGGGATCGAACTCCGGACCACGTGCATGGTCGGCGGGCGTCCTAGCCTCTGTGCCACCGACGCACTTAAAAGCCGGCAACACCCGGTATTCCCAGCCGGTCACCCATGCAAGTGCTAACCGGGCATAGAGTTGCTTAACTTCGATGATCTGACGAGAACCAGTGCTTTCAACGTGGTATGGTCGCTGACATCACTGTAGGACGAAATAGGAGATGTTTTTGTTATGTGAGAGGTGAATGACAGGTTTCAGACAACTTTCAGGTGACAGTTACTTCCTATATCTTTTTCTGATTTTCTCTTAATATTTAAGAATCTGTAATTTCGCAGTACACACATATTTTATTACTGTTCGGTAAATGGAAGCAGTCAGCAGGAAACCTCGGACCTAGGTTTCGTGCCTCCTGGCACTCATCATCAAGGCATATCTGCAGTCTTGAAAGAACTCATGTCCCCTCTGCGATTCTAAACCGAGTCACCCAGTGCTGCAGTCGGAGACATTACTACTAAACAGCGATTCAGACTCTTGGCTGACTTCCTATAGGACTGTAATGGATACTTTGATTGGACTCTGGGTCACAACTAATGTCATGAGTTTAGCCCTTCATTTCGGTGCAGACTTGGTTCTATTTGACTGCGATACTGGGTAACCGGGATTCAAACCTCGTAGGGGACATGAGTCTCTTCAGGAATCCAGATACGCCTTGATAAAGAGTACCAGCAAACACGGAACCTAGGTTCAAGGGTTTCCACCGATTGTCTCCAACCATCTAATAACAACAATATTTTTGATTGCACACTAGTCAGTAACTAGTGTAATGTATCTAGTCCTATCTTCGGTGCAGACTGAATCCTATCAGTCATGTTTGCAATGTGGCCACCATGCTAGGTGGCTCGCCATTACGGTGCACTGTGAATTGTTGGTATTAGATAGTTGGAATTACTGACTAGTGTGCAATCAATTATATATATATATATATATATATATATATATATATATATAATCATCTGCTGTAACACCATTAATATACTGTTAGCAAGTATGAGTAGAGTGTGATGAATACTAAAAGAATCAACTGCATTTCTTTCGATGGTTGGTCATGTGAATAGACTCATTAAAATTATATTAAACTAAGCCTACTTGAATCATTATTCACTGACAATGAACGAAGGACTAGACGCATTACATTAATTACTCCCTAGTGTCCAGTGAAAGTACCTCTGTAATTATATGAAATATATTCTGAAAATTTAAAAGACACTGTTTACTTATAGCGGTAATCTTTGGTTAGAATATTCATTAACGTAGATAAAAACAAAAACCCAGCCAGTTCTGATTCAAAACCAAAGTCAAGAAGTTGTCATGAACTGGGGACCTCCTGTAAACTACTTTTATCCACTAGATATGAATTAAATTCTATGTCAGTCTTAGTTTATTTCCCGTTAGAAACTGCAACAAATACTATAATCATGCTAAAATTTTTAAATCAAAGCACCACTATCTGGTGCATCGGTGGTTCACTGGTAGAATGCTCACCAACAGCGTAAGCGATCCGGGTTCTATTCTGAATCCCACTTAACCAGTATCAAAAAGCCCGGAAAAGAAGAAAGGTTAGTCGTAAGACTAATAGCCCTGCCTTGTACAAAAAATCACCGCTAGTGAGACATTAAAGCTAAGGCTTGAAGCCCTATATTCCACTCGGAACCCAAAGGAATAAAAAATATACATAGATAGCTGAATTTTCCCTTCTACAAACTGATTCAGTTTATGTTATTTCATCATCTTAACTGCATAGATGATAAGAAAACAGTAATTAACCAAGCATAAACTAGATCTCATTTAATTCGAAAATAACTCGATCCAACCTTTACTTATTTACTCATTTTAATTTTTGCTTTCCCTTGTTAAATAATTGACACAAAATCGTATTATATTTATTAATTATTATTGTTTTATGTTAAATTATGCATTTGTCAGTTTATTTAATCACGTCGAACCTAATGACTGGCTGGCTGATAACCTTAGTAACACAAGTTTATTATATAGACTTACTGTTCAATGTCTTTTAATATAGTAATATTATAAATATTAATGAACTTAAAGGGTTTTTTTTCCTTTCTTTCGAAAATAGGTTTTCTGTCTTGATTTTCAAATTCCTAGTAGCTACGTACAGAAAGAAGAGGGTTAGTGAAATGTCAGAGTATTTTGAAGCTGAGTAACTGTGAAGGGATTTCAGTTGATACTGAGATATATATACTGCGATTTATTTGACAGTCACGTGTTACGGCTTCCAGCAAGGTAAAGGAAAGAAGGTTATACTGGGATTAATCATTAATTACATCATTAATCATATTTTAAATCATTAATTTGTCGTTAGTCTGTTTGGCATTCACTTGAAAATGGTCAGTGACAGATTTAAAGTGTAATCACATTTGCGATGGTAGTTAGATGTCTCGAGTTTGATCATGGATTGATATCAGTGAGAGGAAGCAGGAAAGAGTACTGGACAGATGCTGCGTCCTAGTTTGGCACTCTTCAGCAATACGTACCCATCATCACACCAAGGAAAGAACGGAGGGCCTTTAGGTTATGAGGTCAAGCTTGTTGAAAATTCAGCCATTTTTGGACGGAATTCCATGACCCGTGAATTCTAATTTCTGTCGATTTGCGGGCGTAATTTATTTTCATTTTGTATTATATATATATATATATATACTTGTACTTAATACTTCGGTGAATATTTATCTAACCGAGAATTCTATTTTAAAGTTTATAATTTGGTTTTCACTTTGAACTCAAAAAATCGGGCATAACTAGGTCGATTAAAAAAGCCATATGTGTAATAAACTGTTGAGAATTAATTGAGTACCCATTAGTAGCCGGCTATAGGATGAGATTACCTGAAGTTCTGGTGGGAAATCGTGACCATTGAGGCCCACCAAATCAGGTGTGACGACGGGTACTTGTCTGTGACTTTGGCTAACGGTTGCACTATATATCGAAGATCTACAGAAGTTACAATTTGTGGGACATTAGATTCCATCCCAGTGATTGAAAAGTCGACGAGTGCCTTATAACTTGAACGTCCTGGTTGCGTAGTGCTGGAAAGTTCCAAGGTAGGAAAAAACAGCTTCCCTGTACTCCCTGATTTTCACTGGTTCTCTGACTGATGTCACCCTATGATCCAACTTGAAATCAATAAAATTCTTGCGAACCTACACTTGAAGACATATGTAATAATTTCCAGTTGTTTACTAATTCAAAGGTGTGGTTCGTTGGCTTAGGTGTTGAACTTCTAACCACTGGGTCATAAATTCAGATATTGGCTCATCTATTTTGATTCAAGCAGTCAGATAGTACCATCGCTCAAGTTTATTAAAATGTAACTGGCTATTAAGTAACATTTCATTTTACATCCCATTTCATTTCAGAAGTTAAAAGTAGACTAAAGACTCGTTAGCCACGTCCATGGGGCGACACATGATGTTGATGGTTGAGGTTTTCAAACAATTTTCAGTATTTTTTTAACGGTAAAAATGTAGCTGAATATTTCTCACCTATTGTCTGCACCTGTTCATAATCAAACTAGCCCAATTTAACTCCAAAGAAAATTTAGCCACTAAATGGTTTCGCTCAAAAAAACTACTAAAAACTAAGAGGCGTTCAATAACTATCCATTTATGGCCTTAATTTTAGTAATGTGAAAACACGGTTGAACAGGGAAACATCAGTTTTTATGGTGTGTGCAAGTAAGTCACTAGACTAAAGTCCAATAATTTGTAATTTATCACTGTTGTGTAATCGTTACTAACATTACTCATACTCATTATTAATGGATAGAAAATGTTTTCACATTATACTTGGCAGCCTTCATTTGCCATAATACGTCAGAGAAAATCTGTGATAATCACCGTTTTAGCTCAGTGAATATAACAAACTAAAATCAAATATACTGATAAACTCCCCCTTAAAAGCACTTGGTACTATCATTTTTACAATAGTAGCAATGTTAGGAATTTATTTCACTTTAAAGAAACACATTATTCCTCTTTTTCTGTTTTCGGCGGTTGCATTACTACAATATGAAAAAAACAGCACTCTCTGGAGAATGCTGCAACAGTTATCAGGATTTGTAGATGCTAACAAGCATTCACTAATGCAAAAATAAATCAGGTGCTAGATAAGAGTTCTGGGGTAAGCTCATAGACACGGAGATTTTTACGGTAACAGTAAGATAATAAACTCAAGAAATTATCACCTACGCCTATGCCAGCTACTGTAAAATTATTATATGTATTATTATATTATCTATCCCTTTACCTTCTGAAGGTAACATAGGAGTTCAAACAGAGTTTTGGAGTTTCAGTAGCAGAGGTGTTACCTTTTAACAGGTGTGGTTGCTTACCTCATGTCCAACCTTTCCCTTTTATTAGTCTTACAATAAGCTAAGCGAGGTTAAGAAGTAAGTCTTCCGAGAATCAAACTTTGGACCACGTGTGGTGTGGCTTGAGAGCATTCTATCATTGAACTATTGACGCACAAAGAAATCACGACTCCGCCATGGATCGAACTCTGAACCTTCAGGTTACCAGGCAAAACTCGCTGACAGTTCAACAACTCAGTTCACTGTAATAATAATATTATTAATCTCCTGTGTTCCGAGTGGAACATGCGCTTCAACAACACATCTCCACCTTCTATTTTATGCTGCCCTCTTCATCTGGTTCCACAATTTCCCAGAATCTTTCATTTCCTCTTTCAACTCACACAATCTCCTCCATGTCACCCTCGCACTGACGACCCACTCCTCGATTCTCATTGCGGTTACACTCCAGCGATAACATGCATTGCTCGCGATGTCATTCGAAGGCCTCTCCAACGTATGCCCCATCCATCTCCATTCTCTCCTACATATCTGTTGAGAGATCGGCTCTTCGTTGCTTTGTTCCCAGCCGGTGTTTCGTGTTGCTAATTTTTTCTGGCCATTCGATCTTCAGTATAGAGCCAGCCAGCGAAGGTGTCAGCTGTTGATAAATGTCTGCATTAGCCTGTTGGAAATCTTTTTCGTGACACAATGGCCAATTTTCCGACCTGTATAGAAGAACTAACTGACTGACTGACTTCACAAGGGTGTTGAACAGAATCCAAATTTATTTCTTTATGCTACCTGAGTGACAGTAGAAGATTTCCAGACAGGTTTGTAGGTTGATGAAGGCGTGTCTTGTTTTTCCAATTCTGGCTGGCTGTGACATCTTCATCCGTGCTGTCCGGTTGCCTGTGATTGAAACCATGCTTCCCAGCCGGAAAAGTGAAGGAAGTAACCCCTGTAAAATGCCTCCCGTTGATGGTATTTAGTGCTGGTTGTTGGTGTTGTTGCTGTTGGCTGGTTGTCGTTATCACTTCCGTCTTCTCTATGTTCATGTAGAGTCTTGTCTTCACTGACTGCTTCTTCAGAGAGTTTGTTGGTCTTCGCCTGTAAGTCTTCGAGTTTGTGTGACATTAGACACATATCATCTGTGAAATCCAGATCTTCTACTGTCTTCTTATCGGTCCAGCGTATTCCTGTCTTCTCATTCCCCATGCATAGTCTGACGGATAATCCAGTCCACCAAAATTAAGAATTTCATCGCTGATAATAGACAGACAGTCAGATTGTCTTGCTCCTGTATACACTTCGAACGCCTAACTGAGTTTTCCGTTGTGGATCACCTGATACGAGGCCTCATTGTCGTATAGCCAGCTGTTGAATGAGTTTGGTAAAGACTTAGGAACTGCACGCCATTGTGTTGAAGCAGTTTCCAAATTACTTCTCGGTCAACACTGTTGAAGACCTTTTCGAAGTATATGAAGTTCACCATAAAATTATAATTTTACAAAATTTCTTTGTTCGACTTGAATGATCGGAGGTTGTGTGAAAATTGCCTTAGTTATTTTAAAAAAGTGAACTTGGTTAAATAGCGCTAGCTATCTGTAATTTAATATTCACATCATGGCATACTTATTTTTATTAAATTACTGTAGCATCTTACTTTCTTCAGTTCATCTGTCCACATATGACGCGTCAGCTTTGAACTGTTCAACCCTGTAGTAGTCTCCAAAGAAAACTGTAATCTATTCTTTGAATTTTTTCTTCGAAGGTAATAGGTTATTTTTGTTTAAAAGATTCTTATCCACATGAAAAATACTTAGGAAATAGTCGTATGAGCTTTGAGTATGATCTTTACAAATGTTATTTGGAAGATCTTGATAAAATTTTAATATTAATAATAATAATAATAGACAGATGTGAACAATTTGTTATCAAGAAATGAGTTTATCATGTTAGTTCAATTGTTTTCAACAAGTAGGCATAACTATGTTTATTATGAGGGGAAACATTTGAGCATGCTTTCCAGATGCTGAATTATAAGGGTTGTCTGAAGTAATCATAATCATGATCACGAGGAAGATGATGATGACGTAATCGAACATGTATTTAGTTCATGTTCTGTGTCTGAAGCATCAACAGTTCTCCCCTTGTTTTTTTTTCTAGTATAACGATCAATATGGTCATTTATAGTTATTATTTGAGAAATATTCATCACTGTGGGAGGGGGGTGGTGCCTTATGCCTATCAGAACACTGTTGAAATTTCCCACTGGCCTTATCATCATAATCATCATCATCATTGTCATTTTACATGAAACAAAATTAATTTGAAAAAATTGGTATCAAGATAAGTGTCTTTAAACATCATTTAGGAAATTATACCAGGTTAATATTACATATAACGTTAAACAGATTAAAAGACATCACTGACGCATCCAAAAATGAACATTCAAATAAGAATACTTAAAAGGAAGGAGAATGGACAGCTGAGGGTGTTTCCACTGCAGAAATGATAAGCCAGTTATCTGAAAAATATCTGTGATACCTTCGCCACATAAGAAACAAAACATGCAACACAGTAAACAGGAGATAACTTTGTTCGTTTACATGTTCACTGGAACATTTTAACCAAAGATCAACCTTAGTCCACTCGTAATCTGTGACTTTCTCCAAGCGGAAGTTCTTGACACTGTGAAGCAATCCTCTTAAAATTTAATAAACAAAAAGGAGTTTAGTCCTTAATTAGTTGATCGCCAAAGAGTATAGAGGACGCTTTTTTAATATTTCAGGTGGTCAAAATCTACCTATAACGTATCATTTTGGTGATGTTACATGGATTAACGATATTAGCAGACTTTTCTAAGCTTATAAACTTCAAAGTGTTCTACACTGTAACTTGTGATGTTGTATGAGAGCAAACTAAGATACTCCAGAATACTTATGTCTTCCTGATATTATTATACCGACTGATTTTAGTCGCATTAAATACTGGCTTCTTGATGTTTTCATCCTTAAGACATTTGATAAGTAGAGTTTAGGACCCATGATATTTTTGTTGAATTCACTTTGTATGATGGTTGGTGAATCATGTCTTGTTTATCAAGTTTGACCACGGATTGATATCAGTTACAGAACCACTGAAAGTCACCAGGAAGTAGTGGACAGCTAATTCCTCCCAGATTGAGACTCATCAGTAGTACGCACTCACCTCCACAGTTCGAATCCTACACCTTCTGGTCATAAATCAAGCTCGTAGACCATTCAGTCACTACGACCGCACTCAGTATCCAGTCTATCAATTCTAGCTTATACTAATAAATAATTTTAGTGTGACTGGCACCAGCCAATGCCATCAGCCGATCGGGTAGACCCCACTGATCAAGAATTGTCACTAGAACTCACTGCGGATAACTTCGTCTTGTATCTAGTCCCTAGAGAACATTAGGTTAATTTTGAAGAGTTAGTTTGTGGGGATTTGGTTTGTTTGAAGTTTGACCTCGGGTTGATGTCGAAACCCGGTGGGTGCGTACTGCCGATGAGTCCCAAACTACGACGAAACAGCTATCCAGTACTCTGTGGTGACATTTAACGGTCCCCTAACTGACACCGTTTCGTGGTCAAACTTGAACAACAAATGAAATCCCTACAAATCAACTCTTGAGAATCTTGTTTTCTTCACAGTTCTAATTTTTAATAAGTGAGTTTAGTAAACGTAGATGAAAATATCTTCGTTTGACGGATTACCAGATTGGTATCTGAAATTTAGCCTAAATATTTGTATCTATAAATAATCATGAATAGGGCCAGCCACTTAAGATATTAAGTTCTTAAAATAAAAAGCCTGTGATGAAGATTACTGGGACGGAGACTTAAATTTCAACTAGTTTCTTGCAAGTTGTGCTTTATTCCTTTTATGTGATTGTGCAACAGTGTTGTAAAAGCTGACAAATCCCTATGATCTCTTACTGTGTGATCACAGTTGTATTAATGTACTGGAGTTTGTTTGTTTTACAGGTAAGGCTTGGAACACTAAATTGAAACTGAAAATTACTTGACTCGATCATGAAATATAACCAACTCAATTAATTTAGACGTGTGATACGCATGTATCGGTACCAATTGTTGCACTAAATCATGTTTCTCCCAGGATTGACAAATTAGTTAACAGAAAAAGGTAAATGAAACAATGTTTCACACGGATCCATGTATTCATCGACTTAACGGAAGCGAAGGTTTATTTACTCATTTTGAAGAAATAGTCAATACCAGTAACTAAGTGTTTGAGGAGATATCTGTTACCAAGTATCAAGTCGGCAGCTCAGTAGCCGAATGGTTGCTAAGTACGCATGTGGGCTGGATTCGATCCCCTGTTGACTCACTCCTAAACCTTGCCTAGTTGAATAACTGCTAATAAACCTGGAAGACAGAGAAGGTGGGGCTTGAGGTTAACAACCTCACCTGAAAATTCAAAGATCAAAACTTGAAGCCCTATGTTTCAATCGGAACTCAAGGAATGAAATTAAATTAGAATCGGTCACTGTGACACACATAAAATGAAATATCAATTTTTTGCCTACCTTAAGAACTTCAATATCATCATTATTATTATTTCCTTTTACTCCCTTTCTTCTTACTTTTGAAAACATCAGAAATCATCAAATCACAAATTAAATCTGTCTTACATATATCAGCAGCTAATTCTTATTAAAGTAACCCTAAAGTCAACTGTGTTCTACAGTGGGATCTATCAAAAATCAAGTAACAACTAGTGGTAGTACAAATTTTATGCTGGAAATCTTTCTAAATTCAAAGAAGTTTTTGCCAGTAAAAATAACGTCATTTAACTATTTACCAAGGTATGTTGTAAAACATTGTTATTAGTAGAAACGGGTTTCTTCAGTGCTTTTCAATCTTATGTTTAACATACTGTTCGCTTACTAGTCCCTTTGATGTTCCGCTTCTTTTTTTATCCAGTTTTCGCCACACTGAAAAAGAATTTCTTCAATAAAAGATAATCTGAAATAAACTCAGGAAAAAAAATTCCACTCTTTTAAAATAAAACTTAACATTTTGTTACTGTATATCCAATGAATGACTAATAACAACAGATTTTGAATGACAAACTGTGAATAACCAGGGGAATGTAAGTATTTAAAATTTGCGCTAGAAATTCCATTGTCAATAAATTACCTTTTTGAAACAAATAATAAGGAATGAAGAAAAATGCGAGAAACAAACAGGTAAATATTTAAATTAAATACTTATGAAATATTTTGTAGAATTTTGATACATTAAGCGGTGATAAAAAACAGCCTTTGGAGACAATGTCTTCGACAGTCGCATCGATGAATACAGAATACGTACATAGATTATCAAATGGTGTAACTTTATAATATTGAAAAATACACATTTAAGATTGCTACTCATCAAGGCATACTTTTTAAATCTGAAAACAGTATCCAACTCTTGAGAGAGCTACTTTACTGTTAAGTCCTGTGTTCCGAAACTTTAAAAATATCAGTCGCCATTTCGCCATTACAATATTTGTATCTGAGCTTATTTAAACTATATGAGTCGAAAAAAACTATGACAGAAGTAATAATAAGTATCAGTATTTTCAGAGGAAATAATGCAGCGTCTACTGAAATGTAATTAACGATGCTTATCCATAAATATGACCGTTGTGTGGTATCACGTACCGAGCCCTATAGTGGAACTCCAAATGGGAAAGGATGAACTAAGCAAAAATCTCGAGGGTGACATAAAGGAAACCATGTGAGAAAGAAATGAAGGCTTATAATCGATCGTGAGGCCAGCGAAAGAGGAATTCAGAGTACAGAGTGAAGTGAAGACGTGATGTTGAAGCCCTTTATTCTACTCCTAACTCAAGGGAATAATAATAATAACATCGATTTGTAATTATGCCTCTGCTTCACTAGCTCACCAGTAAATGGTAACGGTTCTGTGTTCCTTGAATTCCTCTATTTAGTCGTAGGATTTTCTACAGAGAACTTACTTTCAGGGTAAATTTTACATCATCAACTGAAATTAATCAGAGGGTTATTGAAAAATATACAGTATTCGACAGTTGGTTCTTTCCACTTTGGGATTCTTCAAACATATGCATCCATGAATGTATGAGAGATTGGAGCTAAGATCTTTAGTTTTTGAGTCAAGCACATCTCTATGAGGACTGGAAGAAAGGCTACTTATTCACACTGTCAAAGAAAGGCGACTTAAGTCAATGCAAGAACTGGCGCGGCATTATTTTCCTGTCCGTCTCAAGTTAAATACTAAGCTGCATCATCCTGGAGAGAATCAAACAAGCCTTGGATGAAAAATCTCGACCGGAACAGGCTGGATTCAGGAGAAAGTCATACACCGATCAAATGGAAACATTACGAGTCATCATTGAACAGAGTTTGGAATGGTATTCAGCTCTCTACCTCAACCTCAACTTCACCGACTTTCAAAACGCCTTCGACAGCGTCGATCGAGAGGTGATTTAGAAACTACTTAGCTACTACGAGGTGACGCCAACAATTATACACCTCATTCAACAGCTGTACGATAACGCTGCATGCCAAGTAATCTACAACGGGAAACTCGCGGAATCCTTCGAAGTGAAGACGGGAGTAGGAAAAGCTGGCTGCCTACTATCTCTAATGATTTCCCAGGTTGCGGTAGACTGGATAATGCGACAGACAGCGGGAAACGAGGAGACAGACATAAAATGGACCCACACAAAAAACTTGGAGGATCTGGATTTCTCTGGTGTTATATGTCTGATTTCCAACAAACTGGAAGATATGCAAGTGAAAGGCAACAAGTTGGCAGAAGAAGCTTCCAGAGAAGATAGGACTTCGGGTAAACATAGAGAAAACAGATGTGATGAAGATTCTTGGCCAATGGCAGCAGCAACAGCAACAACAACAGATAGCCAGCACAAATGGGAGAAATCTGAAAGAAGCAGCCTCCTTTACATACCTACCTACCTGGAAAGCATCATTTCAACTACAGGCGGACGGAACTGATGAGGATATCAAAGCGAGGATCGGGAAAGCATGACAAGCTTTCATTACTCTCAAGTCTGTGTGAATATCAACAGCACTCAGCATGAAAATGAAAATAAGATCTGGATTTTCAACTCCAATGTGAAGTCAATGCTACTTACTATGCGGATCAGAGATTGGCGCGTCACGAAGGCCATTTTAGACAAACTACAAACCTTCATTAATAGCTGTGTTCGCTCAATACTAGAGATTAGATGGCTGGCCAAAAAAGATCAGCAACAGGGATCTCTGGCAAAGAACGAACCAGCCCACCGGGAACCGACTGTGCAACAAATATAAAGGAAGAAATGGAGGTGGATTGGCCATACTCAGAGGAAACTGTCAGGTGACATCACACGGGAAGCCATCACTCGAGTGGAACCTGAATGGAAAGCGGCGAGTTGGTTAGTCGTCAGTGTGATGGTGACATGGAGGAGGTCATGTGAAGAGGAGATGAAGGCATGTGCGCAGACGTGGAGCCAGGTGAAAAGGTTTGCGGAGAACCGAATGCAATGGAGACGTGTGGCTTAAGTCCTATGTTCCTACAAGAACTAAAGGAAACAATAATAAATAATAATACTAATACATCTCCAGGCACTCACTGAGTCAGAATCAAACGGCATATGAATTCTTCCAGTCTGCAGCCTTAGCCGATCAAATAAATTGATTTTCTTGTCTAAAGCCAATAGTACCTACAGGCTAATTGTTGCTGAAGGGGATCATACTTATGCACAGTAGATTTCGTTAGCCTGTTTGTAACAATTATACTACGCAACAGTTACCTTGCATAATTATGAATACCGCTTTTATATTTGTTTTTGTAAAGTGAATGGACAGAAAATATCGTCATATATAGTGTGAAGAGAGCTACGGAACTGCAATCTCACTATTCTGAAACTAGTAAGGTAGTGAACAACTACCTTGCACTGATATTTTACCACTCAGTAATTTAAACACCCTGAAAACATGAGTCCTAGTAAATGATTTTTCACTTAGCCTCTTGATACGAATACAAGAGTGTGTAATCCTCATTCCTAGCCAGTTTGCCAAATGGAATCACCATCTTTAGAAAGGCATAGTCACTATTCCTCACGAAAGTTTTAGGAAATTCGTATTTAAATGGGTAAGCGATATGAAGCATTTCATCTCAGGGAATTATGACTGTGCTTCAAGACATTTAATTTGAGAATGAAATTAAGTCACATTATGTATTGTGTGCTAATCAGTTGAGTCACAGAATTCAACTTCAGGAGATTATTAAGTTCATGTTATTCGATTAGTACTCATTTTAATTGTAGTGTGGACCTAATTCATTTTGCTGAGAAATTAGTGTTGCCTATGTTGTCTAGGATGACAAAGAAAGCTTCGCGATTTAGCAATCCAAATCATAAACCACAACATCTAAACCATCCATCTGAGGTATGAATTTCCTCCATCATTTTGAGAACTCCAATTCTTCCTTTAATTCAAGTATTGGTTTGTAGGGATTTGATTGATTGCTTACAGGATTTCATCATGAGCTGACATCGGTTAGAGAACCATTGGAAAACCAGCTGGGAGTACCGGACGGCTGTTTCATCCTAGTGTGGGATTCCTCATCAGTACGCACCCACCGGGGCTCGAACCCAGGACCTTCTGGTTTCAAGGAGGAGTCCCAAACTAGGATGAAACAGCTTTCAAATACTCCCACCTGGTTTTCCAATGGTTCTCTAACCGATGTCAGCTCATAATGAAATCCTGTAACCAATCAAATTCTTCTGATTGATTTCTATTACTCAATCAGAAATCGATTAAATTTAGGTTGTGACTACCAACTCATTACCAAATGTTTTTGAAACAAAATAAAAATATGAATAACATTAAATAATTTCTAATAACTTGGTGTATTATCTGAGCCCTTAACTCCCAACTGTAAATTAAGCTAACTCTTAACTTTTATTTGTCACCGAGTTTCATAACGGCTGCTGTCGAAAACTAATTTAGACAAAGGAAAACACAGTGTCATTATGACATCAAATTAATTGTTTGCTTAAAGAAACTTTGATTTTGAGTTTATGCCATAAAAAAGAAGCTTAAATGACCTGCTGACAAATGATGCTTTCACTTAAAAATAATCTTAACCACTACATAAATAATCTCACTTATTTTAAACCTGATTACCGCAATTATTTTCGAAATTGAACTGAACAGTTAGTCTGTTAGTTCATAGTATCAAATCAAAAAAAATGGCTTGGTTCTTCCATTTGAATGAATCAGAAGTTCATAACACTCTTGATAAATCACATTAAATTGTCCATGTGTGAACGATTCATCCTTTCTCTATCTTTAGGTATATATTACAGTCTAATAAAGTCATATCAGAGTTTTTGGTATATTTACCCTCTTGAATAATAGACATTAACACATTCATATTTAGTGTAACAGATTTACTAATTGTCAATATCAAAAAATATTATTTATTTATTTATTTAACTATCCTCCAGGATGAAACCCGCATCTCATCAGTTTAATGATGTGTGAGATGCTGATCATAAAATGTTAAATTTCACTACCAGATTTCTACTTTCTGTTTCTAAACTGATTACAGTTACTTTTGAAAGTAAATATGAATATAACATTTTCTAAGGATGGCTAATATTATTTATTTACTAGAAGAGGTAATTATTTTATTCTACACTTTTTTGAGTAATGGCCAAATACCTTGGCTTCTTGTGTTCATCAGTTCAGTCGCTCCTATGAAACCAGTTATACTGGCCATTACTCTCAGGACTTAGTTTTTCGTGCTTGAGAACACCAATCAGTGGGGCTAATTATTGTTGTTGTTCCCTTAGGTTCTAAGTGGGACATAGGGTTTGAACAACACATCTCCACCTTCCATTTTCAACTCTCTTCTTCATCTGGGCCAAAGATTTCCCATAATCTCTCATCTCCTCCTCACCATATGACCTTTTCCATGTCACACTCACAACCACGACCCACTTGTCGTTTCCCATTCTATGTTCCACTTGAGGGTGTTTGCCCTATCCATCTCCATTTTCTCCTACATATTTGTTGAACGATAGTTTCTTGGTTGGTTTGTTGTCACAATTTCTTGTTGCTAATTCCTTCTGATCATTTAATTTTCAATATAGAGCCGGCGAAGGCAGTCGTTGATAAAAGTCCGGAAATGCTTTTCGTGAGGCGAGCGTCATATTTCTGACCCGTATAGAAGAAGTGACTGACTTCACATTGTTGTTGGAAATCCGAATCTTGTTCTTTATGCTGCAGAGTGCAGAATATTTCCAAACTGGTTTCAGATTGATGAAGGCGTATCTCGCTTTTCTTTCCTATTCTGGCTGGATGGCTGACTTTGACATCCCCATCCATGTTGTCGCATATAATTGAAAGGATGTTTCCTAGATAAATCAAGGAAGTAAACTCTTTCAACTTTTTTCGCTGATGGTGATTGGTGTTGGTTGTTGATGTTGGTTGGTGAGTATCTTCATATCCTTGTCTTCTCTATGTTCATTTGAAGTCTTGTCTTTTCAACTTCCTCTGCCAGTTTGTTGGTTTTCACCTGCAATTCTTCGAGTTTGTGTGACATTAGACATAAATCACCCACGCTTGAAATCAAGATCTTCTAGAATCTTTTTATCGGTGTAACTGAATCTGTCAGCAGTTCCTTCTTAAATCGCCTCGTTCAAACAGATGACAGAGTTAGCACTGAAGAGTCTTCTATCATCTTCCACAAACTGAATAAATTACCAAAACATCCTAGATGCTGAACAGTTCAAACATCAGAGGCCATTGAAATTCGATTAAATCAACCGGAGGTCTGTGCTCGAAAGAAACAGCTTCAGTCATCATTGCTATTCTGGCCTTCTGTAGAACCTATAAATTTATCAGTTCTGGATTACGTCTCCTTATTTATCTAATGTTCACTTTACTGTTACACTGATTCGTATAGTCCCTTACAGATGCTTTTGAAATATATTCTACCTATAATATTGATTCAGTGTAATTTAGAATATTAATGGTGTTAATAACAATAGTTTTTAAATTATTTTGAACATTTCATTGTAGAGCCAGATGAAGTTATCGAAAAGATCATCAGTTATTGGGCTTGTCAGTCAGCATCGTTAACCGTGAACGTGTTATATGATTATGTATTTCGTTTATAAGATGGAGGTTAACTTGAAAAAAACCTATAACTCCAATTTCTCATCAGTGTATTGTCTGTTTTCACCACTCATGTAATTCCTATGGCTCACAGGAATTTTCTAAAAAACATGAATTAGGTATTTGAATTACTATTAAATATGGTTCAGAACTATTTCCGAGACTCACTGTACCATTGGACAGTAATCTATTTCACACAGCTGTAGATTGACATGCTATTGATTGAATCAATGATCTGAACCAAAGTGTTAACCCCATAGCCTCTAGCATTATGTAGACTTTGGAATTCACTTAATGTGGACTGATTAGAATATTGATGTTCTAGAAACTTATATATATCCTAGAAGTAAACAGTTAAGACAGATTTGGCGACTAAGTGTGCTTTGTATAATAATAGTAAGGCAGATATCTAGATATGGTAATGTATAGTGATAACTCTAGATAGATGCATTCCGAATTAGTCTTGGAAATGAATGATGACATTTGGTTAATGATAAATTTCTTTCTGGTGTTAGATATGGGGTCAATTTTCTATCCCTATGAAGATATGCTAAACACTAATCATGCCATTCTCCCTCCATCATGTTAATCTGCCGTCATTATGTCTAAAAATGAAGCACTTATACATTATGAAAAACATCTACCTTTCAATCTATCCGAATGTAATCGAAATGATGTTGGTATTTTATAATTTCAGTGATCTTCATTTTTCACTTCACTGACGACTTCTATTGTTCAGCCTAGTATTCGTCTACTAGGCTCTAAAGAGAAATAGATATTTCTTCATAGCACTTTTTTGTATAAATCATTTTAGACAGTCGCTATTATTTTTTTCTGATTGCGTTATTATTTTACTGTAAATTATATACGACAGACTGCTGCCTTTACCTTTGTGATATCCAAAATTAAGTGCATGACTAATTATATTTCTAAAGTGAACAGTTTTCAAAATCAAGCTGTTTAAATCTTTTCGACTGGTGTGTAGAAAACACAAAGTATTTGAGAAAACTTAATTCCCTACAATCACAAGTCTAGCGTTAGCACTCTTGAAAATTGTATGAACTATTCAAAGGAAATTGTACATTCATAGTTGAAGTAAATCAAGGACAGAATGTTTCCATTTGGACTTTTCAGTACCGAGAGAGAGATGTCATTGAAGGAAAGGTTAACCACGTCTAAGAGACACTTGCACAATGAAAGTAATCAGCAGGAACTCACGAAAAACTGAAGATGTCAAAGTAAAGAGAAATGAATTTGCAGTATAAAATGTGTACATTTTATTCTCAGGTTTATCATCAACTGCAGACAGCCTGAAATTACACCACTTGATATGATTATGCGCAGTAATAAATTGTACTTGAGACGTCATCAGTAAATATTGCTGTATAACCCTGTGATAATTTTTAATCAAGATAAATTTCTTCATAATGGAAGTTAAATATACAGTGTATTAACGAAATAGTGCGTCGGTGGCACAGCGATAGAGTGCTCACCGATCACGCAGGTTGGCCGAGGTTCCATCCTCGGCCAACACACTCCCAAACCTCGTTAAGCCAGTTATAAGACTGGTAAAGAGGGAAGGTTGAGCATGAGGCTAGCAACCCCATCCAGTAAAAATAAACACCACTGCTACAGAAACTGCAAGCCTCTACCTTGAAGCCCTGTATACCACTGGGAACGTAAAGGAATAAAAAAATTAACGAAATAAGAGCATACGTCTTTTGCTAATTTTCACAAAAGTTGGTCGTGAGGATTGTCGTTTAGAGAAACAACAATAGTTAAAATGTGATGGAATAATCAGTTATAAATAATACAAAAGGCGGTCAGTTATTTATAAGTTTATGAGGATATTTGAGAAGATGTCTTCACAACGAGAAAAGCCCACTAATTAACCAGAAAAATAAAGGAAAAAATGGTTGCGCAATGATATACAGTAAGCATTCAGAAGTGATTTGAAATCACTTAAGTGAATGAAGATCAGTGAGTGAAAATGAAGATAGGAAAAACTCAAAAAAGACAATAAAATAAAGGTAAACGGAATTCATGATCACGTAACAGATGTGAGAAATTGTTACAACAGTAAACTGAGATTAGTCACTGTATACACATTTCTGATTTGAGTTTCTTGATGGACTCAGCAAGTCGAAGTAAAATTGAATTTTTTGTCCGCTGATAACGATAAATGCAGTTTGAATATCCACTTTGTGTCCCGATTCGATTTAATGTCCGCTAATGGCGCTGGTAAGGGAATGGGAGTCTGTGAATCTCAGACTTTTTGAAATATGTTCAGAGATGCTGCGATGAAGACAACTTATCTATCTGTCAACTAAGTGTATGTATAAACAGCTGCTCATTTCTAATACGTGAAAGTCTGTTTCTGCCGTCGTTTACAGTTCTACCTAATTATTAACACAAATGGTGAAATGTGTACACTGCCACATAAAAATTTCAGGAAAAGTATCAAAAAAGGTATTTAATCAAGTCTATTATGACTGCAACACTTAAAAGTTCTCTGCTGTCTTAAAATACCCTTATACTCATGTACCACCATAGTGACTGAAGGTTTTATCGTTTTTCCGTTACTTTCCGTTGCTTTCTCTTTTCTCCGAGTCGTCTTACAGTTCATATGTGCTACTGTTTTTTCTTACCTCTTTTACGTAAAATTTAAAGAATTTTTTAAGGTTTCCTTTATTTCTGATCCTAATTTTCTTTTCGTTAAAATTTCGCCTATTCAAATGACTTGAAACTCAATTTTTCAAGAATATTCATTGGTTTGATTGTCTCACTTGGAACTGTTCCAATGCCTATTGTTCAATCCATTTTGTTTTATCATGAGTTAACGTTTCTCTCAGTAACGTTCTGCAGTGATACGAATATGTTTTCTTCTCATCGACATCTCTTTCGAAGAGAATCTTTGAAGTTAATTAAATCCAATTCTGTATTAATTTGTTCATTGAAACAGTACCATTTACTGGCTAATATTTCGAAGACAATTTATTGTCCATCATCAAATTCACTGTCTTTGATTAAACAAAAGTTAGTGGATATTTGCTTTATAGTTGTTGTATTGAATGAAAGTGTAACAGAATCAGTTAAGGTAGGATTCGTAAAAATTCATCTATAAGATCCTAGTAACTATCACTAGGAAGATTTACACATATTTCTGATTCTGAACTACAAGACAGCTGTCTGAGGAAGAAATGAAAATGTCTTGGAGCTTTTCTTGGCTTTATATAGTTTAGATAAATGGTTTTAACCACGTTACGTCAGTGGTATCATTAATAAGGGAAAGGAAGATATAGTCTTGTGTTTAAACTACACTGATATGAAAAAGGTGAGTCAATTACATCAAATGATGCCTGTTTACTAATGACACTTAGTATTTACACATCATTTTCTCAACGGATTATCGTAACAATTAACGTATCTGAGCCCAATTCTAGTCTACGTCAAAACACTCACCATACCTTTAAATGCATGCGAATAAATGAAGGGAAATGAGACAACAGATAGTTAACATACTGCTGAACTCTTTCATGTAATACAAGTCGGCAAAAAGTAATCTGTTACTGGCTAATAATGATTTAATACTAGAAAAGATGGATATAAAGACTCCGACAGTTCATAAGGTGGTCCAGTGTTTGAATGATCACTAGCTGTGCTGGAGGTCTGGACTGGATTCCCAGCTGAATCATTCCTAAGTCTCTCCTAGTTTAATCTATAGTATTAAGCCTGGGGAAGGTTGAATGTGGGGCTAGTAACTCCACCTTGTAAAAAAAACCATCAGCATTACTACTAGAATCTCATCGCTTTAAACTCTATTTCACTTGTTGGAACTCAAGGGAGGAGGAAAAGGTAGCTCATATTATTTAAAATTATTACTGTAATAAACAGAAAAGTATAACATGAATAATTTACTGTATTTTTTTACTGTACTTTTTTATTAGTTAACATTCAAGTGTAACTATGTAAAGAAAGACATTCATGGTCATAACAACAGAAATTTTGTTTCACAACTCTTAGTTTTTTGAAAAAAATATTTAACAAAGTGATAATTCTTTTATTCTGTATACATAGTTTTTCTGTATTAGGAATATTTTTTTTATAGCAGGCAGAGTATATGTGTATGATTGGTATATCCAAGCGTGTATAGGGAGGGTATCGAATATAACAGAAGTTTTGTTTTACGAAAACTAAACACTCGAATACACAACACACACGTGAATCCATCCATGTACAGCCATACATACAGACTGTTGGAAAGCTCAGATTCAGCGACTCTCATCATACATAATAATACCACCTGTATAATAACAAAAAGGAAAAGAAAAAAAACAACTATATGCAAAGACGTAAGCATAAAAAAACAAAGTTAGCAGTAGAAAAGAAAGGACAATATACCAATATATGTACGGAGAGAGAAATCATCAGTTGGTATGGCTATCATTTGTGTATATGAATTCATATATAGAAACTGACATATCTCATTGTATGTATGTATGTGTGGGGGGGGGTGGGTAGGGGAGTTTGGATGTCTACGCGTATTTCTGTTTACGAGTTAGTTAGCTTTCACTTTTTATTTTGTTCCTTTAGATAAGGAAAAGTCATAAAATCACTTTTTTATGACTATATTTGAAGCACTGATGAAACATGGTTGAATGACTTACTAGCTAACTAAATAACTAACTAACTCTTTTCCTAACGCGCGCGCTCACACACGCGCGGAAGATTCGGATATGCAGTTTTTTAGGCCAGGTTTTATGTACATATATATGTATATGTACAAGTAGGTGGAAAGAAAACTTTGAATGCATGCTAACCTAGAACGGTAATAATCGGGTGAATATATTTATACTTGATTTTCTTCACGTTTATCTATCTGGTGAAATTAGAATGATCAAAACGGAAAATTCAGAATAGAGTATAGACGGGTTTTCTGTGTTTTTCGATTAGGCCAACAGATAATCATCGTACTGTCGCCTTTCATTCCCATCTCTACCTTTTTTGTGGTTTGATGAGTGTGTGTGTGTATGGGAGAGAAAGAAAGAAAGACTTATTAAAAAATTTCCACATACTGGATAAACGTAATTAGGAAAGTATAAGCAGTGATGAAGGGATTGATTCCAATTACTTAATTAATTCTGATCTTTCTTTTCATTACTGATAAGTCTAATAAAAAAGGAAAAATGTAAAAGTGAATTGAAAATCCATAGGCATACGAATACACAGGGAGTTTAACGATTCCATTGTAAATGCATTCCGAACTGGTTTAAACATGACTTTTTTTTTCAAAAGTTAGCTTGTAGAAATTTGATTTGTTTCAGGTATGGACGCTGATCGATGTCAGATAGAGATACACTGAGATTCAGGAAGTTGTAACCAGTAAGACTACCAGGTCAGATATCAGGGCTAATATTCGCCAGTGACATTGGCCACCGGGCACGCTGAAATCGCGAATTCAAGAAAGTTGGAATTCACAGGCCACTGAAATCTAGCCCGGGTGGTTGTATGGTTAGGAACTTTGGCCTCATAACTTCAAAATCGTGGGTTTGACCTCTGGTTGGGTCGTGGGTGCGTAATGATAAAGAGTCCCAAACTAGAAAGAAACAGCCCGTAATTGGGTGTTTTTCCGCAAAAATTAAACTTACAACGCAACTGCATTGATATTTATTAGTGTAAGCTCCCTATAAGTAAGATTATTTCTGTTAAGTCTACGGAAATCAATCAGCATGATAAGTGATGAGGACTATATATAACACAATTCCCTCTTGCTTGGGCCACTGGGCTACCTGAATTTCCATCAAACACAATGCATCCAGTTTCCTCTGTCAGTGATTCTGAACATTGAACGTTTGTTTATTGACGTTGGTTGCCACTGGCGGGCAACTTGAAGGCGCGAATGATTTGATCGTGTACAAGTTAGAAGAAGACGAATAAAAGTACAATAAATTCCTTTATAAAAACATTTATTCATTGACTTAGTACAGACTACTGATTTTTAACAATGGAAGAATAAAAATTTCTTGCCATCCATTGTGTTTTGGAATCAAAGTCGATTTCTGCGCCTAGTGATTTATCGATTCTGAGCGTCTTCGGAAATAATAAGTTCTTAGGATTAAGTTCCTTGGCACCTCTGTTTCTTTTTGTTTCAGTCACTCGATTGTGTTCTTGGGTAGCATAACGCGCTTACGTACATTTTTAATTGGCTCTTAAACCACCAGTGTACATTTACTTGAACATGAAGGAGAAATATAAGACCTAACAACACCGTGTCATATGATTTACTATGGATTACTATTTTACTTGAAATCCTGGACGCAGGGAAAATATTATGTGATAAATTAAGCTTAGAAATTAGTACATTGGATAGAAATTTTGTTCAGAATAAAGTTGTTATTATTATTATGACTAAAAAAATTCGTACCACCAAGTCTGTTTACGGAATACTGTGAACATCAAGTAGTAGAGGTTTGGTTAATTCCGAAACTCTTCGTATCTTTATTCATATAACACCTAGAATAGACAACGATCAATTTGTACACGTCTTTTATCTTGTATGACAATGCAGACGGTTTATTTAAATATATTAATAACAATTATCACTCTCCACGATAATGGTTACTAACCACTCACATGGTTCCGGGTGTGACTCCCTGCGATGCCCTCCTTAACCCTGCTTAGCCGACAGTAAACTCAGTTGAAGATGGAAGGTTGGGAGTAAAAAATAAACATTACTGCCACTGAAACTTTATAGATTAAGCTTGAAGTCATGTGTTCCACTAGGGACACAAAGGAATAAGATAATAAATAGTGATATAGATAAAAGTGTGGTGTGACTGTACATTAAATAATCACTAACATGCAAACAATGTTATGTTACTAGCTCTTAGTGTTCACTGAGTTCGAATAGCTCAATGGTAACTTCTCTGATTGTAACAATAGGTGACACGAGTTCATATCAGTAATGCGAGGCTACAGACATGCCTTGCTAACGAGTTCTGACAGGCACGGTATCCAGATACAAGACTTCCTGTCAGTTGCTTCTAAATACAGTATAGTTCTGTGATGTTGATTCGGCACATTCTACATTTCAGTGTAATGACCACATTGTTTGTTCTCGGGTTAATCTATATTTCCTGTTGACTGATTAAACTGTTTAATGCTTTGGCGTTTGAAATGTTAGGTATCGGGTTCGAACCTCAGTAGGACAATCAACAATCCACTGAGAATGCGGGCACATCCAACCAACACATCCCAAGTAAGAAGAAATACGCATCCTGGCGGTCAACATAACTCGAAATAAAAAGTGCTATATGAAAAAATAAATAAACCGTAAAAAGAGTTACTCAGGTGTGTTATATGATAACTGAACTTACTGTATCAGTTTATGGAGTCTCCATTGAAAGAAAATTGGATTTAAAATGCGTTGATAGGATCACATGAAAACATAATTCAATGTGTATATACAATAAATTAAAATAACATGCTCTAAATTATTGAGTATGGTCCTTTAATACAGTACAAAAATGAATATTTTTTTGCTTACTATGGCGGTGGTTACTAGCACCGAAGTTTGCACTGTCCATTTATTTCAAAAGCTGTAAAACTCCATTAAGCAACCGGTATAATTCGGTCGCTAAGGATAGTTAGGCTTCGGTCTTCCTGTTTAAATGCTCTCGTTTGGTCACACATCCATAGCCTATACCGAGTGAGTTCTATTCACTATCTTCACGCAGCTGGGGTGTTCTTCAAAAAAGTCAAAGAGTGACTGTAAACTTCTGGCGCTTACAGCCGAACAAGTGGACATGATGATTGACCTAGGGGATCAGGAAAACCTTGATTCCACATGAATAGTGTACGTGAAATTCAGAATCCGAAAGGACCGAGTGATGAATGAACCTGTTTAATCAGCGAAAACCATAGAAACGTAGCTATCGACGCTGGTCTACTGCCTTGTATATCAGACTTCAGGTCAAGCCCTTGGGTTAGAGTGGACCCTTAAGACAACCAACTGCTTCGACCTGGGCATCCGAGAACTAATCAGGTAGAAGTTTTTGTTCTTTTCATGAGATAGGATAAAATGATGACATCTCTTTTTCATTTCACATCTAAAAAGTAAACAGATGCAGTATTAGAAATCACAAGTCTGCAGAAGGCAGCAACAGGAGGCATTAACGACGTTCTCATACGAATACACTCACAAAAATATAAAAGACATCCTTCATGTAAGCAAAACCAAATGCATCAACAAAATCATTAATACTCCGGTTACCTGGTAAAAATATACGATACATTTGATGAGAAAGACAAACAAAAATACAGTAGAAAGAGTGAAGAGTAGAAAGGTAGGCGTTTAGTTTTTTTTAAAGAACAAAAGTGAGAGGCTAAAAACAAAAAATACCAGATGGAATTTTATAATTCAATAAAGTGATGGTTTTATTACACTATCCGTGTGACACAAAAATCAGTAAATTGTCATCACATTGACTGACATTACATTACTTACTTTTAACTGTGAATAATAGTTAACAATAGTAATGGTAATAATAATAATAATAATAACAATCATTATATTTAATGTATCATACAATTTCGTATGCTAATGTACGCCTGTGTACTACTACTGCTCACTACACCCACTGTTTTGCTATTAATATTACAATTATCTGTTATACACAAAAACTATGCATATTTTGTGTGTGTTTGTAGGTACGTACACACACACACACAATTCTATGTAAATATACATAACTTAATGTTACAACAATAGTTGACAAAATGGATTTCACACTTCTGATCATTGTTTATGTTCTACTTAGCAGCCAACAGAGAAGTGGTATCTGAACTTTCTAAGCCTTTGTGATTCCTCCTATCCGCTGACTTTTATTGGAAGTTCCATTTTTATGACATCCTTTTTAACAATATTATGGAGATGATGTTAGATAATTGGAGGTAAATTACGGGAAGGAGCCCTAGAACTATGTTTAGTGCTTAACGATCCTGATTAGCAAGATGTATCTGCAACACTGAAGGAACTAATGTCCTCGTCACTCAATCTTGCAGACATAGAAGTTAACGGTGAGCTATTCGCGCCGTGAATGATCTCTTGCTGGGCTTCGGTGAGCGAATTTTGTCAGCTTAGCTTGAAATGAGATCATCAAGCTAGGTGATACGCCATTTAACATCGATTTAAAGTACATTGTAATGGGGATTCACCAAGCTTAGTAACAGTATTATAAATGTAGTCAGTAGAATTTAATCAGTAACAAGGACTAGGGGTACAACATTTTAAAGCATTTACAATGACGCCATCTTTTCCTAATATAGTACATGGCCATTTCACTATCTTCTTTTCAGTCTTTCCTAACTGGCTCCACGATGACCTATAAGCTTTCATTTCCTAGTCGCATGATCTCCTACATGTTACCCCTGGACACAAGCCCAACTAGTCGTTTCACGTTGAAATTCCACTCGGGGCCCTGCGTTGCACGTGATTTCACTCAGTGATCTCATAAGCATCTGTCCGACCTGTCTATCTCCATTTTCTTCTGCTTCTTTTTCGTGTGGTAGGTTTTTGGTTGGTTCGTTGCGGGATTCCCTTTTTGCTTATCCTTTCTGGCCGTCTCGCCGTTTGATCTTCAGTATACTGCGACGGTAACTGTTGATGGAAATCTGCAGCCTGTTACAAAGGCTTTCCGCGGTGCACACAACAAGTCTTTATATAGAATCCCTGAATTGACATTGGTGTCTAAGATTAGGATGTTGTTCTTTGTGCTAAGTGCAGTAGACTTCCAGACTGATTTCAGAATAATGAAGGTCTGTGTTTTTCTGTCTCTGACATCCTCATGTATGCCACCTATAGTTGAAACTGGTGCCTAGGTAAGTGATTCCCTTCAAATTTATACAGCTGATGATGACTGGTGCTTGTTGTTGTGGGCTAGATATCTTCATTCAACTGTGTTTAGACAGCTGTAAATGAATTCAGTTATGAACAAGAATACATTTTCATTTAATCTCATTTTTTTCCCATTAACTATTTTCAATTGATTGGGTTGACTGGATAACTGATTGCATGTAAACAGTAACCACATTCATTATAAATTATTTAAATTAATCCCAGCGTGTTTAAGAAAATCAAAAAAAAGATTATTCTGAACGTTTCGCCGTGTAAGCCACAGATTCTTCAGAAGATTAGCACTACAATACAATGTAGTACAATAATAGTTCGCTATGGGTTTACCCCAGACTGCCTAAATCCCTGGGCTGCCTAAATTTTTATCCAATACGATGCACTGTATTTTCTTAATATCTTAATGTTTCAATGAGTCAATTACTTCCTTGGATTGCAAATGTACTCACGCACATTTTTAATCGGCTTTAAGCCTACAAGCATGTGTTTCTCGAAGAAGATGAAGGGGAAATATCACATAGGATTAATGCTTTTTTCAAGTATTGGTTTTGTAGAGATTTTCTTTGTTTGATTGGTTGGAGGATTTCATCATGAGCTGACACCAGTTAGAGAACCATTGGGAAACCAGCTGAAAGTACTGGACAGCTGATTCGTCAGCCTATTCTGAGACTCTTCAGAAGTACGCACCCACCATCACGGTTTGAGTCCAGGACCTTCTGGTTACAAGGCGAGCTAGCTCGTAGAACATTACGCCACTGGGACCCTATCCAATGGCCAGTCAGTCCTTGAATTCTAACTTCTACCGATTCATGACACAGCGTGACCACTTCTCAATGTCTGGTGCTCATTAGCGACTGGCCATATTCAGGCAGTTACCTGGGGCTCTAGTGGGAAGCCGTGACCATCAACGTACAGCAGGTTGAAGGTGAGACAATAAATCATCGATGAAGAAGACATTGCGAAGTGGTCGCGCTATGTCATAGATTGGCAGAAGTTAGAATTCATGTGCTGGCCATTGAATCGGGTCCCAGTGACTGAATGGTCTACGAGCTCACTGGCCTTGTAACCAGAAGGTCCTAAGTCCGAACCCTTGTGGTGAATGTGAACTGTGAACAGTCCCAGACTAGGATGAAACAGCTGTCAATTACTCCCAGCTGGTTTTTCAATGGTTCTCTAACTGATTTCAATCCATGGTCTAACCTGAAACAAATACAATCCCTACAAACTAATTTTAGAAAATCATTATAATCACTAACGTGCAAACAATTTAACACATTATTACCATTATTTTTTTTAATAATCTTATCCACAAACTCACCGTCATTGGTTAATTTTTTGTATATATAAATCTATGTAAATTAGAGTAAAGCCTGAAGAAGATCTAATTGGAAACAATATTGTTCACTTGTATATCTAGTTCTATAAGGTTCAGAATATTTTTCCCATACGTTTTGCATTCAAGAATGTTGGAAGTTGTGAAATTTTCTCGAATCGACATAAGAATTATTTTCACTTTATTTCAGTATGATTATCGTTTCCATAACAACAATCTAGCCTTTAAATTTACTGATTTACACATATATTACTGATAGTAGCATAAAAAGTGACAGTGAATTTTCCGGAATTATTTTGGTATGAAATGTGACTTTCAGTGAAATTTAAGTAGGCGACTGACATGTTATCTCCCAAGCAAATTTTCAATGAGTTTATTGAACTCTTTTTTCACTGTATAATTTTTTCACCCCTTTGGGTTCCAATTGGAACATAGGGCGTCAAGCTATGAAGTGTCAGTAGCTACGGTGTTGTTTTTACAAAGTGAAGTTACTAATCTCACGTCCAAACTTCCAGCTCTTCTTGAATTACTATCGGCTAGGGGAATTTAGAAATGTATAAGTCAGGAATCGAACCCTGAACTTTAGTTATGGTTGGCCAGCATCCTACCAATGAACCCCCAATTCTCACCACTGTACTACGCAGGTTAATTCTTCTCACTATCAACTTTTTTTGTTAATGGATTGTTAAATATTGATTACCAGATATTACAGCAGTTCAGTTAAACAAGGTGAATGTAAGCAAACACTGCTCCATCACAGAATAATTGATATATTATAGTATGCTAAATATGACTAGGATATTTTCAAAGGAATTTTATACTTATTTAAAACACAAAGTCTGGTACAACATGGCACCAAGATAATGCATCATGCAGTAGTTATAAAACAACATATCAAATAAAAATATCTAGAGAATGAACAAAGGACTTCATCTAAGAAGAAAGCAGTTAAACTAAATTGGGCCAAACAGCATTCGACTAACTACTGTCAGAAAGGGAAGAAAGAAAGAAATTGCAGCACATTCTCCGTTGATTGCGATTCTTGGCCATATCTGATAACTTTTCAAGCCATCGATTTGAGCTGTCTCTTGGACCCCAACCAGGGAGTCGCGAAACACCAGCCAATGCTAGCCTGCCACAAATATTCTTCAAACCACGACGTCACATCATGGGCTGACCACCTTTCCACTTTTTTCATCCCGTCCTACGGCTAGTGAACAGAAACCGTTACGGAAGCCTCTTGGATAATATTCGTAGCACATGTTCAAGCCACCAGAGCCAGTATTTCCAAATGACGACACTCAGTGAGTAGTGATCTCTATTGTGCCAAAATGCATGCCGAAAACCACCGAATTACTCATACAATGATGCCATCTAACGCAGGCAATTCTACGGATGCGGCGATGATTGATTACTCAGAGTCGCTGCACATCATCAGCTCGGAGAGGCCAGGTCTCGCAGATTTGAAGCAAGAGAGAGAGAGTACCAAAGCATTGTAAACCCGACCTTTGACAGCAAGGCTAAGATCGCGGCGGCTGCAGAGGTGGATCAAGTTGAGGCGTGCCACCCTAATTTTCATGATATCGACGGAAATCTGGCCCGTCATACCTCCGCTAGCACCCACACAACTACTTAGATTCACGAACATATCAACAACTTCTAGTGGTTCACCTGCAAGAGTGAGTGCACGTACAGGTTCCTGCCAATCTTGTTACAGTACTTTGTACTTAGACGGCGCAAAGCACATACCACACTTACAGATACTGATCGCCAACCGATTTGGGCAGCCTGTATGTCATCTCACAGTAAGACGATATTGTCTGCACACTCGAGGTCAAATAGTCTTTCTCCAGGAAGCAGATCTACGTCACCACCACGTTTGTCCTTCAGAGCTGACTCCAGAATGTCATCGATAGCAAAGTTAAAGAGAAATGGAGAGGCTGGACAATCCTGTCTAACTCCACTGTTGGCTGGGAACAGTGATAACAGCTGATTATATGTCCTCTCTCTACCTGAGGTATTTCTGCATAGGGCTTTCAGGATGTTAACAAACTTCTCAGGTACATCCCTCTCTAAAACATAGTCCCAAAGCACAGTTCTAGCCAAAGAATCGGATGCAGCCCTAATATCAAGAAACACAAAGGTTGTTGGCCTGCAACACGTGTGACGGCGTTCCAGCATCTGACAAAGAGTGAACACATGATCAGTGTGTTCACAGCCTGGACAAAACGCAGCCTGGACAAAACGCAGCCTGCTCTTCGCGAATGAACTCATCACGTGTTTTCCACAGCACGAGAAGCAAGACAGCAGTCAATATTTTAGACACAACCGATAGCAAAATGATACCCCTATGGTTGTCGCATGTGATACGTCCACCCTCTTTAAAAATCAAGACGATAATGGCTTCATTCCACATTTATGGCACATCCTCAAATTCCCGTACGTTCCTAAACAAACTGGTCAAAGATGTGGTGAGAATCTTGCCACCATCTTTAAAAAGAGCCAGGGTAAGTCGTCTGGGCCGGGTTCCTGAAGAAATTACTGGATGTCCGCTAAGGATTGGGTCATGCTTTATTGTGAGTGTTCATTCTTTCTTATGACTAACTGATTGTGAAACTCATTGTAACGACTGTCTTGAACTACACCAATGAATTAAGTTCGATGCAATTCAAATAAATTACAAATTATCAAGAAGTGTTGGTTTGCAGGGATTTGACTGATTTCAAGACTGTTAACCACTAGGGATCCCTGGTGGAATTATGGATGCGCACTGATGAAGAGTCCTAAACTAGTCATGCTAAACATTTTGACCATCATCTGCTTGCAATTGGATCATCATCTAACAGAAAGTAATCAATAATGATCCTAGATTCTAGATGATTCTAGATAAACTAAAGGAAACATATAAGCTTATGTACTTCTCAATCTTTGCATTTCCCTGCATCCCGATCAAAACACTCATCGTCGAGTGACATTACGGACCAGGTCCAAAGACGGAACCCAAATGGGAGATGAAGATTTTGACATCAAAAAGGTGACAAAGGGGAGGTCGTGTGACAAGGAGATTGAAGCTTATGGACAATCGTTGAGCCAGTTTAAAAGGACTGCAAAGAACTGGATGAAATGCAGATTTGTTGTTGAAACGTGTTTTGCATTTGAAGACAATAGCAATAGTAATAATCAAAATATGTAGTAATCTGGATTTTCGTGTTTAATTAATACGTACTACTTTTTTATGAAAGCTTTAATAAAATGCTTACCATTTGGATGTCTTAACCAAACAATGTATAATCAAAGGAAATGTAGACGGTTATAACTACAAAAAGTAAATTTATGAGTTACTACATATGACGATATTTCGTAAATGAAGATATTCATCATTGGACAGTAATCGACTAATGATACTACTTGTTTTAATCCAAAGCAAGTTAAATTCCATTTAGAGAAATGCATTAAGAAGTGATTTACATTCCAACCATCAAAATACACTAACTCCTGACAGTATTTACTATTACGTGGAAATGAATATTTTGTGTGTGTGTGTGTGTAATAGTGATTTCAGTTTGTGAGTAGTTTACAACACGATATCTTAGACAGAGCCATAAGCAAACGGATGACTGACCATAAATAATAAAACAGAAGGAATGAGTGCAAATAAGCGCAGAGGTGAAAATAACAACAATGTTCATGCTGACTAGAGTTTATATCTAAGGTTGCTATTATTTCTCAAAACTGTATTTGGCTTCGCCAATTGATAATTTCGTGCCAAGTTTCCTGGTGTTTCCCTTCACCTTAAAACGAATAGACGAAAAGTATTAATTTTCTCTAGGAGTGATGAAGATACCTACCCCACTCCCCACCAAGAACAACAAACATCAGTAATCATCAAGGGGAGGAATGTAAACGACATCGTCTCTTACATCTACCTTACTGTACACAATCCTTTCAACTATAGGCTACACAGATAATGACGGTGTCAATGCTATGGTCAGAAAAGCATGGTAGATTTTCATTTCTGTGAAATCAGTGTGGAAACCTGTTGCATTCAGCATACGGAAAAGGGTCCGGATTTTCAACACCAAAGTCAGTCAAGTCAGTAGTACTATATGGTCCAGAGACCTGGTGCACATGTCACCAAAAGCGCTTCCAACAGGCTGAAGAACTTTCTTTAATAGGTGTCCTCTCTGAGTTCATACTGATGATCAGATGGCCGGTCAGAATGGATTAGCAACAAAAAACTAATAACGAATCAACCAAGAATCTGTCACTCAAGTGATATGCGGGAGGAAACGGATATGGATTGAACACACAATGAGGAGACAGTTGAGTGAAATCACGCGTTGGGAAAGCCCTCGAGTAGAACCCGAATTGGAAGCAACGAGCTCGGCATTGGTCCGAGGATGACATGCAGAAAGTCATCAGGGAGGGGGAATGAAGGTTTATGGGCAACCGTGGAGCCAGCTAAAAAAGACAGCAGAGAATAGAGTGAAATGGTGTGTCTCTGAAGCCCTACGTTTCATTAAAAACCTAAGTTTGAGGCCGGCTGGCGAAATTGTTGAGATTGCAGAAGAAATGCAATATGGTATAGCTCTAGAAATCTGTGAGAACGGATAGAATGGAAGTGAACTCTCCAAATTGTTAAGGCGATAGACAGTAATTTACTCCTATCATATAGATGCTCCAAAGACAGGAGAAAGACAATTATTCTGTTTAAATTTGCGGTTCTATTAAATATTAATAATAACGTCAAAAACTCAAAATTACCTCAATAGTGTCGTTGAGCAGCTATACAGTCCAGTCTAAGTACAAAAGGTATACTTAGAATAAAGTAGAATAATTCCAACGAGGTGGGATCAAAAACTCTGTCCATAAGAATCACATACCAATGCTACCCCCAGAAAGCTCAAGGTCAAAAATTAACTACACTCTCTCAAATAAAATCACATCTTAAAACAACACGTTATCAGTGTTCACACAACCAAAAAAAGAAACATTAAAATTAGAGGTTAAACAGGAACAAAGACGAATAATAAGGATCAGACCAACATGTAGTTTACAAATGCCCAAATAATGATAGTCAGTCAAGGAGAAAAACGAATAATAATTACAAAGTTAGCTGAAACGTACAAATAAGTGCAAATATCGTGATTAGATGGTCCAGGAAGGATTTCCGAACAATTTTCCTTTTACAGTGAGCACATTGAGGGTGTTACTATCATAATACCACCAACAGTGTTGATAGCTTCTATGAAGTGGGATTTATTCTCCTCCATGACTGAACTCATTCTCAATCCAAGGGAACAATAATAATAATAAATACTCTAATATATATTCCTACTGTTTCTGTTTAAAATATTTTCCTTAATCCTGACCACTAATCAGAAGTTGTTTCAGATAAGAACTCTGAATGCAACATTTTTATCCCCAAATTACCATTGTTTAGACTTGAGAAACTTGTTGATTAGGTGCTGATTTCCAGTAGAAAAATAATCTACATTTGAAAAGACTTCATTAGTTTGGAGTACAGAAAGTTTGATTGTCCGCACCGTCTTGTGTTATTTCTCAAACCTAGCTGTTGTACACACTGTATTTGAGGGGAAATGCTGTAATTAAATGAATTTCACTTTCTATAAGCAGTTAATTACATACATTTTAATCCTAAATCATTTACATCAAAAGTTTTCTTATGTTTATTTGTATTACTACTGATTACAGGAAAAGTAGTGTGATTTGACAGAACAATTATTTATATATTTTTGTCACATTTAAGTGTACTCATCAATTCAACTGCTCTTTCGGTGACAGTTATATTAGGCGTACTATTAGACAGCTGAGCCAATGTGCTACTGAACATCTCCCGTCGTGGTTTGGCAAAACAGAGACAAAACCCATCCGTAACTCTTTTTTATCGCATTTAGTTGATTGTGGTCATTTAGTGGAGAAAACAAAAATATTCAAGGTGATGCATCGCTTCCACCGTATCTTTCCAATGGACTTCTTATTTGTCTACTACATATAGCTGAGACAATAGGCATTCAAACGATTAAGCCTAAACTGTGTATTCAAAAGAAATTCGTGGAGCCATTATCCCTCCCCTGGCCGATTAAGACCTAAACAACTGATGACGTTACCACCACCCCTTATAGTTTCATTTCCCCTGCTATCATCCCCTTTTCTCATGACATCTTCATTACAGTCTAGCATTACTTAAATCGGACCATTCGTTTATCTCAGCTTTAATCGACTACTTCTACCTGAACATTTGTTTGTTTAATAAGGTTATTTTTCACTATTCTTGTAATCATAGAACGTCACACTCTTCCATCTTTCTTACTGATATAATCATAATTAGTATTATTATTATCATTATGACTGATTGCACAGTTTGTATTCACAATCTTAGCATCCCATCAACAAATCACCATGATTGGTTTATATCTTAATATTTGTTTGTAAAGTTATATATGTTAGAGTTAAGACTGATGAGATCAAACTGAAAATGATATTGTCCATTTAAATGTATAGTTCTGAATTTCATTGTTTTGTTAAAAGTGTATTTACTAGAAGTGTAATTCCTTCATTAAAACACTCCTGTTTCGCCCTCGGCCTATTTGGCTAGCTATGACATTCATTACGCAATATGTCGTATTCGCTTCTTCAGCATATGGAATGAGTGTTCTCTTTCTACTTCACTTCCAAAGGATCTAATCTGTTCGAAGTTTAGGAAGGATACGACAGTTTCTGAGGAAGGCACCAAAAACACTGCAAAACAGAATGCATAGCCTTCGAGAAGTAATTTGTCAACTTATTTTCTTACTAAATATCTCATCCATCACACTAAGATGTATATTTTATTCAGTTTCAGTAGTTGACATAAGGATAAAACTTGCTCACTGTGGTAGAGTATAATTCCATTATGGGTAAAATTTGTTTTGACAAAGTCCCACAATGTTATACAGTAATGCTTACTGATGACGTTTTGAGCACGAACTATTGCTCATATAAAATTATCTTCAAATGTTACATTCCTACCGCAATTTACATAGGCTATGATATTTCCATTCATGAAAGGCTAACACATTTACTGTAGTGACTAGCTTAAAATCAGTACACTGTATTGTAAATAAAACTTTTTTCTACTTAAAACATTATAATACAATGCAGGGTGAAATTTTAGCTTGAAAAAATTCTAAATGAAGAATTTTCAGCTACTGTCTGCTTATAAGTTATAAAAAT
The DNA here is from genome assembly GCA_944472155.2 of Trichobilharzia szidati. Taxonomy (NCBI): domain Eukaryota; kingdom Metazoa; phylum Platyhelminthes; class Trematoda; order Strigeidida; family Schistosomatidae; genus Trichobilharzia; species Trichobilharzia szidati. Next base: position 56,899,633 of record OX235274.1, read on the forward strand.
GTACATTTTTGAACTTGGATCTAGTGTGAAGAGCGATAATGTAAATCATCAGAATGGGTGTAGGAGACTAACCAGTCTGAAAAACCCTCCGTGAGCAAACTCCTTCCAACATTGATAATTTAATCCCCAAAATGTATTGCTTCTCTTTACCACTGTATAATGGTGTTAACAATAATGTGTTGTTTTACAAATGTGATTTTGTTTGAGTAAAGCCAAGAACACTGAATGGAGTGACCGCCTGACCTTTGTCTCTCTGCAGAAAACGTGTTTTACTTTGTTTGATTCTTCCAGACAGAGTTTTGATCCCGACTTGTTGAGAAAATTTTATTGATACTCAAGTGGTCTACTGTGGTGAGAAAATGAGAACAAAGGCTTTGCGTAGGCGGATACAGTTAGCATATGGATGATATGACACAGCCAGGAAGAGATGCAAGGTTAACTTTCTGTTAGAAACAACCAATCAAAAGACTGTATTTTCTGCTAATAATAATCTACAATAATGTACATTAAAATCTATAAATATGTGTTGATTTTCCTTAATAAACGATCTGTTGCCTGGTCCTTGTCTTCTTTTGTTACACTACTGTTGTATTTAGTGAGTTAATTATGTCGTATAGTACGCATTTTGTACCTGAGCGAATTCTAAACTGTACAGCTGCGGGAGCGCATTGTTGGGGTAGTATTACATTTTCGATATGTCATTTAGTCACTCATTGTCTTTTTGATAGTTTTAGGATTTTCTGTGACTCGGGGAAGTTTGGTGAGTTATACAGAAGGATGCATCGAGTGGTTCGCCGCGTTCAAAACGAACTATTAGAGTTCTGGTCATTACAATGCAGAATAAATTAACTTCAAGGAGTTAGACCCTAAAGTCAAGTATGAGGTAAAACGAGTTTATACTTTCTAATTTCCGTAGACAATCGGGGAAAAAGTATTGTTTTGACACCTCTATGAAAATAAAATTTTAATTTCTGCCTCTTCAAAGTACAGTTTTCCAACACATCAAAATGTGATGACTAACCGGCAACTTTGTGTGTTGAACAGCATAATTAAATCATCAATACAACTACTAGATGGAATCAGAGGTTTGAAACTGGGGGCATTCGATACCACGGTATAGCCGATTTTATCAAACTCGAAATTTACACAGGAAATAGTGTTATATTCGCCAGATAAGGATGGGAATCATGCTAACTAAGAAAAGTAATTTCAGACATAACAGATTCAGTGGCCTCCTATCTTTCTACCTTACTTCTTTTAAGTAAGGAATTTGGCTATTGCTGTAACAAATAAAATTATGAACATCCACAGATAAATTAACGATATGGTTATGGACATTGAATCAGCAAGGTAACTAAGATCTAGTTATTCTTGAATTTCTAGACTTATTAGTTGAGAGAATGCCAGGTGAAAGCGTTTCAATACACATTCATATATACATGGTTCATATAATTTTTAGTGTCAGCAACAGCTTGATGGCTTATAAGAATATGTATATTGTAACATTCTTTATAAGAAAAGATACCCAATACCTTCCAGTGTAGTTTGATCTGTCTACACAAGTATTCCACATAAAAATGATCACATTTTTCTGAGAAACTAGGAAGTTACGTAACGTTGCCCTACTCTGCGGTACATCCAACTGCGATCCACCAACATAACTGAGTTAGCGAAATAGACACCCAAACATCAGAGCATTTGCAGTATTTGGAAGACCGAGTGTCTAGTCAAGAGCTTGCAGAGAAACTCTGATTGAAATTATAACGCAAAATGTGTTTCCACTTTGAGTTCATTTATCTTATTAGACTATATCAAATTATTTAATCCTATTCATAACATTCTTTGGTATTTAATAGACTAGTGATATTTAACTTACTGTTTTATTATATAGTAAATAGCATTGTACCTCAGTGGTTCAAAGGTACAACGCTCAACAGCCATGAAGGCGATTCGGTTTCGATTCTCTGATGAAGCGCTTCTTAACCTTGCCAAATTCACTAGATGATAGTAAGCCTGGAAAGAGGGAAGATTGGGCGTGAAGCTAACAACAGCATCTCATAAAAACAATGAATGCTAATGCAATTTTACCATGAGCTGATATCAGTTAGACAAACATTGGAAAACAAGCTGGGAGTACTGGACATCTGTTTCGTCCTAGTTTGGGACTCTTCATAGTACGCACCCAGCTCCAGGGTTCGATCTCAGGACCTTCTGGTTACAAGGCCAGCGAGCTCGTAGACCATTAAGCCACTGGGACCAATCCAATGGCCAGCCCATGAATTCCAACTTCTGCCAATTTACGAAATAGCGCGACCACTAGCCAATGTCTTCCGTGAGTATTTGTCCTCACGCTGATGATGAAATCCTGTAACCAATCAATCAAATTCCTACAAACTAATACTTGAATACTACTAGAAGTTCAAAGCTTGAGTTCCTACGCACCACTCAGAAAGGAAAGTGATAGGAAAATTAGACATCGTATCTTTCTCACAGGAGTGTGGCTGTTCAACTCTAAGCGATAAAATTAATTTGATATATTGCACTGTATGACAAAATACTATGAAAATCTAGAATAAAGCAGATATTATTTAGTTCACAAAGGGGAATGGGACGTAAATAAGAAAATTATACACCACAATAAGTCTAAACGAGAAGCTTGAATATATATATATATATATATATATATATACTGCTAACTTTCAACCACAGTTTTTCCTGGGATTACTCATTTCAAGACTTATTGCTGAGGCTGTTCTGCAAAGACTGGAAACCACAGGTTTAATAATAATCAAACCAAACATCAGCATCAACATTGCTTAGATGATACATTTGTTATAAATAGAAAAAATTATGCAGAAAGTACTCACAAATTATTCAACAACGTGTTTGAAGACATCAAATTCTCAAGAGAGGCAGAATCAGACAACAAAATTTCTTTTCTGGATGTCTTACTCAGGAGAACAAACACATAAAATCTTGAAACATAAGTATACAGGAAATTAATTCACACAGATTAAATACTCAATTATGGCAACAATAGTCTAGCAGCACACAAAGGAAACTGTACAGACTCCAATTCTATGAATGTAAACCAGCTGTGGAAAGACAAAACATGTATTCTTTCACATCAGTGCATTCAGACAACTACGGAGATAATTTTAACTAGAAAAATATCAAAATTATAAGCAGTAGAAACATCGAGAAAGTCTCATACTCAGAAGAATCTGCAACCGACAAACACATTATTATAGATCAACTTTATCAACCTATAAAGAATAAGTCATTTGAAAAGAAATTGAAATTCCAAGTCAGTAAAAGTGATTGGTACCAATGAAAACTGACAACCATTCACAACAAAGGTTGTCAGAGGATACTACTATTTTATTCATTCGGAATTCACACCCAAAGAATTGCATTGAAGGTCTTGTCAAAAAAGATAGTGAGAAATCTGCAATTAAACCGCATAGCATAGAGAGTATTATCACGTTAGAATCATCCACCCGACTTTCTATTACACAGAGGTTCTTCTCAGGTATTTCCAGGTGAAACTGATGCGGAAAGCAGCTCTTTTAATACCAAACAAAGCACAGCTCCCAAGTAATTAAGGGATGAAACCTTTGGCACCGTGGTGGGAAGTAATTCCTCGGTACACACAAGTTCATACAGTATTGCAGGATTTCATCATGAGTTGACATTGGTTAGAGAAACATTGAAAACCAAGGAGTACTGGACAGCTGCTTCCCCCTAGTTCAGGGTTTTTCATCAGCACGCGCCCATCAGGGGCCGAACCCATGCCCTTCCGATTAGAAGAAGAGCTTGTGAACCTCCAAGCCACTGGGACCTGATCCAATGGTCCATGAATTCCAACTTCTGCCAATTCGTGATATAGTATTGCAATTTCATTTATGTTTTGAATACATTACAGCTTCCAGTGTTATAATATGAGTGTACTTAATAACAATACAGAGATTATTTAACTATTTCAGGAAGATTTCTAACTTTTAAGCAGAATAGGACATGATATAATTTCGAGCATATACTATATACTACTGATAGTAGTTTATCCTAAAAGTGTTTAATTTAAATATTTGCATCTCGTCATTAATAATTCCACTTACAGCATATTACAGCATATACACTAGGAACGTCTACCATTCCCACTATTTTTGGCCGAGTATCCTCTCTTTTGTTTGGTTCTGTTATGTACATTTATGCAAGGGAAATGCCAAAAATGAAGTTGAAAGTTCTTTTTAAAAACCAATGCACCTGAAAGACTTAAATTAAATCAAAATTACTGCCTCAGTAATTACTCAAAGATGACTTTTGATCATATACATGTTATTATTCATTATTCTTCTTCTTGCGTTGGGTTCCGAGTAGAACAGTGGGCTTCAGAAGCACATCTCTAATGCAGTCAATTTTCTACAGTCACTCTCACCTGGCTCCACAACTGCTACAAGCTTTCATTTCCTCTTCACTTGACCACATCTATGTCCCCTTTGGACACACATCTAACTGGTTGCCTCCCACTCCTGTTCCACTTGAGGGGCTACCGTGCATCTTATGTCACTCTTCAATCTTCTCAGCGTATGTCCAATCTATCTACATTTTATTCTGCATATTTGATAGGCAATAGATCCTTGGTTTGTTTGCTGACATAGTTTGTTTCTACTCATCCTTTCTGACCATCTGATCTTCAGTATCGAGTAACCTGTAAAATGTTTTTCATTAGTGTATAGCGTATATTGTCTACATGTTCAAGAAAAGTTATATACAGCTTAGACAATACAAAACTGAAAAAATCGAAATAAAATAGTTACAATAAAACCTTTCCGAGGTGTCGAACAGTTAATGTAAAGAATACAAGAACTTCAAAACTCAAACAGAAAATATATCCCTGTGACTAAGACTATAGTTTTATTTTCAAATGCTCCACGCATCATAGTCATCGGTCATTTTCTGAGTCTGAGTTGTAATGTAGATCATCGCGTTTACTCCTACTTTAATAACGTCAAAACTATATTTAAACGTATTTCTAGATTACAAAGGAGTTATTTAAGTGAGTATAACGAAATATTTCACCTATTTTTATAGGATGAAAGACAGTTGAGACCAAAGAAGCATATCTCGCCAAATAGAAACTATATAAGGAAGTATTAATTCTCTCGCTGCACTAGTATCATGCATCACTCGTTCAGTGGTAGAATGTTCGCCAATCACGTGGAAGATCCGACTTTGATCACCAGCTTACACACTCCTAAACGTCTAGTTTACTAAATTTATCACGAGCTGACATCACTTAGAGGGCTATTATTGAACAGTTGTTTCGTCCTGGTTTGGGAATCTTCAACAATGCACCACCACGGTTTGAACCCAGGACTTTCCGGTTACAGGTTGAGCTCGTAGGTAATTAAGCCACTGGCACCCGATTCAGTGGCCTGCGAATTCTTATTTCTGCCAATTCACGATATAGCGCGACTACTAGAGAATGTCATGAGTGAGTAACTGTTTCTTTATCACGCTTAATGATGTACGAGCTCACCTTACAACCTGAATGTATTGGGTTCGAACCCTGGCGGTGGGTGCGTACTGATGAGGAGTCTCAAACCAGGAGGAAACACCTCTCTAGTATTCTCAGCTGGTTTTCCAGTTTTCTCTAACCGATGCCAGTTAATGATGGAATCATGTAACCAGTCAAATCCCCGTAAACCAACACTTGAACGTCTAGTTTACTAGTTAGCAATAAGCCTAGAAAAGAGTGAAGGTTGGACTAGCAACCCCATCTATTGACAACAATACCCAGTTCACTGGCTGGCTCCATACTGAAGATCAAATGGCCGACCGGTCATCCAGAAAGAATTAGCAACAAGAAACTGTGGGAGGCGACGAAACAACCAACAGCCGATTACTCAACGAATAAGTAGGAGAAAATGGAGATGGATCTGACATACATTGAGGGTGCCATCGGATGACATCGTGCTCAAATTAGACGATTACTTGAGTGGAATCCCAATAGGAAGCGACGAGTGGGTGGTTGGTGCGAGAATGACATGCAGGAAATCATGCGAAGGGGAGATGAGAGATTATGGCCGATTGTGGAGCTAGCCAGGTGAAGAGGACATTAAAAATAGAAGAAAGTGTGAATGTGTAGTTGAAGCCCTATGTTCCACTCGGAACCCAAGTCAGTAATAGTAATAATCCTCAATTTCCTTGCCAACTCAACAGAAAATATATTTCAACAGAATATCAAAATAATCATCAACTAACAAGAAAAAACAAACCTTCCTACATTGTTCTCCTTACCGATAACTTCAAGTTATCCAAACTTCTACACTGAACAATGCATGGAATATGAATGAAGCCAAGGTGAAATTTTTTTTTAAGAAATAAAGAATCTTATGAATAATTTCGGCATAAAATATACATTCAGATAAGTATATATGATATAAAAGACCTTTCTGGTCAAAAACTTACTAAAATATTCAGGGTTTTTTTATTTCTGAGAAAAAATGTATATAAATCTTAACAGATGCCTTTTGATTTTTGTTACTTCAACCGGAGGGGGAAAAGAACAAGGCGATATAGTAGGTAGCTTCGTCAGTTTACTATTTCATGACGTTTTTATTAGTTCTCATAAATATTATGCCTAATTTTTGTTTTCTTATTTATTCTTTATATTTGTATATGCATTTCATTCAGAAAAATATTTCACATTGGAGATAATGAAGTAAAACTAAAACTAAAATTGAAACAATAAACACCGAACTAAATTTGCATATTCGACACATTAGTAATACGTCTAGACTAGTAGCAGTAGTAATACTGTCATTGGCTATTTCTGCTTATTGACTGTTGCTCTTCCTGTTGACACTTATAATTAGGCGGTCAAAATGTAACGACTGACCATTGAAGGAGTGGTGGTGGTGACGGCTGTGTATTCGACACAAACTACAGTCTTACTACTGATTCCTCTATAGAATTGATTAATGCACTGGAGAATAAAGATCTAAATGAACTTGTGATGTGAGTAGACGAATGTAAGATACCTAATAAAGATAGACTTTTCATACAGTTGACTTTTCGATAAATAAACTTTATATATATATATATATATATACTTCAAGAATGCCTTACTTATTCCAAAAGTTTCATTGGTTTTAAATGATGGATGCTCGAATCTCGATCACTTAAATTAGTATTCTGTTCAATTTGTATGATAAATATATGTATTCCCTTGGAATATTTTATTTATTTATTTATTTTTATTTATTCGATTGTTAGGGGCACTCGTCTGCACGGGGTATCTACAGTCTTGAAGGAATTCCTATTCCTTCTGAGATTCGAACCCAAGTCACCTAGCGCTGTGATCAGAAATGTTACCGGTAAGCTGTTTGGGATCACGATTGACCTCCTGTAGGATTGTAATACACACATTGATTGGACACTAGAGAAAAACATTGGTTCTGGTGCGACTTGAATTCTGTCTGTAAAGTTTGCAATGTGGAAAACATGCTAGGTGACTTGCCATCATGGTGCACTCTGACTTATTGTTAGACAGTTGGAGGCAATTAGCAGGAAACCTTGTTTGGTTCTGAAGGCAGTTAATAGTACATCGTGATGACGTGCCACATGGCATGTCGGCCATGTAAAAGTCAGCCTGTACCGACACTAAGGATTGGATGCACGATCAAAGTAATATTGCACTTTCTAACGCCAAGATTTTGACTATATTCATTAATAAACTTAAATTCGTGTAAAATTAAAAAAAACTCCATTATTGTGGTACTTTGGCACGTGAATACCTTAGAAACAGAGGAACTATCGAAATGTTTAAGTTTTTTGTATTCCCCTTTAAATGATATTTATTGGACCGAAGTACTCGATCTGTGTTGACATGTCGGTCCCTATTATGAACGCTTCGATAATGTTTCAAGGCTAATATGATGTTATAATAACTGAAAATTATTACAGCGCAAGAGATGGCTGTCATGGTCCAACAGTCTAGTGGATGACGCTTTAGAGTTTGAATCAATGGATGTCGGGTTAGAGTCTCAATGAGAACTCCATCACTCAATGGGGATTTGGGTATATTCATCTAACGAGCCCCAAACAGATCGAAACTCTTCTCTAGGATATCAGTGTTAGCTACTATTAACTAACAAACTGCTTGTTAATTAAATACACCATTAGGGTAATTTATAAGAAGGATATTAGCTTAGGCGATTATACAAAGACTACAAACTATAGTCGTACCAATAATCAAATCAAAATTCGGTTATGTGACTTTCAAGACAAATTATTACAGTCAGAAGAAATGATTAAGAAACTATTCACTGTCTAATCAACAGGGTTTTATTCGACTACATCCAACCTGCAGGAAATGAAGCAGGAAACAAAATTTCATTTTTTTATATCTTCCTTTAGACAAGAAACACAGAAAAATTAGATAATCAAGTATATAGAGAAATCCATCTGCTACTAATTAAATACTCAGCCACATAACTAACAGTCCAATACTATTTAAAACAGACAGGTTTCATCAAAGCATTAAACATAAATGTATACAATATCGCACTCCTGTCTTGGTAAGAAAAGAGAAGAAAAATCCTGCAACTGTCTTCCGAAAAGTGCTTATCAACAGATATTTACTTTCAGATGAAATAAACTCAGCGAAGGATCGCCGTTTTAAACCACAAAAATATCTTCCTACTTCATAAGAAGAATATTTCCCAAATTACTGAAACTCTTTGAAAAAGATTTCGCCTCCAAAGCAATAAAGTAATTTCAGTCCATGTTTTACCAATTGAAAATTAGAAAAGCAAATAAAGACAACCAAAATCAGCTAAAAGACAAGTTGCATCAACTGTCAGAAGCATTATACTGATTAAACGGATGTTCCTTCCGTATTCGCCTCCTCCAGCATAAACTAGGAGACAGGAGACATGATAATTATTCAAGTATTGGTTTGCAGGGACTTGACTGATTGGTTACAGGATTTCATCATGAGCTGACATCGGTTAGACAACCATTGGAAAACCTGTGAGTACTGGACAGCTGTTTCTTCCTAGAAGTTAGAATTCATGGGCCTTTGGATCGGGTCCCAGTGGCTTAATGGTCTGCGAGCTGACTCACCTTGTAACCGGAAGGTCCTGGGTTCTAACCCCAGTGGGTGCGTACTGTGAAGAGCCCCACACTAGGAAAAAACAGCTGTCCAGTACTCTTTGCTGGTTTTCCAATAGTTCTCTAGCTGATGTCAGCTTATGATGAAATCCTGTAACCAGACATGATAATTATTCCCTTATATCAATGAACACTGAATGTGCAAAATGTTGTAGAGGATTCTTAGAAACCTGGTACGCAGATATACTGATATTGATTTACAAAGGAGGAAAGTTAGGTGTTAAGTTACCCACCTCACTATGTAAAAAAAGCACCACCTCTAAGGAACACACTTATCAGGCAATAAAGAATAAACTATCTAGACAAAAAGTCAATTATCAATTAATAAAATGATCAATTCACTTACAGTTAAACTTGATGATAAGAAAGTTCTTCGAAGAAAACCAATCACTGTGAAATAAGGCTAGTTCATAAACAAAGAATTCCACAAGGTTATTTCATTTCGAATTTAACATCGAAGACGCTGTCTCAAAGAACAGTGAAAGCTTCTCAACTCAACTATCTACTTCATAAGACATAATAACACTCATCCAACTTAAAAATCACTGTTGGGTAAAGTAGAATCCTTCATTCAAAACATTGGTGATCTTCTCAACAAATGAAAATTTCATTGGCTTTTGTTGTATTTAGTTATGATATAATGATGTACTTTCTTTTCAGATACGGGTGGTACAGAGGAGGATGTCAAAACCAGAATCAGGAAGGCAAGGCAGATCTTTATCACTCTGAGATCAGTTTGGAAATCCTCTGAACTCAGCATAAACAACGCAATTCAAATTTCCAACACCAGTGGTAAATCAGTCAATTCTTCTGAAACTTGCCGCATAAGTCACGAAAAGCATTTCCAACCGATTAATAGCTTCCTTCACTGGCTTCATACTGAAGTCAAATGGCCAGTGAGAAAGAATTAGCAACAAGAAATTCTAGGAACGAATCAACCAAGAACCTATTGTTGGTCTGACAAGTATGCCAAAGAAAATAGAAACAGACAGGACACACCTTAAGGAAACCGTTGAGTGAAATCACATACCAAGCTGTCGAGTGGAAGCCGAATGGGAAAAGATCAGTTGGGCATGGGTCTGAGGGTGATGTGGAGGAAGTTGTGTGAGGAGGAAATGAGAGCTTTTGGGTAATCGCGGGCCAGTTACAGACGAGTGAAATGGAGATGTACTTTTGGACTTCTCTGTCCCACTAGGAATAATAATCATGCTAACAATCAATGCTGAGTTACATTGTTCTAAAGTTAGAAACTATAATCCATATTCAACCAACTTTGAATAATAGTGACAAAGATTACCTTTTAGTTTTTGCAAATAGTTAGCCACAAACGAGAAAAAAATATCCATTTCCAAAATTATTTATTAGGAAGTTTAGTCATATTTAAACAAATATAAACAACACTAAAAGTAAGTGGTGGTTCAGACTGAAGCAAAATCAAAAGTAGCGCGACAAGCGAAACATGGAGTCCTTATTTAAACTCCGCGGTTACTGGTAACAAACAACAGCATTTTTCAGCAGTTTAATTGATTTAATCAAGTTTTTAATACACAGTTTACAAAAATATGTGTACCACATATTTGTATTCGTATGTGTTGGTGGTGGTACATGTTGTGATGCTGAGGTAGGTAGAAATGCCTTTAATGTATTTGTAGTGTGGCAAATTGCATTGAAAACTGTCATCACTTACTGTTGCCAACTTTAGTTTTTATATAGACTTTTACCCTATAACATAAACATAAACATTACAACTATCACTGACCAATAGGTATCTTTTTTCCTAACCAATATACACTACTGGTATGCTATTTACTTATCTGGTGATGAATACAGAAAGAAAAAAGTTCCTTGTTTTCAGTTAACTTAAAAATAAAAGGTGTAGTTGTTACCATCATCTTGAAGGAATGATTTATTACCATTTATACTAATATATTGACAAATTTTCTATTGGATAATGTCGACTATTCTTGATTATTTTGCTTTCACTTCCATTCTCTATACTTAAGGCAAATAGATTTTGTCCGTATCAAATGAAATTGTTCTAATTTTAATTCAAATATTTACCCGCGCGCGCGCGCACGCGCTTACTCACTCACGCAAACACACACAGTAAAACAATAAACGCGCATGAATATATTCATTAATCTACTAGTGAAAAATTGTCTACAAATTAGACATCTATAAATATAAAAAAAAGAGAAAAAAATAAAAGATGCTTCAACAGATTTTGTAAAACAAAAATTATTTATTTATTTCTGTTTTATATAATTTAGGCATTTTGTCGTTGTGGTCAGTTGTCATGATGGTTTCGTCTAACTTAACTGTTGTCAAACAATAATAATTTTGTCTATCTTGTCCACTAAGTTTGACTAGGGAATGTAGATGGGTGGATGGATGGTTGCTTCTTAACATAGGGATGCACTGGTGAAGAGATTAATGATGATATCATTTTTATTTCATCAAGTGATACTACTTGTAATAGTAGTAATAATAATAATAGTTAGATTTATTGCTTTGTAAATCTCTTCTTCTTTAAATAAAGAAGGTAACTTTTCAGATAAATAACTAGTTCTAGGCATAGAGAGAGAGAGAAAAAATGTGTTAATTGCGTGCAAAACACATTAAGATCATTATAATATAAATTAAGTGAATGTTACTAGGGTGAAATATAAAGTTAGTTGAATGAAATTTATGCATATGTGTGGTGTTTATGTATTTATGTGTCTGATCGATTCTGATATGATGAACAGGAATAAAAGATCTACTAAAATTTGATCCAAAGAAGTGATTTATACATGTTTTGTATTGTTTTCAACTATATAGAAATAAAAACTGTATTCGTTTCGTGTTCCCATAGCAACAAAATAGCAGATCACCAGGACTGTCATTTGTATACACAGAAGAAATTTCTTTTCCACTCTCTCTCTCTCTAAATAATGTTTGTGAAGAAATTCCACTTTTTCAGAAAGTCTCCCAAAAGTTTTGTATCCGTTAACAAAATCATTTATCTTTAATATTAATCATCTTGTGAAAACTGTTTTTCGTGGGAGGATTGATGTAACTGATGATTGTTATTAAGCCTAGGAAATTTATAACAGTGTTACAAGTGGTCAAGTTGTACCTAGAATAATCTCAGCTTGTCTGTAGGATTTAAATCCACTTGGTTTATCTGTGAAGTCAGCTTATTATTATTTGGGGTTTTTTATTCCTTCACGTTTTGAAGTTTTAGTAATGTTAGTGTTGCCTTTAAGTGGTTGGGTTGTTAGCCTCACTCCAAACCTCCCCTATTCTCCTGGTTTACTACCACCTAGTAAACTAGGAGAGGTTTAGGAGTGCGTCAGCTAGGAATCTAACTCCGGACCACGTGAGGAAATAGTGAACATTCTGCCATTAAACTATCGATGTAATTACGGCTATTACCTGCTACAATAATTTATCTCACCAAGGTACAACAATTTTTTAAAGAATGATAAACTCTTTGTTCGCTTTCTTGGTATGTTCTGATGTATCGAGTGTAACTAGCTTGCAGCAATCGAATTAAGCTCGGAAGAAGGGTATTTGTTTGTGTTTCGGATTATAATAGCAAAATTTCCCATGAATTAGTAAGAGATTCAATTAACTTACTAATCTGGTGATATTAGATGGCTAGAGGCAGTCGCCAGGAAGCCTAGCCTGACCTAGGTTTCGTGTTAGTTAACACACACCAGTTAGCAAGATGTATCTGCAACATTGAAGGAACTCATATCCTTTTTGAAATTCCCCTCCCCCCATCACCCAGTGCAGTCTGCAGTCAGAGACGCTACCACTGAGCTATTCGACCTCGCGATTGACCTCCTGTAGGACTGTATTGGATACTTTGATTGGACACTGATAACTAGTGTGACGCGTCTAGTCCTTTTTTGGTGCAGACTGAATTATATCAGTGACGTATTAAAAAAATTTCTACACAGTTATCAGCATGAAATTAGAACTTCAAGAAACAATTGATGCAGGCCTTATTCTAATTTCTAATGAAAAGATTAGTTGACAGAAGACAAATTTCATAAGCAGTTGTATCGCTCTCAAGTTTCGGAATAGTCAAAGGGTTCGTCTAATAACCTGAAGGTCTTCCGTTCAATCCCCAGTGTTTCTGAATAATTCCAAGTACTCCCAACACTCCCTGGTTTTCAGGGGTTCTCTAACTGATGCCAGTTCGTGATCTAACTTTAAAGATATCATTACGAAAGTCAATGAGATCTATTTGGGAGTTGATAGTTGGTAAAACCTCCTAAATACACATTAATCATCAGCTTTCGTGCTAATCCAGAGAAATAACGATGGAGATTAGCATTACGGTTGTAAAGTTATTATTAACAACTCTTAACTGTCTTACTGCTTAAATACACTGTTTAACTGTATATTTATTCAGAAGTGAATCAATTCACTTACAAAACCCAGTAATCATTATCTTCATATACTACTTCAAATATCGTCTTCGGGGTTAATGGCTATAACAGTTTAAAAATTGTATAATTACAGCCCTGTTTGATCACAGAAATTTATGATAAGGTTACTACTATATATATGTACATATATATATATATACCCCTCTTTTCTTCTATACATACCATGCTCCACTTTCAAGTAGTGAGTGTGAACTTATTTAGTTTGCACCTGCTCTTCTATTTTTCTGTCAGTTTATAATAAAAGTGAAATCAAATTGAAAATTTTCTAATCTATTTACCACTTAATGAAGCAATAGTAAACTGCTTTTATACGCTTAAGAAGTTCTCATTACCTAACTGGGTGTTTTGTTTAATATCACTACTTTTAGAGGGTGGTTTTTACACTGGAACCTTTAGGAAATGATCACAAATTCTAGCATCAGTAGTGTAACGGCAGAACACAAGAGGATTCGGTTTTCCATCTTGTTTTACAAACATCATTCATTTTTTCTCTTCGTCACTAAATCCATCTCCCTGCTGTTCTATATTCTTGCAGATAATATGTATACTACTTATATAGCACACGCCATAGTAGAAAGCGCAGATTTATTAGTAAATTTAAGTTTATGTGTAATTGATTTCTGTGTGCAATAAATAAATAGCCGTCCTGACGATGATTTTTTGTAGAATGAATATTCAATTATGGCAGACAGAAGGGATGACTTGGTCTCCTGTGATGTCACAGTTAGAGTGAAAGATTTTGATTTGGGACGTAAGTGCTGCTACAAGAAAAACGATGTCCAAAGTATTTAATTGATTCTTCTCATGCCTTAGTTAATTCGGATTCTTAAAGTTCCAATCTAGTGAGAAGTCATGACCAGTGGGGTGCAGACGGTCGGGTGTGAGGACAAATTCTCACCGATTACATTATGTAATGGTCGGGATATATCGTGAATTGGTCAAATGGATTCCTTCTCAGTGGCTTAATGGTCTACGAGTTCGCCTTACAACCTGAAGGTCCTGGGTTCGAACCCTGCTGGGTGCGTACTGATACTCGCTGCTGGTTTTTCAATGGCCTCCTAACTGACATCAGCTAATGATGAAATCCTGTAACCAATCAAATCCCCGCAAAGCAACACCTGAATTACTTCCCATTCACTGAACTATCAGCTGAACGGATTAATTTGTTGAATCAGTGTTTGTTTAAAGACAGCCGTCACTTTAGGTAAATAACTGACGAGATGGTATTTTATGAATAAGTATTAGCAAATTATCATGAAAAGAAAATCGAGAAATTGTAGATATTTCAGCTGTTTTGTTGAATAACTACTTTCATGCCAAATAGATTTTTTTGATGAATAATGTACTTCCTAACGTAGAGCCAATATTTTTTTATTTCTTCATGATGATAACTGTTAATTATTGCAGCTGCCTGTTTGAAGACTAAATTTCTTCAGCAATTTAGTAATACATTCACATAGACAATTAAATAAAACATTTATATGTTAAAGCCAATTAGTTGATGGTAACTAGCAGTGGAATCCACGGTGCGCATTTCGTCCAATTTGGGACTCGTCACTAGATGTACCTGCATTCCCGAGTGAGTGATGGTGTTCCCACCGAGGCTCAAATTAAGTAATTAATAAGACCAGTTGCACAAGAGGTGACTCTCATGGTCCAAGTGGTCTAGTGGATGACGCTGTGTCGTTTGAAACTACGGGCATTGGGTTCCAGCCTCTTCGGGAACACCATCACTCCCTGCGGGATGCAGGTGCATCCAGTTGAAGAACCCCAAATAGGACGAAATGGGCATTCTGGACTCCAGTGCTAGTTGCCACCCACCAAATGACTTCAAGTTACATGACCAGACATCGTCAAAGCATCTGCACAAGGAGCCGACATGTCAACCTGAGACTGAGCACTTTGGTTCAATCAATCGACGGGAAAATCTAAACTGAATTAAATATTTATATATTAGATGCAAAGAGATCTACTTTTCACAAATATGAAGGTGTTTTCTGAATTGGAGATGGCGCATATTGTACTTATTGGTCTGAGAATGACCCTGAAACTCACTAAGGAACACTTATGGTTTACAGCTGGAGAATTAAAATAAATTCTTACTTGAAATACCCGGCTTTCTGAGCTGAGTGTAACAAGGTACATCGCTGATGTACTCAGACACGAACGAGTGAAACGGCAGTCCAGTGATCATATCACTTCCATATGGCTAGCAATCACTGATGGTCAGTGTGGATATTATCCATCCAGCCATATCAACCAGTTAGTAGTATATTGTTTTATGCATATATACCATGTCATTTGTAAATAGTGAATTTAATACAGTCTTAGCTATACATTAAGAAATAAGGAGAATCAAAGATTTAGTTGGACGTTTCTTTGTTTGAGTCACAGTTTTTTCCACGGAGAGGCAATGCTACATAAAAAATTTCTGTAATTCTTCAGTCAGATAGATCAGTCTAATTCCTTAATAATTCGCGTAATACCTTTTCTCAGGATATTACTGTAAGGTAGGTGAGGGGGGGTGGAATAACCGTTAAATGTAAGTCACTGCTAAAAATATCAGCGGTTCTATGAATAATCTGGTATCTCCACAGGTTTTTTAATCAACAATACGCAATCATGTAAGACAGTCTTTCAGTTATTCAAAATATTACACGAAGGAGCTGAAGTTACACTTATCCTACCATATGGCTTTTAAAAAAATAACTTCAGGATATTTCCTAGGTCTTGTAAGTCTGAGGTGTTAGTGATTTCCACAGATGTATTTATCATCGCACTGAGGCAGCAGTTCAGATTGTACAATAAAAACAAAAAGGATGGGCACACTTACACTTTCTCAATAGGTATTATACACAAATCTACTTCCAAGGATGGAAGGACGACCAGACGTACTAGTTGACATTATTATTTATGTGTATATGTATGTATGCATGTATGTATGTATGGTACATAAAGGGTTGGTAATAAATCATGACAAGTTTAGCTCTGTGTTTCCTATCCAGTGGATGAACCCTAAGAATTCTAAGTTATCACTATATATATGTATAAATCTGTCTACCTATAAGCTATTTTCTGTACCCTTCTGTTGATTACTCTCTAACTTGTCTGATTTAAATTTTATTTGAAAAAAATACCCAACCTCTTTCTTCCTTTCTTTCTTTCTTTTTACTTTGTTTTTAACTTCTTTTCTTCGCTGATTAGTTAGATGTTTCATTGCGTCTTACCTCTTCTCCTTTCTACTAAAGTCTGTAAATATATCTAATATGCATGCAGCCTTGCACAAAGGTATATATATACATATATGTTTGCGTAAATGTAGATATATGACTAGCTAGCACAAATTTGCTTGTGATAGAAACAGCTCTTATATTTGTATACCAGTTAGTTTATTTGACGTTTCGTCAAGGAAAGGAAAAAGCAAACTGAAGTAATCTCCAGCTATAATTACAATCATCCACTAAAGTCCACTATGTTGTCAACTAGCGTAACACAATCGAGAACATTTACATATTTAAGTTTTGAAGTTTGATCATGAACTAACCGCAGTTAGAAAATTATGGAAAAACTGGGGAGTACTGGACAGTTGTTTCACTCTAATTTGGGGCTTTTCAGCAGTATGCGCCCATCATTCCACGAGGGATTGATCCCAGTACCTCCAGGTTATCAATAACTTGATGTTCATTAGTCACTGGCTGCAGGGCGAACTTCTAGTGGGGGCTCGTAACCATCGGTGTGCACTAAGTGAGGACAGACACTCCCCGATAACACTGATTGGCAGTTGAGCTATACATCGTGAATTGGCAGAAACTGGAATACGCAGAGCATTGGATCAGGTCCCACTGGTAGAATTTTCATGGAGCTCGCCATATGGAAATATGAGTGTGTACTACTGGATAGTCCCCAACCAAGGCGAAACAACTGTTCAGGACTCCCTGGTTTCCAATGGTTCTTCAACTGAAGTTTGTTCATGAACAAAATTTAAATCAACCAAATCCCTGCAAAACTAAATGATATAATATTAACCCCAAGACGTCGTCAAACCGTCCCTTCTAAGAACCTACATGTCAACAGTACGCGAACATTTTGGTTGAGTTAAATAAATTAATGAGCCCGAATAGCTCAGTGGTAACGTCTCTGACTGTAGCACTAGGCGACGCGGGTTCGGATCTCAGAAGGAACATGAGTTCCTTCAAGGTTGTAGATACTGCTTGCTGACTAGCGAGTGAAAACTGCTTCCAACCAACTAATATTAAATATTTATGTATTAGAATAGATATGAGTCAACTTGGAACATTTAAATGTTGTACTATTAACTTCTGCAGACGGAATCACATTTCCTAACGCTCTGCTTTTGCTCCTCTCAGCATTTGATCTATTTTCAACCGATTAAAATTCAGGCCTTCAAGTTTCTTTCAGCAATAATTCTGTTGATAAAACACTAAAAATGAAGAGTGAAACAGTGATTAGACAAAGCTCAAAATTTTTTAAGAAATTCGAGATAATTTACACTTTTATGTCATTTGTTAGAAATCATTCCAAAGAATGATGTGCATCATATTTGCACTCTTCATTTTAATACTGTGACAGCAAGTATTTATTCTCTGTTATATTTCGAGGTATAATTATTCATTTAGATGGACTACACCAAATGACATTGGTTATGCCTGAATTCTAAGCAGAAAATAACAAGAATCCTGGCCTTACTGTTAACTAACGAGTCACTAAGCATACCTTAAAGTAGGATTCCCCTTCTCAAGGCACCAATTGTGGAATCTTTTATTCAGTTCTAATTAGCCATAGAAACCATCGATATTAAAAATGTACAAACTTACCTGAGGTTTTACAAAACATATAACAGTAATTTTCAGTCAGGTTTTATATCTAGCTATTGAATGCCAGATAAATGATTAGATATGAGTTCATGAATATGTACTTGGAGTTCACGTGCCACACTTCATTTTTGCCGCGTAACAATGATAAGCTTCACTAATTTAGTACTAAATAATGCTGAAGATACTGAAGATCAGATAGTCAGCCACAAAGGATAAGAAACAAGGAACTCTGGCGGGCAGAGAAACAGCCCAGAACATACTGCCTAACAAATATCCACAAGAAATGGAGATAGATTGTTTATACACCAAGAGGATCGTTGAGTGACACCATACACAGTGCAAGCCCTCGAGTGGAACCCGAATGGTAAACAAGGAGTTAGGCGTGGGTCCAAGAGTGACATGTAGGAGATCATGTTAGGAAGAAACGATAGCTTATGGAGAATCGTGGGGCCAACTAAAAAATACTTCGGAGAACAGAGTGAAATGAAGATGTGCTCTTCAAGCCCTATGTTCCACTCGAAACCCATGGGAATAGTAATAATTTTAAATGAGCATAATAACGCTTTCTCGACTAGGAAGATTACTGAGTTAACGTACTATATATGAGTCTACGAGCTAGCTCACCTTGTAACCAGAAGATTCTGGGTTTGACCCCTTGCGGCGTGTGCGTACCGCTGAAGATTCCCAAACTGGCTGACGAAACAACTGGCTGTCCATTACTCCCAGCTGGTTTTCCAACGGTTCTCTAACTGATATCAGCTCATGATGAAATCCTCCAACTAATCAAAAAAATCTCTACAAAACTAATTCTTCAAAAATTACTTATGAGTTATACACAAGATAGAGAAATAAAAGATTTCACTTTTTGATAATACATATATGTTGACGAGTACACAGATAAAAAAAGGAACGATTCATAAGCCAAGGAATATATTTCAACTGTGAGATACACTTACATCAGCCATAAAAATCTGTCATCATTTTTTCCCAATAAAATAAACTATAATAATGACAACTATATTCACATAAACTACCTTGAAAAATTTTTTAAAAAAAGGGGAGTGTTAGCAATCAATGTTTCGTTTCGTAAGATTTAATAATCTTGAATTGTTTCCAAATCGTTTATATTTACCTAATCTTTATTTATAATAGTGTGATTTGCGTTGATTTAGCTGAGTGTTGTGTGTGTGTGTGTGTGCGCAGGAGAGCGGGCGAGAGAGAGAGAATGAGAGAGTGTATTGTTTAGGAGCTTCTTTCCCTCCTAATCACGGTTAATATATATATACATACATATACGTGATGAGAAGGATTGCGTGATTGAAATGGTTTATTATATTGCTTATTATATTTTTATTTATCTCCCCTTACTGTTAAGTTTTTATGCGCTTTACTTATCACTTCTTATTTGTGAGTATTTTCTTGAAAGGTTTATGCTAAACTTTTAGATAATTTCATTTTAATGCATATTGGGATACAATTTCAAAGTTATTTTGTTTAAAGGAAGGAAGTATTTAGGTAAATGATGCTTTTCAATAACTTCCTCCATCGAAATCTCTATAGTTATGAATTCATACAATTGCCAATAGCAGGAATGAACAGAACTGCGTTGCGAGTTGGATTGATAAATCTTTAGGAAATTAGTCATATTGATCATTTCATATTAAAGGTATTGCGTCACTGAATTCGGTTGTGTGTGTGTGTGTGTATGTGTGTATGTGTAGAACACATTCGAATTTCCTAACGAGAATGAACTTTTCCTCAAGCTTGGAAATATACCTAGCTGATAAGTATAGTCAAAGGTTAGACCTTAAGTACATCAGTGTTATTCTATAAGTTTTATTGCATTGATTAGTTACTAGGGGTGGGTGGATACATCTAGTCCTTGGTATTGCTGGAGACTGATATCAACATCAATTCACAGTCCACGGAGATGGTGATCGCTTTGAAGATATCGCCTAGAAAACCATTGGAAAACCAGCAAAGAGTAATGGACAGCTGTTTCGTCCTAGTTCAGGACTTTTCATCAGTACGCATCCACCGGGGTTCGAACCCAGGACCATCTGGATACAAGGCGAGCTAGCGGACCATTAAGCCACTGGGACCCACTCGATCCAATGGCCAGCCCATAAATTTCAACTTCTGCCAATTCATGACATAGAACGAGCACTTCTTCTATGAGTAACTGTCCTCACCTTCAACCTTCTGTATCTCACTGGTCACGAATTCCCAATAGAACCCCAGGTAACTGCCTGAATAGGGCAAGTCACTAGTGATCAGCGGGTCAATTTTCCAGTCTTCGTTTGTACAGATTATGTTTGATTGGTTGGGGGGTTTCATTATGAGCTGATATCGGTTAGAGAACTATTGGAAAACCCACAGGGAGTACTGAACAGCTGTTTCGTCTTAGTTTGAGACTCTTCGCCATCACCACGGTCTTAACCCAGAAGCCCAGTTCTCCGAGCTCGCCTTGTAACCTGAAGGTCCTGGATCCGAAGCCTGATGATAGGTATGTACTGATAAGGGGTCCTAAAATAGGACCTGTAGGTTTTCCAATAATTCTCTAACCGATGTCAGCTCATGATGAAATCCCCCAACCAATCAAACATAATCTCTACAAACCAATACTGAAATATTGACAGAATTTAGTCTTCACGAAAGTGAAAGACCAGACGCACGACATCGGCTACTCCCCACTGACTAATTAATGTGTCCATTACACTTCTGAAGGGAGTAAATTTTTAACTTGAAAAGCTCAGTGGTAACGTTTCGGATAGCGTCATTGTGTGGCATGTGTTCAAATCTCCTTGAAGGACATCAGATTCTTCAAAGTTGTAGATACGCCTTACTGGCCAGTTCCAACAAGCAAGAAATTTAGGCCAAGCAGAGCTTACTACCGATGTCCTCCAACCGTCTAAATTCAAATAATATTACAAATTCATGTCTCCTTAAAGGATGTCGCTAAAGTACACTATTCTCGGTGGGAACATCATCACTCACTGCGAAATGCAGGTACATCCAGATGACGGGTCCCAAATAGGGCAAAATGCGCATCCTAGATTCCACTGCTAGTCACCATCCACCAATTAACTTCTACACTATTCTTTTGTTTGAAAAGTCTATTTATGTTCAGGGTAATTTAATTAGCTTATATCCCCATTTCTTTCTGTTTCCGTTCTTCAAGCATAAATCCATTCAAAAATACTCTACTTTAGAAATGATTTGAATGCCACTAAGTAGATATACTACTGAAATGCTAACTCAGAACAAAACAAATGCTCCTGATATATAATACAGTCCAGGTAATAAACACTCAAGAATTTTTAGTCCCTCTATAAGTCACAGATTTCTTTTTATTACTTCATAAAGATTTGATTACTATTATTTATTGCATTAAAGTCAGTCACAGGTTTTAATGCTTTCTTCTATTAAATTGATTGCTTGAATAGTATATTTTTAAGGGAAATAAATAAATTATGTATAATAAAAAGCAGGAGAAAGATAATCTGCCAGAGCATAGTATGCCCTAGTGACCTTATGGCACGTGTTACTATAATATAATTGTGTGATTACGCTTATGATTCCGACTAGCTAAAATGGTGTACTCACATTTGTGAAGGGAAAGAAAGCAAGCAGTGAATACACTAATCAATTGAATTTTTGAGTTACTCTCAACCATATAATGTTGTAATGGTGTTATTTCTGATGTTGAACAGTGTGACCACTTTACGCTCCATCTCTTTACATATGTATGTTTGTATATAGCATGACAGGATACGTCCTCCTATTCCCCATGTCATGTTGTTATACAAATCCCAACTGCAACCAACAACAGCTAAATAACAAATATAATATTATAGTCTAGTCTAGTCTAGTCACAGTAAAGCAGCCTTAGATATTTAGAATAATCTTATAGGCAGAAGGAATCTAGGGAGGGGATGTTGTTTGTTCAGCACTTTGATTAGTTGACCTAGAACTCGTAAATTAACCATGGAGTAAGAAAAAAGAAATGATAATAAGTGAAAGAGAATAGAACAATTCAACAGTAGAGTGTGTTTACATTTTCCATATTTATATATACTTTTCCATCTAAATACTGAAGGGGTAATAGACAATCATTATAATAAGGGGTGATTTACGCTTATGCGTGTTCTAGTCATATATATATATTGCTTTTCTTTCAGAAGAAATGACTAACCTATTGACTTCCAAACTAATGCTATCGTCTTTTATTTTAGTAACATATTGAATGAATCCATTGCTTGTCTTCCCTTGCTTTTCTTTCCATCTTCTCTGTCTCCCCTTCTACCCTAAACATCCCTGACACAAGTATTTTTTTCTTCTCTCTTGCTTTATTTATTGACTTTGCCAACACCCTTCTTTGCTCGTCCAACTGTTGCTGTCATAAAAAGAAGAAGAAAAAGCCCAGTCTAACTCATTCTGGTGCCCTTCTATTTCATCCACTCAGTTAGTTTTATAAATTTTTGTTATCTTCATTATAATCATCATTATCACCACCACTGTTACTAGCAGAATGTTCTGTTCCGTTTGCTGTTGTTGTTGCTGCTGTTATTGTTGTTGTTTTTCTTTTCAATTTTGTATTATGTATGTTTTCTTTCCTCTGTACAAGCAACTCCTGTTGCTATCTCACTCACTACTTTATGTCTTGTAAACGGATTTTGTTTAGGATGTTTTTGAACAGTTATAATAGAAACTGGGTTAAATCACTGGGAAAATTACATAAATTACTCGGTTTTGATCATAAATAAACAAGTGAGTTATAAAAGGAGATTAGTCATAGAGGATGAGAGGTAATTCTTGATGAAATAGACCAACATGTTCCTACTTTGAACTCTGGTCAATTACTTCATACCTGTTAAATAACGATTTAGTGCGTAGAAGCATCCGTTGCGGATTATTAAATATATGAAAGAAAATATTTTGTTCATTGTAAATATAGGTGGAGAAATGTACCTTTTTGCCTGTTTACCTATTTGTTTCAACGGTTTAGGGTTCAATCACTCACCAACCACTGACGTGGTCCAAGTTCGGTTCTCTGACCAATACGCCCCTAAACCACGCCAGGTTTACTAGGTGGCAGTATGCCTGGCAGACAGGAAAGGCTGGAAGCGAGTTCAGGAACCACAACTCATAAAAACAACACTATCGCTACTGAAACTTAAAAGCTCTATGCTCTAGTCGGAATGCAAAGGATTAAAATGATTAAAAATCAATAATATGCCAATAGAACTAATCGGCGAGTTATATCCAGCTGACCACTCTTAAACAGAAAGATGCAGGTCCTGATCTCAGAAGGGACATGAGTTTCTTCAAGGCTGTAGATACGCCTTGCTGATGCGTGCCAACTAGACTTCCTACCGATTGCCTCCGACCATCTAATATCAAGAAAAAATGTCCTTCATCCCATGTTACCAGTCACTGTCATCTGAATGACGTCAAGTTAGTCTTCAGGAATCACTAAAGCGTTTGTATGAAACAGCCGACACGTCAGTATTACTGGACAAACACTACGGTGATAGAAAATGGGAAAAGCTGAATTCTATTTTGTCTACGAATAAAAATAAAATAATGAATAATAGTTGTGAAGCAGAGGGTTATATCGTCTAGAAATGAAGCTTTATGGAAGATCATAGGTTAATAGTGTATTTAGGAAGCTCTATTTGATAAACATTTTCGAAAGGCTTCAGATTTTCATCAACAGGTGATTTCGCTGACTCCATACTGAAGATCATGTGACCAGAAAGGATAAGCAACAAGGAACTGTGGCAGGCGGTGAACCAACCAAGAGCCTATTGCCCAAAAAAGTTGCTGAAGAAAATGCAGGTGGACTGGACATACGCTGAAGAGACTGTTGAATGACATCGCATGCCAAACCCTTAAGTGGGCCCTTAGTAGGAAACCACGATATAAGAAATCGACTGAAGAGGAGATGGAAGCATACAGGCAATCGTAGAGCCAGCTAAAGAGGACTGCAGAGAACAGGACGAAATGAGGATGTGCTGCTGAAGTCGTTTTTCCCACTTGGAATAATAATAATTATTACATTAGAGGTAGGGGGCTTGTCATAGTTCTGTACCACGGTCGTTTTCATTATCAACAACTGTAACTAAATAAGTTGTCAGTCCATTCATATGTTGATTCCACCCTTGAATTAAGCAGTAGCTGCAGCTTTCTTAAATGATTTATACCTTCTGGCTTATGGTCGCAGTTATACATGGAAACAAATCAGACTGTACAACTATACTTTACTAGATCAATAAGATTCATTCAAAGAAACTAATTTTAGATTAACCGGAAATTTTTTCAAGTATTCATTTGCAAGGATTTGATGGATGGGTTACAGGATTTCATTATGAGCTGACATTGGTTAGAGAACCATTGAAAAACCGGCCAAGAGTACTGGACATCTGTTTCTTCCTAGTTTAGGACTGTTCATCATTACGCAACCACCCACCGGGGTTCGAACCCAGGACCTTCTGGCTACAGGGTGAACTCGTAGGCCATTAAGACACTAAGACACGACCCAATGGTCAACCCATGAATTCCAACTTCTGCCAATTCACGACATAACGTGACCACTAGCCAGTGCCATTCGTGGCTAGCATTTGTCCTCGGACTCGACCTGCTGCACCCTACTAGTCACGACGTCCCACTAGAACCTACCTAAATAGGGCCAGTAGCTAGTGAACATCTCATTGATTTTCGAGTATTGGTTCTATAACCGATGGCAGCTCATGATGAAATCCTGTAACCGGAAATTCTACTTGGCTAGTATTTAATGTAGCTTCATAAAGAATCTTGTAGAAAAGTCAATATTAAGTCATTACCTTAATCACATACTTCATGCATAGGGTCATTTTTTGATTTTAAGATATGTTAAGTAGAAGTCGAAAATTGAATTTCATACATACGAAGACTGTTTTAATTGTTCTAGAATTTTGGTAGCATTATGAGTATTTCTTATCCAACGAAAACTCTAAAATGTTTACCAGGGGTTTACACCTTCCAAAGAAGACTCTATGGAATCAGTCAGATAGTTTTTATCATTAAATGTTTTTTTTTTGATGTCATTGAAATCGAGTGATTTCAAATTTTTTATGAAAATCAAACTGTCGGAAGCCACTGGTTGAGTCGCTAGTGGACCAATACAAAACTTCTCATGAAGATTAAGCATTTCACGGCAGCAGACTTCCAACCAGCACAAAAATGAAAATCACAGAGGGAATAGAATACCATTTTAGTCAATAAACAGTGACAGTTTCATAGGCGATTAAAAACAAATAAATAAATTGACGTCAGCATGACAGATTTTTAGTTATGTGATTAAGATTACCCTGTGGGAATCATCTGCAATCTCAATAACTTTATTCAGAAAACTTATGACTCCCTATATGATTTGAGCGAACAGTTGTTAGCAGGTATACTGTTAACTATCCTGAACTTTGCAATACCGTAGTAATGTGAAATTCCAGATTAATTTGTTTATTAGATATATCACACAGTAAAATGGTATTATTTACCAGATGATGTTTCGAATAGAATTCTTCTCTGTTCATAATCAAATCATGTATTGTAACTACACAACTTGGAAACTTCTGTTTTATAGTTTCCTCTATTACTTTCTACTGGCCCATTAAACAAAACAATTTAGTTTATCTGATACCCTGCCTGCTATGATTGTCAGGTCAAATATATAAATCAGATGAGTAGAACGGGATCGGTAAGACTAGTAGAGCACAAAACCTTAGCAAAATCTAGATTGGCTGACCCTGATAAGATAAGAAACCTCTAGAATAGTTCAGCTATAGAACTGCATACAATTACACACAACCATACAACAGGATAGGATAAGATGACAGTTCTAAAATCTAATATAACAGGGTGGAGGGAAAAACTGATAACAGAAGCTTTATTTGCCGAATCAACTGAATATACGTGTAATAGGAATGATTCAACACCTGTCCCAGACATCTGGAAGATTCTACTACCCCTATGGCCAATAGAAAGGAATAAAAAACCATATAAGTCAAGTTTCGAAGTCGTGTAGTTATAATTGATATAATTATGAACAATAAATTGTGTTCGAAACCTTGTCATCCAGTAAATAATACTGTTTCCCCGTATGATATATCTAATAAACAAACTACTATGGAATTTAAAATACTGCTTAACTTAAATTCCATAAACTGGAAAGTGTCACTGCAAACTATGAAGAATTACGCAAAAATATTAAAAGCTAACTCATGAAAAACAAAACAACTTCTAAGGCGAAATTATTCTTCAAAGCCTTTACACTTCCAGACATAGTTAACATCTAAAAACAAAACAAACTGATAAGAACTACAGTTACAAGAGAGGAAACAAGGAATAGGAAATGAATTCCGGAAAAGCTTGATATTCCGTGAAGAAATTGTACACAGCATGATCGGCAGTGTGCAAAGATAACTGTCTTTCAATGAAAACGAATTGTGAATATGCTGAATCAGGAGTTAGACATTTCTTACCGTCTGATTTCAGCTCATTCACTGAATAGCAAGATAATTAATGCCTAAACTGATTATCTTAGGTTAAAAGGTGTCCCGAAAGTATAAATAGCAGTTGTCCAGTGTTATTTGGATTTTAATGATTGGTCGGTTAATATTGGTGTTAATTTAAAAATCCTTTTAAAACTTGAGATTATGATGAAGATTCAGAAATTAGTGATTCAGAGAGACGAAAATAAAACTTAAATTCTTAATAAAATAAGACAGACTTGACAAATAGTAAATGGAAAGTTGCAGGATTTCATCATCAGCTGGCATTGGTTAGAGAACTATTGGAAAACCTGGGAGTACTGGACAGCTGTTTCTTCCAAATTTTGGGACTCTTCAGCAGTACGCACACACTGGGGCTCGAACCAAGGACCTTCTGGTTACAAGGTGAGCTCGTAGACCATTAAGCCAGAAGGTCCTGGGTTTGAACCCCGGTGGGTGTGTACTGAATAAGAGTCCCTGTCCGGTACACCCAGGTGGTATTCCAATAGTTCTCTAACCAATGTCAGCTCATGATGAAATCCTGTAACCAACCAACCAAATCCCTACAAACCAGTACTTGAGTAAGTGGAAAGTAAAACCATGCAATTATGAATAGAATATATTGCTCCGGTATACCATGACTAAAGAAAGTGATCAAAATGTAAGCTAGGTTTATATCAAACCTGTTTGATAACGCTTTCAACCCAATAAGATGAACCACTATACATGACTAGCTACATGACACCCTACATATTTCTATTAGCAATATTTCCAGTTTTCAAGTTCACACTAGTGACTGATTACAGAATGAAGTTGTCTGAATTTCTAGTGTGAAGTCGTGACCAGTGTGGTCCACTAATTCTGTTATGAGGACAAATAATCGCCAATGGCATTGACTTGCAGTCGAGCTATAAATCGCAACTTGGCAGAAGTTAAAATTGATGAACCGTTGGATTCTATTTCAGTGGCTCATTGGCGGACGAGCTCACCTCGTTACCTGAAGGTCCTGGTATCCATCCTCGGTGAGGTTATGGGTTCGTCCCAGACAAGGATGAAATAGCCGTCCAATACTCCCAGGCTTCCAGCAGTTCTCTAAATGAAGTGACTCTGTAATCTATCTTATAATTTCCAGTTTTGTCATCTTCACCACTTATCAAATAACAGTGAATGGTTTAGATATTTTAATTGCTTAACTTTTTAGTAAATGTATTAACCAGTTGATTTTTCTTCTTTTTAGGATACTGCTTAGTATCACGTTTAAATTTTCAACAACAACAGCAACAAAAAACAACGAATAGATGGCGGAGCATGTGATTTGTAAGTTAATTTTTTTTATAAAACTCCACTGTGTTTTAATATCCAGACAGACGGTAATAGTCACAATTTCTGTATATGTTTTGATTTATGTGCAAATCTTATTATACCAAAGGTGAAACGATGTTCTTACATCTTTAATTACTTGTTAACGCACTCACATCGTCATCATCAGGACCAGCAGTGTGAATAACTCTTGATTATCGCATGAATGGCGCACTTCTTAAAAAAGGTAAAACATGTTCATAACATAAGCGGCATATTTTCTTTTATTTCTTTGATGCTACTTTATAGAGAAGAGAAAAAAAATCTCTGCCGCTATCATTATTGTTATTACTGTGTAGCTTGTCGCCCTATAGTTTATGCCATATTGAGAAAAATACGCCTATTTGTATGTTAATCTAGCTATTCGGGTGCCTGTGTGTATGTCTGTGTACGAAGCCTACGGGAATATCTACGGGATCTGAACATAAATTCTATGCAAATGTTATTTATTCGACTGTGGCTACAGTAAAATTGTGCTTTTTTATTTTCATAAATTTATTTATTTCAACACTAAAAATAAAGTAAGCGCAAAGCAGGGAAATACACACAGGCCATAATCATTGTGTTAATCTTCATTATTACTTTCAGCGAATGAACAGAAATATGCTGGAAATTTTGTGATACTATGTACTACTGGAAACCACTTACATCAAGAAGTAGTGCTTGCTAGCCAGATCAAAGCTATCTCAACACCGAACGGTCTTTTGACTGGTTTAGGCCCAAGCACATTAGCGATGTACACGGTCCTACTCATCACAATATTGATACTTATTTGGATTATCCGTTTTCCCATGTTCTGACGTTTGCATATCATCTGCTGACTTCTTCCTCACGATTTCTCTTTCTCCTTGTTTAATCTCTAGTTTTGATGCTTCTCTTTGTGGTTGTGTGATACGTTGATAATGTGTTGTTTCACCATGTGATTTTGTTTGAATGAACCAAGGTCATCCTTACATTGGACTGTCTGAGGGAAGCGTTGGTGTGTGATTCTTGTGGACACAGTCTTGTTCGTGGTATTCTACTTGATTCTCATGTGATTTTTACGGTTGGATTTCGGTTAACCGACTCTGTCCTACAGTGCTTGTTTTGTACTTGAAAAGTTACCTTGTCTCTAAAGCTGCCTAATGGCACTTTTGAGGTTATTGTGAGTTTTTGATTTTATTATTGTTGAATAGGACTGCAGATCTGTCGACGAATATTTAACTTTTGCAGTTTTTGGAGCGTTTTGTGACGGTGTGTCTCTCAAAGAAGTTTTGGACAGCTGTACAGTAGGACACAAGAGTCGGTCCCCTTTCCAGACCATAACGAGTCGGTTTTGGTCGTTACACTAGTAATACACGCAATCATATTCGTCACTTAATGTGAGTAGCATCCAACTTCTCATGTCAATCAATCACTAGTTTGTAGTTTCACAGAATTTCGCTCGCTTTCTTGATTGTTATTTATAGTATCAAGCAAATAACTTTTCGTAATCACAGTATTTTCTGTTGTCTAAGGGAAACCTTGGTGATTTCTCCCCTTCGAATTGTGTAAGATCGAAAACTTCAAAAATAGTGATTAATAGATTGGTTTCACTTATTTTGATGAAGAAGAATACCAGGGAATTTAATTCTTCCTGTTTCATTTTAATAACGGAATGTTAGTAAGTTAGAAGCATACTCTGGATGGTTGCCTGGATAAGTGTTATCTTAATTATGATACTTAACCTTTACACTCAGTTTTCAATTAAATAAATTCATAACTTTCTCTTTAAATTATGCAAAAGTCTACTATGGCCGGTATTCTGTTAAATCGGTCAGTTAAATATTTTAGAACATCAGTATTCTAGCCCATGTAAAGAATATAAAGCAATATAAACCGAATGATCAGTTCATGCATTTATCGTATGTATCAGGTACTATGGATTTACCTATTGACATAATAATTATTATTATTGTTTCGTTTAGTTCCTAGGAAAGATAGGGCTTCAGCCACACGTCTCCATTGCGTTCGGTTCTCCGCCAACCTTTTCACCTGGCTCCACGTATACCCGCATGCTTTCATCTCCTCTTCACATCACTTCCTCCTTGTTACCGTTGCACTGACGACCAACTCGCTGCTCCCGGTTGGAGTTCCACTCGAGTGATGGCCTGGCGCATGATGTCACTTCATTTCTTTCTCAGAGTATGGCCAATCCACCTACATCTCCTCCTGCATATTTGTTGCACAATCGGTTCCTGGTTGGTTCGCTCCGAGAGATCTCTCGCTGAACTTTTCTGGCCATCTGATCTTGAGTATTGAGCGAAGATAACTGTCAATGAAGGTTTGTAGTTTGTTTGAGATGCTCTTCATGACGCACCAAGTCTCTGATAGATAAAGTAGGACTGAATTCACATTTTATATTCCAACTAAATTAACTGGAAGTATTATAAGTACGAATATATTTTAATCGTTCAGTTACTTCCTATAATTTACCAAAAATAACCTGTCAAAGACAATGCACTTTTGCCTCAACTGCACTGCTGTAGCCCTACTTTCCAAATTGACAATCGAAAGCTCTAGGTATAAAAAAGAATTCTCCAGTCCTTTCTACTATCAATGGTAATGACTCTGTTGTTTTCGAGCATTTTTTATTGTTTCTTAACTCTTTTTAAATCTTCTGTTGTTTGAAACAACTCACCCTTTCAGTTACCTAACCCAACATCACCTTTATTCAACTTCTTTTACGTATTGTTTAATATTTAAAAACTATGATTATGTCACATCTTTTGTGGAAAAATGCTCATAAAAGCGTTTGTTGAGCTAAGGAAAGTGAATTTGCTGAAAAAGGGATTCTTCGTTTAACCATTTGTTTGTGTTTTTCTATCACATAAATTAACACAAAAAGAAATGTTTGTAATTTAACCAACTATTATAATTGGGTTACTGTGCTACAGTGTCCTAATGATACTAATGACTAAGGTTTAGAAACAAATCCATTTGTTTGTTCATTGAAGTAACTTCAAGGTGCTATAAATGATCCATGAAACTCTTACAAAGTTTTTCTATAGGAGTTCGTATCTACGAATAATTATATCTCAGGAACGACCTCTAAAACCTCACTTATTATTATCATTATTATTGTTACTGTTAGTGTAAACATGAAGCAGTTCATTAATCAAACAGACCCCATCACTAATAAGCTTGGCTATAAATGAGAGAAACGACCGTCCTGTGTTCAGATCACCTCAGTCCGGCTGGTTAGCAAGCAATGCTGGTTGATATGAGTAGTATGCGACCTTAATCAATCAGTAGTATATAGTTTTAGGAAATTTGTTTGATTTTTTGATTATCATTTATGGTATCAAGCAGATCATATATTGGGATCGGGATAACTAGGTTTCCAAAGGAAACTAAGGTGAGATTTCACCGCTCAAGCTGTTTAAATTGTAAATTCTTAATTCGAATCTACATTTATCCTCAACGAAGTCAAAGTACGATAAAAACAGTTATCCACTGTTCCCTGATTTTCAATGTGTCTCTAAACGAATATGAACTGAACTTCTGAAAATTTAACGATGTGAAATAGTGCTCTTTTTCGTTTCTTTGCGCTTCAAGTAGGACATAAGACTTCAAGCTTTGAATTTTCAATTGCGGTTGTGTTATTTTTACGGGATCCGGGTGGTATTCTCACTCCGTGAGTGAATTTTAGGAGTTCTATGGCCAGGAATCGATCTTAGGCCACGTGCGTGGTTGGTGAGCATTATACCACTAAACTACCAGTGCAAATGTATACTGCAATAGTAAAAATCATACTAATATTGATCTTTTAACCAACTGCTCAACAAATATGAAGGAATATCAACTTTGGAAAAAGGGAATAAGGAAAACAGATAATTCCAAGTGTTACTTCGTAACAAACAGTCATAGAAAGGGGTAGGCAAAAAGCGGACAGACAGAGAGGGAGATAAAAAGATCACCACAATTCGAGGATAATTACTTTAAGTCATTGCTTGATTTTATTTTTGATTTATTGAGACTCTGTTGTTTCGTCTTTTTATGACAAATAAGTAGAGTAAGTTTAGAAAATAAGAAAAATCAAAAAAACAATCTGTAAAGATGAATTTCATATCCTATTTCTCCTCCCCCTTGAATTACCAATGTCAATGTCGCCTGTAATCACGTGGATTCAGAGGAATTCTTATTATTATGTGAATGAATACACCTTCGCACGTGCATATATATGTATATACTTGTGGTTAATCAAATATGTGACTTTTTGATTATAACATTATGAGGGTGAATGAGTACATTCATGTCAGAAGTGTGTGTCAGTTTATATATATATATATATATACGCGCAAGAATGCTCTGTCTTTACATAATTTGTGGACAACATATGTGAATTATGGGAGAAAAACACAGAAAAGTATTCACCGTGTTGAATAAAACTTAGTTATCCAGGAAGGGTATTCTTCAGGCAAACAGAAATATACTACTACTAAATAATTATTTAAATTATTATTATTATTGTTTTCTTTAATTCCTAGAGGAATATAGGGCTTCAGCCGTGCGTCTCCAGTGCGTTCGGTTCTCTACTAGAGTCTTCACCTGGCTCCAAGTCTGCCCACACACTTTCATCTCCTCTTCACATGACCTCCTCGAAGTCACCCTTGCACTGACGACCAACTCGCCGCTTCCCAATCGGTAGGGTTCCACTCGAGGGCTTGCCTAGTGATGTCACTTGATGGTTTCCTCAGAGTATGTATGGCCAATCCATCTCCACTTCTTCCTGCCTATTTGTTTCACAATCGGTTCCTGGTTGGTTCACTCCCAGAGATTCATGTTGCTGATCTTTTCTGGCCATCTGATCTTGAGCAAAGTATTGAGCGAAGACAACTGTGAATGAACGTCTGTAGTTTGTTTGAGATGCTCTTTATGACGCGCAGTGCAAGTCTCTGATCCATCCGTATAGTAGCATTGACTTCACATTGGAGTTGAAAATCCGAATCTTATTTTTGATGTTGAGTGCTGTTGACCTCCACACAGACCTGAGAGTAGTGAAAGCTTGTCTTGCTTTTCCGATTCTTGCTTTGATATGCTCTTCAGTTCCGCCTGTAGTTGAAAAATAATTATTTACTCACATATTATTATTTCTATTTTCAAGATGAACTCCATATCACATTCAAGGTAAACTTCATCTTTATAACATTTGAGTTGATGATCTAAAACTGTTCATCTGCATATCACACAAAATCATTTGAGTGAATTAAAAACAGACATCTATGAACTCAGTGTATCATGGGAAATCTGAAAGAGCTTCTATTGATTTTATTATTTCTGTTGACTTAGTAAAATTCCCGAAATAACTGATTTATGCCTAGCTGCTAATTTACATATAGGCTTCTAGTAGGGGTGCTTCGACGATATCTGAGCATTAACATGATATTACCTGGTAATACCCAAGTGGTCTAGTGGATAACTTTTGTAAAGATGGGTAGTGTGTTCGAGTTTCACTGGGTATACCATTCCTCATCGGTGAATGCAGATACATCCAGCTGATGAGTCACACATAGGAAGAAATGCACAGTCTAGACTCCACCAAATTACTTTCGATTAATCCCCAGACGTCTTTGAAGCGTCTGCAGTAGAAGCCGACAAGTTAACGGAGGTTGTGAACACTTCGGTCTAATCAATCAACGGGAAATTCGAAATTGAATTAAAAACAAGTTAGAATTATTCTTAATTATATTCACAATGACCTTTTTAAAATTCCTCTTCCACAAACTTTGCTTTCAATTCATTTCATTCCCAGTAGTAGATTTTAGTGATCAATCGTCAGCAAGTTATGGATCTGGATTTTTATCCTCATTGATATTTTTTATTAAATTATAACTTAAGGGTGATTATGTTACCTTAAAAGACTTGAATCCATGCATTTCCTAAATGGTGAAATCAGAAATTTTACTGCGACGTTAACGAGATCATGAATGAGCGATTGAAGGATGTTTACAAGTGCATGAGATAGTAATAACCAAGGAAGTTAGCTAATCAAAATAATGGTGATCAACTGTGTCAATAATGCATACAAGCTAAATGATATGATCGGATACATTTTAACACTCTATATCAAATTACCTTAATGGTCGCATTGTACACCTGATTTTTAGCCTTAAATAAACATATTTATAGCTATTAGATAGTTGGAGGCAATCGGCAGGAAGCCTTGGACCTAGGTTTCGTGCTAGTTGGCACTCATCAGCAAGGAGTATCTGCAACCTTGAAGGAACTCATGTCCCTTCTGAGATTCGAACCCGCGTCACCCAGTGTTACAGTCAGACTAATTGATATACATTGTATCCTGCCTTAAAAACATTTTGCAACACTTAAGATTCACACCTTAAAACTTTTGTTTTTTAGTAGGTTCGCTTTGAAATAACTTTTATAGATCTTCAATGAACTCATGCTGACTGTGTTACTTTTAATAACAGTAAATGTATCTGCACAAAATATTAGTAAACAGCTGACTGCTGTTTTGAGACAGTAAAAGCTTTCTTATCAGCGCCCAGTCTTTTCTTCTGTCTTTTGTGTGCCGGCGGTGTTATTGTTGTAGTTTTGATTATATGTATATGCCATGAGATCATATTCTTGGAAAACTAAATTTCTACTCATTGTTGAACTAACACTAGTGTAAGAATATTCCATCTGCGGTTTAGTGGTAGGACGTTAGCCTATCATACACACATGGTCCGGATTCAATTCCCTACCAGCTCACTCTTTAATCTCTCTGAGTTTACTAGCCGGTGGCAACCCCAGATAATAGATAAGTTTGGGCATAAGGCTGGTAATCGCACCCCATAAAAGGGTTACCACCTCTACTGAAACTTCAAAATTCAAAGTCTCAGGTCCTATGTTCCAATCAGAACGCAAGAAATGAGGAAAAAAGCGTGAAACTGTAATAATATGACAATAACAGCCTTATTCTGGAAAAAATGCTTACACAACCTACAGAATTCTCAGCGTATTTCATTGCACAATACTTCTTATTCGTCCAAAATCTTCAAGGAAAACAGAAATTAATAGTACGTCACATGACGCGATGCTATTGGATCTGTAGCATAATGATATTTTTCTTTTGTCTCCAAGAAATCCACAGTATCAGGTTGAAAGCTAATTAAAAGTGTGAGTATATTTTGTGATCCAACGACAGAATTAAATGATTAAAGCAATAAGAAATAGAGGAAAGTTGATAAACCATATTAGATGGAAATTCAGCTGACCAAGTGCCTCAAACAGGCAATCAGGTATAGATTAGTAATATCACAAGAAGATATAGGCATAAACAATAAGTGACTGTTTTGTAACTTTAGTCGTATGTCAAAAATTCATAGTGAATTTTAGCTTCGTTGACTAATGAAAGAAGGAGACAGATAAATTCACTATTAGAGAAGGTGATTAACAGACAACAGGTGATGATGAGTACTATAAGGAGAGAATGCTTTGCTTTATTTTAGTATAACAATAGTATAATACCGGGAGTTCATCTGAGACACAGAATGAAGAATACTGGTTGTGAGTACTAAAGACTGATTTACCTTTCCGTTAAATGCTAAGACGTCCAACTGTTAAACAAACATTTTATAATTTGTATTGTGAAGGATGAATATTAAAATTCACTAATTCTACAAATTTAATCAAATTGCGATTCTACGAATAATGGTAGTCAAAAATCTACCTCTACCTCAACTTTATCGACTTCGGAAAGGCCTTCAACAGCGTTGACCGAGAAGTTATTTGGAAACTGTTTCAGCACTATGGAGTGCTGTGCCCTGAATCTTTATCAACAACGGAAACCTCACTGAAGTGAATGCAGGAGTAAGACAAGCTGACTGCCTACTATCACCGATGACATTTCTTATTGTGGTGGACTGAATCATGCGTCAAACTATGAGGAGCGAAAAGAGAGAAATACTCTGGAACGATCAGAAGACTCTATAAAATCTAGATTTCGCACATGATTTATGTCTATGTTCATGTCACACAAACTCGAAGACTTGTGGACCAAAACTAACTGGTTGAAGAGGCTAGCAGCGAAGACAGGACTCCAAGTGAACATAGAGAAGACGGAGGTGATGAAGATAACCCCGCACCAACAAGAACAACAACCAGAACCAATCACTGACAGAGGTCACTTCCTTCCCTTATCTAGGCAGCATCGTTTCAACTACAGGCACAGGCACGGATGACGATATCGAAACCAGAATCGGTAACGCAAGACAGAACTTCATCAATCTGAGATCTGTTTGGAAATCTTCTGTGCTCAACATAAAGGACAAAATTATATGGGTCAGAAACTCTGTGCGTACGTCATGAAAAGCATCTCCAACAGGCCAGTGTAAACTTTCATCAACAGTTGACTTCACTGGCTCCATTATTGAAGATCAAATGGCCAGAAAGGACAAGCAACAAGAGACTCTTGGAACGAACCAACCGAATACCCATTGCTGAACCAATATGTAGGGGAAAATGGAAATGGATCGGACACACGCTAAGGAGATTATTGGGTGATATGGCGCTCAGTGCAGGCCCTCGACTAGATAGTGAATGGGAAATGGCAAGTTGGGGATGTGTCCGAAGGTGATTCGGAGAAGATCATGTGAGAAGGAGATAAGAGAGTATGAGAGATAGTGCGGCTAGCTGAAGAGGATTGCTGAGAAGAGGACAAAGTGGAGACGTGTTGCTGAAGCCCTATATTGCACTTGGAACACAAGGGAATAATAATATAACAACTGTATGTTGAATACTATCCTTCTTTTTACACAACTGACATGTAGATCAGTAGTATAGGAAATCTTTTTAATAAATACCCACAACTATTTTTACCTTATATCTTAAAATTCTGATCATTTCTGATAACTTATATCTTCTTTTTTATCGTTTCTGCACACTTCCATACAGTATCAATGGCAAGCAGACTGCTACTACCACCATTACTTTCATTTCTTCATCAGATTTCAAGTTGAACATTTTATCGACAACTGACAATGGACAACAATCCAGCAATTTGTCATTCTAAAATTCCCTCTTGTTCTTTTTAAAAACAACATGTATGCACTTATTTGCATACGTGTGTTCACTGGCAAAAGTTATACTGATGACAAGTCAATTAGGCGAATGTTTATGATATACAACAATTTTAATATCTTTTATGCTTTATAAAAATGTAATAAAAATATCCATAGATGTGTATGTATGGCTGAATGAATGGATAGACAGATTTAAAGCTGACGCGTGTTTCAGGCGGGTTTTTAGAAAACAAAATAGTTTGCGTTCACCTACTTACTCTTCTGTGGTCAATTTCGCCGTGTTTCTCATTTTCACCTACTTACTTCCTTATGTTATCTTTGGCGTGTATGTTCATGCCAGTTGATAGATAGTGCAAGCAGATAGAAGCAAAGATTTATTATTTTCTCTACTTAGTAATTCTTTCAACTTATCTGCATATAAATACACTTTAAAACAAAGATTATACATACAGTAGAGAATATTGTCTCTTGTCATATGAATGATATTATGATTATTACTGTCATTACTAACTTTTATTATTATGTTGTCAATAATGTGATAAATTTTACCCTTTTCTTTTCAATTTTTTTTAGATATTGAAAGTCTACTGACCATAATAAAAAGGACAATATCATTGCTTTCTCAATAAGACACACTGTCTGTACACATTTCCACTCCTTCCTTCCCTCCCTCCCTTTCTTCCTCTTTCTCTCACTTACCTCTCCTCTCCTTCATAAGTGGTGTTTGACCTCTTTAATTGTAAACCACAATATTTCAAATGGTCACATCGACCCACTTCGAAGATCATATTGTATATATTTATACACGTATGAGATGAGTTTCTTCCTTTATTTGTTAACTCTCAGTCAAATCGAATAAATCATCATTCACTGAGTGAAATATTTCTTCGTTGTTTTTTTCGCCTCTTTGTTTTTAGATCAGTTTGAAGACCTAATAAAGTAACAGATTACTGATACTGATATTTGTAGCCTTTTTGTATCTTTCACACTTATCCATACGCTTATAGCAAAAACAAATTTTTGTTAACAATAAAACGTCAGGTTGAAGATGAGGCAGTAACTCATCGAAGAAGACGTCGCGAAAAGGTCGCGCTAAGTTGTGAATTGGCAGAAGTTAGAATTCATGGCTAGCCATCGGATCGGGTCCCAGTGGCTCAGTGGCCTACGAGCTCGCCTTGTACACAAAAAGTCCCGGGTTCAAACCCCGGTGGGTGCGCACCGCTGAAGAGTCACAATTAGAACGAAACAACCACCCCATACTCCCAGGTTTTCCAGTGGTTCTGATGTCAGCTGATGATGAAATCCTCCATCCAATAAAACGTCTTATGTTCATTTTCATCATCGATATTTATTTATTTTTCTCAACAGAACAATGAGCTGATGATAGTTGAGACTCAAATGACTAATCTTTGAGAAGGTGGAATCGCCAGTGAATAAGAATTATAATAATGTCATCTTGAATGAGATTTAGACTAGTAAGTGTACTGTCATTCTAAACTCTCTTGTTCATAAGGAGGTTAGTATATTTTCAAAAGCTAGTTTGTGGGGATTTGATTTGTTTCAAATATAAATCACGGATTGAGATCAGTTAGGCAACCACTCGAAACCACCAGGGTGTACTGGAAAGTTGTCTCGTCCCGACTTGTGGCTCTTCATCAGTACGCACTCATGAACCCAATGTGGATTGCTGGCGGTCACGTTATTATAACACATATCGACAGAAGTTAGAATTCGAATGACATTGAATTCCATCCCATTAGCTCAGCGGCCAACGAACTCACCTCGTAACCTGAAGGTTCTCGTTTTGATCACCTGTGAGGTCATGGGTGCGGACTGTTGAAGAGTCCCAAACAAGAACGAAATAGATGTTCAGCACTCCCTGGTTTTCAATGGTCCCCTAACTGATATCAATCCGCTATCAAGCATGGAGTTAATATACTAATTATAAAGGAAATATAAGCTACTTACCTTTGTTCATGCACTTCGATAATATGGAATTTCACTAGTGTAAAACTGCATTGATATTTTAAATAGTTTTTGATGAAAGATGGTTTCAAAGTCAACCAAAATAATAACTAAAGATCAATAAATTAGTACAATGCACCGTTGATAAAATTGCTGAATAGTCTTTCACAACTGTGTATAGTATCATTTACTTTTTATTCTCCAATAAAATCAAAGCTCATTTAGCTCTTAATTGTAATAACAAAAATAGTTTTGTACAGAGAAAAGTATCCTAAGCACTTAGAAATACAGTAGAATCATATTAGGTGCTGTCGTTGTACGCCATCACAATATTGTTTCAAGTCTTGATAAAGGCGCAAAGTTGATTGCCCTAGGGTAACATGTAAGAGACCGTATGAAGAAGACAAGAAAGCTTAACAGCAATCGTGGGACTATTTCAAACAGACTAAGGAGAACAGAGTTAAGAAAAGATGTGCTGTTGAAGCCCTATGCTCCACTGGGAACCTAAGGGAACAGTAAGAAAAGTAATTTGGGATGTTGTACAAACGAGGAATGAATGAAATATAGAACAGAGAAGACTAAAAAAGAATTTGAACAAAGTAAAAACAACAGTGGTTTGTTCAGAATAAAATACTACCATCATTGTTTATTTCGTCGGCTTCTCATCAACTGCTTACAACCTGAAGGAATTCATCAATACAGTTTGTGCACAGAAACAATTTTATCATACTTACTTACACAGAAAGTTCATTTTTAAACAAAAAAATCAGTGTATGCATACAATTGTAATAATAATAATAATCACTTTATCCCGAACAGTAATAGTCAAACACAATGGGGTTTATTAGTGTTACATAATCAGGTGAAAGAGGGGATGGGAACCTCCAGTTACCAGGGCAAGGGAAGACTGATAACGGCTTCTTTCTGAACACATCAATCGGGTTTCAGGCGCTTGATAGAGTTTGCTTCGTCAAACTCAAGAATTATTGGACTCTTTTGACTACTGATAATTTTGAACGTTTTTGCGACACCCACCTCATGACCCATGTCAAGGAGATGTGTGACAATGGCACTGTTCAAAGCATTTGTTCCCTTGAGACGTAGGCTTTTTTGTATATGTTGAGAAAATCAGAGGTATGCCCTTCCTTCTGTTCTCCCAATGTAATTGCTCCCGCAGATACACGTAAATTTGTATACTCAGTTGAAGTTAACATGAGAAGGGTATTTGTAGACTTTTGATTGCACCAAAGAGCATATTTTCCGATAGACAGAAACCAACTTGGCTGCAGGATAGGCTCTGGCTAGTGACATATTCAGTCTTCTGTCGATTATTCTTGCAATATCGGCACCTTTAAAATCAAGTTGATTCTCCTCAAGTTTGCCAAAGAAATCTCCATAAATCGCCTGAAACCCGATTGATGTGTTCTGAAAGAAGCCGTTATCAGTCTTCCCTTGCCCTGGTAACTGGAGGTTCCCATCCTCTCTTTCACCTGATTATGTAACACGAAAAAACCCCATTGTGTATGATTATTGCTGTTCGGCATAAAGTGATTATTATTATTATTATAACTGATTAAAAATGTTCATTAAAATTTTCAAAAGAATGGTTACTGAACAAAGAATACTCTTTTCGATAACTTCATCATCAGGCTCTAGAGTTATACAGACATTAAAGTGAATGAACTGGTGTCATTAACAACAGTAATGTTGTTTAAATAACATCTAATCAATAGATTACAGTTCAACAGCATCAGCATAACAATAAACTGAATGTCATAAAAAAAATAGGAAAGATAATGACACAAATTCATGAATTTATAGTCTCTACTGAAGGCTGACCAGGGCAGTAGTAGTGGCTGGACTTGCTTCATTTGCACACAGAGCACTGGTTGCTTCACGCGAATGGCGATAGCCTCTGCTATTTGGAGCATGCGGTACTTCGATGTTTTCAGCAATTTATTTGGTACCCGGTAGGTGATGGACAAGGATTTTTCAATGTTGGCTTTGTGGCCAGTTTGAACCAAGTGGTCTAATATAGAACTGTTGATTTTTCGTGCTCGAGAACATCTCCCAGTACGGCTAAGTAAAGGTGAAGCAAAAACCATCGAATCAATCTCGATCAGGCGCCTGAAACCCGATTGATGTGTTCTGAAAGAAGCCGTAACCAGTCCTTCTTTGCCCTGGTAACTGGGTGTTCTCATCCTCTCCTGCATCTGATTATGTAACGCAAGAAAACCCCATTGTGTTTGACTATTACAGTTCGGGATAAAGTGATTATTATTATTACCATTGTATGCACACATTGATTTTTTGTTTAAAAATGAACTCTCTGTGTAAGTAAGCATGATAAAATTGTTTCTGTGCACAAACTTAATTAATGAATTTCTTAAGGTTGTAAGCAGCTGATGAGAAGCCGACGAAATAAACAATGATGGTACCATTTTATTCTTCACAAATCACTGTTGTTCTGACTTTATTCAAATTCATAAATCGGAATAAATAAATGTATGAACTAAGAAAGAAGTAGGATTTTTTTTAAATAAATTTTTACTTTCTTTCTATCCCTTCGAGTCAATATTTTTTCTCCTGTTAAATGACCTAGTAATAAGTAATATATATTACTTTTCATGTTGATCATTGAAAAGGACACTTTCTCGCTTCATTTATGACCACTCCCTTGTACGCACGAAAATGTGTACATTTGTGCATACATACATAGATCCATGTACATATTAGCATAAAATATCATTACCAGTGTCTTTCGATTGTGTATAAGACTGAAACACACAGAGAAGGAGACAGGTAACATTGGAAAAATTATCTCTATTTGTCTGCGTGTTGTTGTAGTTGTTGTTGATTGTCACCCTTCTTTTATTATCATTATTAATACTAATATTATTATCAGTCCAGCTTAATTTCCTTGCCAAATTCAGGAATGGACAAATTTCTCCTAATACCTCCTAAATGAAGCAAACAGAAAGAGGATGAAGTATGGAGGAATCAGGAAAATGACAATTAGAAACGAGGAAAGAAAGAAAGAAAGAAGAAGAAAAGAGTGAACACAAGGGGAAAGGAAAGAGAATGAGGTATACCATTTAAAGTATCAATAGACTGACTAAGGTGGGCAGATAAGAGATTTTAAGAAATATGACGAGATTAGTCAGGAGAGAAAGTGTGAATAGATTAGAGCACAATTTATGGAAATGTAGATAAGACATAAGAAATATACACACAGTTGACTGGATACTGTTCACATGATATATACATCACACTATCGGAAACACCTTTATTTTTAATATATATATCATAATCAATAAGTTAGAATATTTAATTTTTAACAGATTTATTCGCATTACAGAGATCTGTTTTATTAAGAATTATTTATGATAAACTTAGTATTATAACTGAAGGTAATAAAAATGACTTATTGCAAATGAGAGTCTATGTTCATATAGGCTTCTTGTCAATGCTGGTGAACATTGAATCGTTTGTTTGTTCGAACTGGTCTTCAGATTGGCGGGAGACAAGAAGGCTGTCATTGCTTAATCATGTACTGGTTGGCGGAAGATTGTAGAAATACGATCAGAAGCATTGTTGTGCATTATGTTAACGTTTATTAACAGACTTTGGTAGTGACTAACCATGGTAAATCTGTTTCGTTATCGCTTGAAGAATAAACAGTGATGCTGCTCAACCATTTTCTGTTGTTCTGTGTCCCTTACACAGTGCATAGTATTCTACGGATTAGACGTAGTTTTCTGACACCAGTGATGGGTCCAGGATCTCTGTGATCTGGATATTTGACGCTTCCATTACTTAAAAGTGGAAAACCAGCTATTGTTAGATGGTTGAAAACAACTGGTAGGAAGCTTGGGACAAGGGTATCGTGGTTGCTGACACACGTCAGTAAGGCATGTCCCTTCTGAAACTCGGAACAGCATCACACAGTGTTACAGTCAGAGACATTACCACTGAGCTACTCAGATACGCGAATGACCTTCTGGAGAACTGTAGTGCATACTTTGATTGGACACCAGGTGATAGCTAAGATGATGAGACCCAGACTCGATTCTAAGAAGAGACATAAGTTCCATCAAGATTTCAGGTGCACCTTGCGTACGAGTGGTGACAAGTATGAAATCTTGGTCTAAGGCTTCCTACTGATTGTCTTCAACTATGTAACAACAATTCCGAGTACACTCTGATGGAGAGCCACTTAGCTACCTAGCATGATAATACCATATTGCAAATATGACTGGTAGAATTTAGTCTGCACCAAAAGAAGGACTAGATGCATGATATTACTTACTACCTAGTGTCCAATCAGAAAACCAGTTGTAGTTATATGATAAGATAAATATATTAAGATTATGGTTTTTGTAGGGATTTAGCTTAGTTTAGAACTCCTCAACAGTGCGCACCCACGTCCCCAGAGAGTGACCCAAACCAGGACCTTCAGGTTAACCATTCAGCAACTTGGGCGGGATTTCAGTAACCCATGAATTCCAACTCCTATCAGTACGT
This sequence comes from Trichobilharzia szidati, assembly GCA_944472155.2. NCBI lineage: Eukaryota > Metazoa > Platyhelminthes > Trematoda > Strigeidida > Schistosomatidae > Trichobilharzia > Trichobilharzia szidati. Next base: position 56,943,513 of record OX235274.1, read on the forward strand.
GCTAAGGGGCTACCATCAAACAGTGCCTTCGATGAGCATCAATTTTACCTTTACAAAGCGGACCTCATTTTCCACCACTTTACATTGCGACTTCAAGACATCCATCCACTAGCCTTCAATACCTTGGGGACTGATATATAGCTTACGAAACTTTGTAGGGATTTGGATTATTTTCACGGTGGATTCCGTTACAAACCAACACTAGTTGGAGATCATTGAAAACCAGAGAGAACTAGACAGCTGTTCTGTCCTAATATAGAACTCTTCAGTACTGTCCACCGGCGACCCTATGCATTACCCGTAATCCAATTCACATGCACCTTTATTAGAATCAGAATGATCCAAATTACATATGTATACACGTGACTGAAGAATAGGAATTAAACACTTATTTATCCTCGCAATCCCTGTAAAAATCAGAATCTATCCTTCCGTGGCATCATTCTCTAATGATGTAGCCTTGCATTCTTCTAAGTTCCCAATTGCAAACCAAGTTAAATTAAGCCTGTCAGGTGGTTATTTTAAGTTTCTTCATATAATTCTAGATATTGATTGCTTGTTCCATTGAGGCTGGTTTTTACTATTAGTAATGAATTCGGGAAAAAGCTTTATTTTTGTCAATGTTTAGTGCACTTGGTAACACCATTTGGCGTCAGTGGTATACACAGTAAGTCTGTTCAGTATGGGCTGCAACAATATGAGACAGTAAGTCGGCTGATCTTTAGTTTATGGTTATTACATTGCCCTGAACTTTTCGTTAAAAGTTGTAAGATGAAATCATAAAGATCACTATGTTATTTGGCACCCCTTTTTCGAAAAATCTCAACTACCAATCAAAATCGTTTGCGCATACAGCTAAAGGTAGTTTATACAAATATCTTGACTAAGCATCCATCAGTTGTAAGGTGAACAATCTATACAAACACACACTAATTCCGTAAAACTATGCATGATGAGGCCTTATTTTTTAATTTTATTACTGTACGTTCCCAGTGGAACATAGGGCTTCAAGCTAGATGCTTGGAGTTTCTGTAGCAGTGGTATTTACTTTTACGGGATGGGGTTGCTAGTCTCATGCCCAGTCTTCCCTCTTTACCAGTCTTATTACTAGCTTAGCGAGGTTTGGGAGTTCGTCGGTTGGGGACCGAACCCCGAACCACATGCGTGGTCGGCGAGTATTCTACCGCTGTGCCAATGACGCTCCATGCAAAGCTGGTCATTCTTCTGGCACCTACATGTTGACTTAATCCATATTGTACAGCATTATTTCGATATTCTTTCACAGAACTCAGCGTGAAATGAATACTAATAGGCTTATCTATGTAATCAGCAAACATTTCTTTCTTTATAAACTTGCAGAATAAAAAAGTATATTACCTTTTTGTTCTATTTAGAAATCATGAACATTTGACATCTCACAGAACCATGGAATAATCTTTTTGTCTGCACGATATCCTCCTTTATTATTTTAAGCTGCTCAGTAAAAATCACTTATAAATGCTGAACAGGCATTGAGATGGAAGCGTCCTGGTACTGGACAACTGTTTTATCATGGATTCGAGTCCTTCAGCCGTAGGCAGCCAAAAACGTATTGTGGATAGAACCCAAGATCATTAGTTTACGAGGCGAGCCCCGTTGACCGATTATCTCACTCTCTTCTCTCAAATAACAACGAAATAATGCAATGTTTTTATCTTATTTTAGTTGAATAAACAGCTCACTGTCCCATATTCATCAAAAGATAGTTCTTATTTGCAAGGTGATACATTTAGAAATGTGTAATTGACAATAAAACTAGTATAATCATGCATCTACGAGAGATGTATGCCTTCATTACAGGAACAAAGTTATACGCATCATATTCGGGAGAATTTTTTTTAATGTTCTTCATTTTCTGAAATTTGAAACCATGTTTTAGTAGAATATGACATATTTTCGATGATCACACTAAAAAAGGCATACTTCACAATTCTGAAGCTGCATGCACTACTCTGAATGAATGGATTAAATTATCAGCATCATTCAGATTTTGTGTATTCTCAAATATGGCAATGGCTCTTTCATTCAAAATCACACATTAACGATTACTCTTCTGTTGGCTTTGAAAGAAAGAGACTAGTTCCGTACTAATTTCATCGTCGGGCAAGTGCTCACTAAATCTTAAGTCTTTTTTAAGTAATTTCAGATGTTTAAATCTTTAACGAAATGAATAATCTATTTGTTTTACATTTCCGTTCCAAGAATACGTGTTGTGGACGGATGAGAATGTCACAGCCAGACAGGATGGAATGAGGATAGCAATACAGGCATTCATTAATTTGAAATCAATGTGGAGATCTATTGCACTTAGCCCAAGGAACAAGATTCGGATTTTCGACATTAATTTCAAGTCAATCAATGCTTCTGTGTGGTTCAGAGACCGAAAGCATTTTCAACAGGCTTCTGACTTTCACCAACAACTGCTTTCAGTGGCTTCCTACTGAAGATCAGATGACCAAAAAGACACTAGCAATAAGGAACTCTGGTGACGAACCAACCGAGAACTCACTGGCCAGTAAAATGCAGAAAAAAGTTAAAACAGACTGGGCATTTAATGAGGAGACCGCTGAGTGACATCACGTGCCAGACCATCGACTGAAAGTCCAACAGGAAGAATTAAGTTGCATATAGATCCGATAGTGACATGGAGGAGATTGTGTATGTAGGAGATAAGAGCTCATGAGCAATAGCTGATTCAGTTAAAGAGGGCTGGAGAGAAAATGGGGAAACAGAGGTATGCTGTTGAAGCCCTATGTTCCACTAGCAACTGAAAAGTATAATAATAATAATTGCTACAGGGAAATTCTTGTATCCTTTTTGATATACATACATTCACTTCTCCGATAGAACTATAAGGTGAATTTTCCATCTTCTATTGAATATAGAAATGCAGCCAGGAAAATATAAAGTCAAGACTAAATAAACTCTTCAAATTCATACAGTATGTATATACCTAGAGTGTGTTTTTATTCTATTCGTTTACGTTCCCAATTGAATATACCGCTTCAAGCTACAGGCTTGAAGTTTCTGTAGCAGTGGTGTTTATTTTACGGGATGGGGTTTCTAATCTTATGTTCAACCTTCCCTCTTTACCAGTCTTATTACTGGCTTAGCGAGGTTTGGGAGTTCGTCGGCCGGGGATCGAATCCCGAGCCACATGCGTGGTTGGTGACCATTCTACTGCTGTGACACCGACGCACACCTAGAGTTTGTTAGGCAACTTTAGATGCAAAATTTGATTCGTTTTTCTATCTGCATGGATATTCAGAATTCTCACTGTTAGCAAATGTAACCATTATTACTCTCTAAATACCAAAAATATGAGGAAGTTTATCGAAGGGTAACGATTAGGATTTTTATGTCAGATTTGAAGAAAGTGCCCAATAATGCAATAAACTATATCCCCCTAGACTTCATACTTTCCAAGTAATCAGTCTCGTTTGGATATACAGTATTCATTTTGTTATGATCAATTCCTTATTGTCATTTAACTTTCGAGGAAGACTGTATTTTCTACCTATGTGAAGATTACTAATAACATGCGAGAGATGAAAGGGAAAATTTTCTTCTGTTATAGCTGGCGAAATGCTCACCAAAAACTGCTTTTTCAGAATTTTAGAATACAAACAACTCACTGGTTAGAAATATGTAATTCCAGGTGCGAATTTACAGCAAGCAACTCAAGTAAATAAAGCAGGATTTAATGAACTCATCAAATTTTGGTAAAACTCTTACAATGAATAGTCTGTATACAATAATATTTGTAATATACGAAATACATGGGGAAATATGTGACTGATTTTGCCGATAAATTCACTATATTTGCTGCTACTTATCTTGAGAACTCACTGTCAGTAGTGATTGGTGACTTCAATTCCTGTGACTGTTCCTTCCTTGAATCACTGGATCATGTAAATATTGTCAACTTTGCCACTTGACTTGACAATACACCGGATTTATTGTTCACTAAGGATGTTGGAATGTAGGAAGCATGGAAACATGCTCCCTTAATGAACTCAGATCATTGTAGTATTCCAGCGTTGCTCAAAATATATAGCAAGTCACATTCAAGTGTCTACTCACACCTTTTCAAACGTACCCAACATAAATGCTACTCACAGGATAATATACACAAACTTAGAGACTTACTGAATGACACTAACTGGGAACTATTTACTGAGCACACACTGAATGATACAATCACTAATATTACGGATTATCTTAAATTCTGCTTTGACATATTTTGCCCTAAACAAGCGGTATTCAAAAGGCTCGACTGTTTCTCTTCTCCTCATCTCAAAAAGTTACGAAGAGAAAAAGAGCGGTTTTATATGTCCAAAGACAAATCTGGTCTAAAAAGGGTAAACATCCTGATTAAATCAGAAATCCAACGTCTGAACGCTATTTATAACCAAAGACTCTTGTTATGTAGAAATCCCGGGAACATGTGCAGAAACTTTTCAATGAAATTACAGGTTGTGATAAGAAATGTTTCAATTTCCCCTCTTTTTACGTAAATACTCTCAACAAATCTTTCACATCCTCTCCTAACTATGCTTTTGTCTCCAGTGTAACAAATAACAATGTTAGTGACTTTCATGGTTTTAACACTTTTGATATTCTTAAATGTTTGAAATCTCTAAAACCTCCCAAGAGCCTAGGTCCTGCTGGCGTACCTGCTGTTGTCCTCAGGAGATGTGCTGATATTTTATGTTACCCGCTTACAAAAATATTCAATACTTCCTTCTCAGACAATCTTGTACCCGCTGTGTGGAAAGACATTAAAATCATCCCCGTAACTAAATCAGGTTCTGGTACTGATGTTAAATTTAAACCTATTGCAATTACCTCTCCTTTTTTTGAAATTAATGGAGAAATTACTCTTAATCAACCTTGTACCCTTTTTAAAAGGTTTTAATGATCCCAAACAGTTTGCTTATAGGCAGGGCAGAAGTACCTTAGATGCTCCCGCTGTATTGTATTATAATACTGTCTCCTTTCTAGACAAAGGGGCCAGATATGTACCCTACATCTTCCTCGACTACACATCTGCTTTTGACTCAATACCTAGACAGCTTTTGTTAAATAAGCTTTCTCTTACACAAACTGGGTCCTGGGCTGTTAACTGGTTGCATTCTTATCATTCTAGTAGAATGCAGTATGCTGTGTATAAGGGTGAATCATCCTCTACCTTGCTTGCTTAAGCTGGTGTTCCTCAGGGTACTGTTCTTTCTCCTTTTCTTTTTGCTTTCTTTTTACATGGCTTACCACTTTCGGATGAAATCAACTTCGTCAAATACCCTGACGATACGACCGTGTCGCTCCCTGTTAAGTCCCAATCAAACTGTTGTAAACTGAATAGCTTTTTGTCGGACATCAGTCAGTGGTATAAGCTAAGTGGTCTTCTCTTCAAGACATAAACATGATCTACAATGAATGGTTAGTACACATGATGCTTTTAGCAAAGAGTGGACTGTAATAGAAAGTAAGCTTAACACAAAATACCTTGGTATAGTTCTGTCCTCTGACCCAACTTAGTCATCCCATATTTTGTCGATCTCCAAAAAAATGTTCCGTCTAAGCTACTACATGAAGAAGCTAAAACAATCTGGAATCACTCAACCTCTTCTTTTACAATTTGTTAACTCTTTTATCTTACCTAATGTACTTTACTGCTCCCCACCCTCAATCTTTCCCGAGCTACTGAAAATGGGCTGTGTTATTTTTAGAAGGGTATTAAGTGCTGTCAGTAGCGAAAGTGGTGTGCGACTTAATTAGCTTGTTACTACATTAGTTTATAGACATCTGAACTCATGCGAGAAGTGGTCTTAATCCGTATTGTCTGAGCCTCAACACCCTTTGCATTCTCAACTCTCCCTTCGTATCTCATATGGTATAACTAGAAGTCAGCACAAAAGATTATATGCTCGTATAGGAATTCAACGATACTATATTTAGCACGTGTTCTATGCGATAGAGACAGTGTTAATTGCGAAACCTATGAATTAATATTGCTGTTAGCAAAATAATCTGCTCTTTTATTATCTCCTATTTGTAATCTATGGTGATACTATCTCAATTAAGTGATAATCTTAGCTATTAACATTATTATTATTATTTACAATTTTTGATTGTATGTTTATGATTTTACTGTTACTACAAACAAGAACTGCGATCAACAATCCTGTAATATTATCTTTATAATTGTTTTTAGTGTTATTCGATAAAATTAGATGCAATATTGTGCCAAATGCTAAAAATTCCACAACGCAACATCAGTACTGTTTTGGAATAAAGCAGATTATTATTATTATTATGATAAACGAACTACAGAGAATCAGTTATACAAAACGACAGATACAATGTTTTATAGATATCATATAGATAAGTGTGTAAAGGGTATGACAGATTGAAAATTAAGAGATTATAATGGATTATATCCCACTTGGTTGGTGGTGACTATCAGTGGAATCCAGGATAACGCGCATTTCGTCTAATTTGGGACTCGTCATCCGGATGTACTTACATTCCCCAGTGAGTGATGTTGTTCCCACCGAGGCTCGAACCCAGTGCCCATGGTTTCAAACGCCAAAGTGTTATCCACAATGGCCACCTCTTGTGCAAAGGGTCTTATTAGTTATTTAGATTTTCCCGTCAATTGATTGGCCCGAAGTCCTCGGTCTCAGGATTATATCTCACTTGCATCAGTTTATTAAACAATTAGTTATCAGAGAAACACATCGAAACAGACTGAATTGCAAGCTGAATAATAATAATAAGATAAGAATAACACTAAGGCACAGAATAAAATTCTATTAATAACAGGCAATAAGTAGAAGATATTTATACCATTTCTTACTGTACATCGACAGCATAATTTATAAACCCTAAATGCACAAGCCTCCGCAACTGCAATCACTTCTCTGTTTACTTGTCTGCTGACAAACTGACCAAGTCAAAATATCATGTCTGCAGTCTATAAGATGCATTATTGCTGAACTTTTTGGCACATTGATTTCAGCTTTTTGTCAACCATCTTGATGGTGATGAGTAGACAATCACCTTTTCTGTAACCAATGATTAAAATATGTAAAGATGATTTATTTAATTAAGCGAATCAACTATATTGTTCTTTCATAATCTTAATTATTACTACCTAATCACCAAATCAATTTTATGATATAATCTATCAACCTGTTGGTTTACGCAGCTCATTTAAAGTTCATTTAACTATTTTTAAATGTGGTTGACAGAATGAATTATTGTGGATATGTTGTTAACACCAAAAAACCAAAGTATCAAAAGTGAAAGGATTTAGCACTGTAAGCCAAAAAATCACAACACTATTAAAAGGAATGAAAATAAAATAAAATACCCTCCCTTCATGTGTTTGATTAATATTCATTTATCTTGCTAGTCAACTTAGCAACACGATTTTCATTATTATTTAAAGAAACTAATGTTGTTGTTGTCTTCTTAAGGAAATTTATTATTTCTAATGTCTTTATGAAAGTATAGATCACATAAAAACTATTGCTGAGATTAGTTCAACTTCATTTTAGTTACTACTGGAATGAATAATGGAGGCATCACGTGTAACTGTTCACAGTTTAATGAAGATGAACATTTCTTATGATCAAATAAGATTATGGCAAAATCTTCTGCTAGAAAGATAAATTCATGAGTCTGATTAAAATCTAATATAGTACTAAAAGAAATAATACCTCGGATATTACTAAATGATTCATAACTCACCTATAATAAAATGTTTTCAGATCTTGTACTGATTATGATGTGCAAAAATAGGAATTAACTACAACGGGATGTAGTTTTCAAGTGTTAATTTCGCAAGGATTTGACTGTTTTCAAATTTGATCAGGAACAAACTTCAGTCAGGGGCTATTGGACAGCTGTTTTGTCCCATTTTGGGGATCTTCAGCAGTACGCGCCAAGAACTTCACCCCCAAGGGTCGAACCCAAGGCCTTCATGTTACAAGGAGAGCTCGTATACCACTCATTTACTGGGATGCAACTCAATATCACATGAATTCTAACTTCTGGTTTTCAATGGCTTTCTAATTGAATTTCCCGTTACTACGGAAACATAAATATGTAGTCTTCAAGAGTTTGGTTTGTAAGGATTAGAATTGTTTATACGAGTTTGACCACGGATTGATATCAGTTAGAGAACAATTGAAAACCAGGGTGTACTGGACAGATGTTTCGTCATTGTTAGGGAATCATCGGCAGTACGCACCCACTGCCAGGATTCGAACCCAGGACCCTCTGGTTATAAGGCTAGCTTGTATACCTGATGCTCGCTAGTTACTTGTCACGGGACAGAGTTTCTTGGAGTTCTAGTGAGAAGTCGTGACTGAGGATGGAGTTCCCACCGATGACATTGGTTGGTGCGAATCGCGCTAAATCACGAATTGTAAGAAGTTAGAATTCATATGTTGGCCATTGAATCAGGGCCCAGTGGCTGAGTGGTACGCCAGCTTGTCTTATAACCAGAAGGCCCTAAGTTCGAACCCCAGTGGGTGCGTACTGCCGATGATTCCCTAACAATGACGAAACATCTGTCCAGTACACCCTGGTTTTCAATGGTTCTCTAACTGATATCAATCCGTGGTCAAACTAGTATAAACGAGTATATAGTCGTTATCAGTCGTCAGCAATAACATTCATATGACAACAGTGATTATAACGCTAGATTATTATGTATCATAACTAATCCACATCCGGGTATGTATGGAAAACAAATCTAGTAGTTCACCGGAGAGACTTTCGCCGGAAAATTCATTTTCTTTAATTGTATAGTCTCATTCATACACAATTTTCTCACACAAAAGAGGTAAATTAGTCAAGAAGTATACTTTTATTATCATCATTATTCTCCGAGGTTCTGAATGGAATATAAATCTTCAGCAACACATCTCTATTTCTTCCTGTCCTCTTCAGTCCTTCTCAGCTAGCTCCGTGGTCGCTCATAAACTCTAGCCTCCCCCTCACACAGTCGCCTTCATATGAACCTCAGATAAGAGTTCAGCTCGTCGTTTCCCATCCAGGTTCCACTTGAGGGCCTGTAATGCTCATGATATCACTGAACGATCTCAGTGTGTATCAACTCCACCTCCATTTTATTCGGCATATTTGTCGAAAGATAGTTTCTTAGTGGACTCGTCGCCTACCAGAGTTAATTGTTGCTTATCGTTTCTGACCTGCTATCTGGTCTTCACCACGGAGCAAAGCCAAAACTGTTGATGTAATTCTGAAGCCTGTTGGAAATGCTTTTCGTGATATGTACATCAAGTCTCTTAATCAAATAGGACTACTTAATTGACATTAGTGTTGATAATCTGAATCGTGTTCTTTACGCTGAATGCAGTAGATTGCCAGACTGACTTCAGGATGTATATAGTAAATCGTAATATTAATAAAAGATACACGATTGATAAACATATACAGAAGGATGATAACACCAAGAATGGGTGAATTTAGAAAGCCAGTACTGTCGCCATACAAATGGTGAACCTCTGAAACCCTAAGTAGAATCCTAACAACACAGAAATAAAAGGGACATTCAAGAGCACAAACTCACTTAAAAACAAAATATCTCAGTTAGAGGACCGTGTGAAGCCCATTAAACAAAATAATTCAGTTTATCTAGCACCATGCAATGACTGTGCGGTCATACTATTATTCTTAGGTTAATTAGACTAACAGAGCACAACACTTTAAGGACTTATAAACCAGCAGACTTCTAATCAGATAAGGAATCTAGAAAATAGCTAAGGCATAGCACTATATGCGGTTACATACAACTACACGATAGGCTGCGTCGGTTGTTCAGCTGTAGAACGCTAACCGACCACACATTTGATTTGGAGTTCGATCCCCGGGAGACTCACTTCTAGGCCTCACTAAGCTGGTGGTAAGACAGGTGGAGAGGGAAGTTTGGGCGTGAGATTAGAAGCCCTACTTCGTAAAAACAAAGGCACTACCACTGAAACTTTGAAGCTGTAGCTTGAAACCGTTTGTTCCACAAGGTACGTAAAGGGATAAACCAAAAAATAATAATACACTATAGGATGGCACAAGGTGAATCTGACGTAACTATCTGGGCGGAAGAGACTGATAAATGAAGCTTTATTTACCGAATCAACTGGGAATACGTGCAACAGGAATGATTCAGCACCTATCCCAGATATATGAGGAATTCTACTACCCTTATAAGAAAAGAACATCAAGCATAAAAATTAAGTTTCGAAGTTGTGTAAATACACTTTTAATTTGATTATGAACAATAGACTGTTCCAGACGTCATCCAGTAAATAATCCTGTTTCACTGTGAGATATATCCGACGAACAAACTGGTATGGAATCACCGAGTTTCATCGGAACTCTTGTAAAGATTAAATTTATATAAACAACTGGAGAAAGAGAGAGAGTAGACGGGTGGAGAGAGATCAATATGATCTAGTTAAACAATAACAGATGGATTTAAATTTAGTCGTCGTGTTTTTCAGTTCTCTGTATTGTAATAAATTATATATATGTGATAGCGTGATTTACCTACATCATGAAATATATACTGCTCGATAATTAACTCACTGTATACAGTTCCAGTGAGAATAGAAATTCACAAAGAATTAAGCTAAAAGATATTTTATTCTCGCATCACCTCTGTATTTATATATAAATTCCGTATTTTCCCCCCTAACATTTCAACTGTTCATCGTTTGGTGAATGACTTGTTTATACTCGTCTTCTGTTACGGATATCCACTTACTTGTAGATGAAAGGCGGAGGAACCCCCCCCCTCCCACACACACCCGCACACACTCCCACCCCGTGATATACTGACTACTGATTTATAGAATAAAAGAAAATAAGCAAAAGATCATTCCACGGTTCCCCTACCTCTTCTTTCTTTCTTTCTTCTCTCCCTTTTCTTCATCGTTTTCTTCTTCCTTTCTCTGTTTGTCTAATACCGACCGACACTTTAGCCAACTGAAGGAATTGAAAAAACAAACACCTAAATTATGATTACTAGTTTAGTCTTTCTGACCAACTGTTTACTTCATACATGGATTTATTTATGCCTAGGGTAGTCAATTCTTTTTAAACAGAAAGATTTATGAGATAGACTGGAAAAGTGATTACGATGAAGTTCATTATTCCATAGTTTAATGACTGATTGCTTTATAGTGCTCCTTTAGAAAGACAGAAAAGCATAGTAGAGCATCTTTTCACAGCTAAATAAAGCGGTCATTATTACTTGTAGAAGTATTCACTGATATCTGTCCCTTACTTCGTTTGAATTCACATACTTTAAAGTTTGGTGACGGGACGATACTCACTTTTACTCTACTTCGGCTATCTCCTGCGGGAGGATGAGCCGGCTTCATGAACATCTCGAATCATCGCTGCCCAGGGGCGGCGATCTGATGCAAGGTTTTGCGAGAGAGTTCATGAAGTTTCATAGGAATTTGGTACGAGTGGTGTCCCCAGAATCGCTAGGCCTTTTGTGTGAGAGTGCAGCTCTAGCCTTTACACAACCAAGTGTGACCTACAAGGCAGTAGGAGTGGAGTAGGGAGTCCACTATCCATTGGCAGCCGGTGACCGGAGTTCGGTTCATACGCCTTTTTGAATGGGGCCAGACATCCAGGACATCCAACAAGCCCTTTGTCCATACGTCTGCCGGTGAGCTCCAGTGAGCTTCATACGCCAGTCGTTGGAGGTTTGGAATCAGGGTTTAGCCATCTCCCCTAGACTGTCATCCAATGGACAGTCAACCCGGTGAAGAGCGCCGGGACGATATCGGTTAGAGAACTACTAAAACCCAAGGTGTACTACACAACCGTTTCTCCCTAGTTTGAGACTCTTCATCAGTACGCAGCCACTCGAGTTTGAACCCAGGATCTTCCGGTTACTAGGCGAGCTAGCTAGTAGACCATTCAGCCACTGGGACCCGATTCAGTTGTTAATTCGTGATTTCGGCATGACCATCGGCCAGTATTTGTCCTCACGCCTGACCTAATGGACAATACTGGTTACGATTTCTCATTAGTACTCCAGGAAACTTCGTCCTGTGGCCAGTCACAGAGAGCATCAGATTAATGAGTGCGTAATTCTGAAGAGTCACGAACTGGGATGAAATAGCTGTCCAGTACTCCCTGGTGGCTTTTAATGCCTTTCTAACTGATATCAGTCCATGCTCAAACTTAAAACAAATCAAATTCCCAAAAATTACATCTTAAAGAATATATTCTTTAATATAAGACGAGTAGTCGGAGATATGATTAGATAAGGTAAAATATGATATAGAATGACTTGTTGGCTTTTAAATGGTCAGTTGATAACTGGCTACTGAAAGGTAACAACGGAGCAATAAGGAGCGCAATTATTGAGCATATACTCAACACTGGTCATTCGATTTGCAAGGAGAAGTCGTTCAAAGTCATCTATAAAGTCAAAAGAAACCTTCCAAAATCGACAAGCTTCCGCATACTTTGTATTGCCGAAGCCTTAGCGATTTGGATAGAAAAGCCTGATTTATGCACACAGAAGAAGCTTCTCCACCCCCTGCTACTACCGTGGGTTTAATTTCAAGTTTATCTGTCATCAACATTTTGTTATCAAAATTTTTTTGCAATTTTTGTATAATAATTTTTAGTAACTAACCCATTCAATCTTTTCACCTATTATCTAGTTTATTTTCATAATTGTCTTCATACTCCTTCACTAACATTTAATCTTTCTAAACATGTCTATATTACGTAACCCTACTCACATCTTAACAATCTTCACCCCATTTAGTTACAGCTTTGATTATTAATCGCACATTTTAATTTCTTAATTATTTTGATGATGTAATCAACAACCCACACCAACTGTTATTTTGATTCTGATTTTGACAAACCTAATGTACATACACACACAAAATTAATTGTATATATTTGCGACTGTACAGCTAAGTGAATAAATTCGCCGAAAAGAGACTCTTCGCTGAACTAATTTGTTCTTATTTCAATTTTGGGAGTGCAAAAGCATCTAGATTAAAGGAAGAAATCTATCGTTACTCGACAATCTACCATTTAAACAGTTTTAGGCGAAATTTTGCAAACCGGAATTACTCAAATCATGGTATGTGATCTGCTCGATGCTACAAATATCACTCAAGAGAGCAAGCATAGATGTATCACTCTGTCTACGACTGATTAGATAATATGAGTCGTTGCATATCACTCACATCAATGAGTGGTGCATGCCAGCCAAACACTAAATGGCCGTTTCGTTAACCCAAGTAGCTAATAAGAATTCGTGTGTTTTGAACCGTGATTCGGCTCTCTGAGATGATCCAAATTGACCGAAATGGCAGTACGATGTTTGGATCGCTCCGATCTGGTTAGCAGAGACTACTGGTTCATTCCGGTGGTACCCAATTATTCATATCAATTAGTTACTAGCATATAGAGCCAAAAAACATGAAATTATTTAACTTTGCTTTTACAAAGATTCTATGAGTATTGTAAAAAGTGAAAACTACTTCAGTGTATGCGTAAAATTACTGCTACGTTCTACTTCTTCAGTACCCAAAGGTCTTCTCAGTATATCTTCAACCCATCTCCATTTCCTTCCGCATAAATGCCCACCGATAGGTTCTTGTTTTGATGCCTACTAGAGATATTTGTCGCCTAGCATTTCCGGCCAACTATCTCATCTTCAGTGTCCAGACAGCGAAGGTAGCTGCTGGAAATGTGTTTAATGACGTGAACACCAAGTCCCTGAACCATATAAAAATACTTACTGACTTGACATTAGTGCCTAAAATTCAGATATTGTTTCTTTCGCCAATTACGTCTTGTAGATCTCCACATTGATTTCAAAGTAATAAAGGCCTGTCTTGCTTTCCCGATCTGATCCGATTCCGGCTTTGACATTCTTATCCCTGACACTGCCTGTGGTTGAAACGATGCTGCCCGAATCGATTAAGAAAGGGAGACGACTTCTTTTAGATTTTTCCTGTTGATTTTACTTGATGCTGGGCATACCGATTATTTTTTATCACCTTTGTCTTCTCTGTGTTACCCTGAAATCCAGTCTTTGATGCCTCTTCTGCCAACTTGTTGTTTTTCGTCAGTATATCTTCCAGTTTGTGTGACACGAGACATAAATCATCTCCAAAGTTCATATCTTCTAGAGTCTTTACTGTTGATCTAGGGGAGGTTTTCTTTCTAAAGAGACTTATTGCCTGACTATACGATATGCAGTGGATTACAGAGCCTTTTTAACACTTACATTGATAGATTTCGTTTTGCTTACTAAATTGAGAGGTGGAATTAGAACCTAAGGTATCATTTTTCATAAGTACATTTATTAGATTTTGAAAGAAACTGTAATCCATTCCTACTTCAGTGCATGAAGAGCTTTCGCGTATTTAATTTCGTCAAACTGGAAGTCTTTCTCTTTTATACTCGAAGCCGATTAACTCAAACATTAAGCTCTAGGTTACGAAACACAAACTGAATGAAGTCATTAAATGAAAAAAAGAATATCGGTGTAAATATTACTAAGTGATGAATAGTATTCATGCATTCTTAAAAGTTCGTCACAGTTTTTGGATATGTTTGACAGATAAATAAAACAACTGCCAACTGCTGGCCTGCAGAGATCTGATTGGCTGCAAGGATTATGCAACCTCTAGGGTTTGAACCCAGGAGCTTTCAGTTACAAGCCAGGCTCGTAGATCATTCAGCTGTTGGAAACCGACCCATTGGCCCATAAAATCCAACTTCTGCTAATTCGTGATATATATAGCGCAACCACTAGTCACTATCATAGGCAAGTAATTGTTTTGCCACCCGTTTTGGTGGACCTCGCAAGTTGCGCCTCCTCACTAGAACTCTAGGTAACATTCTGTATAGAGCCAGTTGCTACTAAGCATCAGATTAACTATCAGTTGTTGGTCTTCTAGGGTTTGATCATTTGGAATAAAAAGAAACCTAATATATGTCAAATCTTATATAATAAAATCCATAACTTTGACGTCACAGCAAACTAGTGCTACGTAATTCAACTCTTTGAAAACTTTTTTCTACTACTAGGACAGATGAATGAACAGACATCTATCTGATCCAACACATTTCTCACTATATGCTGGAGGAAAGACGTTTCTAATTACAGAAATTAAGCTATCCAAAACTTTTAATATCACTAGTTGGTATACTTAGTAGCCTAACTATGATGCTACTTGACGGATTGATGTTGACTGACAATGGAATCCAGGATGTGCATTTCATCCTATCTTGAACTCGTCAGTCGGTGTTTAAGACGACCGATTCTGTATTCGAGTCCCAGTCAGTGGGGATGTAGACAGATCTAGTCGAAGAGTCCACAGCTGGACGAAATATGTGTCCTACATTCTGTTCTATGTTTATCTGAAGGTATTGTTGAAGTGTTCATATTGTGCGCCCAAATTTCATTAGATACCAAGTAGTTCGGTCTTATGTAAATCCATCTGGACGCCACATCCAGAATAACCTCTGCAAATTAGTATTCTAAAGCTTATTCCCCACTTATAGTCATATTTACATGTATACAGAATCTTGTAAAGGATACTTTGAATGTATACTACATTTAGTAATCATGTAATTATAATAAAAACTAGAAGGAATAACAACTTCTCTCCCCTCACCTTTATTTACACAACTTCCACACTGATAACTATTACTGAAATATGAAATTTATGCTGCCTACAGTATTACGCTCTGATTTATGAAATTGCCTTTTTGTTTATTTATCTATTTCTGAAAGCTTACAGTTACTGTGCTGTATGCAAGTTGATTCTTGTATTTACGAATTCCACATTTGTGTATGTACGTATATACATATATACATATTCATGAATAAACAATGTTTACGAATATCTAGATGTATACACTACTAATACATTTTCGTTAGTAATATGTATATGTATATACATATACTGGCGGCTAAACTAAAGCCAAATTTATTCAATTTATGCAATATACATGTAAAGTAGATATGATTATTAATAAATAAACCTAATTGTTTATTATCAATAGTACTAATTAGTAGATAAAGTAGAATTTATAATCTCTCCTTAACACTTAGCATTCGTTGTATTGCTCCTTCTTCGTTAGCCTACACTCTTCCTTTCTGCAGTCATAAATAGTCATAATGAAACATATTGGAGACTAATAGCACAGGTAATAGTGCTGGACGGCTTCTCTCTGTAAGTGTAATCCTTTGATGTACCATTAAGGTGGTGTTACACTGTTTGTACTGATAGTAATAATAGCAGTAATATCAATAATGACAATCTAACAGCAAACAGGCTGTTCCACCCGAACCCTCACCCACCGTGCTTTGGCTTAGAAGAAAACATTCACTACCTGAAAGCATTTCTTTTACATAAATCGAATTAATGCATTTGTATATACGAATTATACAAATTAACCAAAGTAGTTTTCCTACGCATAAAGTTTATTTCCCTTTGCTGTAGTAATTCTTTATATATCAGAATACAGATTACCTACTTATTTTGTTTATTTACTTATAGATGTTAGCAACAAACAAATTGTTTATGCTTATTCGTTTATTTTTGCGCAAATCACATTGGATGTGTGTTGTGATACTGTTTTGTTGGAGTAACATGTATACGGCTACAAAGAGTTTTGTTGTCTTAAGAGTGTGTAATACAATAAAACAGATAAATGGAATTGTTGGAAGTTTTATATATAAGCATAAGAGTTTATGTTTCCAAGTTGATAATGATGAACACAAATCAAAGTCTTTCTTACTGAACATGTACATCAAGTTTCATTTTGGCGCCAGAATATAATTGTTTCGTCTTTCGCTTTTTGTTTGTGTAATAAAATGAGTTTCACTACTTTTATTATAGTATCCACCCCCCGCCGTCAGAATATTTTGTCACTTACTTATATCTACTTCTAGTTGACCAATCAGAAGACAGTAAATGAAATTGATTATCCGAATAAACGAATAACTGTTCTACTTGCATTCTGATTGGTCGTTTGAAGTCAGAAGTTAAATCATGGTAAAAAACGCAGCGTGGGAGGGAGGGGGGAAATCCAACGGAATAAACAAATGACACTGGTAAGGAAAGTTTTGCGAGATAGTGAAACTTTGCAGGCAGATAACGAAAGTTTTCACTTCTGCATTAGTTTACAACAAAATATATCCCTCCGGTTATCTATTTGTTTGCTTGCTTGCACTTGTGTGTTTGTGTCTGTACACACATATATCTTGTTAAGCAACAAATGGTACGGTCAATAAACTTGTTGTTATTCTTAGTCTTCATATTTTTTTCTTCACTATCTCCGGTTTTTTCTCCTTTCCTACCAAATGGATCCACGAGGTGAAATCAACCTATAGAGAAGAAAACAGAATACATATATAACGATTATTTGCCTACACCTTGATCACAGGGGAAGAGGGTACAATATGGTTAGTTAACAGTCTGAAGTGCATTATACTTTGCATTTATATGCATACGTGCATGTATGCATGCATGGGTGCGTGCGTGTGTGTGTGTGAAGGAGAAAGAGGTAGAAAGGTGGACAATATTTCTGACTCATTTGTATCTACGGTGTGTTTACTAATTATCGGATTGAAAAGAGTATTATATTTCACATCAGTTATTGTTTCCATTATAGCCACTACAATATAATTATCATTATAATCATTATTAGCTCATAAAATCACCTATCTAATTACAATTAACGTCATCATAAAACTGTTTATTATTATCATAACTATACTGATAGCTAAAGTATAAGTGTAACTCAAAACTGTTAACCAATAATAACGAAGCAATTTCTTACTTTGATTTGTACTCACTCGTTTTCAGTGGAATAATAATCAATAAAGAAAAAAAAAGAAGGCAATCATTTGTTCACGTGACGGAGATTTCAATAAAGAAGCTTGTATGTACCACAGGTAACGAATTGCCAAAGCAGAGATTCCCCATATCTGGTATACAATCAATAAACCTGAATAACTCATAGCCTAATGCCTTTAATGATCACTATTCGTATATGTTGAGGACTGTAAATTCAACTGTTGTCTGCTGAATCATTGTTTTGTATATTCATCAATATTTAAACAAATTCTCAAGCATGTTTCCAGTCGACAATCGTCTTAGTTTCAACTCAGCATTTGATAATTTATTTCCACGTTCCCTAGGTTCTTGTATCCCGAATTCCTCTCAGACAGATGCATTTCGATCTGAATGGAGTAATAATTTTCATCATCAGCATACACGTTCTGCAACATCTATTCCCACAACTACTGCCAATGCCACGAACAGTAACAATCCGGAGAATAACTTCACTGGTAGTAAACATCATCAACAACAACAACAACAATCGAGTACGCATGCATATATAAATAATCAATTAGCTGTACGCCACCAACACTTATTGCCTACATCGAATGATTTTATGCACACCAGCCTGTCAACATCATCATCGTCATCATCGCCGAGAGCGAATGCATTAGCTGCAGCCTTTCTGTCCAACTCTTTTTCTGATAGTCTTCAGGCAAATTCACAGAATTATCAAAATCCGAATGGATTTCCAAATTGTTTTACACCGTCATCAGTATCATCGCTGATGAACAGTGCTAATAATAATGACGATAACAATAATAATGGTGAAAATATGAAAATAAGTAGTATCAGAGCACGTTCTGAATTTAATCACTTCGATTTAGGTTTGAATGCTTCACGTCCAATGGATTTGTTGTCAAACTGTTCTACACACCTTCCTATATCTGGAGTAAATAGTAGTAGTAGTAATAATAATAATAACAATAATAGTACAGTTATACATAATAGTAATAACAATATTGATTCAGGAAATTTACCACATGACAGTATACATTCCTTTGCGCATAACAGTAATAATACACAATTACATTATAATAGGTCTGTACAACCAAATCAAACAAGTGATGTAGGCGCATTTCATCCTCTAGTATCAAGTTATTCATCAATTAACCTGTTAAATTCATCAATAAGATATCCATCGTTTGGACAGAATACTTCTGATTTAATGAACTCTGAAAATCAACGTATAGATATGTTGAACCCCTTTTTAGATTTTCGAAATTCTACTGCTGCAACATCAAACGCTAACTCTAATGCTTTCTCTAATCCAGTCTGTAATCAACATCCTCATCACCCTCATCATCAACAACAGACAGTCAGTGAGAATTTGAAGTCGACTTACAGACATTTTACGAATACTACAGCGGCTGCAATGGCTGCAGCAGCAGTTGAAGCCGCTTCTAATGTCACCAGTAGTATGAATAACATCAGCAACAACAACAACAACTCCAGTATGATGAATATGACATCGCCTGAAATGATTCGAACTATGGGACAGTCAATGGTGGCTACATCATCGAGTAATCATAATAATAATAACAGTAACAATACAGCTGTAGCGGTAGCAGCTATTGCTGCAGCTGCGGCTGCCACAAACTACATGGTCGCTAATACAGGAATGTCGAATTTCGGTGTGTCGACCAATTTGAATTTAAGTGGGCAAAGTAGAGAATCAGGTTTAGATTGTAGTGATATAACGTCGTCACCATCTTCAACACCCTGTGGAAGATTGAATAAAAGTAATAACAATAATAATAACAATAGTCAAATGGAGACTAATGGAAGTGTTGGAAACCATGGAAATAATGGCTCTGGTAATAGTGCTAGTAGTAACAATAATAACAGCAATGCTAGATCTTCATTATCTCCAACACATATATGGCCATGGATGACTGTTGTGGGTAAGTTATACATACTTTATGATTGATTTACTAACCGAACTTGTATTGTTGATTTGATTCCATCTCTAAGCATGTCGTTTGATATTTTATGCTTTAAGTTTGTGAGTAGTAGAATTTTCAAGTGCTCACTAGTAATGACTGACTACAGGATGAAGCTGCCTGAAGTTCTAGTGAGGATTGTTAACCAGCGTGATCGACCAAGTTGACTGTTAGGATAGACACTCACCGATGACACTGACTAACAGTCACGCTATGCATCGTGAACTGTCAGAAGTTAGAATTTATGGGTCATTAGACTCGCTCCCGGTGACTGAATGATATACGAGTTCATCGTATAACTTGAAGGTCCTGGTAGTGGAGAGATGGGTGTGTACACTACGCAGTCCCATACCAGCACGAAACAGATAATTACTCAGTATTCCTTGGTTTCCAATGGTTCTCTAACTGCTGTCAGTTTGTGATAGAAACTGGAGTAGTAGAGTTGTTTTAAGAAGCATAAACAACACAAAATGGTCCAATATTTTTTTTTTAAGACTTGAGAAAGCGTTGTGATATCTGATCCCTTAACTTGGTGCACAAATAATTGGCATGACAAATCGTGATATTGAATTGATTACATAATACACACTAGGGATATCGACCGTTTATTAAGTACGCACTTGACTAAATTCACTCGAATTCTATCATTCAGTTATTCTTGAAGAAAAATTGCATTTTATATTTCTCTGTGTTATGAAAAAGAAACTGAAGTTATTTTTTAAAAGAATTAAGTGAATATTAAACAGTATTCATGAATTTTTGATCACGTAATTAAGTATTCAATAGTAGTTTTGGTTTCTGGTGTTTTTATTAGAATGCATTATTCATGTATTTCATGAACACATATGTGTGTCAAGTATTGGTTTGTTGGGATTTGATTGATTGGTTACAGGATTTCATCATGAGATCAGATCGGTTGGAGAACCATTGGAAAACCTTCAGGGAGTAGTGGACAACTGTTTCATCCTACTTTGGAACTCTTTATCAGTACTCATCCATCGCCAGGGTTTGAACCCATGAGCTCCTGGTTACAAGGCAAGCTCGTAGGCCATTGGGTATTTATGTGTGTATTATTATCCATTATTAAAACACAAGCTTGGTACATTATGGGTACCACGCGAAATCTCATAGCTTGTGTGAGGCCCATATCGAAGCGGATGGTTGTCTTATGAGGCCATCTCCCAGGAATCTGACTAGAATTCTGATCAATAGGTTAGTGGAGCGGCGTCAGGAGCTGCGTCTCCATGATTTTCAGTGACCAAAACAGGTTCACAGACCATTCAATCTGTTCGGATTCTGAAGCCCATAAACGCCCGAAGGTTTGGAATAATCCGAGTTTTCTAGTTGCTGTAGATAGACTTGCATGTCCACTAGTCCGGTTGTAATCGTCAGACTTCTTTCACTTTTGTAAGGAATACCCACACAACGTAAAGATATAGTGAATAAGACTTGCCTGGTAGATGCCATGAACGTGTAGCCATATGAGAACGCCTCGAAAAAAAAGATCAAAATCTATCTACTCTTGGCCATACCAGGTCGTTTATGACAGTAACATATATATGACTTGAAAATTTTGGGAATTCAACTTAATTTGAACAAAGAGGTGAATATGAGTCCTCCTAACACTATGGGAGTACCATGTTAGTGTATACTTACTTACTTACTCCACCTTGCCCATTAGCTAGAAAAGGAAAGTGTGAATAAGGAAGTTGAAACAAAAGTTAAGGTTGTTGTATAGTTTGAAGAAGGATTGCTTATTCTCATTTAAGCTCTTTCCAAACTTTTTTTTGTACTACTGAGAATGCATAACTAGTCATTCATCATTTTCACAGTGACTGCCACAAGTCACATCTTCTTGTTCAATAGTTTGGTTGTTCATTTTACTTACTATGTATATTTAGTACTGTAGATAACAGACTTTTATAATCCCAAATACCAACGTGTAACAGAGCTAATGTGTACAATTTTAGATACTTTGCTTCAAAATATAATTTAAACCACTAAAATATTAAAATGGGAATCTTTTAGTACTCAAATATTACATTTCTTATGTAATAATGCATAGGTACTGCCCAGGTTGTAAATTGTCTTACAGTTTTATCGCTTTTTCAGCTTGAGGTTTATTGTGACATGTGTTTCTACATCACTCAGGATATTGTTATCATTGGTTTTTCAATAAGGATAACTAATGCAACAGACTAAGTTTACTACTTAAGTAATTACAGTAGTATGCAGCCGTAACAAACCATTTCATGAAAATCTGTATCGCTACTGGATATGAAATAAGCGGATATCTTAGTTTAGCTTGTAGATCACCGGATTGTTGAGTATGATGGCCACTGATTCAAATCATGACAGAGATGCAGACTTTCACATCGCATTACATCAACAGTAGTCTACTTGTTCGAAGCTATCCCAAATAGCTCCACTGTCTGTCATCTACTGTCATTTTGTTCAGTCCGTTGTAAAGTTTGATATTCATCAAACTTATTTGTTTGTCAATTATTAACACTTCGAATAATCACTCACGATGTGCTAACCTCTATAACCTGAGATATCCATCGAAGTACATCAGTCTATCCAGGTTTTTTCTCGTTGGGCATCGGTGACTCAGTGGTAGAATGCCTGCCAACCGCGCATGTGGTTGAGACTTCATTCCCATCCCACACACCCATAAACCCTGTCTAATTTACCAGCCAACAGTAAGCCCAGGAAAGTGAGAAATTCGGGTATGAGGTTAGCAAACCCACCACTGCTACTGGAACTTAAGAGCTTGAGGTCCTATTATTCCACTCAGGCTGCAAGGAAGGAAAAAAGACATGGGATACAGTTTCAATTCTTTTCATGGATATTTATTAACTGTCTCATTATCCATATTGACAGTCTTTTACTTCTTAAGCGCAAAATTACCTGTTGTGTACCGCGAAATAATAAGGAATGAGCTCATATTACGTCAATGAAAACTCTACACTTCTCTGTATGAGACTACGTTGTATTGGGTGGTTCAGCCAAAGAATGCTCGCCGGCCACCAGTGTGGTCCGGATTCATTTACCGACCGATTCACTCATAGACTTTACTTAGCCAAGATTATCCGCAGAATAGAGAGAAGGTTGGAAGTAAGGTTAGTAATTCCACCTCGTGGAAATAGCATCAGCGCTACTGAGACTTTAACACTTAAGGCTTGAAGCCCCACTTTTCAGTGGGAATGTAAAGCAATGAAAAAACAACAATATAAGATTGAACAGAAACTGGAAGACTTTATAGATTTGTGTCATTTTATTATTCTGAAATCTTGTTGACTTCCCCCAGCCTAAATTCCTTATGAATACAAACAGTTAGGTTACTGTGTATGCTTGTCAACCTATATTTGCCTTACTTATACACCTAATCAGAGGTTCTGCTACGTTGGTCAAAGTTAAATATTTAACACCTCGAAATGATCATCATTTGACAGATGAATTTCGTAGCTATAAAGCAGAGTGACACACCCTTTCTAGCTGTTGGTTTCATCATAACTAGTCGCTATAATACAACGGTACGATAAAAGTGACCATTGCTTCTAGTGTGACGGTTAATCTCTTCAGACTGTTACACAACCAAAGGAGTAACACTGCTTTAAAAAATTGAAAGACAAACCTCAGTGAACCAAAAAAATAATTAAGGCAGTGATCAATGAAAAATAGAAATAAACTATCTTCCAGAAACACCATAAAGTGCACTAAAATGTTGTAGTAAGGGTAATCCCTTGCAGAGCATCATTCGTTGTATTTATTTTATGAGGGCAAATAAGACCACAGTGCTTGAATTTTTTTGCCACTCTCCAAAATCTTTGACCACTGTTTGATCCATGATCGATAATTTCAGATATCTGTTTTACCCCCGAATTTTACTTACCAGTGAGTTATAGCACCCATGTACCTATAGCCTAAAGGCAAGTAAAGAAAAAGTACTTCAATGACACTGCGATCTCAAATTAACAATTCGTCATGTACACAGTTCGAGGGGTTAAATTTTTAAGATCACAGTATGTGATCTGCTTGATACCATAAGTGGTAATCATGAAACCAAGCGAATTTGCAAAGAATTATATACTACTGATTGATTGAGATGAGTAGTTGCATGCCACTAATTCAACTCTTTATGTTTTTCCATTATTAATCAACAAAAAGTAACTTTTACAGCTTAACCAACTATTATGGTTGGGTTCCTATGCTAAAATATCCTAATGATACTATTGATTAAGGCTTAGAAACAAATCCATCTGTTTCATCATTGAAGTAACTTCAAGGTGTTTTAGATGACCCATGCAACTATTACAAAGTTTTCCTGTAGGAATTGGTACATATGAATAAATGCATCTCAAGAACGATCTCTAAAACCTCACTTATTATTATTATTGTTACTGTTAGTGTAGACACGAAGCAGTTCTTTAATCAAACAGGTCATATCACTGATGAGCTTGGCTCTAAATGAGTTAGACGACTGTCGGGTGTTTAGATCACCTCGATCTGGCTAGCAAGCACTGGTGGTTGATATGACTGATATACAGCTACTCATATGAATTAGTCAGTAGTACGTAGCTACAGTATAGTCATTTGAATCTATTTTTTAGTAAATCTTATCACAATATATATCATGGACCAATGCATTGGGTCCCAGTGGCTTAATGGTCTACGAGCTCGCCTTGTAGATGGATGGTCCGGGATCCGAACCCGGTAGGCGCATACTGATGAAGAGCCCCAAACTAGGACGAAACAGCTGTCCGATACTCCATTGCAGGTCTTCTAATGGTTCTCTAACAGATGTCAGCTCGTGATGAAATCCTGTAACCAGTCAATCAAATCCCTACAAACCAATACTTGAATAGAAATTTTATAATGGACTCAAAGAGATTTTTGTGCGACAATACTGAAACCTGAATTTTGTTTGCTTTTGATTATGAACTTCAAAAGAGGTTGAAATAATGGCATAGATGTAAAACTTTTGATATGTTTTCTGAGTGAAGGGTCTTCACACTGATACATTTAATCTGTAAAAAGAAGATTAAACGGTATGGTGTGCATTTCACTTAATACTCTGATTATGAAAAGTAAAACTTACTCGAATGTGAAAGTATTCCAGGGTGTTTTATTTAACAACTTGATGACAGTTAATAAATAGCACTGAATTATTATTATTATTGTTCCCTTGGGTTCCCAGTGGAACATAGGGCTTCAACTGCACGTCTCCACTTGTTTCTATCTTCTGCTGTACTTTTCACCTGCATCCATGTTAGTCCATACTGTTTCAGCTCCTCCTCACACGATCTCCTCCATGTCACTCTTGGACGTCCCACTCGTCAGTTCTCTTTCGGGTTCCACTCGAGCAATGGCCTGACGCGCGATTTCACCCAGCGGCCTCCTCAGTGAGTGTCCAATCCATCTCCACTTTCTCCTACATATTTGTTGGGCGATTGGTTCTTGTTTTGTTTCTTCCCATAGTTTCTTGTTGGTTCTTGTTCTTTCCGGCCATCTGATCTTCAGTATAGAGCGAAGACAGCTGTTGATAAAGGTCTGCAACAGGCTGTTGGAAATATTCTTTGTGACCCGCCAAGTTTATGATCCGTATAGAAGAACTGACTGACTTGATATTTGTATTGAAAATCCGAATTTTGTTGTTGATGCTGAGTGACGAAGATTTCCAGATTGGTTTCAGATTGATGAATGTGTTTCTCGCCTTCCAAATTCTCGATTTGACATCCTCGTCCGTTGGTTGATGATGACTATCAGTGGAATCCAGGATGCACAATGTGATCTATCTAGATTGTAAACTAGATGCACTTGCACTGCCAACTGGTACAGTAAGTGATGATGATCCTATTGAGACTGGAGCCTAGCATCCACTGTTTCCAGAGCCAAAGTGCTATCCATCAGACTATCTGGGCGACGATAGCCACCTATTTTGTTAAAGTGATTTTTTAAAAGTCAGTTTTGTATTCTACTGCTAGTACCCAATCAACTTAATTGCATAATGATAATATTTAGATATCGTGGAAGCATCCGATATACCAATAGAGGATTTCGGTCCAACATAATCAATTAACGGGAAATACAAATTAACTGGAATAAATTTATTAACTTTACCTAAGGATATTTACATATGAGAATTTGTTAACCATAAACTGAGTTAACATATACAGATAAAAAACACACTAAAGCATTCATCTTCACTGTGTGAGAGTAAACGTTGATAATAATTATTATTATTCCCTTGGGTTCCAAGTGGAACATAGGGATTCAAAAACACATTTCCACTTTCTTCTATTCTCTGCTGTCCTCTCCAGCTGGCTAACTCCACGATTGATCATAATCTCTCATCTCATCCTCCAACTCACACAATCTCCTCCATGTCATTCTCGCATCGACGACCCACTCGTCACTTCCCATTGCGATTCCACTCGAGCGATGGTCTGCATTGAACGCGATGTCATTCGACTGACTCCTCAACGTACGCTCAATCCATCTCCATTTTCCCCTTCATATTTGTTGAGCAATCGGCTCCTGCTTGTTGGTTCGTCACCTCCCAGAATTTCTTGTTGCTAATTCTTTCTCACTTGCTAGCAGGCCATTCGATCTCCAGTATGGAGGCAGTCAGCAAAGGGAGAAGCTGTTGATGAAAGTCTGTAACTAGCTGGAAATGCTTTTCGTGACTGACACGCAATGCAAGTTTCTGACCTGTATAGAAGGACTGACTGACTGACTTAACATTTGTGTTGAACAGAATCCGAATCTTGTTGTTTGTGCTGAAGGGGAGTGCAGGAGATTTCCAAACTGACTTCATGTTGATGAAAGCGTTTCTTTCTTGCCTTTCCGATTCTATCTGGCTTTGATATCTTCATCCGTTCCACCTGTAGTTATAATGATGCTTCCTAGATAAATGAGTGAAGTAACCTCTTTTAAATCTCTCCTGTTGATGGTGACTGGTTCTGGTTGTTGTCGCTGTTGCTGTTCGTTGGTTATCTTCATCACCTCCGTCTTCTCTATGTTCGCCTGGAGTCATGTCTTCTCTGTCAGCCTCTTCAGCCAGTTCGTTGGTTTTCGCCTGCAAGTCTTCGAGTTTGTGTGACATTAAACAAATCATCTCTACGCAAAATCCAGATTTTCTACAGTCTTCTTATCGGTGATGCAGCGTATTCCTGTCTTCTCACTCCCCACCCACAGTCTGACGCATACTCCAGTCTACCACAATTAGGAATATCATCGTTGGTGATAATAGGCAGCCAGACTTGTCTTACTCCTCTATTCATTTTGAACACCTCTCTGAGTTTTCCGTCTTGGATCTCCTGATACGTAGCATTGTCATATAACCGGCTGTTGGATGAGGTTGATAAAGACTTGGGTACTACACGCCGTAGTGTTGAAGCAGTTTCCAAACTACTTCTCGGTCAACGCTGTGGAAGGAGTTTTCGAATTTGAGATAGATGGAAAGTATTGACTTCCATTCTGTGGTTTGTTCGATGACGATGCGCAGAGTTGAAACTCTGGTAATAACCAAGGAATAAATTGCACCAGCTTCCACTGTAAATCATTTCGTTAATAATGTGGTTTTTTAATCAAATAAACTTGTCGAATTCACTGTCATCAGGTAGAGTGTCATATACACTAACTAAGTATCTCGATAAAATATGATGATATCATAATTATGAGTTTCACGATAGATATTGTCATTAACTAACATTAATTAGGAGAATATTTGAAGACGTTCCTATTTTAAGACTGTTCAGTATTTCGTTTAAGATCCCCAAAGTAATAAAGCCCTGAACAGTCAAGCATCTATGTTAACACACTGTCACTTAACTGTTTGATTGGAATCTGTTATTTTGTGATATTAACTTTGTGGGAAACTATGTCCAGTTTAACTTGTAATCATACCTTTGTATTTACTGTCATTATTGGTAAGAAACTTGCTTCCTGAAAACTGGATGGCTAAAAGATTTTAAGCATACCTTTACGAAGAGGATTAGGCCTATTTCTGTTATTTTATTAATTAAATATAAATTATGTACTACTACTGACTCTGATTGTGGCAGATTTATTCAGTGCGTCGGTGGCATAGCGATTAGGACGCTCGCCGACCATGTACATGGTCCGGGGTTCGAGCCCCTGCCGACGCACTCCTTTACCTCGCTAAGCCAGAAATAATGCTGGTGAAGAGGAAAGGTTGGGCATGAGGCTAGCAACCCCATCCTGTAAAATAAACACTGCTACAGAAACTTCAAGCCACTAGCTTAAAGCTTTATGTTTCACTGGGGAACGTGAAGGAAAAAGAGAGATATACTATCACTGACTCTATTATACTCTGTGTACAGTTTATGATTTATATTCGTATTACATGACTGTATAACTTTAACATGCGTCAGTGCTTCAACGGTAGAATTCTCGCCAACTACATATGTGATCCACCTACAACCCCCTCATCTAATGTACTAGTTATCAGTAAGCCGGGAGAAAAGAGAGAAGCTTGGGCGTGAGACTAGCGGTCACAATCCATAAAAGTAACACCACTGCTAATGAAACTTCCATTAGGAAAGCATAAGAATGGGAAGAAGACACTCATTAAATGTATAAATTAAGAAGAAACCACATATGTACTAGGATGTTCATATTTCATACTTATTATCATAGATCAGGTGATTTTCTTAACGAGTGTTCCCTTTTTATTCCAGTGGTTCTCTGACTGATATCAATCCCTGGTAAAACCTGAAATAAAATTAGATCCTCGCAAGCTAACTCTTGAAGACTTTCCTTTCAGTAAGAGCATTTAAATTCAGACAGTCACTAAATCATGTTTTTTCTAACCAGGGGAAAAATTGATTTTTAAATGCAGGTATAGCAATTGACTTAGTGTTTGTTATAGAATCAGTTGAAGAAATAGACATTCTATATCAAAAACAACTTATTGATTATCGATATGTTAAAGCAAGCAACTCTTCATTACTATTTGTGAGTACTACTCATAATTAGTTGCTGTCGAATTCACACACAAATAAATACATAGTCCCAGTAAAAGAAGAATTCAGTAGTAAAGTTCGAAATCATCCCGTATGATAAACAGATATCAGCCATTTTTTTTTCATTAATTCCCCTTCTCTCTCTTTGAAATTATTTAGTGTAAGTTTTCAGTTATCTTCTACTTGGCAGTGTCCACAGAAAAAAAGTAGAATGTGTGTAAGAAGATATGTTTATTTGGCCTACTTAAAAGCCACATCAAGACTTATTACTGATGAGTGTTCAGTCATATGTATCATTGCAACTCCCCTCATTTATCTTCATACATTTCTTCCATCTATTACTTTCCAACTGGAACATGGCTTTAAACTTTGAGACTTTATTTTTTAGTAGCAGTGGTATTGATTTTATAGGAGTGGAGTTGCTAGCTTCATGAACAACCTTCTCACTTTCCCTGGTCTACTACCGTTCAGTGAGCTAAGTGAGGTATAGGAGTGAACTGGCCGATAGTCGAAGACAGATTTCATGTTTGTGGTGGTGAATATGTCACCAGTGAGCTATCAATAACGATTTTCTTGTAATCCTTCGTGGCAAAAGTTATTTTCATACTCAGGTATCCCTTCACAAACTGATAAAAACCTATGGAAGTGTAAAGATAGATAGCCTCTTTCTCTTCTACCCCTATCACAAATAGAATTCCAAGGGTCCTATTTTAATTATTTGAGTGGATTTAGTGAGTTCTTTAAAAATATGGATGTTAGCTCTTGTATTCCATCACTGAGAGTATTCTAAAAGCTGCATAGTCATTAATCATGTGCTGAACGTTTGAAAATCTCAGAATACTGGCACAATTTCTGTTCTGTAATGTGATTTGTTGTTGTTAAGATCGAATATCAATTAGAGAACCATCAAACTGATTGAGTGACCGACTGGTTTCAACATAGAACTTTGAAAAGATGCTCAGCAGTTCGAGTTGCCGCACTCCATGTAGGACAAAGCAAGAGAAGAGAGTAAAAAGAGATAATAAACAGAAATATGAGGCAAAAGGAATAGTAATATGGAAGAACAATAGAATTTTATTGGATAATATAAACCACTAAGAGTGAATGCATCTACACCACTAAGAACGATTTTGAGCCATATCACCAGTTTTCTTCATTCATTGATTTTTACCATCCCGAGGACCCCAACCAGGAAGTCTACAGGAACCATTAAACACCAGGAATCATTGGGCTTCGGTTGATTTTTTTACCAGTACAAGTGACTAGTGAATACTGACTCAATTATTTCATTCCTGAATACCTAAGAATCTCTTCAAATATATGAATTAACCATTTGTTTATGACTCTGATTTGCTTTCTAGTGGCTAAATGTAGAACATAAAAGATTTACCTACCTCTGTCTGAGATAGTATTAACTAGATATAATTGAATCATATTTGAATGATTGTGCTCCGAGTGAGATACTTGAAATAATACGTAACCCTTCAAATGCTAAATTGCTATTTTCTTCTCTAAGTTAAGTCATACTGTCCACCTGTTGTGCAAAGAATTACAGTTTTTATTTCGTAAGACTTGAAACGTCTCATTAGGTCAATAAAGTCATGAAGAAACTAAAAGTAATGCTGAAACATTTGTCCTAGGCACCCATTTACCAACAGAAATAATTTTTCAAGAGTTAATTTGCAGGCATTTACTTTATTTCAAGTTTCCCCACGGTTTGATATCAGTTAGAGAACCAGTGAAAACCATCAGGCAGTACTTGACAGCCATTTCGTCCCAGTTTGGGAGTCATAAGTAGTACTTATCCACTGGTCGCGCTAAAATAATAAAGTGGTAGAAGTTAGGACCCATGGGCTAGCCACTGAGTCGGATCCCAGTGGCTGATAGGTCTACGAGCTTGACTTGTAACCCGAAAGGTCCTGAGTTCAAACCCTTAGGGTAGAAGGGTACTGCCAATGAGTCCCAAACTAGGACGAAATGGCTGTCCAGTACTCTCCGCTCTTCAGTGGTTCTCTAGTCATCCGATATAAGTCCGTGGTCAAACTTGAAAGATATAATACACACTGTATTATGTAACAGTATCGGAAAGATTTTATAAATATCTTCAATTATGCTGTTCAGATGCAAAGAAAGCATTCGAATGTTAACTAACATTGGACAGTAGACATGTTGCGGCTATACATAAAGCTGTTCAGTTCGTTCTAAAGACTTAAAGTTAGTAAATCGACTTCTTCTTTCATAGAGCATATATATATATATCACTGCCCAAAACTCGAAATGCTACCGTTATTATTGTTCTTTTTATTCTAAGCATGCGATCATTTGATTTCCACTTTGTATTTTGATTGCGCCATTTTGAATAAAGGTAGTCTTTTTCATTACACTGTTCTCTGTAAAGATAACCGTGATAACATTAATGTCGTGTGTGAAGTCCACCCAGTCATCAAGAACAAGGTTAGGTGGTAAAAGTGAACAGCACAATGCATACTACTAACTTATATTATATTATTATTATTCCCTTGGGTTCCAAGTGAAACCTAGGGCTTCAGTAACACATCTACACTTTCTTTTATTCTCTGCTAAGCTCTCTAACTGGGTCCGCGATTGACCATAATCTCTCATCTCTTCCTCCAACTCACACAATCTCCTCCATGTCACCCTCGCATCAACGACTCACTCATCGCTTCCCATTGCGATTCCACTCGAGCGATGGCCTGCATTGAGCGTAATGTCATTCGACTGACTCCTCAATGTACGCTCAATCCATCTCCATTTTCTCCTACATATTTGCTGAGCAATTGACTCTTGGTTCGTCCGTCACTTCCTAGAGTTTCTTGTTGCTAATTCTTTCCGGCCGGCCATTCGATCTTCAGCATGTAGCTAGCCAATGAAGGTGGCAGCTGTTGATAAAAGTCTGCGACTGGCTGTTGGAAATGCTTTTCGTGACTGATACGCAGTGCAAGTTTCTAACCCATATAGAAGGACTGACTGAGTGACTTAACATTTGTGTTGAACGGAATCCGAATCTTGTTGTTTATGCTGAGGAGGAGTGCAGGAGATTTCCAAACTGATTTCTGGTTGATGAAAGCGTATCTTACTTGCCTTTCCAATTCTATCTTGCTTTGATGTCCCGGTTCGTTTCCGGGTTCCGGCAACAAACCTCGCCTGGTTTACTAACTCGCTAGTTTTCTAGCCGGTCCCAAGCCTAGTTAGAGGGGGAGGGTTGGTCATCGTACTAGTAACCCTACACCATAAAACCAATCAGACTGCTACGGAAACTTCAACGCACAAGAAAAATATTAAAATTACATACTGCTAACTAACATAAATATTTCTAGATCCATCGTGTTGCCCACTAACTAAATTTAAGTGTACGCACAACAAAGGAAAGAAAAGGTAGTTTGTGGATGTTTATCATGTAAATTCTCATTAAATAAGATCAAATCAGGTGATTTTCTGAAAATTCTATTATTATTATTATTACTTGTCTGTTGGACTCATGGTGGGACATACAGCTCTAGTAGCACGTCTCCACTTTAATCTTTTCCTTGGAATTTTTTTTACCTGGCTCCACGATCATCCATAAGCTTTTATTTCCTCCTCATAATATCTCCTTCGTGTCAATCTCTGACCACCGCCAAACTCATCTTTTTCCATTCGGGTCCCGCTTGAGTTCCTGCCTTTTGTGATGTCATTTAACAGTCCACTTAGTGTATTTAAACCAAAAGTAAAACATGTGCAGAAATAAATGTTTATTTAGCTCAATAAAAAGCCTCATCATGAATTATTACTGATGACTATTCTGTCACATGTTTGACTGCAACTTCACTGATTTATCTGTCTATATCTACAGTAAAATGCATGAATGTGATATGAGTTCTTCGATGATTTTAATTACTTATGTTATCGAACAGAAGACGATCATAGACGAACAGACCTCACACCTTTAATGTATTCACATGCTGTTATTTTGCTCAAAATATCAGCAAGGTTACAGTTCATCATCGTGTGTAAAATTGAATTATTATACATACATTTCTTCACTAGGATTTACATAAGCCTGTAAAACCATTTTATTTTCAAACGTTGGCTTGCAGAGATTCGATCGATTTCACGCTGGATCGCTGACTGACATTATTTAGAGAACCACTGGAAACCAGTGACTACTAACCGTTTATTACCTCCTAAATTAGGACTTTTCATCAGTGCTCAACTGTGATCCCACGAGGGATAGAACCCAGGAGCTACAGGTTACAAGGTAAGCTGTGATGTTCATTACTGACTTGCCACAGGATAAAGTTGTCTGAAGTTCTAGTGAGAATTCGTGAGTCTAGCGGGGTCCACCAAGTTCAGAGTGTGAGGACAGATACTCGCCGATGACACTGGCTGGTAGTTGTGAACAAGTCAGAATTCATGCTTTAGCGATTATATTCCATCGCAATGACTGAATGGTCAATGAGTTCGCCTTGTTACCTGAAGGTTCTGGGTTCAATCTCTTGTGGGGTGATGACTGTGTACTGTCGAAGAGTCCCAAACTAGGAAGAAACAGCTCTTCAATATTCCCTGTTTTTCATTGGTTCTCTAAATGAAGTCAATATTCTGTTTAATAAAAAATCCCCCAATAGTATAAGAATTTCGCAAAGCATGATAACAGACAAATGATTATCGTTTTGTTCAATACTGTTAAAATCAAATAGTTTTGAAGTGTATCCTATTCAAACTATCAGTTGTTTCATTTTATTCCGTAACACTGATATTATTAGCTGACTAATGATGTTAACAGAAAACAACTGAAAGCCTAGAATTTATGAGTCTGACTGGAAGAATTATGTGCTGTAGATTAGAAAATGTCAGTGTTATGAATATTTGAAGAAAAAAATTTAAAGCATGCTTCTACCCTAGGTAGATACTCTTTGATCTTATCCGGACGAGTCAGTTCTAGAGAAAAACAAGGATGTATAGAGTGTAGCTGTGTTTTAGGTATAGAAAAAATGTATTTATTTTAAACATTACAGTGTGTTGTTTGATTCAGAATTAACTGTTCGTAAGCGTACACCACGCTTAATGTACTCAGCTTCAAAAAGGTGAAGTGAACTGACAAATAAAACTAATGAAATGTATTGTGTTAGTGTCTCCTTCATGCAATTGTAATGGCTTGGAAATAAGCGACAGACCACGCAGGGAGTGGGAAAACTGGCATACGTTAGACTGGCAAAAAGACTGTTGGAGATCTGAATTTCATTGATGATTTATGTCTCATTTCTCACGAACTCGGTAGATGTGCAAACGAAACCCGACAGGTTGGCAGAAGAGGTAGAGAAAATGGGACTTCAGGTGAACATAAAGAAGGTAGAGATAACCGCAAGCACTATTCACCATCAATAGTTGTAACTTAAAAGAACTCATCTCCTTCA
The DNA here is from genome assembly GCA_944472155.2 of Trichobilharzia szidati. Taxonomy (NCBI): domain Eukaryota; kingdom Metazoa; phylum Platyhelminthes; class Trematoda; order Strigeidida; family Schistosomatidae; genus Trichobilharzia; species Trichobilharzia szidati. Next base: position 56,977,835 of record OX235274.1, read on the forward strand.
CTTAGCTGGTCAGTATCGTTCTAACAATGAGTAGACAGTGTGGATGAGCATATCAGTGTCATCCAGAATCGATTGGGAAGGTGAGACAGGCGTTCATTACTGTGAAATCAATGTGGTGATTCGGTAACACTCAGCACAAGGACGAAAATAGGAATTTTTAACTCCGATATCAAGACATTCAATGCTTATATATGCTTTAGAGACTTAATGCACGCTCCACCAGGTACATTTCCCACAGGTTACTGCTGAATTTCATCAACATATGCTTTCACTGGATATTGTGGGTTGGATGTTCAGAAAAGATTAGCAACAAGGAACTCTGTCATGTAGCGAACCAGCTAGAAACCTATTACTGAACAAATATGGAGAAGGAAATGGGAATGGGCTGGAAATAATCCGAGAAGATCGTTGAGTGACATCACATGTCAGGCATTCAAGTGGAACCCTAATGCAAAGGGACGCGTTATTATTTATTTATTATTGTATCCTTTAATTCCTAGAGGAATATAGGGCTTCAGCCGTGCGTCTCCATTGAGTTCGGTTATCTGCTACAGTCTTCACCTGGCTCCATGTCTGCCCACACATTTTCATCTCCTCTTCACATGACCTCCTCCAAGTCACCCTCGAACTGACGACCAACTCGCCGCTTCCCTTTCGGGTTCCACTCGAGCGATGGCTTGTCTAGTGATGTCACTTGATGGCTTGTTTCCTCAGAGTATGGCCAGCCAATCCATCTCCATTTCTTCTTGCCTATTTGTTTCACAATCGGTTCCTAATTGGTTCGTTCATTGCCAGAGATCCCTGTTGCTGATGTTTTCTGGCCATCTGATCTTGAGTATTGAGCGAAGACATCTGTTAATGAAGGTCTGTAGTTTGTTTGAAATGCTCTTTATGACGCGCAGTGCAAGTCTCTGATCCATATAGTAGCACTGACTTCACATTGGAGTTGAAAATCCGGATCATATTTTTGATGCTGAGTGGTGTTGACCTCCACACAGACTTGAGAGTAGTGAAAGCTTGTCTTGCTTTCCCGATTTTTGCTTTGATATCCTCGTCAGTTCCGCCTGTAGTTAAAAAACGATGCTTCCCAGGTAGGTAAGAGAGGTTGTTTCTTTCAGGTTCCTCCCATTTATGCTGATTGCTGTCAGTTGTTGTTGTTGCTGTTGGTGTTGGTGGTGTTGCCCAGGAATCTTCATCACTTCTGTTTTCTCTATGTTCACCTGAAGTCCTATCTTTGATGCTTCTTCTGCTAGCTTGTTGCTTTTCGCTTGCATATCTTCCAGTTTGTGGGAAATCAGACATATATCATCGACGAAGTCCAGATCCTCCAAGTTCTTTGTGTGAGTCCATTTTATGCCTGTTTCCTCATTGCCCGCTGTTTGTCGCATTATCCAGTCTACTGCAATCAGGAAAATCATTGGCGATAGTAGGCAGCGGCGCGTTGGGTGTGCAAAACTGGTATGGAGGAAATCATGTCAGTCGGAAACGAAAGCTTGTGGGCAGTCGTGGAACCAGGATAAAGTGATGACGCAGGGCCTAGTTCACTGAAGATGCGCTGCTGGGGTCTTTAAATCAAGATAGGAGTTTATATTCCTTCTGTTTCTTAAAGCGAATGAAATTAAAAGAAACACTTTTTCCTGAGAATGAACTCCATTAAAGAAATGCACTCAAAAATTATTCTAGTATTTGTGAAGGTGTTAGTCAACAGAATGACAAGCAAGTGTGTACCAAATTAATTTCACATGAAGACAAATACTTAGTGATTTCCATGAACAGATATATGGTGACTGTGCCCAGTGATGGAAAAAATATCAAATATATACAGGACATTTTTATATCGAAATTTTCGTGAAGCTGGCAGTCAATCAAAATTAACACTAAGATTATTCATCCACAAGTCAAAAATATCTCAAGAACTGAAAGTAAACTGATACACTTTTACGAAGTTGATGTATTCCATAAAGCAATGAAAACTCACTGATTAAGTGTAAAGGAGGAGACTTAATACTCTTGAAAAAAAGGTCAAATATAATTTACAAAATCAGATGCAAACCCTGTCCCAATTATAATATAGCAACAATGAATGGCAGTGAAACGTCATGACAAGAAATCACTCATTTTCCTGCACACCAGTCATAACACCAAGAGCATACTGAACAGAAATCCCTTCCACCTGGGATAACCCAACATTTTGAGCTCAAAACAATGAAATACAATGGAATTCTCACAAATCAAAGAAAATTTAAGAACAGCCTTTCCAGTTAGCCAGCTAAAAATTACTCAAGTTATTATAGACAGGAACTTTCAATATCAAACGACTAAAATTTATGACTATAGTTGTTAAAGAAAATCCGCCAACAGGAAGGATCACTAGGGTCTATAAAAATAGAATTTGAACGAACTTCATTTGACGCACCAAGATATAAACCACACAAATACGGGAATTAAAGACTCAAACAATCTGACTTGTGCTGACAGACCACTGAAAAACAAAGAGGACCAGTCAATTATCCTAATATCAACCAAGGGATTAATGATAGTCTTTTTTAAAACTCATGAACAGGGGACTAGATTTCTCCAGTCGTTAGGCGTCCCACAGTTAACAAATCAAGCAGAAAGAGAAACACGATTGTTTAAGAATATATTCAGTCTTTAAGCAGAGAATATATAAGAATCCTTATTATGCCCAAAGGATGGAGTCATAAAAATGTGTTAGCAAACAGGTTGCTTATATATCTATAGATCACTAGTTGGAATTATCAGAACCTCTTTGAAGTTTAACAAGAAGGGAATGGAAATTCCTATTCATTTAACTCGGATTCCCGTTTAGATCTGACTGAGGGGGTGACTACCATTCAAAATATCAATGAAGCTTATCGCTTCACTTTTATTACCACAAACGTGGAAGGTGTAATCCTTTTCATGTATAAAGTCAAATAATTATTGAGGGCAAAGTACTACCTTCCAGACAGGTTATGAAGCAATCAGTCAGATAGAAAGAGACACAGTTCAAGAAGCAGTCCCATTACCATGCTATCTATTTGTTTATAAATTTCCTTATAATGCAACTCAAGTGAGCGTCAAACATAAAATTTAAAAACGTTGTCAGTGGGTTATCAGCTAGATTTCAGCGATGAACAAAGCTGTACTACGACATAAATTACTTCTTTTAATAGCAGATTGGATAATGCGACAGACAGCGGGCAATGAGGAAACAGGCATAAAATGGACTCACACAAAGAACTTGGAGGATCTGGACTTCGCCGATGATATATGTCTGATTTCCCACAAACTGGAAGATATGCAAGTGAAAAGTAACAAGTTGGCAGAAGAAGCATCAAAGATAGGACTTCAGGTGAACATAGAGAAAACGGAGGTGATGAAGATTCCTGGGCAACACCACCAACACCAACAGCAACAACAACAACTGACAGCAATCAGCATAAATGGGAGGAACCTGAAAGAAACTACCTCCTTTACCTACTTGGGAAGCATTGTTTTAACTACAGGCGGAACTGACGAGGATATCAAAGCAAGGATCGGGAAAGTAAGGCAAGCTTTCATTACTCTCAAGTCTGTGTGGAGGTCAGCAGCATTCAGCGTCAAAAATATGATCCGGATTTTCAACTCCAATGTGAAGTCTGTACTACTATACGGATTAGAGACTTGGCGTGTCACAAAGAGCACCTCAAACAAGCTACAGACCTTCATTAACAGATGTCTTCGCTCAATACTCAAGATCAGATGGCCAGAAAACATCAGCAACAAAGATCTCTGGGAGCGAACCAACCAGGAACCGATTGTGAAACAAATATGCAGGAAGAAATGGAGATGGATTGGCTGGCCATACTCTGAGGAAACAAGCCATCAAGTGACATCACTAGACAAGCCATCGCTCGAGTGGAATCCGAAAGGGAAGCGACGAGTTGGTCGTCAGTTCGAGGGTGACTTGGAGGAGATCATGTGAAGAAGAATTGAAAGCGTATGGGCAGACTTGGAGCCAGGTGAAGACTGTAGCAGAGAACCGAACGCAATGGAGACGCATGGCTGAAGCCCTATGTTCCTCTAGGAACTAAAGGAAGTAATAATAAATAATAATAATAGTACATCAGTGAATAGCAAGCAGACAAGTCAATAAGTTTAAATAACTTACCTGAGTCAAATATACTGAAGGCATCGTATTACCAAGTCTTTTTATTCACACGATCACATCCACTACTGAATGAACAGGGTTTCTGTCTTTATAAACTTGGAATAAATCAGTGACATCATCCTCTGAAGCCGGGAACTATCGTCTCTTCCTTTTCCATTGATTGAAGGATTCATTAGGTATACAGCATAAAAATATGAATAAATTGGTCGGTCACTGGCATGTATTACAATGAAGTCTGAAAGGGTATTGCAAACCAAAGTGGCGATTTACAAACTCATTTGCAATTTACACAGCTCGAGGTAGAATTTCATAACAGTTTCCTTCAGAAACCCAGATCATTCAGATTACAGTGTGCAACCTGCTTGATACCATAAACGGTAATCAGGAAACTGTATACTAGTGATTGGTTGAGATGACTAGTTGTATATCACAAATCAACCAGTAGTGGTTTGAGCTGATTCGTTTCTGTGAGCTGAGTCCATCCAGGCACCTCGCTGATGGGCCCGGCCTAGAACTAGCGAAACGCCTATCTGGTGTTTATATCACTTCAGTCTGCATAGCAAACACTGCTAGTTGATGAGAATGGTATTCAACTACTCATCTCAGTCAACCAGTAGTATGACGTTTTAAGATTACTGTAGTTTAGATGAATATGACTAATCCCAGCTGGCTTCTTTTTCGTGATAGTATGGCTGATGTAAGACTAATCCCGCAGTCTATTTGGTGCAATTACTTTGAGAAACCTTAGAGACGATCCCTTTCACCTTAGTGGAACGTAAACTACCATTAAAATATCATATCTACTGAATTCATGACAATTTTTGTTTATTGACTTATAGCGATAAAGCCAATTTTGAGTAGAAAGATCATTTTATCAAAAGTTAGTTTCATGTTTTAGATGAAATCAGTCTCCATCTGCTTGGAGCTTTACGTCAACGCGATTTCTACTTTGATGTTGTAAGATGGTAGCCATCAATGAAATCATAGACGCTACTATACGCACTTGGAAGTTATGCATTGAAAGCAATTGTATTCTAGCATGCGGCAGTATTTCTACTAGAGAAAGAAAGGATCAAAATACATCCAGTTGACGCAGTTTAAGTAGGATGAAACGATTATCTTCGAATCTTTTCTCAGGTCCCTCTAAATAGACTGGTTTATATAGGGTAGGTCCCTCAAAAATCTATTTTAATCCAGAAGTTGCTTATCAGGAATTTGATTAATTCCATGACTTCAGGTAGAGAATCAATGGTAAACCAAGGAGTACCGCACAGTCGTTTCGTCCTTGCTTCGGACTCTTCAAGAACCCGCATTCATGGCCTCACAAGAGATTGAACCTTAGACCTTCAGATTACAAGGTGAGCTAGCTGACCATTAAACCACTGGGACGGAATCCACGTTTTTCTACAGAATTCCGCTTTAATTCTACCCTAGCTTATTTACAGAAAGAAGGGATCGATTTCTGTCTTAAACTCCAAAAAAATGAATTGCTTGGCCGACTTTTAAGTTTATTTATGTGTGTGTACACACACAAAGAAATTGTACATATGTATGAGGTGTTTTATACGTAATTGAGAAAAAACACAATCAAAACAGAATTTTCGCAGATAAAGTGTCACCTTTCTTTCTCTCTACCTTTTTGAATTGATTGGTAATTTTTTGATTTCCTACTCCCACTAGAATAGTTTTGTAGACTCATAATAATAATGTTATGCATAAACACAATATTCAGCTTATCCACTCTTCGTTTCTGATTGGCTCTCGACAGTCATATGAGTTGAGTTTTGTTTGGTTATAATTCCACTCTCCGTTTCTCTCTCTCTCTCTCCCTGCCTTTTTCTAACTCTGTGTCTCTCTCCCTTATTTTCATGTTGTGATAAGGTTCCAAAGGTGTTTTTATTGTATATTTTTTCGTGGCTAATTTCGGTGTGCATGCGATTTTTATTACCATTTAAATCCGTGTTTGTGCGTGTGTGTGAAAAGTAGACGAATACCTAAAATTCCGTGAGATGTGCCTATCCATATGTGACATAACAGTTGAGACAAAAACAACAACAACAACAAAAAGAATTATGAATGGACTGATTAATCAATTTTTGAGTAGATTAAGTAACATATACTCACACACCAATTAACCCTACTCAATCTGTTTTACTTATTTTCGAGTCCGTTTTTTCTTCATGAAACTTGACTGAACACGTTTATACTTTTTTTTCTTCTTCTTCGGCTGTTGTCTGTGTGAATGTTTATTGATAAAATAAATGGCTTTAATATCGACCAACAGGGTGACTTATGCTCACTTGAATTTAATGGAATTTAATTCAAATAACCCTGGTTATTCTATGTGTTTGATTTCTTCTTACATTTTAAGAAACAAACTTGATGTCATTCATTCTGTTCACACTGAACAATTATGGCGCCAGACTAAAGATGATTGAAGTGTATCACCACACTGTATACACTATGTAACCGACTGTCCTCAATTTCAGTCTTGTTGTGTGTGTGTGTCTGTATGGGTTTACATAGAGGGTGTTAACGGGTAGGTGGGGCGTCAGGTTGTAAAGCATATTTTCTTTGTTTTCTCTTTGCAAACAAAGTTAGGCGTCCACATCAAATCGAAAGTTAACTATGTTAGCGAAATTTCAAGACAGAGGGGGGTGTTGCAAATGAACAGAATATTATACGAAATTAAGGAAAGATTGAACTAAAAAATATTTAATTCAATTTTAGATTTTCCCGTCGATTGATTGAACCGAAGTGCTCATTCTCAGGTTGACATGTCGGCTTCTTGTGCAGATGCTTCGATGATGTCTGGGCACGTAATTAGAAGTTGACTGGTGGATGGTGACCAGGATTAGTGGATGGAATCGGGGATGCGCATTTCGTCCAGTTTGGACTCGTCATTTGGATGCTAGTCACCATCCTCCAATTAAGAACTAAAAAGTAGTTTTCACATGATATCGGTTCATTTTAAATTGGATAATTTGAGTTTTATAAAAAGCTATAAATACTTTGAAAGCCTTTTTGGATAAGTTACGTCAGACTATTGAGGATATTGTTTCAGTACTCCCGTGAATACAAAAAAAACAGGGAAGATTTCAAGAAGAATTGACATAAACCAAAGAACCAAAGCTGTTCATTAGCACACGAATGTGCTCGAAATCATCAAGTTGGGAGGTGAGCATATTCTGATTCGCCTACAGTTTTACAAGTACACGATTCACGACTTTCAGTTTCTTGTAGTTACGCCAATGACTAAATATATTATCACACTTGGCTGAAATGTTCGTAATTTCCTCTGGATTAAGACCGAATCGTTGAGATACTTTCTTCGATACGTGACTGTTCTGGATCTAACCTCTTCTCTAACCATTGTCACGTCCTCATAAAAGGTCCTAATTTGTCACAAAATGTGTTTTCAGGGCTCCTTAGTTTTCAGTAGTCTTCCAGCTTATGTCTTGTTATGAAATTGACATTCACAGGAAACACTAAGTGAAAACTGTGTGTCACATAGCCTGTAATACTTATGTTTGATAACATAGCTGATTGTTTTAGAATCCTATTCGAATAGTGCGTTGTATAAATAAATGCGTATAACTAAAGGAAAAATCAGTGGGCCATTTTCAACTACAAAAACGTATCAGATGTTCAACTATATAACAACTAGAGTTGCTCATAGAAATTTCAACATATCTTCTAATAAATCTTAATGTGATCGTCCGTAGACTATACATGTTCATATTATAACCCATAATAATTGATTTTTCAGTTCTATTCTAGTTCTAAACTTCCTAATGTTAGTCTTTTATAACACTGGGTTGATAAACAATTATCACGCTGACACAACAACCGGAATGTAAAGTTGTTCAGATTGGTTTTCTTAGGAAATTTAATTCATAAAATACCGGCGATTAGTATGCATAATGAGAAATATTTTATTCCAGTAAGGATGGTTATATTACTTTTTCAATATTGTAGCTCAGTATTTTAACTATGGGCTTTTCATAATCATTCTAGACAGTTTAATAAGCCCAAGCCAGGAAACGATTTATCTGAATGTTGAATTTCAAGAATCTGATACTTCTGATGAGATTAACCTAATGTAATGATGACTACAACCGGAGTATTTTGGTCTGAAGGTGGGAAATCAATTGATGCGTTATTCCGCATAGCTTGCAAAATCTCCACGAGTTATGCACAGTCCAAGAATATGTTCCAGCAATATAAAAACACAGTTCAATGAGATATAATCTGGAGTAGTATAACGGTAAAAGACGAGAGACTTGGGAAAGGAATCTTTATTTGGAATTTGGTATCTCTGTATAGTCAAATTATGTACATCTTATCTTCAAATCACGATTTGCGCAGATCTTCCGTGTTGGGCCACTTCTGGCCTTCATACTGTGTTTATTTCACCTCTCCGGTTTATTTCTGTAGCTCTGCATTATTTGCCTTCTTTAAATTCCAATGTATCATCCTGCCATTTGATGTTTTTATGCCGATGAACATCTCTTTATATACTACTGATAAGTCTTACCAGTAGCACACACCACAATAGTATTCAGAAACAACAATAATGATAAATTATATTAAAAACATAAAACTACGTTAACAGTGCGATCAGGTAGTTATACAGTTCAAAAGCTTCTCAGGCATAAACTGTCTGGCGTACAACTAAGAATTAGTTATTATATTATTATTGTTTCCTTTAATTCCTAGAGGAACATAGGGCTTCAGCCGTGCGTCCCCATTGCGTTCGGTTCTCTGCTAGAATCTTCACCTGGCTTCAAGTCTGTCCACACGTTTTCATCTCCTCTTCACATGACCTCCTCCAAGTCACTCTTGCACTGACGACCAACTCGCCGCTTCCCTTTCGGGTTCCACTCGAGCAATGGCTTGTCTAGTGATGTCACTTGATGGTTTCCTCAGAGTATGGCCAATCCATCTCCATTTCTTCCTGCCTATTCGTTTCACAATCGGTTCCTGCTGTGTTGGTTCGCTCCCAGAGATCCCTGTTGCTGATCTTTTCTGGCCGGCCATCTGATCTTGAGTATTGAGCGAAGACAACTGTTAATGAAGGTCTGTAGTTTGTTTGAGATGCTCTTTATGACGCGCAGTGCAAGTCTCTGATCCGTATAGTAGCACTGACTTCACATTGGAGTTGAAAATCTGGATCTTATTTTTGATGCTGAGTGTTGTTGACCTCCACACAGACTTAAAAGTAATGAAGGCTTGTCTTGCTTTTCCGATTCTTGCTTTGATATCCTCGTCAGTTCCGCCTGTAGTTGAAACGATGCTTCCCAGGTAGGTAGGTAAAGGAGGTTGTTTCTTTCAGGTCCCTCCCATTTATACTGATCGTTGTCTGTTGTTGTTGCCGTTGGTGGTGTTGCCCAGGAATTTTCATCACCGCTGTCTTCTCTATGTTCACCTGAAGTCCCTCCTATCTTTGATTCTTCTTCTGCTAGCTTGTTGCTTTTCGCTTGCATATCTTCCAGTTTGTGGGAAATCAGACATATATCATCGGCGAAGTCCAGATCCTCCAAGTTTTTTGTGTGAGTCCATTTTATGCCTGTTTCCTCATTGCCCACTGTTTGTCGCATTATCCAGTCTACTGCAATCAGGAAAATCATTGGCAATAGTAGGCAGCCTTGTCCTACTCCTGTCCTCACTTCGAAGGATTCCGTAAGTTTCCCGTTGTGGATTACTTGGCATGTAGCATTGTTGTACAGCTGTTGGATGAGATGTTAGTTAACCGGAGACAATTTTAAATTATTTGAGAATCCTGAAGAATATTCTCAACATGATTGGATGAAAACTTTATTTGGCAGGATTAAAGAGAACGAAAAACACGTCTTCCTCAAACAGTCGAAGTTCAAGCGGTTACATCACAGTGTAAACTTGGCTTTATTCAAACAAAGATGCAATAGTAAAACACCACATTATGGTCAACAGTCTAACAGCACACAGTAGCAAAGTGAACCACTAAGAATAGTAATCAGCCGAAGGCAAATGCAAATAATAAACATTACGCCAAACAGAGATATGCAAATGTTTGAACGATGATGTACAGGTCAGGGGAAAAGAGCAGTAATTACAAAATCATTAGAACTAGACAAACAGACATCAGTATTGTAAATAGATTGCCCCTCAAGGAAACGATACTTCTACGATTTTCCCCCAAACTAGAATGAAATTCATAATAGTCTATGGTCCCTTAATCACTGGCTAATATTAATTCATACTGATAATTATCTAAAGAAAGTGTAGTCTTTAACCCGGTTGAAAAAAAACGCTTGAGTAACTTTACGAAAACAAGCATATTAAACTTAAACAAACAATTTAGTTTGCACATTTGTAAAATTTAGACACTATGATAGTACTGTGTAATTCCATATTAATTTGCTTATGGAAGATACCACACAGTGAAATGGTATTATCTACTGGATGAGGTTTCAAACACAGTTTACTGTATTCATAATCATACTAAGTTGTAGCGACACAACTTCGAAACTCGGATTTTACGGTTCTCAATCTCCCCCCCCCCACAACTGTTGTAAGTGTGGTTGAGTTTTGCAAATGTTCCTGACAGGCATTGGCTCATTCTTGTTGGATCTATTCACAGGGGATTGGATAAACTGTATTCGAAACGTCATCCAGTAAACAATGCGATTTCACTATTCAATAAACAACTTAATATTGGAACAGATATGTTTGATTTATTTATGGATAATAACGAATAAATAAGTAATAATAATAATTTACATTCACAGCATTATTGTTTTAGAATAAAATCTACCTATGCTAATTGAGAGTTAAGAAGCATATTGCGTAATCTCCAGATTTAAGACGATAGATAATAGAGTGATAATCTTTTTACCAGGCTATTCACCATGAACCAAAATCAGTTAGAGAGATCACTGAAAACCAGGGAGCACTGGAGAGCTGTTCCATCCATTGTTGGAACTATTCAGCAGTGCGTACTCATGACTCCATCAGGGCTCAAATCCGGGATTTTCAGGTTACAAGACCAAGCTGGTTGACCATTCAGAAAATTGGGCTGGAATTCAGTGATCCATGCATTCTAACTTAATGAGCTTGTGATATAGTGCTGTCCTTACCGCCGCCTTTGATGAGCATCCACTTTACCTTGACATGGTGAATCCCATTGGTTACGAATTCCCACTGCAGCTTCAGGAAATTCATTCAGCAGCCATCAGAGAGCTAGAGATTGATATACTTAGATTATAGGATTTGTGGGGATTTGGATTAATGTTAACGTTTCGGGTGCACACTGATGAAGAGTCCCGAGACAGGACGTAACAGCTGTCTAGTGCTTTCTGATATTCCACGATCTTTTTAGCTGATGTCAGTCCGAAATCCTTACAAAACTTATAATCTGAATGTCGATAGAAATAAAATCATAAAAGGCCGAAATGAATAATACTTACCATTTTTTCAATACCTGAAATTGGAAAATAGTCTGAAAACAGTTAATTATGCCTAGTGATGAGACTATCTCAGGCATCTGTTGGGTTTGTAAACCGTTGATGAAGCACTGGGCGATTCAATTAAGTCACTTAAGAATTACTAGTCTTGTACATTACCAGATGAGCTACGAGGACTGACTGTTAAACAGGTGTAGGTAAAAAAGGTAATATAAGACCCAGTTGGGCAGTTAGTGTGACAGTAATGTATCATTCATTCAGTATGACAGCTAGGCATTAACTGCGTTATTTACAGTGAACTGAAGACCTTGTAAGAAGTTGAATCTCGGCTGGAATATCTGACTAGTAATTTGGAAGTCACTACTTTGAATGCTACCACGACCTAGATTTTCATTCCACTTATGATAATTATATTTGTCACTAAGTTACCGTTATCATTTATTATTATTCCCTTGAATTCGGAGTGGAATATAGGGTCTCAACAGCATATGGCTATTTCATTCGGTTCTTTGTTGTCCTTTTCAGCAGGCTCCACGATTGCATATAAAATCTCATCTCATCCTCACACGACAGCTTACATATCACCCTCGGACACATACACAACTTGTCATCTCCCAATTCGGGTTGCACTCAAAGGCCTTTCTTGCACATGACGTCACTCAGTGGTCCCCTCAGTGTGTGTTCAATCTATCTGAACTTCCTTTTGCATATTTTCCGAGGTTCTTGGATGGTTCATTACCACAGTTCCCAGCTAGCCAACTGATATTCAGTATGAAGAGAAGACAGCCGTTGACAAAAGTCTGCGGTAACCTGCTGGAAATGTTTTTGATGAGGCGTCAAGTTTGTAAACAAAGACTGGCTGACTAGACATCAGTGTTAGAAATCCGAATATTGTTCTTCATGCCGAATACAACAGATTTCCACACTAGTTTCAGAGTAATGAATGTCTGTCTTGCCCTTCCGATTGTGCCTTTGACATCTTCGTCTGCATCGTCTGTAGATGAAACTATGCTACCCGGATAGGTGAAAGAAGTGATCCCCTTCACATTTCTCTCTTTGATACTGACTGGTGGTTGTTGGTTGGTTATCTTCATCACCTCTGTCTTTTGTGTGTTCACTTGAAGTTTTGCTTTTGTTGCCTCATCTACCAAATTGTCGGTTTTCGCCGACAGGTCTTCGAGTTTGTTTCACATTGGACACAAACCCCCCGCGAAATCCAGATCTTTTAGAGTCTTCTTATAGATCCAACATATACTGAACACTACGGTAGGTATGAAACAATATGAGGTTACAGTGACTGTAAACCAGGTGATAATGACATAATGGCAGTCGAAACCACTGAATACATCATTCCCGATCAAACAATGCACTATGTAAACTAATAAGTGGATTTTAAAGTGGAGTTAGGGATAAATAAAGACCAATAATTGTCGTTTTCATAATATGCAATTAGCGTCAGGTTAGTAAAATCATTTAAAATTATACAATTCTTCATACATTTTCAACTGACACCCGATTCATTTATTAACTAGACTCATAATAAACCTATGAGCAATTTAATTTTCTATCTTATAAGTTTATTCTTAAAGTTCTATTCAATAGAATTATTTAATTTTTTAAATAAAATATATTCGCACATTGTCGTGTACAAAAAATTATACATTTTTTCTCTGTAATTTATCAATCCAAAATGTATAGAGAGTAGAATCGAAAAGGATACATACATATTTGGCGCCATGTTTGTTTAGTCCACTATCTGGTTCACATCACAACGAAGATAGTCTTCAGAAATATCATACATATGTTTGTAATTTTTAAAAAAAAATATGTCGCTTGTTTTAGTGGGTTCAAGTGAGCTTTATGCGCCAGATTTTCGTAGCCGACTGGCGAGATTAAATGTTAGATGATTGGAGGTAGTTGGCAGGATGCCGTGGACCGAGGTTTCGAGCTTGTTGGCACTCGCCGGTCAGTAAGGCATACGTGCACTGTTGAAGGAATTGATGTCCCCTTTGCATTTCGAACCCGCATTGCCCAGTCTTGCAGTTACAGGCATTACCACTGAAATATTCAGGTGCGTGATCAACCTGTACAACTATAATGGATATTTTGTTTGGTCCACTGGGTAATAAGCAATCGAAGCAAGATTAAATGTGTTTGTATGCGATGGGAATTAAAGATCTTGAGTTTTGTGACTGCCTATACCCTGTGTTATTGTCTTTGGCACTAATGATCCCATTATTAGTATTAGTGCTAGTAGTAGTAGTGCGGTGGCAGAATACAGAGGTATTTGCAGAAAAATCAATTGTCATGATGGTGTACAGTTATGACGAAACATGAAGATCTTACATCGAAATTCTAATTTCCATAAGTCATTCCTACTCTGCTTGTTTTGTCTTCCTTTCATGCTTTCTATATTTTTCTTTCACAAGGATCTTTCATTTCTCCTTTTGGAAACTTGACCTGCCACTTCAAAATTCAATATTCTTGTAGAAAGCATGATGACCAGTATACTACTCAAATTCTTGTCAGTAGCGTGAGCCACAGTAGTAGTGATATTTGTAGTATTTGTGAAAGTGATGAGTTGACAGTGGAATCTGATAAGAAATTTGAAACAGAAATGAATTGTTGTTCTAATTGACTTAGTTAGTTCGACATGACTTAAGGAAAAGAAACTACTGCGTCGGTGGTTCAGAGGTAGAAAGCTCGCTAACTAAGCTGCTGGTACGGATTCCGATCCTCGGCTGACGCACTCCTAAACTTTGCTTAGTCGGTAGTGAACTCGATAAAGAGAGAAGGTTGAGCGTGACGCTAGAAACATCATCCCATAAAAAGGAATAACACCACTGCAACTGAAACTTCAAAACTTATAGCTTGAGGCCCTGTGTTCCACTAGTAACACGAGGGAATTTAAAAAAACTTTATGAAACATTATGGATTTAACAGAATGTGTATTGAAATGAACAAGATTAGTGTTTACAACTGGATTAAAAGGTGTGTAACTGATATAAGAAAAGAAGGTAAAAACTAGAACTTCCTTGTAAGTTAGACATCAGAAGCAAAAAGAAACGGAAATACTGGTGTCCCTCTGTGTCTGCATTTATACACATAAATCATTTTCAGACTGTTATACACCAAGTCTGTCACATCATTTAATGAGTAATGCGTTTGACGTGATTGGTGTCACTTAAAATGTTGCTAAGATAGAATACAAAACACCCACCCCCTTGAAAAAATGATATTTTCTGTTGACCTGTGATGCTCACACTCAAGCATACACATATAGTTAGTTACCTTCTGTGGATTTCTGAATTACTTGAATAGACAAGGAAGTATTGTTCCGACTCATTTATATAAAAACAGATTGTTTTTCTTAAACATATGAAAAATATATATACATACTAGCGATTGATTTGTTGAGTCTATTTTTTTTTCCTTCATGTTCCCCAGTGGAACATAAGGCTTCAAGCTAGAGGCTTGAAGTTTCTGTAGTAGTGTTTATTTTACAGGATGGGGTTGCTAGCCTCATGCCCAACCTTTCCTCTTCACCAGCAATATTTCTGGCTCAGCGAGGTAAAGGAGTGCGTCGGTCGGGGATCGAACCCCGCACCATGTATATGGTCGGCGAGCATCCTTACTGCTATACCACCGACGCACTGTTGAGTCTATCAAGCCCCTTTTATTCTCCAGTTGTGTTTTTCCAATTAAAACAGACATACTTCTGTTATAGGCAGTTGAAGAGACACAGTTGTGTTGAAACTATGGTAAATTGTGAAAATTAGTGATCCGATTGCTTTGTTTATCAAGTTTTTCTGGTCATCTGCCTAATATTTTACAGGCTAAACTTTTTTGTCATTGTGTTACACGCCTACATAAAACAGTGAGGCATAATAATTACCTGTCCTTGCCAAGTTCTATCTCCTATCTACATTCACTATGATCTTATCAAAAAGAAGAAAAAAACAGGGTAAAAAAAATTCACATCCGACGATTAGTTTTTAGATTTTATTCACCAACTTCCCAAATGTCACATGTGTAGGCGAGATAAAAAATGGCTAAAATGACAGAACTTCCCCTCTGTGTCTTCCTGTTGTTGCGTTATTCAACAGAAAAGATGCAAATAAAAGACTCATGAATTGATGTGCAAACTACCTTGATCATGTTATCAAGAAAATAAAACGAATCAGAAAAAAAGATTCTCCTCAAACTCAGCTTTAAGTATTAAGTGATCAGAGCTTACTATACAACATAAAGTGTCTAATGAGTTAGACATAAATAGTTCATAGATTAAGTTCTGTTTCCAAAGAAAACTGTGGTGAAACTTCACCTGGAACTGTGTAAATTACAAATTGAGAGTTTCATTTATGGTGTCACCAGTTCACCCAAATAGCTAGCCAGAAATCTATTGGTGTAAATTGGTTCGTCTGTCTGAGATGAGTCAGCCTGACTACACTTCTTGATGAACAAAGCAGACATTCTGTGTTTAGATCACTTCAATGTGGAGGGCTGTTAGGCACTACTGGTTGGTGTGATTGATTTCCAACTATTCGTGTCAGTCGGTCAGTAGTGCAGTAGCAACATGCAGTTATGTTTGCTTTATTGATTGTCATTTTGGTTTTCCAAGGAAAATACAATGAAATTCTACCTCGAACTGTGTAGGCAGCAAACAAACTGCGAATTTGATTTATCCAGGTAACAAATTTTTTATTTATTAAGAACATTTTAATGTAGTCTACTTCTTGATGAGCTGTGCATACGGACCATATTTTATGCATTAAATCTTTTTTGAGTTCCCAACTTGACGTTAAAAATAGCTCAGTGTGTTGCTGCGATCGTGACTAGGGTATTCACGTTGCTCTTCTCATTGTCCTTTGAAATGAACATGTCTTAGTGTATGTTTGAAAAATTTGAAAATCGGTTAGCAGTTTACAATGTACACAGTTCGATACCATAGATGGTAACCAAGACAGCAAACAATTTTGCATGGAACTATATACTACTGATTGACTTGTATGAGTAGTTGTAAACCATTTATACCAACTAGTAATGATCAATAGCCTGCCAGGTGGAGGTGATCTAAACACCGGATACTGCATGGTTTGAAGTGATTCGGCTGTCTGGGCTGAACCAGTCCGCCTGCATCGCTGGTGAGTTTGTCTCTAAACGAGCGAAGTAGCTATCTGGTGTTTATATCAACTCAATCTGGCTAGCAGGCACCACAAGCTGATATGAGTGGTATACAACAGTCAGTCATTCATTAGTATACACCTTTAATGTTTCTTTTGATTTTCCTATTAGCTAATTCTGATAAATAAATTCATAGATATCTGTAAATTTGCTTGTTTGTATGGATCATAAATAATTGATCTACTTAACTGGTTTTTGGTAGTATCTGCAGTCTTACAGTGCAAACTCTCGTCGATACTCATTTTGGGTATAGCATGGCAACCGATAAATCAACTTTTCAAGTATTAGTTTGTAGGGATTTGACTGATTGGTTACAAGATTTCATCATGAGCTGACAACGGTTACAAGGTGAGCTCGTAGACCAGAAGGTCCTGGGTTCGGACCCCGGGTGTGTGTACTGATGATGAGTCCCAGATTAGGACGAAATATCTGTCCAGTACTCTTTGCAGGTCGTCCAATGTTTCTCTAACTGATGTCAGTTCATGATGAAGTTCTGTAACCAAATCAAGCTTTCTTTGTTTTTGTAAACTTGAACTTCACTCCTAGCTATTATAAAGATAAATTTTCTGGAATGCCTATCTGCTACAGAATATGTGTCTTATACATTTCAGTTTATCTAAATTGTATGAAATAACGCTATATTCATGGTACGGCTTAGCGAGTTGTACTCAGTGCTAATTCTTACCTTTCATTCCATTCACTTACTGACAGTATTTGGAGATAAATTTCTTACGGATATTTCAAATTGAAACACTGTTTAGATGTTTATAACGTGACTTTCCTTATACTTCATTTCCTCATTGAAACATATTTTGCTAACTTGTAAACATGAGAACATTTTTAACTTGTAAGTTGTTTAATACCCGATAATGAAATCACTACATACAGAACATCTTCTACTTATAATAACAGAAAACTGCATCTTTTATACAGTTTCTAGTATAGAAGTCTAATTTACTGTAAATGTAGGGTTACAATCCCAATCTATAAACTAATCAGACAGCCAGAAACGTTATGGTAATTGGGATAAGAGTTGGAATTAGTGACTGCTCACCTAGTAACCTGAAGATCCCAGGTTCTATCCATGATGGGTTCATGGGTTAGTACTGCTTATTAGTCTCAAAGCAAGATGAAGCCTCTGTCTAAAACATCCTGGCATTAACCAAGGGGTTTGTGACGAAATTCATCTTGAAACCAGAGTAGTAAAAATCTTGTGACTGAGTTTATTGACATAACACACAGTGATACAGTATGTGTGCGTGAATGTGTTATATAAGGTGAACTTATCTGATATGGAATCATACTCTACCAGTACTGAAATCCTACTCTTACATTCTTGTGATTGAGATATAAATTTGTCTAATAAGCCTTTAAATAGTTATGGATTAGGGAATTAGTATTCCAAACTTTTATTTAACACCTCAGAATCTTATAAGTTTTATTTAAGCTGACACGATTTTTTGACTAAGAAACGCTGTCGTAATTTACATTTCAATCAAACACAATAATCACCCGCGTATAAGCACATATACGCTAGTTAGTTGGGTTGTTTCAATGGGTATTATCAATTAACAGAAAGTGTAGCTATTCAAAATCAGAATAAATTCTATTAAACAGGAGGTATTTCAGTGTAGGAGTAGAGTTCGAACACTGTGTTTGAGTGAAACTCCACATTAGACAAGTTTATATGAAATATCTAAGTGTAAACGACTTTGAGCATACTTTATTGCTTATAATCATATCAATGTGCAGTGGATTAATCTGAATTCCAAATGATATTCATTAGTAAAAGAGAAAAAGTTAAGCGAGCTTATAGATATTAATAAGCACAAAATCAGAACCATTATTAAACTACCTGAATAGAATGTTACGAAAATAAGCTTCTATTTATCCACCTCATTTTTTAAAGAAAAGGTTATTTCTTAAAATCTACGCCAACAGTAGATTTCGAGGTAGGACCTCTTACTATACTATATACTAGAGGTATGATGACATGATGACGTACAGTTAACCTATACATGCTGTAGAAATAATGTCTTGATTGAAATTTCCCTGATACTTGTCAATATTTCATGTCTGTTTCATTGGAAGTCGTTTAGAAATCAACAATCACATGATAGCTATTTCCTCCTCTCTTAGTACGCTTCAGTAAGGCAAACGAAGTTTTATTAATATTACTTTTGGTTCCTAATGGAGCACACTGCTTCAACAACAAGTTTCCATTTCACTCTGTTCTCTGCAGTTCCCTTTCGCTGGCTCCATGATTGCCCAAAAACTTTCACCTCCTGCCTACATCACATCACCCTCGGGCTCATACTCTACTCGTCGTTTCCTGTTCGAGTTCTACTGGGACGATGATGTGATGCGCAAAGTGATTCAACGGTTTCTTCAGCGTGTGTCTGATCCATTTCCATTTTCTTCAGCACATTTTTTGGGCACAAGGCTCTTGGTTAGTTCTTTCTCAAGTATCTATCAGAGATGAAATCCAAGTAACAAGTCTACTACTACTATTCAGATACTAATTAAAATATACTAACAGATTGTAAACTTTTATAACAGATGCCCTCTTCGCTCCATACTGAAGGTCAGATGGCCGGCTGGAAAAGATTACCAAAAAGGAATTCTGCTAATGAACCACCCAAGAACTTGCTGACTAACAAATAGGCGAAAGGAAATTGAGATGGGCTGGACACACACTGAGGAGAACATAGAATGACAATACACGCAACGTAAACCCTAGTAGTGGAACCTGAACGGGAAATGACGAGATGAGCACGTGTCCGAAGGTGACATAGAAGAGGTTGTGTGCACAGAAAATGAAAGCTTATGGACAGTCGTGGAGTCAACTAAGGAAGACTACAGAGAAAAGGATGAAAGGGAGATGTTCTGTTGAAGCTTTATGTTCCATTCGGAGTCCAAGAGAATAGTAATAATAATTGGTGATCCACTTTTGTGATTATTAATATTCAGAGCCAGATCGGACAAAAGAGGGGACAAATGCACTGACAAATACCTTTAATTTAAACTATTATAAATCAAATTGTGAAGAAAATCTGTAGATGAATAAATCAGCAAATTTATGTATGCTAATCATCATGGTGCCATCGTGAATTACGCCTTTCTCTCCCTCCCCCATCCCTCTCCACATAAACACGAACGACGTCGTTTTTCATACTGTCTAGATGCATGAAGGTGTTGTCGTACAGAACGACGGGTAATTAGTCAGAATTTTTTTCTTATTGATACAATTACAGATTTTTTAAAACACAAAAATATTAATAATAAACAGGAAAAATGTCAACAAATACAATGTATGCACACACATATAATACATATCAGTGAATAAAGGACAAAAGGAATTAAGTCTACCTCATAGGAGACTGTTTATTTATTAACCTGTACACACATGCGGGATAAACACAGCAAAAGTCTTTCTGTTTATTCATACGCCATTTGTTCTCCTTCTAGAAAATCATGTTAAAGTGGATCACACAGTGTGTAGGTCGATTAGTACTGACAAAAATACTTTAAGTTAAACCACATACACTATTTGATAAATTGGTTTATTTATTGCCCGATGAAAATTGCTTTTTTTCATTTTGTTGTTATTTCTCATGGGCACACTGATCTCCAGACATATCATGGATTACAAATCATTATTATTATTACTATTACTTCTAGTACGATTTAAGTGCTCGTATGTATTCACTTGTTGTTGTTGTTGTCATTAATAATTCTAAGCTGAAAGTGAACAACAAGACTGCGAAACTATCAAATGACCCTTATCATATTTACACTCCCATCGTACTGCAGTCAGAACTTAATTTATTCTAATTACAAATATTTGCCATCGTTCAAGGAATGCATACATGCCTGCATTCATCTATTTATTTGTGTTTATGAAAATGAAGTTTTGCAATATACTTTGAGATCACCCCCCCCCCATCAATAGTGTAGAATCTCCATTGAAATTTCATTTATTTCTTTTACTCTTTCTAAATGAAATATAGGACTTCAAACTCGAGTCGTAAAGTTTCAGAAGCCTTAGTTTACAGGGTAGAGTTGCTAGCCTCATTCCCCAACTTCCCTTCTTTACTGGCCTAAGCAAGATGGAGGTGTGAGTCGGCCACCAATCGAACCCAGAACACCCCATGAACAGTTAGAGAGCATTCTACCGCTGAAACACCAACGCATGCCAGTTAATTAATAATCAATGTTTTCATATACAAATTGGTTGGCACTGAGGGCGGTGGCTGCGAAGTCAGTCCCTCCTTATTATTATTATTTAATCTGCAAATAAGTTTCAAAGTGTAATATTCATCTCCTGTAGAAATTAGTTAGTTAGTTGGTTAATTAATTGATTAGCTAACTACCTAATGATACTGCTCAAAAAAGTAGATAAATTAGTTGAATTATTTACAAAAATGTTCGGCATACATTTTTACACCTCTTATAAACTTATATTCAGTATATTTTAATAAATGGTTGATTGTTTCTAATTACACATATGCTCACTGATAACGTCACTGGTTGCAACACTGTGTGATGTGGGTTAGAGTTGCAGAGGGGACATCACTTGCTTCAGTGAATGTATATACGCCTTGCTGACGAGTGCCGACAAGCACAAAACTGGAGTCTTGACTATAACCTCTAACCACCTACTATCAGTTCAAAGATCACTTCGATAACGAGTCATCACCTAGCTTGCTGACCACATTACAAAGTTGATTGATAGAATTTAGTCGGTACGAGCACTAAGGACTGGACACGTGCCATTAGTTGCTTCCTACTGTCCATTTAATGCAAAGTGAAATGTTTTAATTATTACCAGTGGATTATAGTTAGTGTTAGCAAATATCTAGTTGGAACCATTTGTTACAGGAGCATCGGTAGCTCATTGGTAAAGTACTCCCAAGCCACATGGGAGGTCTGGGTTACGTTACCGACTGGCTCAGTCTTTACTAACTTTACTAACTTGTAGTCAGCCACAAACAAAAAGGAGGTTTCAGCTTGAGGTAAGCAACCTTACCCCGTAAAAACAACGCTACCTCCAGTGAAACTTCAAAGCTTGAAGCCTTGCGTTCCACTCAGAACTCAGGGGGGTGGGGCGGAAAAAAGTTGTTTCAGGAGAATAACAATTTTTAAGAAAAATCAGAAAAAGACATCTGGTAGGAAAAGGTGAAAGCATTCACAATAAGAGGTGTATATGCAAGTCATGAAAACACTAACTGCACACCTAGAAAATAGTTAAAAAAACTAAATCATTTTTTTTTTGGATCAGACATTTTGTGCATCTTAAGTGAATACTGAACATTTAGCAAAGCGTTTTACGATTACATGCGTAAGATGAGATCAAAGAGATAGAGGTGTCTTCTGTCTAGATCAATTACCGTATTTTTTTTCTCAACAAAGGAGATGTTTACACGGTAAAGTTTGTGTTTAACGCTTACAAGATACTTACAAGAAAAAAAATTCAAAGTAGTTAACCAAAAGATGAAGTTTCATGTAAGTTAGATATTTGAAAGTTACACATAAAGAGTAGTCAATAAATACAAAACCGTGAAATTAGATTTTGTGTTTTTACTAATACATTCAGAACTAGATTATCATATTAATTACCATTCGACTACAGTTTTTTCATGCCTGAAAGGGTACATTAACTTCCAGTTTCATTATGAAAGATCACAGGTGTTGTTAAACTTTGGGATATGTCAGGTCTACAATTATATAACAAAGGTCAGAGGGAACATAAACATTTTCCAGTACCTGTTATACTGTGTAGTGGTATTTATGTTTACGGGATGAGGTTGCTAGCCTAATGCCCTACCTTCCCTTTTTACCAGTTTTGTTACTGGCTTAGTGAGGTAAAGGAGTGCGTCGGTGGCCAGGGATCGAACCCTTAACCACCGAGGCGTGGCTGCCGAGCATTCTACCGCTGTGCTACCGACATACATCATACATTTTAGTACATTGTAAATAAAGTGATATACTTAGTGGTACACTGACAATTCACAGGTCGAGAATACCTCGGGGAAACATGACAATAACTATGAACTATTATGCGGTAAGAAAAATTAGAAATAGCCATTCATATTTAATCAGATCCATCAAAGCGCTAGTAGTTCTATGGATACTTTACTTTTCACTTTTATTTTAAGACTGACTATTGCTACAGAAAGCTATAAGATGTTCTTTTCTTTCGTTTCTGAGATTGGATAGAAAAACCTTTTAAAATAAAGTGTTATCATTTGTTATTATTCCCTTGGGTTCCGAGTGGAACATTTAGCTTCAAAAGAACATCTCCATCTTTTCCTGCCCTCTGAGGTCCTCTTTAACTGGATCCGCTGTTGCACATAAGCCCTTTTATCCTACAACACGATCTTCACCATGTCAACTTCGCACGGACGCCGAACTCGTCGTCTCCCATTTGGGTCCTACTTGAGGGCTTGGTGTTTGATACCACTCGGCGGTCATCTCAGCGTGTGTTCTAACCATCTCCATTTTCTTGGGAGTATTTCTTGCGCAACAGGTTTTCGGTTAGTTCGTTCCCAGAATCTCTTGTTTCTAATCTTTTCTGGCCATTAGATCATCTATGTGAGGCCAGAGAAGTCAGATGTTGATAAAAGTCTGCAGCCAGTCAGAAATGCTTTTCGTGACTTGCAAAGTTTCTGATCTATATGGAAGAACTGGCTTAACACTGGTGTCGGAAATCCAAATTTATTTCCTAGTAGTGAGTGCAGCAGATTTCCAAACGATTTCAGAGTGATGAAGGTCTGCCTTACCTTCTGATTTCGAGTGTGACATCGTCATCCGTGCCTTTGCCTGTAGTTGAAACGATGCTGTCCAGATAAGTAAAGGAAGTGACTTCTTACAAATTTCTGAATGTTGACAGTGATTGATCGTAGCTATTGTTGCTGGTCGGTTATATTCATTTCCTCTGTCTTCTCTGTGTTCACTTGTTGGCATTTACCTGTAAGTCTCTGAAGTGCATATGATACTAGAAATAAATCATCCACAAATCCCAGATCTCCTCGAGTCTTCTTGTTAGTCGAACATATTATTGTCTTCTCGTTCCCACAACGTGTCACATCATCCAGTCCAATACGATGATGATTTGGAATTAAGTCATTGTGACTTAAAAGTGTTAAAATCACTTGAAACACGATCACAATTTCAGTACTTCACTTCTAATTATATTACTGCACTCTATGTGCCAATTAAAAATTTATTCCATCTCCTCGGTGAACTAGGTAATAAAAATTCTATGAATTGACCTTATTGCATTAATTTTCTGTATCTACATGCTGATGAAATCTGCTGGACTTAGCACAAAGAAAAGGATTCGAATTTTCAACAGTAATTTCAAATCAATCAATGCTTTTATGTGGTTCAGAGACTTTGCGCACGCACCACCAACAGCATTTCCAACAGGCTCATATAGACTTCCATCAACAGTTGACTTCTCTGTCTTCATACTGAAGATCAGATGGCCAGCTGGTTGGAAAGAATTAGCAACAAGGAACTCTGGAAGCGAACTAAACAAGAGTTTATATCCCAACAAATATGCCGAAGAAGATGGAGATAAGTCAAAGACACAGTGAAGAGATCGTTGAGTGATATCACGCACCAGGCCATTGTTCGAGTAAAAACCCCTATGGGAAACGACGAATTGGGCGTAGGTTCGAGGGTGATATGGACGAAACCATGTGAGCTGGAACCCAAGGGGATACTACTACTAATAATAATTTACATTCTAATGGAGAATTCCAGTCAAATCCCCTGTCAACAGGTTGCTGTCATATTCCTGAACTAAATCATCATAACTACTGCTAATCGCTGAATTATAACGTTAAGTAATTATGCCACTCAGCATCTCCATGGTCGATCCCGTTTCCCACTATGTGTACAATATCAAAAATATCAATGAGGAGTTCGTTGACCTCGAATGTCTTTGAGAGATGTTGATCATTCAGGATACTTAAAAAAAAAGCTCCCATTTTTAAAAAATGCATATCATCAACCCACGGATATTTACTGTCAGTTGACTTATTTGTGTAGGCCTACGAGGAGCAAAACGCCTACTTTATGTTTGTGCGAGTGTGCACGTGTGTGTAAGAAATCGATACGACAAAAGTTTTCCATTGATGTAAAATAATTGAAATACAAAAAAAAGAAAAGAAAAAAGAAACGTGAACATAACTTATGTATGTATCATTGCGGTGCCTGTTAGTTCTCTCTTTGATCTTTTTTCATAGATTACTACTATTCGAAATGAAATATATTCATTTTTATTCATAGTAATAATAGTAATCAAATAAAATGATTGTAGTAAGTAATCCAGAATTGATGCCTTCAATGAAAGAAAGTGCATTGGAGGCGGTAGATAGTGGTGGTGCTGGTTGTTTGCATTTGTTGATTATTGTTCCTTATGATGGTGGATTAGTAATAATAACAATAATAATAACGATAGTAATAATAAAATGACTGAAAATATGTGCATGTGTTCTATTTGCTCCCATTTTCTATCTGTTTCGTTTTGTCGATTCGCCTCTTTTTTTCTTCAAAAGAAAACAACATTACACAAGTCTCCAACATAGTTTATGTATTAGCATAGGTATAAATTATAATAGTAATAGTAATAATAATAATAATGATAGTAATGTGTATTTCACATTAAGAATAAGTCTCTGATTTTAAGTTGTAATCCTGGGGACATCGAAAAGTGTGCAGCTGTATGAGTGTGTGTGTGTGTTTGTGTACAATAGAAGACAATTAGTAGTTAAAAGGCTCTACTGGCTATTGAAAGTGATTATAACCGAATGATGTACCTTAAAATAGACATAGAACGAAAATCCTGTTGCTTGCCTTTCTGTGTGTATGTATGCGTGTGGGTGTGCACCCGTGTAACTAGGCTCACGATGACGATGGTGATACTGAAACCTACAACTACACCATGTGCTACACACAAATCTTATTCAGCAACTAGATTTTCATTAATTCTTGAATATTACCCTTTATATTCTACTTTCGGAGGCTTTAAAGAAATTCAACAAATGCAACAACAATAACAACAAAAAAACACAACAAGCCTTTCAGAATAAATAATCCTGTTACTACCATTATTATTATTATTATTATTATTATACTTAGTTTTATATTAGGGAATTTTTTTTCTGGCCACTTTGTTCCTCCGACTTTTTCTCTTTTTCTGTCTCTCTTTCTCTCTCTCTGGGGCGGAAAGATGAAAAGAAATGTACTTTTGTTGTTTTCTGTTGTTTTTTTTTTTTAATTTCAAAAGTGTTAGTTTATAGGGATTTGGTTTGTTTCATGTTTGACCGCGGACTGATATTCTCAGCTAGAGGGAATTAATGTGATGCTGATTAGTGATTGGCGACAGGAGAAAGTTCTCTGAAGTGAGCTCTAGTGAGAAGTCATCACCGGTGGGGGCCATCCAGTTGGGAGTTTGGATAAATATTTGTCAGTGACACTAGCTGGTGATCATGCTTAAAAAAATCACAAATTGGTAGAAGCTAGAATTCATGGGCTGGCCACTAAGTTGGGTCTAAGTGGCTGAATGATCTGCGAGCTTCACTTGCAGAGGGAAGGTCCTGGTTTCGAACCCTAGCAGTGGATGAGTACTATTGGTGACTCCTTAACTAGGATGAAACAGCTGTCCAGCACTTCCTGGTTTCAAATGATTCTCTGACTGATACATAAAGATTATTTTTAAAAATAAACATCAATGGAAAAGTCATTATCTACATATTCAGGATAAATTTGCAAAATGTAGGTGTCATTACAGAGTGGAACTGGTCACACACTTGTATTCACTAAACGGCATCTAATCTGAACAAATAATAATCCTGCTAATCTTAGATATGTATTGGTATAAATTGATTTAAACATCAGTCTTGCCTTCATCTTCAGCTATGCTCTCACAGTGAAGCTACAAATGAACATTTCACTTCATATGAAACATATTGTTCATGTTATGCTTTGATGATATCACTTTCTGATGGAATGGAAAGCGTAACTCGATAGTTCCCCCTCTCCACTTTGTAGGTAATAGGTTATCACTATTGAAGTATAGAGAAAAATTATATTTCTGACTGACAATCAGTCGTATGTACTCATAACTCTGATGGATTCATTTAAATCAGATACAAGAATATCTTAAAATACTAATTAATATTTTATATATCACTGGAAATGTGCACCGATGGGCCAGGTTCTATTCCCGGACTATTCACTCCTAAGTCCCTCCTACTTTAGAAGTAGATAGGTAGCCCGAAACAAAACAGGAATGTTTGGACATACGACTAGCTATCCCATCCCATAGAGAAAAAAATGCCAAGTCTACTAAGACATAAAACTATAAGCTTGAAGCCATATGCTCCAATTGGGACGCAAGGAATTAAAGAAATGACATGGAAATATTCGTATTAGTGAACTTTTTACAAGTATAACATATATATTTGTTCACAAACCAATATCATTAAAAGACCATTGGAAACCAAGCAGTACTATTCATCTGCTTCATCCTAATTTGCATCTCTTCATCAGTGCGCACCCACGACTCCACGAAGGATCAGATCTAGGAACCTTCAATCAATGCCTTCCATGGGCATCCTATTCATCTTGACATGATGGACTCCACTGGCCATGACTTCTCAGTACAGATTCAAGACATCCTTTCAGAACCCATCAATTAGCTGGAGAATTGATATTTAGGTTACACATTTTTAGTTTCGAAACCTTAAGGTCCCAGGTTTGGTTCCTGTCGGAATCGTGGGTGTTCGTGGCTGAAGAATCCCAAACAAGAAGGTAACAGCTGCCCAGGACTCTCCAGTTTTCAATGATCTCAAAATGATGCCGAACTGTGTACAGACGCGCTGATTACGAACACTGCTTGACTAAGCTAACAACATAATACAATAGTTATATGTTTTCCCAGCCCTCACTACTTAAGCGAGTACACATAACGACGTGAGCTGCATAGGATACTTTTTTTCGCAATAAATTACGACTCAGAAATATCACCAAGGTCATGTCAATTAGTTTTCAGACATAATCAATAAAATATTGGGCGTTATTTCACGTGGGCCAAATTCTGATTGGTTTATTTCCAGTCTAAACACTGGCCACCATATCTTCATAAGTAGTTCATTATGTTAACCAGAACTTTAATCAATGTATTTCAATAGAAACTTTCATGATGAATAGTAAATTTTTAAAGAATAAGCACAATGTCGATGGGTTTAGAAACAATGAATTTTTTTAAGAAGCATAATAAGCATCAGAAGAATTTTAAGGTCTGATTCAATAGTTTTAAGTTATATTGTATAAACAGTCACCGGCCCAAATGGCACACACACGTATATATATATATATATATATATATACAGATACAGAAGTGTGGAGTATATATATCATAATTAAATCTGCAAACACTTTTGAAACATTTAATACATTAAGCAATAGTGTTTAAAAACCGCATTTTTCAAAATAAATGTATTTCTGTTCTTGCTAAGCTAGCTGATTCACTCATATTTTACGAAGCACATTTATCTAAATTCAAATTTTTGCAACAACAAAAGCAAAAGAATTCCTGTTATGCTTCATAAAGCGAGAGAACTTAAAATATCTCTTACCTTTTACGTAAGCAGAATACTCCTCCTTTCCCTAGTATGAAGTAGATGGCGGATAATCTGCTTCTCTTTCCTCCGCTCTATACTTCTATTCCATTTTGTGCATGTTTGGTGACTGGTAAAGGTAGACGACTCAAAACAAAGAAGATAATTCTGTAACTTGAAAAGAAAAATAACAATTTTCTGGGAGGTACGGGGCTAGAAAAGCTAATAGAATTGATCATGATAACTAGCAGCCTGAGTTCATCCTTGGGCATAATATTATTATTTTAATTCTAGGGTAAATCGAATTGTTTATATATGTATTATACATTCGCCTTTGTAACTAACAGACGCCTGCTTACTTGACTTGCTTATGCAATTACTAATATATATATATAAGATCACAGCTGCTACTTTGATCCTGCCGCGTTTTGGACGGCGCCGGTCAAAAATTTGGTTTAGCTTTCTTTCATAAGCAGATAGAATAAAAAAAAAAATGGTTTTTCACATGTTTTCATACTTGCGGATGTAGCATCAAAGTGATTTCACAATTGCCTGTCTTCTACAAACGGAAAAAGTAAAGTAAAGTAGAATAGAATCACCCACTTTTATGCACTAAAAGGCAAAGAAAAAGAAAGTACAGTCGCAGCAAAACATTTTTATAATATGGATGCATGTGTGTGTATATCTGCGTAGCCGAAGACTAGTCAGTATTCCAGTGTATACCTTAAAACATGTGTGCAATTAGTTGCACATCAGTGTTTTAAAGCAAATACCAGGAACTTGTTCTTTTACTGTTTTTTGTTTGTTTATTACTCCTGTAAATAGTACTACTGATATTATTATTAGTAGTAGTAGTGGTAGCAATAACATTACTACTACTACTACTAAAATTAGTTCAGAGATAAATGCAATGCCGATTAGCAATCTTATTAGGAAAATAAATTACTTGGATTAACTGTCCAATTATTAAACAAAATACAATATGATAACAATCTTTAATGCACAATAATGAGAAGACCATCCTGTCATTTATGTGACCTTATGGCTTATTTTTGAAAACTGTAACTTAAAAAAGGTGAAC
Source organism: Trichobilharzia szidati (assembly GCA_944472155.2). Lineage (NCBI taxonomy): Eukaryota > Metazoa > Platyhelminthes > Trematoda > Strigeidida > Schistosomatidae > Trichobilharzia > Trichobilharzia szidati. The sequence goes on from OX235274.1 coordinate 57,007,331, forward strand.
AGTCGCTGTTAGGTGAGGCTATAAACGAATTTTGTGTAATAATATGAAGATTTAGTGCAGTGTGTGTGAAGACTGAATTCTAACTGTCAAGTTTGCAATTCGGCCACCATGCTAGATGGCTCGCCATCACGGTGAGCTGTGATCTGGTGCTATTAGATGGTTGGAGGCAATTGGCAGGAAGTCTTTTACCTAGGATTTATGCTTGCTGGCATTTACCAGTCAGCAAGACGTACCTGCAATCTTAAAAGAACTCATATCCCTTCTGAGATTCGAACCTGTGTCATCTAGTGATACAATCAGAGGTATTACCACTGAGCTATTCGGGCTCATGACAGACCTCCTGTATTGAATGCTTTGATGGGACACTAACTAGTAACTAATGCCATGCGTCTGATCCTTAATTTTAGTGCAGACTGAATTCTGTTTGACTCTAGTAGTGGGTGATACGGGTTCGAATCTCAGTAGGGATATAAGTTTCTTCAATATACAAAGTGCGCCTTGATGAAGAGTGCCAAAAAGCACGAATCTTAGACACAGAGCTTCCTGTTGATTCATCCAGCCATCTAATAATGCGAAGGCTTAATCAGTGAACTATGGTTACTTGTCATTTTGTGTCAAGATAAGAAAGACCCTTGTCTTTGATATACTGTCACTCGCATATCGCTGAACAATCTAGGTGACAGGTTTGTCACAATTACACTGTAGTGAACAGTACTCATTATCACAGTATCGTTATTTTTATCTATTAGGAATAAAATGGTTAAATCATAACTATAAATCTGACTTATGAGAGCGAGACTAACTGAATAGACCATGTGCATGGCTTGCGCACGTGGTCCAAAGTTCTATCTCTGGTCAACTCACTCTTAAAATTCGTCTGGTTCACTTGCTAGTAGTAAGCCCAGAAAACAAGGAAGCTTTGGCGTGACACCAGCAACCGTACCTCGCGTGAAATAAAACAGTAGAATGGTTGCTGAAATTTCAAGCTTGAAGCCCTATGTTCCTCTTGGGGCGCAAATGAAATGAAGTTAAAAAAGATTCTGTTGTCTAACTATGTAGAGAATGTGGAATTGCTTTTGGTTTTTGAGTAGTTTCATAAAAAAGACCTGAGTAATGATAATGCATGTGGGTTTATGTGTCATAATAAGCCTATCGTTACACTAAAATTGAACTTATTTTACATGACAGGTTTACGAAAATGAGATAAGCTAGGCTAATAAAATGAACGCTGTTTGAAATCCCATTTTAAAATCAATGCTCGAAGCTTCTTATCCTTCCTATTTGTTATCATCCGTAGCATATACACTTAGTCATTCTGGTAAACCGTTAACTTATGCAATGAAAAGTGTTCATAATTTCATTCAGTTATACTAAATTCAATTACCTTACATTTATGTGATCGCTTATCTCAAACAATACATCTTTGTCAACTCCATGAAGGTACTATAAATATTTTGAACCACTGGATCCCATCCCATTGGCCGTATGGTCAGCGAGCTTGGCTTGTACCTTGAAGGTCTTGGATTCGATCTGTTGTGGGGTGATAAGTGCGAACTGCTACAGAGTCTGGAACAAGGACATAACAGCCTTCCGGTACTCCCCAGTTGTGTTGGTTCATTTGTATCGTTTATTATTATCATTATTGTTTCCTTTAATTCCTAGAGGAACATAGGGCTTCAGCCGTGCGTCCCCATTGCGTTCGGTTCTCTGCTAGAGTCTTCACCTAGCTCCAAGTCTGCCCACACGTTTTCATCTCCTCTTCACATGACCTCCTCCAAGTCACCCTTGGACGACCAACTCGTCGCTTCCCTTTCTGGTTCCACTCGAGGGCTTGTCTAGTGATGTCACTTGCTGGTTTCCTCAGAGTATGGCCAATCCATCTCCATTTCTTCCTGCCTATTTGTTTCACAATCGGTTCCTGCTGGGTTGGTTCGCTGATTGCCAGATATCTCTGTTGTTGATCTTTTCTGGTCGGCCATCTGATCTTGAGTAAATCCCTACAGTGACCATTAGCAGGAGTGAGACATGGAATGAACTTTGAATTCCATATTTAAGCTGTACCAATGAACTAAGTTCTCGTACGCAGATCTCCTATGTTCTGGATTGTGAGGTAGCCAATCAGACTCAGGTCTAGTGATACTACCTAACTGCCTAGGCTGAAATAGATGCAGCCGGATTTCAACCTTGGGGTCCACTGACTGAAAGTTGGATGTTTAAGCCAGTTACCATTTATCATGCGTTATCATTGGCAAGTAATTACCATATCACTCGAAGGGGTAACGCCAACCACTGATAACTATTTGTATGAATTTTAGAAAGTCTATTTCAGTGAGAATCTGTATGAAACTAAATGCTACTGACTGTTGGGGATGAGTAGTTGCGCACCACACACACACATACACCGACCGGTAATGCTTGCTAACCAAATCTATATGATCTGAACAACAGGCGTTCAAATTCACTGACTATGGTCTGAGTCAAACCGACCACAAATGGGGAAAGCGGCTGTCCTCTGCTTTGACCACTTCTGCCTGGCTGGCAATCACCGCTGTTTGATGTGGCTGATTTATAACTACTCATCCCAGTCAATCAGTAGTATATAGCTGTGCGTGAATATGCCTGCTATATTGGCAACCATTTATGACATGCAGCAGATCACGTATTGTCTCATCTGAATTATTTCGGTTTCCAATGGAAACTGTGGTTAAATTTCATCTCCTAGAAATTTATAAATTTCATATTTACTGATAGGAATTGCTTTTAGTTCAATCTCTGTAAAATATATACACGTAAACATATTGATTTGACTTTTTCCAGGTGTGAATAAAGCAAGTGTTTTTTAGCGAATAATTTTCTCCCGTCACACATATATAGAAACCTGGGCATTTTTAAGCCGAAATGTGTCGTTTAACATGTTGGGTATCCTTTTGTTTTTCCTTTTTTCTTTCGTCTCACCGTAGCAACGAGCTAAACTTACCAAAACTTAACTTTCTCATATATATTTTATTTCTCTACTTTTCATGTATATCTTCATTTATCCCCTTTGGCTTCCTACGTTTTTATATCGTCTTCTAGTTGTACTAAAGTCATAAATAATAATATTATTTAATTTTCATTTCTCCGTTCAAAATAAAAATAAATTATGAAGAAAACCCATTAGGGAGTTAATTATATATATATATATATATATATATATATATATATACGAGCGAACTAATGTGTGCGTGCAGTCATGTAGGTAGATAGGTAGGCATACATACAATCATACAATCATACTTTCAATCAGCTGATTGATTCTTTATTTTTATTGGATTTTTATTGATTCGCGCGCTGGATTTGTTTAGCTTTTATGGTTTGTTTGATTCTCTTCTGGTTTAATATATAAATGGTATACCTCATTGTAAATAACACAATGTCATGCAGAAGACGTGGAAGCCGAGGTGGAGAGAGAGAGAGAGTAAGCGGAGTGAACAAACAACACTGAGGCAGTATGATTTTTAATCAGTCAGCTAATATGCTTTTGGGGACTACTGATTTTTATTATTTTGTTTAATATTCCTTTATTTGTTGGTTTAAGGTATAAAACTTATTAGAGAGGAGAGAAGATGGCTTAAACTATTTGATTTCTCTTTTTTTTAAAAAAAAAATTAAAGTGACTCATGGACTGTGTGCCACATAAAGATTTTTAGAAAAATCTTAGGTTTAAGTAGTGCTTTGAGATGTTTGAAAAATAAATAAATAAATGAAGAAATATTTTATGACCAGTTTATGCCACAACGGGTATATGTAAATAAACAGAAGGGCTAATACAAAGTGAGAACAAAGTGAGCTGAATCAATCAATCAGATACGAATAGGATGGCATTATTTATAGCTTGTTCTGAAGATGTTGAAATCACTACAGTCGTAGATTACGGGAATCTATTAGGCCGTCTTTCAGAGTGTTGGTTTTTGGAGGAACCTGATTTGGTTCTAAGTCAGATCACTTCGAAGGACTCTTGAATCGACCTCCACCTGCAACTCATCCAGGAATATCATCAACGGCCACACAGCAGCTGGTGGACACCAGTACTTATTCGAAATCAAAAGTCTTGAATGCAATAAAGTTACTGGAAGTCAGTCGGGAAGGACCAGCAGGATCAGATAGGACTCCTCTGGAAGCATTGAAAACGGATCCAGAGACCTCAGTAGACATCTTCTTGTTACTATTGCAGAAACTCTGGAAGAAAGCAAAGGTATCTACTGATCGGGAGAAAAACTACCTTGTCACACTACTAAAGAAGGAAGACTTAAAACTTTGTTAGAACTGGCGCAGAATCATGCTCTTGTCTACACCAAGTAAAATATTAAGCCGGGGATATACGATAATGCCACATGTTAAGTAACTCACAACTCAAAGCTCATTGAAATCTTTGAAGTGAAGACGGAAGTAAGAGAAGGTTCCCTACTACCACCGATGATATTCTTAATTGAGGTGGACTGAATCATATGGTGAACAGTGGGGTACTAAAAAGGACCTCAGAGAACAGGATGACATTTAGGTGTGCTACTGAAGCGCTGGTTGCACTGGAAACCCAAGGGAATAATAATAATAATAAAGAACCACTGAAAACCAAGGAGTACCAGACAGCCGTCTCGTTCAAGTTTTGGGACTCTCCATCAATACGCCTCCTCGAAGACAAGGAGAATCTAATGCAGTGCTACTGCCAGCTAATATCATTGGCGAATATTTATCCTCACATCCGACCTGGTGGAACCCGCTTATATATATATATTTTATGATTATTTCCTTGGGCTCCAATTGGAACAAACGGCTTCACAACAGCACATCTTCACTTCACTCTCTCCTCTGCAGTCCTCTTGGTTTGGCTCAATGATTGCCAATAAGCTTTCATCTCCTCCTCACGCGATCTCCTCTGTTTCACCGTCGGACACTTAACCTGTCATTTTCCATTTGGTTTTCACTCAAGGTTCCTCCTGGTGTGTGATGTCACCCAATAGTCTCTACTTTCTTCTGAATATTTGTTGAGCAGTAAGCTCTTGACTGGTTCGTTCCCAGGGTTTCTTATTGCCATTTGTTTTTAACTGGCAGTCTAATCTTCCGTATGGAGCCAGAGAAGGCAGTTGTTGGAAACGGTGAACCCCACTGGTTACGACAAATTTTATCAACACCCTGTTCACTTGCGAATACTTAGAATGCATGAAGCGATACACTTAACTATTTTCTATTCATTGCCATTATTTTATCTTTTTTAAAACTGGGACAAAATGATTAACAGTTCGAAAAAAAACGTAACCATCTTCATCATGAAAAGAAAAAGAAAATCATTTTTCAAGCAATTAACCTTTCATTCCCCAGCACAATATTATCAGTCAGTCTTAACACAGTTTAAAAAATTCCTTATCGAATACAAAGTCAATTTTTCCGCTTTTACATTGTCAAATAACATGCTCGATAAAATTTTCCAATCTATTTGAAATGCACCAAATCACACATGACCTTGTTTCCTCTTCTTCTTCTTTAAATTAGTGTGAACAGAAATGAATCAATAAATATAATATTAGCGGATCTTTTGAAGTCACCAGCATATACCTGTTCCCACTTCTTTTTCTTCTGACTAGGACAATATTTGAATGCCGATTAGTTGTTATTAGTGTAGACATAATAGTAATAATAATAATATTAATTGTAGTAGTACTAGGACAGAGAAAAAGAAGCATCGGTGACAACGACATCAGTGATAATCGCATTCCTTCTCCTCTCTTATCCCCTTTCTAATCTTGACACTTTGGCGGTATACGTCTATGTTTTCTTCAGTCTACATTATTATGACTACATAATACCATCGTCAAGACAATAAAGAAGCCGCGATTTCGACTAACAGGTGTGTATATTCTGAATATTTACCATGTATTCATCATTAGGTGCGTTTGTTTGCATACATGGATGAAAAGTGTGCCTTTATCAATCGAACGTAAATGTGCGCAAGCACACACATATACACACACACCAACATGGTGACAATTACAATACTATCATTATCACTTAGATGATAAAAGGTCGAATGGACACAGACGGGGTGTATGTGTACTCTTTCTATATTATATTATACAAAATCAATAACTTAATTTACTAATAATATACATTTAATAATCAGAAATTCTTTTTTTAGGATATATTTGAAGGGAAAGGCCATGTATGAAAATACTGAGGAATTTTTATTCCCTTACCTGTACAAATATCCAGTTGTTGTTTGATCATTGACTAGACTTGTGATTATTGGTTTTCAAAAAATAAATAATAAAAGCGGCAGAATCCCTTTGATTCCGAGTTGTTTTAAACACATTTTTTCTTGAAAAAAAATAAAATGTATACATTCATACTAAAAGGAATGTGACGCATTTTATGATTATGTAAACTGTGTCCGGTATAGTGGTGGTGGGGTGAGATGGAAGAATACAGCGACATAACAAAATGGTGGGTATTCTTGTACATACTTTTTTTCTTGTTGTTGTTGTTGTTGTTTTAACTTTGTAGTTTCGAGAAGAATAACAATAAATTTTCCCATATATACATCATCATTGTAACACAGTGAATCTTCTAGGTGGTATGCAGTAGTGGATGACAAGTAGTATTAGTAGTAGTGATATTCGTAGTATGTGTCTGGGGATTAGACCGGCGGTATACACACACGCACACATATGTGTATATATGTGATCACCTGCTTCTTTCTTGCTCTCTCCCTTCGTATCATGTGCATTACACGTTTCTTCACTGTGAATAAATAAACGTAAACACACGAGAAGTATTTGATTAACTCGTCAACTGTCGAGGATATCAAAGCGAGGATAGGGAAGGCAAGACAAGCTTTCATTTATCTCAAGTCTGTGTGCAGGTCAGAAGCACTCAGCATGAAAAACAAGATCCAGATTTTCAACTCCAATGTGAAGTCAGTGCTACTTACTGTACGGATCAGAGACTTGTCCAGTGCGTGACGAAGGGCACTTCAAACAAACTACAGACCTTCACCAACAGATGTCTTCGCTCAGTACTTCGCTCAAGATCAGATGGTCGGTCAGAAAAGATCAGCAACAGGGATCTCTGGGAACGAACCAACCAGGAACCGACTGTGCAACAAATATGCAGGAAGAAATGGAGGTGGACTGGCCATACTCTGAAAAAGCCATCAAGTGACATCTTACGCCAGGCCATCGCTCGAGTGGAAGGTGAAAGGGAAGCGGCGAGTTAGTGGTCAGTGCGAGGGTGACATGGAGGAGGAGGTGATGTGAAGAGGAGATGAAAGCATGCGGGCAGACGTGGAGCCAGACGAAAGCGTTGGCAAAGAACCGAACGCAATGGAGACGCGCGGCTGAAACCCTATGTTCCTCTAGGAATTAAAGGAAACAATAATAATGATAATGTACAACTGTTCTAGGAAGAAAGAAGAGACAAGACGAGGAATAACTCTCAACGGACACCAAGAAGCTGAAAGAAGAAAGTGGGATGGTGAAAGGGAAGATAAGTCAGTGCAAAGATGGACAACAGAAGGAGAAGCTGAGTTAAGTGTACACTACACTGAATAAAGAAGTGAAGAAGAGTGCTGGAAAAGACAAACGACAATTCTACGACACACTGGTTTACGATTGAAGCAGAACAGGTCGCAGGCAAAAAAGACATCAGAACACTATATCAGATAACCAAGTCTCTATTTGGGAAGAGATCAACCCAGATGATGAAACCAATAAATAATGCTGAAGGGAACCGGATAACCAAGGAGGAGAAACAAATAAAGCAATGGGCTGATCACTTTTAAGGACTTTTGAGTCAACCATCACCCTCAACTCGTCCAGAAATACCACTACCACCAGTGGACACCAATCCTTCAACGAAAGAAGAAATCCTGAATGCTATCAAGCTACTGAACGCCGGATGGGAAGGCATCAGGACCAGACGGAATTCCCCCATCCCGGAGCACTGAAAACAGCCCAAGAGACTGTGTAAGATGTGCTCACGCCATTACTGCAAAAGGTTTGGAAGGAAGAAAATGTATCCTGCTTCATGTCTCACAATTACTGATTTGTTTAAATTCATTAAGGTGAAATTCGTGTTCAAAATAAACTCTTCCCACTTAAAAATGGACACCTTCGCCAAATGAACTTGAACTTTTGTTTAAACTGTTTGAAACTGTTTTAGATTGTGTGATGAAGTGTATCAAAATATTACTGAATACCCTATAATTCACAGAAAATGTGTTTACTAGCAATAAACTTCAACATTGTAAGTGTTAACCCTAAAATACCTCTACTGTTACATCTGTTCGCTCTGTTAGTGTGACCGGGTGGATACTACTGAATCGTTTAGATGAACAGTATGTTTCCTTATAATCATGGAAATAGTATTAAATTTCATTAAAGCATGCCACACTCGATACCATCCGAAAAAATTTTGTAGACATTATATGCCAACAACGATTGATTTTTAAAGTCTACTGTCATACTGTGATATAATATATTCCTGAGGTTAACAGAATAAGAATAAGAATAACTCACCTTTAAGCATAAATGTTTACTTACTTCTGCTTTTTCTAATATGTTGATCTACGCATTATCAATTCCATTGTTTTTAACCTATACTACTTCTTTCTTTTTGTGCTTTTATCCTTTTGAATCTGATTAACTAAGCAAAACATTAAAGGAGTGAAATGTTAGTTCACTTCAACTTTTTTGTTTTAACTAGTTACTTACCGATACATGTGTTTAAAGTCAAAAAATGCGGGAATCTGGAACATATATGTACATAGGTAGTAGTAGCAGTTGATGTTGTTGTTGTTGTGGTAGCGGGATAAAAACGTAATGTGAAATCGAAGAGGAAAAAATCAGGTGAAATAAATCTCTAATCTCTAAAAGTGAATAAAGCGAATAAATAAATAAAAGACAATTAATGAATTATTAGCGGTAGGATTTATTAGTTTTCCTTCTAAGAATTGAAATACCTTTGCCTTTGTTTCCTACCATTACCATTTTTGGAACAACTATGATGAATCGAAAAAAAATGAGAGGGAAGATCAAAGGGAATTTTGCAAGAATGTCTTAAAATAATAATAATAATAATGTTATTCAATTCGGTAGGTTGATTGGGATTACCAAAAGTAAGCGGATAAAAAATGAATTATTATTATTATAGTACTTTTTTCTGCGAAAAATTATTAACTTTTTATCGATTCGAAAAGTTTCGATTTTAAGCTCGAAAAAATAAGGTGTTATTTTACTTGATGGATGGATGGGAACTAGCCTTGCAGTCCAGGATGTGCACTCTGTCCCATTTGGAACTGCTGGTCAGCTGGATTTACCTGCAGTTTTCATTGGGTGGAAACTGAAATAAAATTAAATAAGCGAGTTGAGTGACGTACTGCAATTGGTGGGGTTGTGTAGAATTCAACTTAAATTGGACGACACTCAAGTTAACAACCATGATAATTCACCTACTCATATGGAGATAGGTAGGTCGGCCGTACCCAGCATTTGCTATCCGAAAGTATCATCAAACACTTACCCACAGTCACGGTTTTATAAAGAAGAAAAGAAATTCCCCGCCACAGCTCTTCCCTGGAACAACTGATCGGATATGGACACCTCAAAGTTATTTACAGAATACGTGGGAATCTCGCTAAAAGAGTACGAATCAAACTTCTTCAAACTGCAGAAGCAATGGCAATTCACATGTTAAATCCTGAACTCTGCATACAAAGGAAGTTTGTTCAGTCATTAAATCTACAATTAACCTGATCTGTTTTAACAGCGGATACGAAATTTTTATTTTTGTTTCTTGTGTTATTTTCTTCCCTCATCTCCTATTAAATCTCTACCCCTTATAACTACTGCTGTTAACTTGACTGCCGTTCACTTTTAGCTGGATCCTCAACCTTGTCACTTACGTTACATCAGACAACTTAAAAATTTTTTTAATTCCTTTATGTTCCCAGTAGAACATTCGGCTTCAAGCTAGAGTTTTGAAGTTTCAGTAGCAGTGGTGTTTAATTTTACGGAATGGGGTTGCTAGCCTCATGCCTAACCTCCCTTCTTTACCAGTCTTATTACCGGCTTAGCGATGTAAGGGAATGCGTCGTCTGGGGATCAAACCCCGAACCACATGCATGGTTGGCGAGCATTCTACCGCTGTGCCGCCGACGCACGTCACTCCAATTACTCATTTAATTTTATAAGTTTCCAGACAATAGATGTTACGAATTTCCTGGAATAATCTGAGCGTTGGGTCAGACGGAATCATTGTAAATTATTCAAAATAATTCCAGTATGTTTACGAAAAAAATGAAAAACAAGATTTTTCTGAACGTTTCGTCGTGTAAGCCACAGCCTCTTCAGCAGAATTATTTAGATTTTATAAGCCATCAAAATATTTAGTCAAACGTTACATCAGTTGAAGTCAGTTCTTTTAAAGGTCGCTTGTCGGCAGACATTTGTACCAACAGAAAAGTGTAAACAGTCATCAAATATTTGTAATGACTAATGGCAAACTGTCATATATGAGTATTTGTCTGGATGAGTGTGTGTACGTTACTTGTTTTGTGAAAAACACATCAAAATGTGACAATATTTCATAATGTGGTTATAATATAGGATTGAACTGGTTTCTCTCCTTCATCTGCTGAAGAAGCTGTGGCTTACACAGTGAAACGTTCAGAAAAATCTTGTTTTAATTTCTTCTTAAATGGGATGGAACTATTTTAAATAATTTATAATTTTATTTTAGTTCCTACCCTATTAACGCCTTCTACATTACATAATTTTTTATCGAAAATTTACAATTCTAATGACACATCTTTGGAAATATTCCTTTTCTTGCTAAGGCAAGTGTACATTTGCGATTGTACAGCTTGAGAATGATATCGCTGGAAAGAGTAACTCTTCTCTGAACGCCTTTCCTCTTATGTCTCAACAGTAAAAACGACCTAGAACTATGAAAATCAGTAGCTTTGAGGAAATTGGATGCCAAGGGAGTGATGATTTTTTCTTCAAATTCACTATTAATTCCCTAGTTCCAGAAAACTTGTCTATAATTTACACTATTGTAATTAACACTAATTCCGAGAAAGTACAAAATACTTTTGATACATGCTATTCTGTACCAATGTTTGTACACTAAAGACAGCATCGTCATTTTCTTTGTCATAGGATTTACACTCAAGAATAAAGCATAAAATGAACAGTTATTTAATGACTGCTTCGGTGGCACAGCGGTTATGACTCTGACCAACCATGCACATGGTCCGGGGTTCGATCGTCTGCCGATGCACACCTGATATCTGTGGTTGGCCTGCAAAATTTGGGTGACCGATATCACATGCTGAAAATTCTATAGGTGTACCAAGAATACAGTGTGTAATCAAGCTATAATCAAAATCAAAATAGAAAAAATAAAAAAATAAAATTATATTATAGTGATTTATTTCACAAACTGATAAGACATTATCACTTCATTTCATCTGATTAATAGAAAAGTCGAAAGTAAATTACTATATTATAGTGGTTATTAACATTGTTCCCTTGGGGTTCATATGGAACATAGGGCTTCAACAGCATGCCTTCATTTCACTCTCTTCTCTGCAGCCTTTTTTGCTAGCCTCACGATTGACTATGAACTCTCATTTACTGTCACACGATATCCCTCATATCACCAGCTAACCCACATTTAACTCATCACTTCCCCTTCAGGTTCCACACAATGGCCTGCCTTGAGTGTTACGTCACTCAACAGTCTCCTCAGTGTGTATTCGATCCATCCCCATTTTTATGTGCATATTTCTTTAGCCATAGGTTCTAGGTTGATTTATCGCACTTTCAAAGTTCATTTTTGCTTATCCCTTTCGGTTGGTCATCTGATCTTCAGTATCGAGTTTACAGTAACCCTGTTGGAAATGCTCTTCTTGACACACATTAATACTCAAGTATTGGTTTTCTAGGGATTTTGTTTGATTGGATGGAGGATTTCATCATGAGCTGACATCAGTTAGAGAACCATTGGAAAACCTGGGAGTACTGGACAGCTGCTTCATCCTAGTTTGGGACTCTTCACAGTACGCACCCACTGTGGTTCGAACCCAGGACCTTCTGGTTACAAGGCGAGCTCATGGTGAAATCCTCCATGCAATCAAAACTAATACTTGAAAATTAATCTGATGCTCACTAGCGACTGACCCTATTCAGGCAGTTACCTGGGGTTCTAGTCAAAAGCCGTGACCAGTAGGGTACAGCAGGTCGAAGATGAGACAGTAACTCATCGAAGAAGACATTGCGAAATGGTCGCGCTATGTCGTGAATTGGCAGAAGTTAGAATTCAAGGACCATTGTATCGGGTCCCAGTTACTTAATGGTCTACGAGCTCACCCTGTAACCAGAAGGTCCTGGGTGGATGCGTACTGTGAAGAGTCCCAAACTAGGACGAAACAGCTGTACAGTACTCCCAGCTGGCTTTTTAGTGGTTCTCTAACTGATGTCAGCTCATGATGAAATCCATGCAAATACAGAAGCACTGACTGACTTGACGTTTATTGTTGAAGATCCAGATGGTGTTCCTTGTGCTTAGTCCAGTAGGTTTCCACTCTGATTTCATAGTAGCAAAATTTTGTCTTGTCTTTCTGTTCTTGGCTTCAACATCCTCATCTGTTCCGCCTGAAGGAAGCTACTAAGTAATAATAGTAATAATAATAATTCTAAAATGTTATTTTTACCACGAAACTTTTCTCATTGGTATAACAATTGACTCTTGACTTTTTATTAAATTTATTTATTTATTTATTAAATTAGGGAAAAACAGTCTGTAAAAGATTCATACATCAGACAGACATTTACATGCATACAAATGGCAATAGATAGATACAATAGCAGTATCTAGCTCATTTTAATTTAGAGGTCAAACACAGACATTTATAAAAAATTTTTTATATTATAACTTATGTATTTCTAATAAAAATGAACTGATAATATCTGTTGAGATAAGAGAACGACTGGTGCTGTATTAAATTTGTTTGTATATTTTAATGAAAACTAAGGAAGATTTGATATCCCTTATTCATAATGTTATTTATTACATAAAAAAAGGTTGTAGAATGGGCGGGAGATAGTAGGGACAGCAGTGGTAACAACAATAGTAATAGTAATAATAAAAATAATAATAAATGACAATAAATCAAGTCTCTTCTCATCTAACAGTACTCATCTTCCTTGTTTGAATGAACGAGTGTCTGTTGTTTTATTGAAGTAAAGGTATGCTTTAGTCAGAATTATAATTTAAAGACTTTGTTACTATGTTGTAAATTACTATTATTATTATTATCATACTATTCTGAAATGCTTTATTACATTGATACGACTAGCGCCTTGAATATTCTGCAAGATGTCTAGTGTGATCTTCATCAAATCAAGATTGTCTAAAATTTGGTCTACAAAGCAGAATGGTGTGTGTGTGTGCGTGTGTGCGCATAATCTCTGATTGTTTGAATTGGATTTTATTTGCGCCACTATTAAGGAACAGTACTATATTACTAGTTATCATAGTAAATCGTGAATCATGGAGATTTATGCATAACTGATTTGTAAAGACTTATGTTCTTTTGCATGGTTTGGATGAATATTGCAATTCACTTGTCGTTTATTCGGTTTTACTACCACTACTACTGTAACGACAGAAGACAAGGGCCAAGCGACAGATCGTTTGTTGAGAAAGTCTGCATTATTGTCAGCGGAGAGGCAACGTCTTCTGATTGGTTGCTTTCTTGTTGAAGGTTATTCCGTACTGCTTGTGACAGTTTCTCAGAAAGTTAAACCATATATCTGCGAATCATATTGGCATACGTTAAGTTTGATGTGATTGGTTAGCGAGTTTCTCAAGGTTAAGCTTTGTTATTGTTTTTTCTCACGACCCTGATTTGGGACGTAAACTGCTGTCTACAGTTTTGGGCTTGTAGCCAGCTCTCACCACACTACTACTACTACTACTACTACTACTACTACTGGGGCAGGATGCGAATTCATAGGAAGCGGTTAAAACTGAAATCACCTTTTTAAGTCAATGGGTGAAAAGTCCACGTTGTGAACATGCAATAACTTCATTGGACAGCTTGTTTAACCTTAAGCCATTTGCCAAACAATCACAACAACTTATTCTCCTCTGACCTAGCCGAACTTTAATGTAGCTAAGAATGTGATGTGTTCCTCCTAAATAAATTTTCGCTACCAAGTCTCTCATCTTCTGCCGTCACACTGCTAAATACCGCTTTCAGTCAATCATACCAGCCAGTAGTGTATGCGAAGTTACAAACTAGCTGTCATCTGTTCATTTTATTTTGTTACCCATTATGATTCACTGCTTATAGTTAATAATCAACAGATGACCAGAAAAGTGTTTCATATAAAGATTAATCAACTGGATTAGTATTCTACAGAAAATAAATGCGATTTATCAGTTGGGGTTTACATAGCTTGAGATGAAATTTCACTAGATTTTCTGTCTGAAACTCCAGATAGTGGTCATCGTTCAGCAGAATTAGCGAGAGAAAATGCTAAAGAGAAGAAGAGTTGATAAGTGGTTAGTCTAAATATTAGTGCATGTCTTTTTTTTCCTTCACGTTCCCCAGTAGAACATAGGGCTTGAAGCTTGTGGCTTGAAGTTTCTGTAGCAGTGTTTATTTTACAGGATGGGGTTGCCAGCCTCATGCCCAACCTTTCCTCTTCACCAGAATTATTTCTGGCCTAGCAAAGTAAAGGAGTGTGTCAGCCGAGGACCAAACCTCGGACCATGTGCATGGTCGGCGAGCGCCCTAACCGCTATGCCACCGACGCACCAACACCAAGTAACGAAATAATTGATACTGATAGATATTTGAATATTTCACCTAACTGTGTAATTATTAGACCTTTTTCCTTTCACCTATGTATCATCGTCCGATTGTGTACATATTTTCTTGTAATTTAATTCTTACGTTTCACTTTACTGTTGGTATTAGATGGTTGGAGGCGATGGGCAGGGAGTCCTCCACCTAGGTTTTGTGATAGTTGACACTCACCAGTCAGCAAGGCATATCTGCAGTCTTGAAGTAACTCATGTTCCCTCTGAGATTCGAACCTGCGTCACCCAATACTGAAGTTGGAGACGTTACCAATGAGCTGTTTGGGCTCACGATTAACCGCCTGCAGGACTGTATTGGGTAATTTGATTGGACACTAGTCAGTAGCCAGTATGGTGTGTCTAGTCCTTTTTTGGTGCAGACTGAATTCTATCAGTCAAAATTGTAATGTGGCCACCATTCTAGTTGGTTCGCTTGACTGACAGAATTCAGTCTGCACCAAAGATAGGACTAGACAAATTACACTAATTACTGACTAGTGTCCAATCAAAGTTTCACTTTACTTTAGGTGATGGTGAACTGTTGATAGTTACAAGTTCTTCTACGACTTCGATTTTATTTGAATGCATTCGAATTTACTCCACGAGGCTTAATGATCTTGGACTGTCGACGGAAAACGTGTTTTTTTTTTTCTGTTTGATTCTCGCAGACAGAGCTTTGATCCCATCTCATTGGGAATATTCTATTTGATTCTGAGGTATTTCTTACGGTTACTTTTTGGCTAAATAATTTTGGTGTATAGTACTTATTTTGTATGTAAGAAACTCTTAGACTCTATAGCTGCCTAACGCCAATATTGGGATAATTTTGGGTTTTTAATATTATTATTACTTAACAGTACCACAGGTCTTATCTAATCTGTTCCTTTGCTACCGTCAGGACATTTTTGGGAATATGAGTGACTCACGGAAGTTCGGTCAGCTATACAGAAGAATAATTTGATTATTTCCCTGCGTACAGATCAAAATACCTGGGTTTCAGTCGTTACACACCCTAGAACACTTTCACTCATTTTCCAGTACAGCTTATCAGAAGTGTACCGAAGTTGATTCAGTCTGCATAGGGCATAATGACTAAAATTCAAGTATTTTGGTCTGAACATAGGAAATCAATCGATCCATTCTTCTGTATAGTTTGCAAAACTTCCACGAGTGATGCATAGTCAAAAAATTATATTCTAATAGTATCAAAACAGGATTTAGCGTATTGGAATATGTAGTACTACCGAATAATAACAACTTATGTCGAAAAATATGAAACTACGTTAGCACTGCCATCCGGTAGCTATACAGTCCAGAAGTTTCTGAGGTTTTTAAAACACATACGGCACAACAGAATCAATCAACTAAATACAACAAAAGAGATCTCTGGGAGCGAACCAACCAGAAACCGATTGTGAAACAAATAGACAGGAAGAAACGGAGAGGAGGATGATGGAGGAAACCATCAAGTGACATCACTAGACAAGCCCTAGAGTGGAAGGTGAACGAGAAGCGGCGAGTTGGAGGTCATGTGAAGAGGAGATAAAAACGTGTGGGCAGACATGGAGCCAGGTGAAGACTCTAGCAGAGAACTGAACGCAATGGAGACGCACGGCTGAAGCCCTATATTCCTCTACGAATTAAAGGAAACAACAACAACAAAACATCCAAAAGTCAAGAAGAATATTCCCAATAAGATTGGATAAAAACTTTGTCTGCAAGAATCAGACAGAACAAATACGTTTCCAGGAAAGTGGTGTAACCTCGACTTCACTCAGACAGAGTAGCAATAGTTTTGCAACACATCATGGTCAACAGTCCACTAGCACAAAATGGCAAGTAAAGTACTAAGAATAGGAATGAACCAAAATCAAATACAAATTATAAAATGATTAAATCAAGAGATATGCAAATGTTAGATTAATGGTATACAAGTCAGGAGAAAAGGGTAATAATAGACAAAATTAGTCGAATCATCCATATTGTAAGTAGATTGCTCAGGAGGAATTTTCAGATCAATTTTTATGTAACATTTAGAGTATGTGAATGTAAAAGACGCATATTTATTTGTGGATAAGAAGATAGATGCAAGAAATTACCACTCTACAAGTCTATTAATCTCATAGGAAACATTTGAAAAAAAGCTTTCACTCCCCCACATGAAATAAGTGATACAGATGACTTTAAATGTGTGTACATATATTTGTACCACATAACTGATGAGTTAAACACACATCTGTACATATCTGTTACTGTTTTATCAATTAAGTAGTATATATTTAACCTTGATTTCTATTTTCCAAGGCTGTAACATTTTAAAAAAGTTGTTTTTCATCTATTCATGTTATTTCTTGAAGAGATAAGTGACTCAAGAGTGAATTGACATTGAGATAAAACCCAAATGTTTGGGGGTGTATCTTTAAAGCTTTCTGTTTTGGATGAAAACATTTCACCTTTTGATTTCATTATGATCATCAATGATTAATGTTACCTTGGATTTAGACAGGTATTTATTGATTGTAGCGGAAGAAGATATGTGTAGAGGGATTTTCAGGGTTTGCTATCAATGTAGCATTTTATGACTCAAGTGAGAAACAGACAGAGAAAACAACCAGTTCGCATTTATAGGCAAATCTTTTTTAAAAGGAAGTTATCATTTAGACTTGAAAATAAAATTGTACAGCCTCAGTTTGGCTTCAACATTTATAATACATGAGATTCAGTTCACTATAGAAATGTTATCTATTTTATGAAAAATAGCTGACCATTTGTTAAAATATGTTTTTTATTTACTTGGAAGCTGACTGGCTACTCTAAGTGGAAATTTATTTATTTATTTATTTATTGTTCCTTGGGTTCCTAGTGGAACATAGGGCTTCAGCTGCACGCCTCCACTTGCTTCTCTCTTCTGCTGTACTTTTCACCTGCGTCTATGTTAATCCATACTGTTTCAGTTCCTCTTCGCACGATCTCCTCCATGTCACCCTTGGACGTCCCACTCGCCGCTTCCCTTTCGGGTTCCACTCGAGCACTGGCCTGACGCGCGATGTCACCCAACGGCCTTCTCAGCGAGTGTCCAATCCATCTCCACTTTCTCCTGCATATTTGTTGGGCGATTGGTTCTTGTATTGTTTGTTCCCATAGTTTCTTGTTGGTGATTCTTTCCGGCCATCTGATCTTGAGTACAGAACGAAGACAGCTGTTGATAAAGGTCTGCAACAGGCTGTTGGAAATATTCTTTGTGACCCGCCAAGTTTCTGATCCGTATAGCAAAACTGACTTGACGTTTGTATTGAAGAGAGTCTTTCCACTTAGTTTCCGCTTGTTGCGGAAAGTGACACGTACAATTTTTACATCTTGTTTTATTCCTTTACTTTACCAATGGAAAATAGACCTTCAGATTAGAGCCTTGAGGTTTTGGCAACAGTGGTGTTTATTTTTACTGGGTGGGGTTACTAGACTCTTTACTGGTCCTATTACCGGCCCAGCAACGTTTAGAAGTGCATCGGTGAGGAATCAAACCCCAGACCACATGCGATCGTTTTACCGCTAAATTATGGATGCACTGGCAGTTTTGACTGACTGAGAGAGAAATTCTTTTTCGGTTTGGTAAAGATTTATTTGACTTCAGTATGGACGTCATCAATATCCAAAAAACATCAACTCAAAGAATCAATCACTTTTCCCCTATATGTGCCAATGATGATAACTTTCATTTCTAGATAGCTGATCATATGACTAATTTAAAAATAGATTCCGGTACAGTTGAGTATAAATTGTCAAAGATGACTAATGTTCAACTCTTGGTTTGCAGGGATTTGATTGATTGGTTACAGGATTTCATCATGAGCTGACATCAGTTAGAGAACCAGAAGAAAACCTGCAGGGAGTACTGGACAGCTGTTTTGTCCTAGTTTGAGACCCTTCATCAGTACGCACCTACCGCCAGGGTTAGGACCCATGGCTTGTAGCCTTAAGGTCCTGGGTTCGAGCCCCGGAGGGTGCGCATTGTGAAGAGTCCCAAACTAGGAAGAAACAGCTTTCCAGTACTCCCAGGTTTTCTAATGTTTGTCTAACCGACGTCAGCTCATGATGACTGATGTGTCTTCTCTTTCATTGCTTAATCTCGGAATAGAACGTAGGACTTCAAGCTTTGATCTATGAGGTTTCAGTAGAGTTGGTGTGGTTGATATTACAAGGCGTAGTTGCTAGCGTTACACTCAACCTTGCCTCTTTATCAAGTTTTCCATTGGCTAAGCGAGGTTTAAAAATCAGTCGGCCGGCTGCATGGTCTATTTCTTTACTATTCCTAAATTAAAATTTAATCTATTCATCTGAAAATATTTCTTACTCATTGTAAATCTACTTAGTTATTGCTAGGTGAACTTTTGAAATCAATCATACCTCAGCAGTTTTACACTTTTACACATTATTTGCCTACCCTTTCCTTAAATTTCCTTAAATTAATTGGCCTTTACCAATTACCTCTTAATGTCAATAATCTGACGGGTTCATGTATGATAAAATCATCCACAGTGTATGCTGAACATCACAGAGTTTCGAAAAGTTTTCCTCCTCTAGAGTTTACCTAAAGTAAATGTTGTCAGTGGTCACTTAGTAGAATTTTAGATAAATGAAATATTTAAGTGGTGTTTTGGATACTTGTAATCCCGATCAACTCCGATTTATTCTTTTTTGGCATAGCAAAGTGAATTCTGCATTCATAGGAACAATGAATCATAAGAAATCATGACATTACTTTACCTTCGCATCACACTTCACTAACTATGCCTCATTCACTTGTTTCTGAGAGTGACAAATAAAACTGAAAAACTGTAATAATTAACTGAGTTTTCCAGATTTTATTCCATGGTTTCTTCTTTTTTTCATTGTTTTACTTTCTGAATGTGATATAAGACTTCAAGCTCTTGAAGTCCTAGTAGCAGTAGTGTTGTTAATCTTGCTCCTAACCTTCCTTCTTATCCGAGCTTACCACTGGCTACTGAACTAGGATTACGTCAGCAGGAAATTGGACCGGCTCACGTGTGTGGTTGGTAAGCATTTTATCAGTGAACCACTGTAGCACTAATTTGGTTTCTCAGTAATCCTTGATCATTTGTGTGAGTTACAGGTTATATGCTAAGAGAAGGGTTAAATTGTCTTGAATAGAATATCTGCCAACCTGTTACTCACTTGAAGTTTTTTCCAATAATAAAACTTACTGCATAACTATTTCTCTAATTACAATCAAATTTTTACCTATTTAAATTCTATCATCTGAAGCATAAGAATCAACTGCAAAAGTATATTTTGTTTTCCATAGATATTCTATTTTAGTTTAGCGCAAATCGACAGTTTAAACTAAATCCCTTCATTTAGAATAGCAATGAAAGTCATCAGGTTCCGCGGTTAGCATCAATCAGCCGGTGAATTTGTCATTTAATTTTACTAGGAAACAAACCGGCAGATGTGTGATGCTACATACTACTGATTAATCGGTATGAGTAGTTCAATACTAGTAGTATTTGGTAGATAGGTTGAAGGGATCTAAACACTGAACAACTGCTTCGCTCTTTTAGGGTGGAGCTCATCAGCGGTATACCCGGTCTGACTGGCCTCAGAGTTGGTGAATTTATCTCTACATACGGAATAATTCGGTAAAGTAAAGCATTAAGCTACTTCAAAAAATAATCAGGAACATTTTAAAAGATATTTTTGTAATAAAAAAACATATAATCTAATGATGAGTAAGCTTTATTCACTGTGGAGACAAATAGAAAATAAAGCTTCTGGCAATCTTAAAATCATTCTAGTAGTAATTTACTTTCAATAAAAAGATAAGTATCATTATTAAGGTAAGTGTAGAACTTGGGCACTGTGGTAGAATGCAATTCCATATTATATAAGTTTATTTTAATAATGACACAGTGATGCAGTATTAACAACTGGATGACGTCTCGAGAAGAGATTATTACTCATAATCATATCAATTTTAGTCACATGGTTTCACAATTTGTCTTATTTTTCAATCGCTGGTTTGTAAGGATTAGATTTGTTTTTACGAGTTTGACCACGGATTGATATCAGTTAGAGAACCACTGAAAACCAGGGATTACTGGACAGTTGTTTCATCCTAGTTTAGGAATCATCACCAGTACGCACCCAACTTCCCCTTGTTGTTTGTTGTCTCCTTCCATATCTCCAGTATAGGCGTTGCATCATTCCGATTGCACGTGTGTGGTGTTGTGTCGACAAACAAGGCTTCGGTGATTAACGTCTCTGTCGACCTAATTATTTTACTTTTTAATACTCTCACCCCATCCCACCCTATTGTGTAATTACATGCAAATGAATGCAGTGCAATGGCCGAGTTTTTTCTAGGTTTTTTAACTTAGGGTTGGCGAGGGTGAGTGTATTAAGAAATAATATAGTTAGTCGGAGAGATTAATCAACGAAGCCTTTTTTGTAGACTTTACACCGCACACGTGCAATCGGAATGATGCAACGAATATACCGGAGATGTGGAAAGTGGCACCAAACAATAAGGGAAAGACGGGGAAAGAGAAAATACATAGATGACAAATAGTGAAACCGTGTGACTAAAATTGATATGATTATGAGTAATAATTTCTTCTCAAAACGTCATCCAGTTGTTAATATTGAAGTGAATTGTTTAGGTCTAACAGTTACACGTTAATTACTGTTGGAATAGTAATTTTTGCCGCAAACAAAGTCTACATGCTGTTTTGACAGTTATACAGGCAAGAATCTCACTTTTTGTAATGTCTGTTTAGGTCTCAGAGATGGAAAAGAAATAAGAGCAAATCACTGTGTATGTATAATGTATATAGCGTTTTTGGCAAAAGAAAATTGAGTTACATTTTACAAATTTAAGTTAAAACAATAAGCGATTCAACGAAGTTAATACTTTGTTATCAACAGTATTATGGCCTGTAAGAATCGTTACCTGGGTGGCAGAATACAACTACATAATCTTATATCCTGATGGAAGTTCATTGATGACATGTACAATATATTAACTAAGCTAAGCATGGTGATCCACTGTAACATAACATGAAGCCCTACTATATCAAAGCTTAGTGCCACTTAGAACACATTAACAAGATCAGTCAATAACCTCATGAGAAGTTGCATTTCCTCGGAAATTCCATTATTCTCTTCTGAAATCAGAGAATTTAAGGTAGTAAGATGTTCATATAATGACTATTATTATTAATCCCTTAAGTTACGAGTAGAACATGGGGCTTCAGCAGAACATCTGCATTTCACTCTGTTCTCTGCCATCATCTTTAGAGGGAATCCATGACAGTCCATGAGCTTTCATCTCCTTCTCATACAATCTCCTCCATATCAGATGAGGACCAACTCCCAGCTAGCCGTTCCTCATTCAGGCTGCACTCGAGGGCCTGTACTAAGCGAGATTTCACTCAACAGCCTCTTCGGAATGTCCAGTCTATCTCCATTACTTCGCTATATTTGTTTGGAAATAAATTCCGATCTTCACCATTGAGCGAAGGTAACTGTTGGTCAAAGTCTGCAGCAGCTCACTGAAAAGTCTTTCGGTAATGCGTCAACACTGTACACTACATAGAAATGCTAACTTAACATTGGTGCAGAAAATCTGAATTTTGTTCTTTACACCTATTGCAGCAGATTCCCAAACTGATTTCAAAGTGATGAAGGTCTGCTTCTGTCTTTCCGATCCTACCTTTGGTATCATCATCCATGCGAATGCCTGATATTGAAACAGTACTGTCTAGATAAGTGGGAGAAGTGACGTCCATCAAAATCTTCCCGTTGATAGTGACTGCCGCTTGTTGTTGCAGTTGGTCAGTGGGTATGTCTATCACATCTGTCTTCTCTATTTTCACTTGAAGTCCTGTCTGTGCTGACAGCTTCTTCTGTCAACCTATTGGTTTTTGCCTGTAACTGTTTGAATTTATGTGAAACAAGACACAAATTGTCTGCGAAGTCCAGATCTTCTAAAGTCCTTTTATCGGTCCAAATAATTCTTGTCTTCTCGCTCCCCACAGTCTTCAGAATGATCCAGTCCATCACAACTAGGAATATCATCGGTGATAGTAAGCAGCCATGTCTTACTCCTGTATTCATTTCAAAGGCTTCTCAGAGATTTCCTTTGTGAATCACTTAACATATGGTGTTCTCATATATTTGTTGAATTAGGTTGATAGGGGTTCAAGGCACTCCATACTGTTGAAGTAGCTTCCAAATTACTTCATGTCTTTAAAAGTTGATGAGGTTGAGGCAGAGATTTAATTGCCATTGTATGCATCATTCGGTGATGATACGTAGCAGTGCAATTTAGTCAGCACCTGATTCGCTTTTCCTGAATCCACAGCATCCATTAATCTCACCAAAGTGACACAACTTAATATTTTGCTTGGCGTGGACTGAAATATAATTCAGGGGGAGTTTTGGTAGACGCCTAAGTCGCTCTTCTTTGGTAGTTTGAAAAATAGCCTTTCTTCCAATAAGTAGTTACCTCGCTGACTCAACGACTGCCCAATATTATTTACTGTTTTAATACTTAGTTAAACGATTTAGTGCAGTTCACTATAAATGTGCAAGTTAATTTGCATTTCCCCTTGATTGATTATGTTGAACTGATATGCCCAATCTCTATTGACATGTTGGCTAGTGGATAATGCTTTAACATTTGAAAGGACGGGTTCAGGGTTCAGATTTAAATGAGAACACCCCCGCTCGCTCAGGATACAGGCATATCCTGCTAACGAGTCCCGAATAGGTGGAAATGAGCAACTTGTATTCTACTGCTAGTAAAGATTCTTACTGTGTGTTGTAACCATTTGGTTATCAAATTTTACTCTGTTTAAGACTGTGTTAGATTTAAGTGCACTGTTTATACTTTTTATAAAACATCTATTTCTATATCGGAGTGATTTTGAATTAAATTTTAAAACTGGCTCAATGATTAGACAAAAATATTAACTAAAAGTACACTAGTTGCGAATTTTATTCTCTTTAAACATTGTGAATACTGCTACCACTATTACTTCTACCGATAGCGAAGTTTGTATTCTAAAAAAGTGCTTTACTTTTATTATCGGTAGATAGAGAAGGAGAATCCATGTATTTCCCTTGGAATTTTTTTCCTTCACGTTCCTCAGTGGAACATAGGGCTTCAAGCTAGTGGCTTGGAGTTTCTGCAGCAGTGTTTATTTTACAGGATGGGGTTGCTAGCCTCATGCCCAACCCTTCCTCTTCACCAACATTATTCCTGGCTTAGCGAGGTAAAGGAGTGCGTCTGCCGGTGATCGAACCCCGGACCATGTGCATGGTTGGCGAGCGTCCTAACCGCTATACCACCGATGCACATTTCCCTTAGAATTAACTTTCAAAACTCTTTTAGATCTTTTTCACAAAATGCGTCTGTGGCACAGCGTTTGAATGCTCGCCAGCTGCGCAGGTGGTTCGGAGTTCGATACCCGTCCGACGTACTCCTTCACCTCGCTGAGCTAGTGATAAGACTGTTAAAGAGGGAAACTTGGACATGAGGCTAGCAACCCCATCCCGTAAAAATAATCACCACTGCTACCGAAGTTTCAAGCTTGTAGCTTGAAGCTTTATTTTCCACTGGGAGCGTAAAGGAATTTCGAATAAGACCTTGAGAAGGTATCCTTCTTCACGAAACAAGCATTTCACTAACTTAGTCAACATAGTTATCACAAAATGATCTGATATGAATAGCGGTGTATATTACACCTGATTGACTATATTCTCCCCTTCCCCCTCCCTTGATACAACTTACCAACAGTCATTCTAAATCCATTATTATTTATCTTTCTCCAACCTCTAATCCCTGCAAAGAACACAGGATAAAATTTTCACTTCAGAAATGTGCATTATTATAGTTTCTTTGTCCAGGTATAAAATGATTTTTGTGAATACTTTCCATTCATTTGAAATTGTCTTCAGGTAATCGCACATTTTTGTTTTTAACCACGCATGAAATTCAAGTATAGATAATTCTGTTAAAATAATAACAATATCAAGCTAGTCATCACGATGAAAGATTCACTGCTGAAATCAATTCAGCCTAGATTCTGAGGTATTCAGTTCTGGTAACTAACACAAAACTTGTAGACCGAAGGATAGAAAAGTTATTGGGGACATCTAAGATTTAAAAAACCATTTTTTTTAATCATAATGTGGTTGTTATGGTAACTAAATAGATGACAGTAGTTTAATTTAGTTACACCAAAATAAAAGCAATTTAATCTGTTGGTCGGGGGGAAGAATAACTACTTCCAGCCTAGTGGATCATTTAATATGCGTTGCATGACTTGTGTATGGACGATTATCTCATGTCGGTTAGTTCAAGAGAGAGAAGAACAATGTGAAGTTAATGCGTTTTTTTTACCCAGATTTCTGTTAAAGCAAAAGAAATAACAGTTAGTTTGGGATCAAGACTTAGAGACTATATGTCTGTGAAAAATAAAAAAACGAATTCAATACCTTTCTAAATGGCTGATTCTGTCTTTTCGTGATTAGATCACTAAAATAAGTAGATATATGGTTAACTTAAAGTCTATTGAACATTGAAAGTGTTAAATAGTTTGAGTTGCATTAGTGTTTTTTTAAGCAAGTATGCTGTGTACAGAGACTAACTAACTGTCAGTAATAAATCAAGAAATGATTAGAATACAAACTACTTAATGGACAGATAAATTCATCCTCTGAATAGGAGACATATTATTAGCTTGAAGCGATTCTTGACTTCTCTAATAAAAGCGAAATATTATTGATTATGCTGGTTACAGAGTTAATTCCTTAAGTGAATTATTACTGTGATTATTATTAGTAGTAGTAATATTAGGACTATTTTTAGACGTTATAATATTTACGCTTCATCTGTGTGATTTATGTCAAAAAAGCAACAATTTTTATACGGAGTTAAATATAATAATGGACAATTATTCACTTAATAAATCCTTAAAGTCAAAGATTAGTAAGCCAACAGCCATCAGGTTCCAGTTTAAGGTTGGTTGGAAAGGTGTGCATTTGGGATATTTTTCCAAAAATTAATAGTCATCATTCAATTTGTAGTGCACCTTCAACATGAACTGGCTTTCTGAGAGTATAATCTCACTGTTAACTAACTTCAGTCAAAGAATAATCAAAAACCTGGGACTATTAGACAGTTGTTTCGTCCTATTTTGTGCCTCTTCAACAGTAAGCCCCCGAGACACTACGGAAGGTAGAATCCAAGACCTTTAGGTTAAAAGGCGAGATTGTTGACTATTCAGCCACTGGGATGGAGTATGATGGTCCATGAATTCTAGCTTCCATCAATTTGTGACATATAATGCAACCGCCAGCCAGTATCATCGGTGAGTATTAGCCCTCACACGTAACTTGACGGTCACACGAATTGTTATTAGAACTTCAGGCAACTCCATCCTGTAGTTAGTCACTAATGAACATTGGATTAATTTTCAAGTTTTGCATTACAGGGATTTGACTGATTTGAAATCAATCAGTCAGTCGAATCCCTACAAGCCAACACTTGAGGATTATTTATTGTTAATCTGGTTGGATTAGAAGAATATTTCAGGAGAGTCCAATGTGAGTTTGTTTATTGAATACATCATACGGTGAAACAGTATTATTTACTCTACGACAAAGTTTCGAACACAATTTATTGTTCATAATCATACCAGTTGTTACTCCTTCCCTCCCATTCACATCGTAGGGGTAGTAGAATTTTCCAGATGCCTGGGATAGGTTGAATTGTTTCAACTGCACGTATTTTCAGTTCACTTGATACATTAAGCTTCGGTTATCAGTCTCTCTCTTCACCTTGTTACATTAGATTTCAATACTGTCACTCAGTCCAATCCTATTGTATGGTTGTATGTAACTACATGTAAGACTATATTCGACATTTTTTCTAAATTCCTTATCTTATAAGGGTCAACTAATCTAGATGTCGTGCAGTTATAATTAATATGATCATGAACAATAAATTGTGTTCGAAACGTCATCCAGTAAATTATACTGTCCTACGAACATTACTCAAAAACTTATTGGAATGCAGTAATTACCGAAAGCCTGAATGAAAGTATGCCAACCTTCTAGCTTAATGATCCTTCGTTAAATGTCTAATTAAACCATGGTTGAGGTCTGCTGAGTCAGAAAATGGGATGAAAAGCCTTTTCAGGAGTTCTTAGTTTCCAGTGTTTCTCTAATTGGTCAAAAAAATACTTTTAGACCTATCAACTTTCACAGTCTGGGAGAACATATTAAAGAGATCCATACTGACATTAATTAATTTTTCCAAATAATCAAGATTGACTGAGATTGTTTTATTAATAATGTTCCCTTGGGTTCCGAGTGGAACATAGGGCTTCAACAACACATCTCCACTTTCTTCTATTTCCTGCCATCTTCCTCAGCTGGATCCTCGATTGCTCATAATCTGTCATCTCCTCCTCACACGATCTCCTCCATATCACCCTCACACCGACTACCCAATCGTTGCTTCCCATTTGAATTCCACTCGATCGATGACCTGCATTGCGGGCGATGTCATTCGACGGTTTCCTCAATGTATGCCGAATCCATCACCATTTTCCCTTACATATTTGTTGAGCAATAGACTCTTGATTGGTTTGTTCCCATCCAGAGTTTCTTGCTGCTAATTATTTCTGGCAGGCCCGTCAGGCGTCTGTTTGATCTTCAGTATGGAGCCAGTGAAGGCAGCTGTTGATGAAAGTATGAAACATGTTGGAAATCCTTTTCGTGACTGACACACAGTGCAAGTTTCTGACCAGTATGAAAGGACCAACTTGACATTAGTGTTGAAAATCAAGTCGGTTTTGTTTTACTGACTACTTAATAATAATGATAAATTAATGTCATGAAATCTTAATGGTTAATCTGTTTATTATTTAGTTATTGTTTGAAAGTATAAGCAGTAATTTTAGTTTTCAAATAACTTGTAAGAAAACAATTTTGCTTTGCAAACGAAACACCTTTTTGACATTATCTGCTTACGAAAATCGCTAGCCACAAAATCTACACATCCCTGTCTTATATATACTATCACTGTAGTTTAATTGATAAATATCTTTGAAACGGTTATTTTGGAGTCTCACAACAGGATTTTTAGTTAAACTGTAATCACTTAAAGTAATACTGAAAGCAAAGAAGTAGATTATGGATGTTCTCTTCTAGCTTTTGGCTTTTCATCAGTAGTGTGTATCTCCAATACTTGTGAGGGTATGAGACTAGGAATTTCATATCCCTCACCTATTGCGTAATCACTAAGTGACTTCTATAAAGTTTATTTACCCACAATGCTTAACTTTTTTACGACTCTTGACACAGTGCAAACGTCATACAGTATTGTAAGAGATTAGCGTCTATCAACTGTTCTTCAGCTGGCAACCCTGATGTACTGATGAAAATTACTCTGATGAAATAATTTAGTTACTCACAAGTCTTCCAAATGAATTTATCCATCTTCTAAAACTATTTTATCATGTTTGGCCACGTAGATTTCATTGTATCATTTTGTAAGAATACCCAATTTATTTTACAACAGTGTTCGATTTATGTATTACTGTCTATTGGTGAGCGACGGAAAATCTGTTAACACCTAAAAGCACTTATATCCTTTGGTCGTAAAGATACTTTTTAACCAATATTCAAATACTTAATTCATCTGTTTCCTTTATATGGAATAAGAACGTCAGAAGTTATCATTATCCTTATTTAAAAGACAAATTTGATACACCAGGAGATGTACCACGTAAAATGAAAAGGAAAATAATACAGGGGAAAAAAACTAAGTAGTTGGAGAATAATAGAATAAAAATAAATAAGCGTACCGATCAAAAGCGTTTAAAGGAGCGTACATTACTTCGGAACAATTTCAGAAAGAAGAGAAAAGAAGAATTTACTGCATGAATGTCATTAATTCCTACTCTAAGCTACATCCAAAAATGTTTTAAACCACTGAGCTGAAACAACTATCCTTCATTTCATGAGCCAACTATCTCTCAGCTTTTTCCTGTTAATCAAAAGACTAACAAACAGGGGGCGGTATGTAAATCGGTGGAACGGCCTTCGTAGCACGTACCCAAGCCACTGAAGCTGAGATCCCGTGCTGGTGTTACCATCTTCAAAATTTTAAAACATTTTGTCAAATCTCAGAAGTAATTATACGGTAACACAGTAGACAGTTCGAAGAAAACAGTAATTGTCAAACGCTGAGTCACCCCACATCATAAGTCCGAAGAGGTCAGGTTTCAGCGACGTGGAGTTTAAATGTCGAAATACTGTGAACTTGGCCTTGGACAACCAGGCTAATACTGCTACGGTTAGAGAAGTGATCAGGGTTTGAATACACCGCCATAGAGTTCAGTATACGACTAGAAATGTCATCCATCACGTCTCTGTCAACCCTCATGTAACAGACTACATGTACGAACTTTCTGACTACTACTTTTAATGGTTAATCCCAAGTTTGAGTGTGGGTGCAGGTTCATATCAATCTTGCAGCACTTCCTTGCACTAAGACAGTACAAAGAACGTACGATACTTAGAGATGGGAGTCGCTAACTAATTCAGTATGATATAGGTAGCATGTGTGTTATCGTTTGGTTAGAAATGGAATAGTTTTTCTAACAGGTAGTATATGTGCACCATCATCACCAAGGGGAATACTCGAAGCTGTCTTCAGAATATATAGGGGAAAAGGATGTTTTGCATAGAATCTATTTAGCGTAGTCGCAAAGATGTATGTTCATGAACCACTCACCGAAAAAATGCAACCAGTCCACTAATCTTTGCTTGAAATCGTAGTAAATTATACTTAGGTATCTTTTTATTAAATTATTCTGTATATAAATATTACATTTACAAATCTAGGCATAAAGCCTTTTGGCAATATAGCAGAAATCACAGTAACTTATATTTAGTGAGCAAAACACATTTCAATGAGCAGTATTTAGACTGACTTCCCATTTCATTGAGAATGATAAGAGTAATATTATTAACTTCAAATATAGAGGTGCATCGAAATACGAAGTGGAAGAAAACTGCTGACTGAATAATGTGTTAAAAACGTTTAGCCTACTATGAATTTTTAAGTAGTCACATTATCAGAAAGGAAAATAAGTCATAGTGTGATAAGAAAAAAATGTATATATGGAATAAACAAATTACTAGAAGTTCCCAATGTCTGCTCTTTTGAACATGGGACTTCCAAATATAAATGATGGAGTTTTAGGTCCCCAAATTCTTTTTAAGGAGTATGGTTGAGTATTTAACATATTTGTACATATCATAATTATTTATTTTGATAGCTGATATTCACAAAATAGACTAGGCATTTGTTAACTCTTGTATGAATAACACTAGAGATTATAATCTTATCTCACAGAACGTTATATAAATCCCTGGCTGATGTATTTTAATTTTCAATAAATAATTGTAGTTATTCTAGTAGATTTGTAAGGAGACATATGAACACCAGGTACAATAAAGAGAAACTGACAACAGTTAAAAAGAAAGAACTGTAAGATTTAGATATGATAGAGAAGATTTGTAGCTCAGGTGGATGATTTTGATGTTGTTGTGTTCTCTGAGCTGGATAGTTAATTTGCGAAGCTTTCATCACCCTACTGGGTGACATCTTCAGCGCATACTTCAATTTGAAGTGAGCTTTTAGATTTCTCCACGAGTTTATTAATCATCTCTCCTGGCGACCTTGGACGTGATTGGTTGTTTTTGTCTGTTTTCACACCTTCTAGGTTACTTGTATTGTCACTCATTGTTTCTTTGGCTTGAACTTTGACCCTTTGTGTGTGACGTTTCTTTCTTATCGGTTGATAAATTTTGTCTATCTCGATGTGTCTATTGATTGATGATTCACTGGAATGCCAAGCTTCTAAAAATTCTCTAGCATTCTTGTTGTTTCCTCTGTCTAGTATTTGAACGTTGTCCCAGTCGAATTGATGTCCTTGGTTGTCTGTATGTAGTGATATGAGGGAGTGGATATCATGTCTTTTGACAGCTAGCTTATGTTCGTGGATACGAAGACGAAGGGGACGTCCACTTTGGCCAATGTAGTGTTTTTCGCAGTTGATGCAATCTATTTTGTAGATGATGTTGGTTTTATCTTCCTTCGCTGTTGAGTCTTTTGGTTGACATAGAATTGAGTGAAGTGACTTTGTTGGTTTGTGTACGACGTCAATTCCTAAAGGTTTGAAGAGTCTTGTAGTGATTTCTGAGATGCCTTTTATATATGGTAAGGCGATTTTCTTTGTGCTTTCCTTGGGGGCTTTTGGTTTGATAGGTTGGCTTGGAGGTATATTTCTTTTGATGAAATTCCTTGGATATCCATTCTTTTGGAAGACGTCCATGAGATATTTTTCTTCAATTTTCCTTGAGGTGGGAGTGCTGCAATGAGTCCTGGCTCTCTTGAATAGTGTTTGTATGCAATTCCTTTTGTGTGTTATTGGATTGTTGCTGTTGTAATTCAGGATTTGGTCTGTGTGAGTTGATTTTCTATAAACTTGAGTTTCTAATTCCCCTGTGGTTGTTCGCTTGACTAAGACGTCCAAAAATGGGATTTGGTTTTCTGATTCCTCTTCTCTGGTGAATTTGATGTCGTTGAAGACGTTGTTTATCAGGTTGTGAGCTTTATCTAACTCGTTTCTTTTGATAATTACAAATGTGTCGTCTACGTAGCGTATCCAAATCTTGGGTTTGATCTTTGGTAGAATTATGTTCTCGAGCCTTTGCATCACTGCTTCTGCAATCAAACCTGATATTGGCGATCCCATAGGTGTTCCTTTGACTTGTTCATATATTTGGCCGTTGAATTGGAAGTACGTTGTTAGACATAGGTTTATGCATTCCATCCAACTTGTGTGTTGCATTTTTGATTTTTGTGGAAGGTGTTCGTCGTTGCTAAGTAATTGCTCCATGGTTTCTTTTGCTAGTTTTTGTCCGATTGAGGTATACAATGCTGTGACGTCAAAAGATATCATTATCTCTTGTTCATCTATTTGGATGCCTCTGATTTTCTCTAGGAATTGGATAGCGGAGTTGATGGAGTGATCACAAGATTCCGTTAGGTGCTTTAATTTTCTGTATAATTCTTTGGATAAATTGTATGTTGGAGTTCCTGGTAGTGATACAATTGGTCGTAACGGGATATTTGGCTTGTGTATTTTGGGTCTGCCGTAGAATCGGGGTAGGACTGGTCCACTGGATTTCATCCGCCATTGGTCTTGTTTTGTGATTTCTCCTGTTTTGGTAAGCTTGTTTAAAGTCCTTTGGATGCGGTTGTCCAGTGTTTGTATGGGATTTGTTGGGAGTTGTTGATACACATCCTCGTCTTTGAGTAGTTCTTTAGCTTTCTTGGTGTATTCTTCTCTGTCCATGATTACTGTTGTTCTTCCTTTGTCGGCTGGTAGAATGACGATGTCCTTCCTGTTTTTCAGCTTTCTGAGGGCCTTTAGTTCTTGAGAGTTGAGTTGTGTGTGTTGTTTTTTCTGTTTGACCATTGGTACAATTGTTTGGCGTATCTCTTCCTGTGTTTCCTCCTTTAAGTTTGATGATTTTAGTAATGATTCAAGGGCAGCGAAGAAATCAGTTTTTGAGGCATCTCCGGTGTTGTAGTTTAATCCTTTCTGTAGTAGTTGTTGTTCCATTTTTGATAGTGGTTGTTTTGATAGGTTGACTACGCAGTCTATAGGTGTATTGTCTGGTTGTTGTTTTCTAATCTTGGCTAGCTTGGTTTTGAGGACTCTTCGTCTTTGTTCTCTGTGTTTTCTACTTGACAATGTAATTGCGGTGATCAGCGTTGATAGGTGTTCCTGGTTGAGGGTTTTCTCTAGTTTTTCTTTTTGGACATCTATTATTTGTTGATATTTCTTGATCCGATTATGTGCGTCTGTAATCATTAATTTGACCATTCGCCTTCCACATTGTTCTGCCAATTTCCATCCCATTGGGCAGTTGACTGGTGGTTTGTATCTTACACTGGTCGGTAGGATTTGATGACGAAGGCATTCGTGGAGAAAGAATAATTGTTCTCTGGTGGATTCTTGCCTTTTGGCGAAGTCTTCCCACTTTCGAACAGAGAGAAGCGTTTCCCGCTCGTAAGATTTAGATATGATAGAGAAGATTTGTAGCTCAGGTGGATGATTTTGATGTTGTTGTGTTCTCTGAGCTGGATAGTTAATTTGCGAAGCTTTCATCACCCTACTGGGTGACATCTTCAGCGCATACTTCAATTTGAAGTGAGCTTTTAGATTTCTCCACGAGTTTATTAATCATCTCTCCTGGCGACCTTGGACGTGATTGGTTGTTTTTGTCTGTTTTCACACCTTCTAGGTTACTTGTATTGTCACTCATTGTTTCTTTGGCTTGAACTTTGACCCTTTGTGTGTGACGTTTCTTTCTTATCGGTTGATAAATTTTGTCTATCTCGATGTGTCTATTGATTGATGATTCACTGGAATGCCAAGCTTCTAAAAATTCTCTAGCATTCTTGTTGTTTCCTCTGTCTAGTATTTGAACGTTGTCCCAGTCGAATTGATGTCCTTGGTTGTCTGTATGTAGTGATATGAGGGAGTGGATATCATGTCTTTTGACAGCTAGCTTATGTTCGTGGATACGAAGACGAAGGGGACGTCCACTTTGGCCAATGTAGTGTTTTTCGCAGTTGATGCAATCTATTTTGTAGATGATGTTGGTTTTATCTTCCTTCGCTGATGATTACAGACGCACATAATCGGATCAAGAAATATCAACAAATAATAGATGTCCAAAAAGAAAAACTAGAGAAAACCCTCAACCAGGAACACCTATCAACGCTGATCACCGCAATTACATTGTCAAGTAGAAAACACAGAGAACAAAGACGAAGAGTCCTCAAAACCAAGCTAGCCAAGATTAGAAAACAACAACCAGACAATACACCTATAGACTGCGTAGTCAACCTATCAAAACAACCACTATCAAAAATGGAACAACAACTACTACAGAAAGGATTAAACTACAACACCGGAGATGCCTCAAAAACTGATTTCTTCGCTGCCCTTGAATCATTACTAAAATCATCAAACTTAAAGGAGGAAACACAGGAAGAGATACGCCAAACAATTGTACCAATGGTCAAACAGAAAAAACAACACACACAACTCAACTCTCAAGAACTAAAGGCCCTCAGAAAGCTGAAAAACAGGAAGGACATCGTCATTCTACCAGCCGACAAAGGAAGAACAACAGTAATCATGGACAGAGAAGAATACACCAAGAAAGCTAAAGAACTACTCAAAGACGAGGATGTGTATCAACAACTCCCAACAAATCCCATACAAACACTGGACAACCGCATCCAAAGGACTTTAAACAAGCTTACCAAAACAGGAGAAATCACAAAACAAGACCAATGGCGGATGAAATCCAGTGGACCAGTCCTACCCCGATTCTACGGCAGACCCAAAATACACAAGCCAAATATCCCGTTACGACCAATTGTATCACTACCAGGAACTCCAACATACAATTTATCCAAAGAATTATACAGAAAATTAAAGCACCTAACGGAATCTTGTGATCACTCCATCAACTCCGCTATCCAATTCCTAGAGAAAATCAGAGGCATCCAAATAGATGAACAAGAGATAATGATATCTTTTGACGTCACAGCATTGTATACCTCAATCGGACAAAAACTAGCAAAAGAAACCATGGAGCAATTACTTAGCAACGACGAACACCTTCCACAAAAATCAAAAATGCAACACACAAGTTGGATGGAATGCATAAACCTATGTCTAACAACGTACTTCCAATTCAACGGCCAAATATATGAACAAGTCAAAGGAACACCTATGGGATCGCCAATATCAGGTTTGATTGCAGAAGCAGTGATGCAAAGGCTCGAGAACATAATTCTACCAAAGATCAAACCCAAGATTTGGATACGCTACGTAGACGACACATTTGTAATTATCAAAAGAAACGAGTTAGATAAAGCTCACAACCTGATAAACAACGTCTTCAACGACATCAAATTCACCAGAGAAGAGGAATCAGAAAACCAAATCCCATTTTTGGACGTCTTAGTCAAGCGAACAACCACAGGGGAATTAGAAACTCAAGTTTATAGAAAATCAACTCACACAGACCAAATACTGAATTACAACAGCAACAATCCAATAACACACAAGAGGAATTGCATACAAACACTATTCAAGAGAGCCAGGACTCATTGCAGCACTCCCACCTCAAGGAAAATTGAAGAAAAATATCTCATGGACGTCTTCCAAAAGAATGGATATCCAAGGAATTTCATCAAAAGAAATATACCTCCAAGCCAACCTATCAAACCAAAAGCCCCCAAGGAAAGCACAAAGAAAATCGCCTTACCATATATAAAAGGCATCTCAGAAATCACTACAAGACTCTTCAAACCTTTAGGAATTGACGTCGTACACAAACCAACAAAGTCACTTCACTCAATTCTATGTCAACCAAAAGACTCAACAGCGAAGGAAGATAAAACCAACATCATCTACAAAATAGATTGCATCAACTGCGAAAAACACTACATTGGCCAAAGTGGACGTCCCCTTCGTCTTCGTATCCACGAACATAAGCTAGCTGTCAAAAGACATGATATCCACTCCCTCATATCACTACATACAGACAACCAAGGACATCAATTCGACTGGGACAACGTTCAAATACTAGACAGAGGAAACAACAAGAATGCTAGAGAATTTTTAGAAGCTTGGCATTCCAGTGAATCATCAATCAATAGACACATCGAGATAGACAAAATTTATCAACCGATAAGAAAGAAACGTCACACACAAAGGGTCAAAGTTCAAGTCAAAGAAACAATGAGTGACAATACAAGTAACCTAGAAGGTGTGAAAACAGACAAAAACAACCAATCACGTCCAAGGTCGCCAGGAGAGATGATTAATAAACTCGTGGAGAAATCTAAAAGCTCACTTCAAATTGAAGTATGCGCTGAAGATGTCACCCAGTAGGGTGATGAAAGCTTCGCAAATTAACTATCCAGCTCAGAGAACACAACAACATCAAAAGAAAGAACTGTTCATGAAACTTCAATTTAATGGGGACATGGCTAGTGAAGTCTTACATCTGAGATTATCGAGAGCGATAAAACGGACTTATACTGCCGCCACCCTTTGTTTGTCATTTTCCAGCCAACCAATTTTGATTGCTCAAGTGAAAGATAAGCTACCTAGCTGTGCCACTTCGATGTGTATCTATAAATTTAGTTGCTCCTGTGGAGAAAGCTATATAGGGCGAACAACTAGACAGCTGAACAAACGCATTAATGAGCATCTTCCTTCATGGTTCGGAAAAGGTCAAATAAAACCTATAAGAAGTTCTATTTTGGCTCATTTGATTGATAGCGGTCACCAAGTGGACAAAAATAGTGCCTTCAAAGTTATCTGTCACATTCCATCGAGCCTTTCGAACGAATTTGAACCCGTCTTTTACACATAGCCGAAGCTATGGGAATTCGAGAGAACCATTCTAGTCTTTCCATACAACAGAAGTTTGTTCTACCTTTGTCTCTCCCTTGGTCTAGGGAGATTCTAATTAAAACCCTCCCACGCTTTTTTATTTTCCATTTCCTTCGCACTTTTATCATATTTCGTTAAACTTTGACTATCTATCCACTTCATCTTTAGTATTACGTAACTTTTAAGATTTGACCTAATTTATTTATTTATTGAATTGTCTACATATACACATAATGCTACCTTTGTTATTCTTATCGCCACCTGCATAAACCTTATTATCAATATTTTGTTATCATTATAATCATCGTTATTAACTACGTTCAAAACATTTACCACATTATTATTATCATTATTATTATTTGATCCTCAAAATCACCGTCATGGGTTAAACTTTTCGTATATAAATCTATGTAAACTAGAGTAAAGCATGAAGAAGATCTAACTGAAAACAATATTGTTCGCTTATATGTCTTGTTCTAATAATTGCAGTGTCCAAGAAATTATTACTTGTATGGACTTTGGATGCCTGTTAGGAACAACAAGATTTTTAAAGCTGAAAATATTAGGTGGATTCAAATTCATTTTCCAAGAAACAGACTGTTTGAAGACAGTTTGAGTAGTTAGCATAGACAGTGTTAGCTGTGAAAGTTTAGTTGGCTGAGGTAAATCATTTCAGGTGTACCTGTGAACTTGTCGGTTTAAAATAAGTTATATAGTGGTGCATGATCTACCCTGAACTTAATTCTGACTGACCATTGTTATTATTCAAAATCATGCTGCTGACTATGGTAGGAATTTACAGCAAAATATCTCAAGGTGAATTCACTAGTTGTTCCCTGAAAAAATTCATCAGTACTCCAAAATTACACATATAAATGAAAAGTGTGACTGTCTATTTGAACTTCTTAGTTGCAATATTTTTGGTTGACATTTGGTCTACTGAAAAGTTAGTAAGTAGTCGAAGATTTTAAACGAAAATAGATCGCTTACTAGCCGGATTATATCGTAGATCAATTTCCTGTAGGATAAGAAACAATAAAGAATATTTAATACGACTAATAGGAAATTGAAAAGCAGACTATAGATTCGTGATATCATTTTGAATACATTGGAGTCTTATGATATGATTTCAGCTAATATGCGATTCCGCACACACTTTTCAGTGATTCTGAGCATGATTATCATAAAAACTGGTACATTATGTTGATTCTGTTTTTTTTTATGAACACGCTTCACACACTGCTCATCTAAATCACTGACTTGTGGCTAAACCATCTGTTAGAAAGGTTAGTTTTATTCTACATTTGAGGAATGAAACCTACGCCTTAAGCTTTTCAGTTAAATGTATATGGTAGTGAAGCTCATTGAAAACTTATCTGAATTCATAGGTAGAGTAGTTGTGACGTGGAACATCAGTTTGTCATTGCATATAAAAAGAATAAACTGCCATTATTCATTTTAAATTAAAAACTAATGAATATATCTTTAGGAAACGGGTAATATGTATTGGGACATGAATGCAGATAAATCCAGCAACTATATCGGGAAATTTATTTAGTCGTTGAGACTAATAGCATATAGTTTTTGTTTTTTCAAGTTCGTTTTACGTTAATTTTCATTTTTTCCTTTGATAGGACCAAATTCGGTTCAACGTCGTCGAGGTCGTCAAACCTATAGCCGCTATCAAACATTAGAGCTGGAGAAGGAATTTCAATATAGTCATTATCTAACACGTAGGAGAAGAATTGAAATAGCTCATAACCTCTGCTTAACTGAACGTCAAATTAAAATCTGGTTCCAAAATAGACGAATGAAACTGAAAAAGGAACGTCAACAAATAAAAGAATTGAATGATGAAACAACACGTCAAACAACTACAGATCCTGTACATCATAGTCGACGTCACATGGACTCATCCCATCAATACTTTGGAATGATGAATGCAAATACCAATAATAGCAGTTATTATTCAACAAATTCAAATTCTGGGATTCTTGACTCAAAAGACAACTGCCAACTTGACTGCAAGCCTCTCTCCTTACATAAAAAATCTGGTTTAATTCCAAAATTA
Organism: Trichobilharzia szidati; assembly: GCA_944472155.2. Lineage (NCBI taxonomy): Eukaryota > Metazoa > Platyhelminthes > Trematoda > Strigeidida > Schistosomatidae > Trichobilharzia > Trichobilharzia szidati. The sequence continues at coordinate 57,045,899 of OX235274.1, forward strand.
CTAGATAGTAATATGCAACCTGAATCAATGATATCGGGTGGTTTCCTTCCTGTATTAAATAGAGGACTTCAGTCTAGTATGAACTATCCTGGAGGTCAAGATCCACTTAGACATGGCAGTTCAGAAGACTGTGAACAAATGGATAGTGAAGACGATGAAGATGATGATGATTTCTGTGAATCAGATGATTTACAAGGATCTAAAGTTTCTAAACTTGCGCATGAATTCATTAATCCTCATTTAATTAGAACAAATATACTACGCGAAAAATAATGTTATTAGTCAATGAAGCCTCTTCCTAACGATAGAATTCACATTACATACATATACAACAACACATGATGCAGGCAAAATTAGTATACATGACACATTTTCACCGATTAAGTGTATTATTCTGAATCCCTAGTTTACCGCTAAATTTCTCCCTATTTTCCCCAAAACTGTATGTTATAATTTATGCGAGAAATAAATCAATTCAGGAGGAACGTTAACCTGAAATAAACACCTATATATACATATAAATATCACAAGTACCTATTAATCCTGAAAAAAAAAACAACCTAATAAAGTCTTCGAAACACTTTTAATAAATTGTATGAAAACCTTTTCCCAATTTTTCATCTAAAACCACTACTTGTTAATTTAAAAGTAGTATTCATAAAAAAATTCTCTGACTTGTTAATAAATATATATAAAAAGTGAACTGTGTTTTAGAGTGAGCTGGTTTTTGCTCAAAAAACTAATTGTTTCATCAATTTTCTGAATGAATTTTTTGAGTAAATATCCCTTGTATTCATACAAGTTCAGAAAGGATTACTGGGAAATGTACGGCGGAAATTTACATAATTGTTTTGCTAGTTCTGTGGTGAGAAATGTGCACTGTGATTAGCTACATGTCCGACAAACTGTCTAAGAGTTAAGTGGGTCACACACATCTTTGCGCAACAATCTTAAATAACTTCAATCGCAAATCTATGAGAGCTATTCAACAGCGTTGAATTGAGAGAACAATCCTGGTAATCACGGTAGATAGCATAATTTATTGACTTTAGTAAAGAACAATAGCTTTAAAATTTGTTTACACTATAGAATTGTTTTCTTTAAGAGTTCGATTAATTGACTATCAAACTGTACACTGAAGCCATAGTTAAGCACTTGAAGGGATTGATCGGCTAGAAGCTGTAAGGCTGAACTTTGAGCTTGCGATGTCATTCGACGGTTTCCTCAACGCATGCTCGACCCGTCTCCATTTTCTCCTACATATATGTTGAGCTATCGGCTCTTACTTGGCTTGTTACCAGCCAGAGTTTCTTGTTACTTATCCTTTTTGGCCATTTGATCTTCAGTATGGAGTCAGCGAAGTCATCTGGTGATAAAAGTTTGCAACCTGTTAGAAGTCCTTTGCGTGATGTGCAGTGCAAGTTTCTGACCCGTATAGAAGAACTGACTGACTTTACATTGGTGTTGAAAATCCGAATCTTGTTCTTTATGCTGAGGTGGAGTGCAGAAGATTTCCAAACAGTTTTCAGGTTGATGAAGGCGTATCTCACCTTTCCCATTCTGGTTGGCTGGCTTTGACATATTCATCCGTTCTGCCGGTAGTTGAAACGATGCTTCACAGGTAAGTGAAGGAGGTAACATCTGTTAAATCTCTCCCGTTGATTGGTGCTTGTTATTGTTGCTATTGATTGGTTATCTTCATCACCTCTGTCTTCTCTGTGTTCACCTGCAGTCCTGTTTTCGCTGCCAGCCAGAATCTTCTGCCACTTTGGTGATTTTCACCTGTAAGTTTTCGAGTCTGTGTGGTGTTAAACGTAAATCATCCACACGCGAGATCCAGATCTTCCAGAGTCTTCTTATTGGTGGTCCAGCGTGTTCCTGTCTTGTCACTTCCATGCACATTCTGACGTGTAATCCAGTTCGTGACAATTAAGAATATCATCGGTGATAATAGGCAGCCAGGTTGTCTTACTCCTGTATTCATTTTGAAGGCCTTGCTGAGTTATCTGTTGTGGATCACCTGAAACGTGGCATTATCATAAAGACTTGGTCACTGCACGCCGTAGTGTTGAAGCAGTTTCCAAATTACTTCTTGGTCAACTCTGTCTGTCAAATGGCTTTTCGAAGTCAATGAAGTTGCGGCAGAGTAGGAGTTGACTGCAATTCTATGCTTTGTTCTGTGATGACGTTGCGTGGAGTTGCAATTTGATCAGCATATGATTTATCATTCCTGAATCCAGCTTGTTCCGGTGAGGGGCGGAGTTCTGTATCCAGTGCATCTTTTATTCTTCCCAGGATGATGCGGGTTAGTATTTTACTTGGATTGGATAAAAGTAATATTCCACATCAGTTCTTGCAGGGGCAAGCGTAAGTCGCCACTATTTGGCATTTTGACGTGTTAACCAGCCTTTCTTCCAATCGGCAGGCACCTTTCCTCCCTTACAAACCTTCTAAAATAATGGCGCTAGCATGTCTGCCGCTATCTCTGGGTACGTTTACAGTGCTTCGGGTCCCGCTACCTTCCCGGACTTCAGTAGCTTGATCGCATTCAGGACTTCTGCTTTCGTTGGAAGATGTGTCCACTGACAGACAGTTCTGTGAGTGCTTTAGTGGTGGTATTTCTGAACGAGTTGCAGGTGATGGTCAATTCAAGAGTCCCTTAAAGTGATCAGCCCATTGTTTTATTTGTTTCTCCTCCTTGGCAATCAGGTTCCCTTGAGCATCATTTATTGGTTTCATCATCTGGGTTGACCTCTTCCTGATAGAGACCTGGTTCTGTGATATAGTGTCCTGAAATCTCTTTTACCTAAGACCTGCCTGTTATGCCTTAGTTGCCAGTGTGTCGTAGAATTGTCTTTTATCTTTCCTACCACTCCTCTTCACTTCTTTATTCAGTGCAGCGTGCATTGAACTCAGCTTCTCTTCTCTTTTCCATCTTTGCACTGAGTAGTCATCTTTTCTTTCACCATCGTCCTCTCCTTGACTAGCTTCCAGGTAGACGTCCGTTGACAGCCATTACTTTCTTGTCTCTTCTTGCTTCCTAGAACAGTTGTATAAGTTTCCCTGAACATCACCTTCAGAGAGTTAGTTCCGATGTTCTTCCACTCAGGTTTCCTCGGTGATAACACGTAGTGTTATCTGATCTGATCTGTAGTGAGGGTATCTCTTGTAGTTTTGTCCTTCAGTTTCTAAATAATGTACTTGAATCTGATATTTCTCTAATGAGGCATAATGCTGATGCTAAATATTTAGATAACTCGTACGTTGGGGTGTTCCTAAAGTCAACTGATGGTCTGACAGGGTTTCCTGCTCTTATATTATTACAGTTTTAACCCACTTTAGTTCACTGGAGGTAAAATGTAGAACAATGATAAAACGTGATCACAATATACAGATGAATCAAAATATTAAGTTAGTAAAGTATAAAATTACTGTAGTACTCATGTATGGAATGTGACCAAAGTTTTCAGATCTGCTTGAAAATTCCAATGGAATAGACGATGGAGTATTTCACGAAAATGTTTGAAACTGAAATTCGCGAAGTTGAGAAACAACGTTGTTGCTACTAGTGAGGTTTAAAAAAATGTTTAACAATACTCCTTTCCTCTTCTGAAATAAAAGATAAGACGAGATGATTCTAAACAAATCGATATCACCTAAAATTGTACTACTGAATTCCCGCGAGGACCAACAAATTGGCAGAAGAAGCTGTGAAGGCAGGACCTCAAGTACAAAGCAGGAACACAGAAGTAATAAAGATAGCAAGTATCAACCACTATCAAAGGAAGAAATTAAAAGGAAGTTACTTCTTACACTTATCTAGGGAGTATCGTTTAACCCCTGATGGCACATATGAAGATGTCAAAGGAAGGATCGGAAAAGCAGCATAAACATTAACTAATCTGAAATCAGTTTAGGGAAGCCTCTGCACACAGCAAAAAGAAAAAAACTTCGGATTCTCAGCGCTAATGTCAAATCGGTCAGTGCTTCTGTGTAGAGCATTACCTAGAGCTTTTCCAAAAAAACGGCTGCAGACTTTAATCGAAACTTACCCTCACTTCATATTGAAGATCAGATGGCCAGGAAGGATTAGGGACAAAGAACTCTGGCGGACAGTGAATCAACCAAGAACTCACTGACTAACAGATATGTTAAAGGAAACGGAGATGGATTAGATGTACGCTAAGGGGACTGTTTGGTGACACAGCACTCCAGGTAGGACCTCGAATGGGACCCAAATGGGTGATGACGAGTTAGGCCTAGACCTAAGGGTGACATGGAGATCATGTGAGGAGAAGATGAGAGCTTATTAGAAATTGTGTAGCCAGCTAAAGAGGAGTGCAGACAGCGAAGTGAAATGCAGACATTCTGCTGAAGCCCTGTGTACCACTAGGAACCTAAAACAATAATAACAATAGCACTAAATTCAGATAATACTTAAATTCATACATTATTCCCCTATATAAAGTGTCACAGCTTTTTCACGTTTATTGATTGGAGAAGAAACAAATCGAGAACCATAAATATCCTTGATAGCTTGTTTTGACTTTTTATTTTCAAATTTTTTTGACTGAAAGATTAAGGTAGGGTTATGAAGTGATATTGATCGTGTAATGTATGATATAAATTATTATTTATGTGATATTTACATCTGATGCATTTGGGAAGATGTTATGCATTATTTACATTCCATTTTAAAAAGGATGTGTTAGTAGAAGGATAAAATGTAGAATAAAATGAATATTTCATACATATTGTTCCCTTGATAAGTTTCGATAAAGAAAGAAAGACTAGATTTGCAGTATAAAATGATATCATCATTATATTTCAAAGGCTCTCATCAACTGCAAACTACCTCAAAATTACAATGGTTATAAATAATGACAGTTGCATACTTCAGTGTTTGAATAGTAGTAAAGAAAGCATTATAAAACCAACGCGTCCAAAATATTAGCATTACAATGTTTGATTTGAGCTACCATCAATGTATATGCTTTCAGAATAGAAAAGGGGGGAGAAGATAGGAAACAGAAAAGTCTAATAAACAGTGACAAGCTTTTACTTTAGACTATCTTACTTTACCTTTTGTTTCTAAACGTCGATATAGTTTTCAAGAGTTGGTCTGTAGGGATTTGATTTGATATCAGTCAGAGAACCACTGAAATCCATCACGGAGTACTAGACAGCTGTTTCATCCTGCTTTGATACCTATCGGCAGTACCCACTCACCACCAGGGTTCTAACCTAGCACCTCCCGGTTAAAAAGGAGGGTCGTAGACTTTTCAGTCACTGGGACCTGACTCATTAGTCAGTTCACGAATTCTAACTTCTACCGATTCATGATTTTAACACAGACACCAGTCAGTGTTGTCGGCGAGTATCTGTCCTCATTTCTGACCGATTGGACCCCGTTGGTGATGACCTCTCAATAGATCTTCAGGTAAATTCATCCTGTAGTCAGTCACTTGTGAGCATCAGATTAATTTTCCTTTTAGAAATGCAAAGGAAGCTGAAAAATGTCTCATTCATTTTTTCGCCTAACTTTCTTGAATACTGCTAGTGAATAAAATATTCTGTTCGATTAACATTTTTGCTCCCCTCTAAAAGTTATGCATTGGTGATATTTAGCAAAGCAATACACTCGTGGTAACAGTAGTAAAGATTTAGTGACACTTAATCGTTAGGTTTAAAGGAACTAACGAACTCCACATCACTATAGTTATGATAATTTCTGAATCACCTCTTTACACAATACAAGTCTATGATAATATTATGAAGAATAATACTTGATAAACCACATCGAATAATTCAGGAAGGTTAATACAAAGTGAGGCTTATTAATAATGATATATTAGTATTATAATACTAGGTGCATTTCATTTGGTTTGATAATAAAGTTCAAGGGAATGCATGAATGGGTGGTGCTTTAACACTACTGATTGGCTGAAATGAGTAGTTGGATAACACTCTTATCAACAAACAGTGCTTGATAGCCAGATCGAAACAGTCTAAACACAGGACGGTCGTTTGGTTCATTTGCGTCTGGGCTTGTCAGCAACATCTCATTGCTGGTCAACGTGCGCAGTCTCCAACTACCCGAAGAAGCTGACTAGAATTCGGATCGTTTGAAATGATTTCACTCTCTAAGCCGAGTCAAACCGCATATACTGGTGGTGACCCAAACGAGTGAAACAGCTGTCAGGTGTTTAGTTCACTTTCATCTAACTGGCTAGCAAGAGCTACTGGTTAATGTGAGTGATATCCAACCAATCATATTAGTCAGTTATGCATTTATGCTTTTTTTCTCGATAGCCATTTATGACATTAGGCAGATCAAGCATTTAGTGACCTGAGTAATTTCGCTTTCAAAAAGAAACTGTGGTGAAATTCCATCTCAAACTGTGTGAATTATAAGTAGTGAGTTAGTTTGTCAATGCGAATCTGACTCATGGGAATGCGTTTTAACAGAAGTAAAGTGCCTAGAATATGGATTTCTTCAGCTTAACTTATTCACTGTTACAAGATCTCTATTTTTCTTAGCATACACCTATTCCGTAGTTAACAATTAAGCATGTTATAAATGCAATTAGGGTAGATACTCCCATTCAAAATGATGGAGAAAATGTGAAAACCAGGTGGGTGTCTTTTCAGTTATTGTGCTCTCTCTGAACTGAATGGTTTGTATACGAAGCTTTCATCTGTCCTAACCAACGTTTTAAGCATTAACTCTTCATTGGAGTGAATTTTCGGAATTCTGTCTGGATGAAATAACTATCTTACCTGATGACACAGATTATGATTTCTTCAGAGGTTTTCCAACCAGGATGTTCACTTGGATTGTTAGTGACCACATTTTAAAGTGATTGTTGGTCTTTTTACCATCTGACTTGTCCATTATTGATTAGTAGATTTAATCCGGATGACGAAGTTTGTTAGTTACAGATTGCCTAAAATATCACGCCTTTAAGAGCTCTCTGGTACCTCTAGTATAATGGTGGAGCATAAGCGTATTTGTTCAGATATGGGGAAAATACCTATACCATATATTAGAATCACGGTTTTGTACATATCTTCGATATTGTGCTTTTTTGTCTTCCTTTCGTGTTTTCCATGTTGATTCACAAACATTAAATCCATATCCTTACTATGGAATATTCTTGCAGATGATATTCATATTTATGTCAGTATCTATATACTACTTACAAATCTTGTTAGTAGCCCACGCCATACTGGTACCTCCTCTGATTTGAATTTATTTTACCCTGTAGTTATCCATATATACTGATATGAATGAATGTATGTCACATGTTTCAGCTATTAGATCATGACACTGGATGCCAAGACAAAGTACGTGGCTGACTGCAATTCCCAAGAGTCAGTTTACTGATCAGATCATTCATGTTTATCAAGTAGCTGTAAATTAAGAATAAATTCACCACATAATCGCAATCTTTCGTTAGTAAGTTTGCAAAAAGCCACAATATGTTCAGGTAAGAAATTTATCCCATAGGAATACCTCAGATAAGCATAAATGGACAGATTTCCCGGTACAAGAATTTTAGAACACTAAAGCAATCAAATAAAACATTTGCACGAAGTTATAATTTATTTCAGATAAATACTAAGGATGTGATGCTAACTGACTTTTTCTCAATCCTTCGAAAATATTTAAGATTTTCTCAGTGTTATGCTGCGTGAGTAATTTTTTAAGTGAAGTTGTCCTACAACATGCCATTCAGACACTCGATTGTGTAAAGGAAAATGAAAGCCAAGCAATCTAGTGGTTATTAAAGCAGTTAACTCTGAAGTTTAATGGAGTCACAGTTCACAGATAATAATAGTATCAGCAGTCGACAAACACAATACACTTATGGGATTGTCTTTTGGTTTCACTCCCGGATGGAATTATAAGGATCATAAAGAAGTTAATTGAAGAGAAAATTGATATTCTAAGATAAGAGGGTCTTTAATGATTTGTCTGTATGGGTAATGGTACTTATATACGATTAAGAGATCCGTTACTCAAGTTGTTAGAAGCATTTGCAGCAGGCTACCACAGACTTTCATCAACAACCACCTTCACTTCATAATGAGGATCAGATGACCGGAAAGGATTAACAGCAAGAAACTCTGGCGGGCAGTGAGCTATCCAAGAACCTATTGCCAAACAAATGTGTTGAAGAAAATGGAGATGGATTCGATACACGCTGAGGAGACCGTTGAGTGAAATCACACTTCAAGCAGGCTCTCATGTAGAGTCCAAAAAAGAAACGGTGAGCTGGAGGAGACCATGTAGGGGGGAGGATCTAAGAGCTTAGGGGAAATTGTGGAATCGGTTCAAGCGGACTGCAGAGAAGAGAGTGAAGAGAGTTCCGTTCGGGCCCTATTTTCACTCAGAACCCAAAACAATACTAATGATATAAATAATAATAGGTTATGGTGAGTAACTATAGTTTCAAACACATTGTCTAGTTTCCACTGAACAGGTGGGTTGTTCGTATATAGCTGGGATTTGCTCGTGTAGAAGGCTGTATTTGTAAAATTGAATAGCGTAGATTTGTATTATTGGATTGGATTCCCATTGAATAAACTCACTATTTACGGTATATTGATGTTTTGGTAATGGGACATTGAGTATATATATATATATATAATCTCAGGAATATAGAACATATAAATTACAGAAGAATACTTGGAATGCAGTGATAGCCACTCAGATTTCTTTGCAGAATTTTCAAGTGTTAGCGGTATATTAGTGGCGTGAGATACTTTTGAAAATACATGATACGACAAACGGAAACTACTTTAAATACAGGTGAAAAGTAAATAAAGTGAAGAAAGTACTCTTGGAAAAACAGACATTGAAGTTATACAATATCTCTAACAGAGCATAGATCTATTTATCTATTAGTAGCATATCAACTGCAATATTGATATTTAGGTAGAGAATTATTTTGAAAGGGTAAATTTCTGCAGCGTAGAGGAGTTAACGTCGTAAAATAAATCCGACATGTAGGGAAATACTTTGTATTGAAAAATGATAAGTTTAACTATTGATTTATGAATTTTTGGTTTAAATGGATTTCACTGATTATATCACAAACTGACATTTATAATAGAACCATTGAAAACCATCAGGGAGTACTGGACAGCGGTTTCATCTTAGGTTGGGACTCCTCATCAGTACGCATCCACACAACTAAACAAATTCTTGCTAAACAACACTTGAAAATTACTATAATACTCACCAGCGACTGATTTTGGGATAAAATAGCTAGGGCTTTAGTAAGACATCGTTCCGAGTGGGATCTACCAAGTCGAGTCTGGGAAGAGAAAAACGCAGATGATACTGGTTCGCGGTGATCCCATATGTCTCTCATCCTGTTAGATCTCCAGTGGGGTCAAGAAAAAGTATTGCTTTATAATTTGTGAGTTTATTGAGCATAATTATGTACTGAACTGAAGAGTGGTATATTAGTCACATTAAAATCACGTCCTGAACAATTTCTAAAGCAGGAGAGTGTAAAACACAGATTCACAAATTAAGTTGACAAATATATGCAGATATGGGAATATACATTAGATGTTGTTGACACCAAAACTGACTGATTGTGGTCTAAACTCAGTAAGCCGACTTTTGAGCCCTACTGTATAGCTGTCCTAAACTTCCTTGAGAGACGCACAGTCATAAACACTACACAAACAGTAAGAAGACAATTACTCTTCGTTAAATCTATGTGATTCTGTCCACCAACATAACATATCAAAAACTCAGAATGACCTCAACAGTGATGTTAGGCAGCTATACAAACAAGGTAAATTTAGTAACACTGTAAAATAAGGATGTTAGAACAAAGTCAGTTAAACAAAATTCACCCGTAAGAAGTACCTAAGAATCAAGTGGGACATTCCAAATAAGATGGGTTGAAAACTTTGCCTGCAACAATCACACACCAAACAATCCTCGAAGACAGTCGAAAGAAAAATGGCCTTCATTCACCCAAACAAAATCATCGCATAATCACAAGGAGAAGCATTAAAACTACAGATTAAACAAGGATACAGAAAGATAATAAGGATTAAGTCAAAAGATGACATGAAAATGTCAAAACAATAATATACAATCTAGGAGAAAAAATGATAATGATTACAAAGTTAGTTGAAGCATTCAAGCAAGTGTAAAATTTGTAAGTGGATGGTTCAAGAGGGATTTTCCAACACAATTATTCCGTTACAGATGTGATAATACTTTAGGTTCTTAATACAGAGAGTACACTTCTACTTTCAGTGACAGCTTTCGTGACTGATGATGGTGGTGATAATGATTATAATGTCACTGAATTCTTGGATGAAATGCGTTCAAAGGTTTTAAGAAATTGGATAATCTTTATTTCCATACTAAGCACTGCATGCTTTCTTTAGTTGTAGATAAATAAGCTTTTTTAATACCATATTGAACTGCCTGAAGTGATTTACTATTAATCACCTTCTGAATTATTTTATTTATTTTTTTGATTACAGCTTGATTCCACACCGTATTTTTGGTACACGTATGGAATTTTCAGTATGTAATATCGGTGACCCAAATTTGGCAGGCGGACGATCGATATTAGGTGTGCGTCGGTAGGGGATCGAACCTCTGACCATGTGCATGGTCGGCGAGAGTCCTAACCTCTGTATCACCGACGCACGAAGTCGACCGTCTCGGAAGGGATTCCAGTCCTCAGTCTTCAGCTCCGGAAACTGACGGCTTATTCATTCGGCCACCGAGACAGGTGCTCAGGGTGGTTAGTTTCATCATTATAAGAAGTTTTCAAAAGATTCCACTATTTGTTGCTAACAGTTACCCTATACAGAATGAATCAAATTAATTAGTGTTGCTATAATGTACATTATGAATGAAGTGGAACATAAGAACTCATGTGAAAAGTGAATTTCAAACTTTGTACAGCCGGTCCCCTTTATTAGTCTGATTAAGGAAAGAAGGAGCATATTTACAGGATAATGCGTTCCATTTCGTGAATTCTCTTCAACTGCATACATCCGAAAGAAACCAATACTTGAAAATCAAATTATTAGCTACAAAACGTTTCAATATATAGTTTTTACAGGGACTTCGAGTTACCGATAGAACGTATAGGCAAAATTAATTTTTAAAAAATAATGTAAGTCGACAAATTATTCAGTGTTAAAAGACTAAATATTTGTAGTACAATTAGACAAGAAGGGGCTGGAGTTCAGATTTAGCTTGGAAACAAGGATTGACTAAAGACAAATACAAGATCGAACAATTGAGTGAATTCACTAATATTGTGATAGAGAGATCAAGAGATTGGGAGCGATAAAAAGACGGTTGCAGCGAAGAAAATTTTCCTTTCGACGAAGTCATCAACTATGCTGTACATTCGTGTATTTATAATGAATGTGTGGGAAATTTCCAGAATGATTACTGGTCAAGGGTCAAATTAATAATATTACATTTAGGAATTAAAATGCTATAATAAATAGGGGAGGAACGGATAAAACTCAAACAAAGTAGCATCATAATTACTGAGAAGATTGAAATATTGTGTAACTGGGGGGTTAGAAATATAGAAATAACAAAATAGAAAGGATGGTTGGATAAAAAACATTTATCGGGGTAATAACTAATGTGACGAATAATTGTTTATGCAATTAGGGAAATTATTCTGGAACTCTCCCACACATTTATTATAAATACACGAATGTACAGCCTAGTTGATAACTTCGTCGAAAGGAAAATTTTCTTCACTGCGACTGTCTTTTTATTATTCTCTATGATCAAATGTGTATATTTCGTGATTTGAAAAAGAGCAAAGAGTAAGGGTGAATAGTAAAGCAGAATTAGTGAGTTCAACTCAGCAAGTGAAACTCAAAATCAAAACTAATCGGAATGTTACTCAACAGAACAAAACACTAAAGGACACAAACAAAACAATTGCAGTTACCAAGGTAGCGGGAGATAAGTCACGCTATCTTTCTACATACAGAGGTTGGGTAGAAGTCTTTTAATTGAAATGGCTTCCATGACCCGAGGAAACCATGGTTTCCTTTGTCTATTGATTATTTTGAAAAGACTAATTTCCACAGTAGGTTCTGCGACAATTAGATGCCTAGAAATTGCACTTGAGAATATTTTTTTGCTTTTCGTATACAAACTTTTAAGTAAATACTCAGAAAATCTAGTAAACACTCTCCTATGAATCATTCCTATAAACTTGCTGCAGCAAGTGCTGGTGAATTGGTGAATGCAGTTGAAGTTGACATGAGAGAGAGGCACTTATGTACTTTCGAATGAGTTAACAGACATACCATGTTATAAAGTGGAATGAGTCTGGTACTGGGAAATTTTCTTTTCAATGAAACCTTAATATTTTTTCGCTTCTCGTGGATACTTCCTCCTCTTTGTGCGCTGGACAGATAAAAACTGCTTCCTTTTTAACTATTTTGGGTTTCTACCTAGGAGCTGTTTTATTCCCATATTTTTGTATGAACTTCTGAGGATATGCATTCTCGATAAGGTTCCTTTTGATAACTGTGAGTTCCTCCTTAGTCGCATCTTCCGAACACGACACCCTAGTCATGCTGAAGAGCGTTTTTACCAGGCTGCATTTGTAACCGAACTGTTACAAACTGTTATTAACATACAGAAGTATACAAACGCTTTATTTAGAATTTTATTTCTTAGGATATTTTTTATTGATGAACAACAGTCATGTAGCTGAACTCAGTCATATATGAAATACGAAATTCTGCCTACAAACTGTCACATCAAATTAACGTTAACCTGATAAAAACTGTCCCTAACTTCAAAATACGAATAACAGAAGTATTTTTCTGAGGATTTAAATAATTTGCTTAAAAGGAGAATTATAAAACTTAAAACTACTGAATGCTTTAAATGTGTAATCTGTTCTTATCAGACTAATTATCGCAGGAACATAGCACTTTGGGAGATATTTAAGTGTGTAACCCTATCAAGTGTTGTGTTTATCGGTTTTAATGCCACGGGAAGTGCAGTTGACTAGTTTCCTGCACATACTACAGGTTGCTTATAGTTCAGTAATCAGTGAATTAATAATTTTGGATTTGGAGGGATTTTGTTATTTTTAATGTAGGTTCTTTCACAAACCAACATAAATTAGAGGATGACTGTGAACCACAGAGAGGTGGACGACTGTTCTGTCTTAGTTTGGGGTCTTGTTACAGTGCACACTAACAACTACACCTGAGATTCTAGCCTGATGGCTGAATAGCCAACAGGTCCGACTTTGTAACCTTAAGCTCTTCAGTTCGGTTCCTAGTTGGATTGTCAGTAAGCACTGCTGAGAAGTCCCAGACTATTACGAATTACCTGCCTATTGATCCATGGTTTTCAGCAGTTCACTAACTAATATCAGTTCGTGATGAAGTCTAAATTGTAGTAAGCGGGTTAGTCAGTTTTAAATATGTTTATTGGTTTGATAGTTTCCTAGTCGGTCCTAAGCTCAGAAAATGAGGGGAAATAAGGTCTGAGGCTAGTGTCCGTACTCCGGGAAATCAATCCAATCCTTACGGGACGTTCAAAGCACCGAAAAATAAAAATAAAATTACTCTCTACTGCAATCGAGGATGAGAATTGATGCAAATCATTGAAAGACTCCAGAAAACCAGTCGGCTGGCATGTCTTCATCTGATGAAAACGAAAATAGGCAAGCGGAAAGGGAATGTTGACATCAAGTTTGTAGATGGCTGGAAAGGCTGATCACATGGCAGAATAAATGAGAAGATACAGAAAGAAGCGTTAACAATCTGAGAGAGGAAATAGAAGTCAGTGAGTGCTTCTGCATGATTTAGAGGTTTGACAAGTGCCTGACTAAAAGCGTTTCCAACAGGTTAGTGCAAACTTCCACCAACAGCTTCCTTCGTCCCATACTGAAAATCAAATTCCAGGCCGTAAAGGACAAGTATTGGGGAACTGCGGTGGGTGGCATACCAGTTAAGTACTTAATGCCCTAAGAAATGAAGATGGATTGAGTAAACTCTAAGAAGACCTCATACATTTATTCCCCTTAATGAATTTGAATAAAGCAAGAACAATAGTTTTTGCAGAATGAAATGGTACCATCATTTATTCACTGGCTTCTCATCAGCTGCTTACAGCACAAAGTCATTACTAAGTATATCTACAGAAACAATTTTATCATACTTGCACAGGGTTCATTTTTGAACAAAAATCCATCATTCAGTATATGCATACAATAATAATATATATTTTTATTTTATTTTTTTAATTACAGCTTGATTCTACACCGTATCTTTTGGTACAAGTTTACCTACAGAAAGTCGACAGATATTCTTCTCATGTTAACTCCAACTGTATATACAAATTTACATGTATCTGAAGGAGCAGTTACATTGGAAAAACACATACCTCCGATTTTCTGAACATGTACTGAAAAGCCTATGTATAAAGGGGTCACATGCTTTGAAGAGTGCAATCGCCAGGTATCTCCTTGACACAGGTTATGAGGTGGATGCCACAAGATCGTTCGAAATTATCAGTAGGAAAACGAGTTCAATTCTCCTTAAGTTTGCCGAAGCAATCTCCATCAAGCGCCTGAAACCCGATTTATGTGTTCAGAAAGAAGCCTTTATCAGTCTTTCCTTGCCCTAGTAACTGGATGTTCTCATCCTCTCTTTCATCTGATTATGTAACTCCAAAAATCCCCATTGCGTATGATCACCATTGTTTGGGATGAAGCTTTTATTTTGTGTCGGTGGCACAGTGGTTAGGACTCTCGTCGACCATGCACATGGTCCGGGGTTCGATCCCCTGCCGACGCACACCCGATATCTATGGTCGGCCTGCAAAATTTGGGCTGCCGATATCCATGCTGAAAATTCCATACTTGTACCAAAAAATACGGTGTAGAATCAAGCTGTAATTAAAAAAATAAAATAAAAATATATATTATTATTGTATGCATATACTGAATGATGGATTTTTGTTCAAAAATGAACCCTGTGCAAGTATGATAAAATTGTTTCTGTAGATATACTTAGTAATGACTTTGTGCTGTAAGCAGCTGATGAGAAGCCAGTGAATAAATGATGGTACCATTTCATTCTGCAAAAACTATTGTTCTTACTTTATTCAAATCTAAGAAAACCGTCGGACTGACATCACACACAAGACAGGCCCTCGAGTGAAACCTCAGTGGAAAGTGACAAGTTGTTCGTTGGGGGTGAAATAGAGAAACTGTGTGAAGCCAGCTGAAAAGCTGCAAGGAACATAATGAAATAGAGATGTGCTAATGAAGCCCTTTGTTTGACTCTAAATCCAAGGGGCGAACAATAATGTTGTGAAGGCCTTTACATTGAAAATCAAATAACTTCAATGAGAGTCCAATACTTTTTAAAATTGGATTAGTTATATACTATAACTTAATCGATAAGTAGTTATAGAATTAAACTTTAAGCATTCGTGTAGATGTAGATTTGAGCCATTAACGAAGCAAGAGTTTTCATATGATTGCATGATAAATGAGTAGGTTAACACTACCATGTTATATCAAAGCAAGAACTACAGTTTTAGCAGAATAAAGTGGTACCATCTTTTATTTCATTGCCTTCTCGTCATCTGCTTACAGGGCAAAGACATTATTAAATGTATCTACAAAAACATTTTAACATACTTGCACAGAGTTCATTTTAAACGAAAATCAATCGATCAATATACGCATACACTAATAATATATATATATGCAATATCAAACACAATTCCGAACAATAATAATCATACACAATGGAAACTTTTCAGCATTTCGTATTCGGATGAAAGAGAGATGAAAAATATCCAGTAACCAGGGCAAAGGAAGACTGATAGCTGCTTCTTTCTGGACGCATAAATCAGGTTTCAGGAGCTTGATGAAAATGGCTTCAAACTTAAGGAGAATTGCGCTCTTTGGCCTGTTGATAATTTTGAACGACTTTTCGACGTCCACCTCATGACCCATGTCGAGGATATGCCTGCTGATGGCACTGTTTAAAGCATCTGTTCCCTTTAGACGTAAGCTTTTTGGTACATGTTCAGAAAATCGTAGATATGCCGTTCTTTCTATCCTTCCAATGTATATCATTTAGAATAATAATCAGGCCAAGTGATTGGTGAGAGAGTTAGAGCCAGCATTTAGACAGGATGACCATTGTGGTTACCTGATACTGTACAACTGATTTATTTTTAGCTTAACTTCAATACATCATTCATGTACCACTGTAGAATATGGTAATCTTAAAATATGTTTTGTCGGAGAGAGCACATTAACGATTGCATATACGTGACAGTTTCCCAAGCACCTAAGGCCACCAATGACTTCTTTTTCTGCTTCCCGCAAAAACTATTTTGAATAGAAACTGGAGAAGTTCAACAATAGCGTCCCAGGAGTGTGTACACTCCAATGACCTTGAACGCATGCTAGTCGTTGGCTAATGGCACCTGTCATTATCAAAGCTGAAATATCAACGCTATTCACCAACTAAGGAGCAAATTTCACCCAGATCACATTTTTAAGTACTGTTTGGACAATGCGTTAATAGCTCGTTAGGGTTCGGATTAGGTTTAAGGTAAATATTAGGATTAGGGTTAGGTTTATGGTTAGGATGTAGGTTGTTATTAGGGTTAGGATTAAGGTTAGGGTTAAGGTTACGATTAGGGGTAGATTTAGAGTTGATGTCTTTTATTTTAATTTGTTTTATTATCCACATTTTCCCAGTAAGTAGTCGTCGATTGTCTTACTGCGAACCATAGTAATTCAACCGAGGGCTTTTGGGGAAGACTGCACAACAGGATAAGAGAGATGAACGACTCATAAAACAGCTCATCTTCAGTCACTATGGTGAATACATGTAGAGAAACTAGTTTAACTTAACAACTGATATTCCTCATTATAACTGGGACTTATTTTTAATTCATTTCAGAAAAAGATACAGTGTGTTTATGTGCTATCAAGCATTTTCTTGTTAGTATACGTCATTTTTTATGAAAAATTCCTCATTTTTATGATTGGTCGAGTCAGGGTCACTCGTGCGTTCACATCCCTTGGGACGCTTTTGTTGAACTTTGCCTAGGAACCTTTTTTTTCTGTTAGACAACTGTTTAATGTTGTTTCTGTTACAGTAAATACTACAGTTTAAAGGTAAAAGTTACACACACAGAAGTAGAAAAAATTGTTGATAAAGTGTACTTTTATATTTCTTAAAACTACTAGTACTACTACTATTGCATACAAAGAATCTGTTCAATACAACAGTGGTTAATTCTATATTAGATGTGTTAATGCGATGGGCAACATGATAAAGCACTTATTTTTATTTTATTCCTTTTCGTTCCAAATGGAACATAGGGATTCGAGCAAGAGCTTTGAAGTTCCAGTAACACTGGTCTTATTTTTATGGGTTAGGGTTGTTAGTCTCACACTCAACCGTCCTCATTTGTCAGGCTTACTACCAACTGAGTCAGGTTTAGGAGTGCATCAGCAGGGGACAGAACATCAGACTGCATGCATAGTTGGCGAGCATTTCCCGCTGCACCACTGATGCACACAATGAAGCACTAGCACTAAACAGTTAATGCAGTAGGCCCAGATTATTTTCCATAAAGTGCCAATATATGCAAATGAATTATGACCACAGAGTTTCCGGAGTCATTAAATCTGTAGACGTTAAGCTTAAACCTTTTAATCTGCCTATCACACAATCCTAGATGAATTTCCACAAAAGTTTCCTTTGAAAGCTCATATTCATATCGTGACGTGAGACGTCCTCGGTACCATAAATGATATCAAGACAGCAAACACATTTATAAGGTAGCATATACATATATTGTGAATTGATCTGAGTATTTACAAACCATTAATGCTAATCAGGCGTATACACTATCTTACAAATATTGATTTTTAATTTAAAATGGTTAACTAATCCAGTTCGATTTTGAACACTGCCACGTTGACATTCAGTGTTACATTATTTATTTTAGTGTGTCTCATCATTCTTATTACAACCAGCATATGTAGAAGGTTTCGGTTGTCAGGTTTTCCATTAGAAGAGATAATTCTAGGTAGCATACTTCCCCTTGAGATTGTATCGATCTAATCAGAGATTACAAATTTCACTGCAAAGGTACAACAGGGTTTTTTCACTGACTAAAGCCTAACTGTTGGCACTAGATAGGGTTAAACTCCAATTCACAGGGTGTGGCTTCCTCTTCAAATCATGTCGTTGCATCGTATAACTGATTCTAAAAATTTCGATTCACATCTGTAAACGGACAGTTTTAAAGAGGGCCAACTTTTGTGAGTAGTGAATGAATGTATAGCATAGTAGAAAAGTTTTATTTACTGGACGATGCTCCCAACACAAATTATTGTTCGCAGTAATATCAACTGTAACTACATGATATCCGGATTAGTCGAACCTCATAAAATATGGGATTTAAGAAAAAGCTCAACTATACTGAGTTACATGCAACCATACAACAGGATGGGATGGTACTAAAATCTAAAGTAACAGATTCGAGGGAGAGATTGCTAACTGAAGCTTTATTTATTGAATCATCTGAGAATGTGTTCAATACAAATGATCTGGAACCTCTTCCAGTCGTTTGTGGAATTCCGGTGCCCCCCTAACAAATGGGAAGGAAGTACGAGAACTATAAAAACCAGGTTTCGAAGTTGTGCAGTCAAACTTGATATGATTATGATCAATACATTGTTTTAGAAACGTAATCCAGGAAATAATACTGTCTCACTGAGTGACATATCCAATAAAGAAACTGAAATGGAATTACATACTACCATAGTGCTCAAGTTCTAGACATATATTAAACAGTGTTTGATTATTAGACATTAGGATATTGTCATTTAGAAAAGAAGTGGTATTGTTCACTGTGTAAAGTTAAGCGTTATAAGCTTCGTAGGTAATATTAGATTTTCTGAAAGACTCAGAAACTTATTTCTTAATAAATTCTAGAGAGTACTGGACAGATGTTTCGTCCTAGTTTGGGACTCATCGGCGGTACGCACCCCTAGGGGTTCGAAGCCGACTTGCCTTTTGACAGGAAGGTTCTGTTTTCGAACTCTGGCAGTGGGTGTGTACAGCCGATGAATTCAAAACTAGAATGGAACAGTTGTGCAGTACTCCCTGGTTTTCAATGGTTCTTTAATCAATATCAATCCATGGTCAAACTTGAAATAAACCGAATCCCTACACACTAACTCTTGAAAATTCTAGAGAAAAGGAAATTTTAGATTCTATACAGAATAGACTAGCATTATGTAGAGTTAATTTTAACCCCAAAATAAGTCATCTCCTAAAGTGAAATACATATTTTTCAGCTATTAATAGAGATTGCTAGGAATAATTAGGGATTCTAATTTAAATCAACCAAGCAGTTGACTCAGAGACAAAGTTTATCGACTTAAGGATCCGATAGATCCAGTTGAGAAAATAATATAACTTACCAGATACAATGCAGTGACTGTGAGTTCAATGATACAAGTGAAACTAGTAGACTGGGTTCAGATTATGGTAACATAAGGAGTTAGCCATAGCCAGAATGAATGACTCTCACAAATAAAGTAGTCTGGAATAGATCTCAGTCACTGAAATGTATTCCTTTGCTTTCAGTTACACAATAGGTTGCGATGGGTGGATGTAAGAAAATAT
Source organism: Trichobilharzia szidati (assembly GCA_944472155.2). NCBI lineage: Eukaryota > Metazoa > Platyhelminthes > Trematoda > Strigeidida > Schistosomatidae > Trichobilharzia > Trichobilharzia szidati. The sequence continues at coordinate 57,065,624 of OX235274.1, forward strand.
TAAGTGGAGAGAAAAAGAGAGAGAGGCAAAGAGGCTAAACACCTAGTCTCTGTTCATCAAATAAAATGCCATTCGTAATGTTGCAACACATAAACCGGATATATGGAAATCACAATAAAAAGTCGCATCAAGCAGGACTATATAGAGGAAGTTACGAAAGCTTATGAATACATTGATACAATTATGTGCAGTAAATTGTTCTTGAGACGTTATCCATCTATTAATACTGTATTACTTTGTGTTGCAGCAGAATAACTCATACGAAACGGAGTTATATTATGCCGTAGTGCCCAAAATTACACTCTTACATTAATAATTAGGGATTTTACCTTCTATCGGATAAACAGTGACAAAAATTCTATTTTGCCTCTACCACTGATACTAACTGCTTTTTGGATTAAATCTTTCTCTTTATCAAGATGTAATATACGTTTGAAACTACTTTTCTTTCCTCCATTATTCTAGTGGATGTTACAAGCGAGAAAATAAAAAACAAACATTTAGTACAGTTATATGCAGGTTTCTTTGACTGATGTAATGTCTCATTTTTATGCAAATTAACGTTTGTTGTTTCTTTAACCTTATCTCTGATTTTTGTCAAAATCTCATTAAGTTTTGTACAGTGAGAAAAATATAAGTGTTCGTAGAGTTGTGGAAAGCGAAAATATAAATTAACTAGAATGAATTATTATTCTCCTAGGTTCCAAGTGGAATGTAAGGCTTCAACAGTACATCTCCATTTCTCTCTTTTCTCTGAAGGCCTCTTAAGCTGCTTCCAAGATTTTTTTATCAATTCTTGTCTCCTCTTTACAGAAGTCTCCTTTATTTCTTCCTCGAATCCACGTCTCACTCGTCCTTTTTCATTTAGGCTCCACTTTACAGTGTACCTTGGTAGTGATATCACTCAACAGTCTGCTCAGCGTGCGTCCAAACTATTTCATTTTTTGGGCATATTTATTGGGCAATAGATGAATGGTTGGTTCGCTTCCTGCCAGAGTTCCATGGTGCTAATCCTTTCTGGTGATCTAATATTCGGTATTGAGCAAAGGTAGTTGTTGATAAAATCGTGGAGCCTGTTGCAAATGCTTTTAGTGACATGCCAAGTTTCTGAACCATATGAAAGCAGTGTATTGACGTTGGTGTTGGAAGCCCGATTTTTTTTCTTTATGCCAATTGGAGAAGATTTATAAACTGGTTTTTGGAGTGGTGAAGGTTTGTTTTGCCTTCCCGATTCAGGTTTTGACATCTTCAACCGTGCCACCTGCAATTGAAATGATTCTGCTCAGATGAGTGAAAGTGGTGATCACCTCCAAATTTATCCCACTGATAGTGGTTGCTGTTGTTGGTTGTTCATCTTCACCACCTGTATCTTCTCAAAGTCCACTAGAAGTCCCGTCTTAACTGCCTACCTTTTCTGCTTACTTGTTCGTTTTCATCTGTAGATCTTCAAGTTCATGTGGCAGTAGACATAAACTGTCCGCGAAGTCTAGATCTTCCAGGGTCTTTTTGCAAGCTCAGCGTATTTCTGTTTTTTTGCTCCCCACATTCTTCTGCATGATCCAGTCCACCAGAATCATGAATATAATCGGTGATATCAGGGGGCCTTGTCCTACTTCTGCATTCACTTCAAAGGCTTCGCTGAGTTATCAGTCGAAGAGAACTGCAGAAACTGGAGTGAAAGGGACAGATGTGCCGTTGAAGCCCGATGTTCCACCCTAAACCCAAGGGGATAATAATAACAAACATGATTATTAGCTATCCTATTCATAGTTAGTTAAGTGATATGAGCGTCCTTATATTTACATACATTTGGATATATACGCTGAAATTAGCAAGCTTACTATACATGGAAAGCGCATAAATACGTGTATGTCCTATTAAATAAACTTTCCTGCGGTATAATTTCAAATATGTTGGACAAATGAATCGATTGTATGAAAACAAAGATAACATGTTTACCGGGGGAAATCAAACCTTGTATTCCCCTGAAAAACATGACTGAACAACAGTTTCTCGCATAAGATACTACTACTACTTACTGACCGATAGAAATAAAAAAATAGAACTGTTGTTTTTGATTCTGATTTCCTGGAACTATAAAAACTTTTAAAAAACGGGAAAATAAATTTTCCACTTGGAACTGCTTCTGATTAACTAGTTGTTTTTTTGAATGAGAACACTTCCGCTTTTCTTTCCAAAAGAAGTTGGTGAAATTAGTTTCTATAGAGAGTTTTCATAGTTTCACATTTTGAGTGTGGCTGTTTCAAGCTTCCGACTGAAGAATGTCATGACATAAGTAATGAGACCTATCTGACAGATAGCCAGATTATTATATTATTATTGTTCTCTTGGGTTCCTAGTGGAACATAGGGCTTCAAATGCACGCCTCCACTTGTTTCTGTCTTCTGCTGTACTTTTCACCTGCATCCATGTTAGTCCATACTGTTTCAGCCCCTCTTCACACGATCTCCTCCATGTCACTCTTGGACGTCCCAATCGCCGCTTCCCTTTCGGGTTCCACTCGAGCTATGGCCTGACGCGCGATGTCACCTAGCAGCCTCCTCAACGAGTGTCCAATCCATCTCCACTTTCTCCTGCATATTTGTTGAGCGATTGGTTCCTGTTTTGTTTGTTCCCATAGTTTCTTGTTGGCGATTCCTTCCGGCCATCTGATCTTGAGTAAGAACGAAGACAGTTGTTGATAAATGTCTGCAACAGGCTGTTGGAAATATTCTTTGTGACCCGCCACGTTTCTGATCCGTATAGAAGAACTGACTGACTTGATGTTTGTATTAAAAATCCGAATTTTGTTGTTGATGCTGAGTGACGAAGATTTCCAGATTGGTTTCAGGTTGATGAATGTGTTTCTCGCCTTCTTGATTCTCGATTTGACATCCTCGTCCGTCTGTTCCTCCTGTAGTTGAGACAATGCTCCCCCCACAGATAGCCAGATAGACATGCAAATTCGCCAAGAAAGTACACTAGTTTAAGTTGGTAAATTTCGAAATATTCCACAAAATGAATCGAAGAGAAACGGTATGATACTTCAGTGGACAAATTTGAATGTAGAAAAATGCAAATAATAGATTAAATGAAAATTTCATTAGACACTAGTAACTAGAGTAATATGTCTAGTTCTTCCTTTGGTGTAGACTGAATTCTATCAGTTAGGTTTGCAATGTGGTCACCATTCTAGGTATCCTGCCATCACGGTGCACACTGATTTGATGATATTAGATGGTTTGGGGCAATCAGCATGAAGCCTGGTTACTAGTGTTCAATCAAAATATCCAATACGGTCCTACAGGAGGTCAATCGCGAACCCGATTAGCCCAGTGGTGACGTCTCTGACTGCAGCACTCACTGGGTGACTTGGGTTCGAATCTCAGAAAGGACATGAGTTCCTTCAAGGTTGTAGATACGCCTTGTTGACTGGCGAGTGCTGAGTAGCACGAAACCTAGGTCAGAGGCTTCCTGCCGATTACCTCCAACCACCTAATATCATCATATCAGTGTGCACCATGATGGCGAGCTACCTAGAATGGTGGCCACATTGCAAACTTGACTGACAGAATTCAGTCTGCACCAAAGAAAGGACTAGACGCATCACACTAGTTACTAGTATCCAATCAAAGATATAAGCTGTATTAGTTATTAGTAGAGTGACATCGAATTCACTAATTAAGTCATAGTTATTACTGCTTACTTCAATAACTATTTTCTGTTTTAACTCGTAAATCACTCTATAGTTTTTAATAGGTGTATATAATTGTTGCATAATGTTTCAATGTTGCTTAAAGCTTGATTCTGTCCTTATGCCATTGATTTCATTGTCCAAATCAGACATATCTGTTTTTTGTAACAGAAATAAATACCTGTTTAGGTTGCTTATGCGTCTCAGAAGTTCACATTTAGCTAAAAATTTAAAATTCAACCAAATTATAGTAAATGATTATCAAATCAACTTAAATATATTTAATAATGTGTGCTAGAACGTGATTGAGAGAAACCTGGACTAATGGGGAGTTAAAATCAGTAGCCTATGATTTATCACTTCAGAACTCCTTTAAATGAAGTGAATTACTCCATCTTAAGAATAATTTTAGTTTTAAATGGACCAGTAAAACTTTTCTATAGTACCACATCCCATGGAAGATATCAATGCAGTTTAGGTCACATACAAATCAGCTAACCTCACTCATCTTACTAATTGGTCCAAAGTTTGAAAAACGAAGGAAGGCTAGACGTGGAGCTAGAAACTCACCTGGCAAAAAAACAATACCATCACTGCTGAAAGTTCGGAACAAGGCAAAAATAAATTTATTCTCCACTGGGACAGTGGAGACTCATCAGCTCGAGGATTGATGATGTAGGATGACAAAAACAGATTGATGTGTCTTCTCATAATGAAATTAATAATAAGCATAGAGACGGGAAATGGCCACACCATGTTTCAGGCTGGCTGGAGAAGATGCTTACGTGGCAGAAGAAAATGATGAGATATATTATCGGGGTACTGGAAATCTGAGAGAGGAAATGAATGGTGAGTCAATAATAATAAGAATGAGTCGCAGAATGGAAGTACATTGCATGATCAGTAGTTAACGTTGCTCTATTTCTGTGGAAAGTTTAGGGTCATGTGATATGTAGAATGACAATAATCGGTTCCGCTGAAAATAAATTCATGCTAAGAATGACTTGCATTCTGTGCATTAATCCATAAGCAAATCAGCCTAATTTTTGTATGTTAAACCTTATTGCTTCTTCTACACATGAACATTAAGTTTATTCAACTGCATCTACAATTTCTGAGATGCAAATTTCATTAGGAAGGTTATACATCAGTAATACCTTATCGGCACATTTAGATATTCTGAAAGTGGTTTTTAAGTGCTATTTTTCCAGCCATGTCGGTTAGTATAATTTTAGATCTACTCGTCCACTTGTATTATTATTTATTTATTTTATTCCTTTACGTCCCCAGTGCACCATAAAACTTCAAGCTGGGGCTTTGAAGTCTCGGTAGCAGTGGTGTTTACTTTTACGGGATGGGGTTGCCAGCCTGATGCCCAACCTTCCCTATTTACTAGTCTTATTATTTGCTCAGCGAGGTAAACGAGTGCGTCGGCTGGGGATTGAACCCTAAACCACCTGAGGCGTGGTTGGCGACCATTCTACCACTGTGCCACCGACGCCAGTCCACTTGATTTGCTTCACATTAAAATGTCGTGGTGGAAATATAAGCATTGTTGTACAATATGACCATCACATGCTTGATTCCTTTTTATCCTCAGTTAGTCCAGGATTATCCGTAAGCACTTTTATTGTATTACTGACAATTCCCTTAAAAAATTCATTACATTGAGTAGAACAGGGAGCATAATGAATGAAATCATCTAAAAGTTCTGTGTTTAGAATGCTTCAAAAATGATGGATCTATTATGGACAGCTTCATTATCTCACTTTAGAATGGGAAGATGCCAACTACGCCTTTAAAAGAAACCAGTTAGTTCGGCTGGAGGGACTTTCACTTTATTGAATGCCCTCCAAAAGCTATATTTATACACAAGTTAATCAAAATGAGCCTTAATACACCCTAATAAATGAGTTATAGCAGAGGAGGGTCGTGGGGCAGAAATTTAATTAAATAATCAATTTTCAAGTATTGGTTTTTATAGGGATTTTGTTTGATTGGTTGGAGGATTTCGTCATGAGCTGACATCATTTAGAGAACCATTGGAAGACCTGAGAAACAGCTCCAGTACTCCTAGGTTTTCCAATGGTTCTCTAACTAGATAATTAATGTAAGCGTAGAATTCTGGCATTTTGGTGGAATATAATTCCGTATCTAGATAAGTTTATCTGCTGTGACATTCAATGATACAGTGTACCACTGTAATTAAATCACGTCATATAATTTAACTCATTAATAATATCAGAAGATTAGGAGAAGTAGAATACTCCAGGCAATAGCTGGATGCTATGTGAATGGATGTCACATCACTGTCTATTTATCACTTTACTTTCTGTCTAGCAGAATGTTTCCTTCCATTCCTAGCCATACAAAATCAGATGGAAAGCAGAAAGTTATTAATTGATGCTGAAACTATAATATAATAAAATAATAGATTTATTCTGGACAAAATATTTATATAATATGCAGAATTCTCAGAGTAATATTTCGTCTTCATCTAAGATCTTTGAGTAAAGTAGCAAATCACTCGACACAATAGTGTTCGATATGTAATGCAAAAGAATCCCCAGTGGCGTTTTTCCTTCGTCCTCGAGAGATGCATTATGGGTACATTCTGTGACCCCGCGACATGAATGAGTGATTAAAATAATAAAAATTACAGAAAATTCGATGCCAGGTGATTGGGGGCGATCGGCAGGATACTTTGGACCCGGATCTTTTGCTAGCTGGCACTATTCCCCAGAGCGTATCAAAAGACTTGAAGGAACCCCTCTCCCATCTGTGATTCGGACCTCAGTCATCCAGTAATGCAGTTAGAGATGTTGCCATTGAACCGTTTGAGTTTCAATCACCTAACATCAATTCAGTGTGTACCATGATGGCGAATCACATAGCATGGTGACTACATTGTAAACTTGATTGATAGAATTCAGTCTGCACCAACTCAGGGACTAAGCGTTTGACATTGGTTACTACTCAGTGACCAATAAAGTAAGATCTGATGCATTATATCAGGTGAAAATTGAAGTAGCCTATTGATTCATGTAGGTCACTACATTTGTCTGAGACGGCCTAAGGCTGCTCACTACTACTGATATAATAGGTAATGGTTCGAAGAAATCGGCACGTTAATAAGTAGGTTTTTATATGGACTCACCACTTGTCTGTATTTCAAAATTGAAAAGCAATTGAAAATCTGATCCATACAAGCTCAAACAAGCGAAATAAAGGTCTTGCTTTAATAGTTACGGAATTCATATTTCCAAAATTGATTTCACTTTTGCTACCACAGGAGGAGAGTCTCAAGAATTCGGCGAAATTTATCAATGTCTCTTGAAACCAAAATTCCTTATCCTTAGATTTACAGACAGGACAAGAGTAAGACAAGGCTACCTACTATCGCCAATGATTTTCCTGATTGCAGTAGACTGGATAATGCGACAAACAGCGGGCAATGAGGAAACAGGCATAAAATGGACTCACACAAAAAACTTGGAGGATCTGGACTAGTGTTTTGGCGATGATATATGTCTGATTTCTCACAAACTGGAAGATATGCAAGCGAAAAGCGACAAGTTGGCAGAAGAAGCATCCAGAGAAGATAGGACTTCAGGTGAACATAGAGAAGACAGAGGTGATGAAGATTCCAACAGCAACAACAATAGACAACAATCAGTATAAATGGGAAGAACCTGAAAGAAACAACCTCTTTTACCTACCTGGGAAGCATCGTTTCAACTACAGGCGGAACTGACGAGGATATCAAAGCAAGAATCGGGGAAGCAAGACAAGCTTTCACTACTCTCAAGCTTGTATGGAGGTCAACAGCACTCAGCGTGAAAAATAAGATCCGGATTTTCAACTTTAGTGTGAAGACAGTGCTACTTACTTTACGGATCAGAGACTTGCCGTGTCACTAAAGTCACTTCGAACAAACTACACACCTTCATCAACAGCTGTCTTCGCTCAGTACTACTCAAGATCAGATGGCCAGAAAAGATCAGCAACAGGGATCTCTGGGAGCGAACCAACCAGGAACCGATTGTGAAACAAATATGCTGAAGGAAATGGAGATGGATTGGCCATACTCTGAGGAAACAAACCATCAAGTGACATCACTAGACAAGCCATAGCTCGAGTGGAACCCGAAAGGGACGCGATGAGTTGGTCATCACTGCAAGGGTGACTTGGAGGAGGTCATGTGAAGAGGAGATGAAAACGTGTGGGCAGACATGGAGCCAGGTGTAGACTGTAGCAGAGAACCGAACGCAATGGAGACGCGTGGCTGAAGCCCTATGTTCCTGTAGGAATTCAATGGTACAATAATAATAATAATACAGACTGAAGTCCTAGAGAACTTTTATCAGTTAATATCGCAAAAAGAATTGAGTCACTGCCTACTTTTATTGATCAAAAGTTTATTACTCATAAATATTCATCATATATCCGGATAAAAACTGAATCTGCCACTTCAGGCTATAAACTTCCTGAGAATGAAAATAAAGCTATTTATGGTATAAAATATGAAATAACTGCTTCAAAATATTAAAGACAAAAAAATTATAAAATAAATCCTGTTCTATCATGTTTAACTACTGAGGCATAAAAACATATTTGGATCAAATTTCTCAGTCTAATTCATACTTTTGCATTCCTTTGCCTAGTATTCTACTACTACTGCGGTGAGTGCTACTTATAAAACTATATAAGTAGTACATTAGTAAACGAATTCAGAAAAGTAACAGAATGTTTTGGGGTACTGGAAAACAGCAGTCGAAGTACAGAACAGTGAGAAGAAGGTTACAACACTGTTCAGAATCCAGCAAGCTATCGAATGTGGTGATATTCGACCAATTTGCGAACGATTTACAAATAAAGACTTGAAGATAAGGTATATCAAATTTATGTGCCCAAAAATGCGTTGGTCCTAATAAACATTCCTACGAGCCTCAACAGTCTTTTCTTCCTTACACTACCAATACAACTATTACTTGCACTAGTGTTTGAATTAACAAAAAAAGATTTTCGAATTTTCCCAACCAATCTATCTTACTCAATTTTAGTTGTTAAAAATAGCAACCTTCAAATTTAACGCATTCTTTTTAACCACTCAAACACAAATCAAGATGTTTAGAAAGGGAAACAGATGAATTTGGATGGAGAGAGGGGGGCGGTGAAATTAGAGTTGATGGGGATTTCTATTTTTACTTTCTATCTTACTACAAAGACAGAGAGAGATTCAATTTGATCAAATAACTGATTAATTAATTGAGTGAGAGTATGAGTGATTAATCAGTTGCAAAATGAAATTTGTACAAATTAACAAAATTGAAAGAGTAATTAATGAATTCATAAATTATCTGTGATTTGTAACCTACACGTGATCTCTTCTGACAGTAAGTAAGTAAAAAAAGGAGGCAAAATCAGGAAAAAGAAATAGCTGTGCTGTTTTTGTTTTCGGTTATTTTTACGAATATAACTTATGGTTTTCACCATTAGTTTGAAGGTGAAATATTCTTCCAGATAGAAAATTTCTGAGGCATTCATCAACTTAAAATTGCAGCATAAAGCAACATAAAGTTGCTTTTATGGTTTGCAATAGGAAATATTCCTATTCTACATCTAAATATAGATATCTGCTTTGGATTACGGTTTATCTGTTAAGGCAGTTAATAAATGGTTCTAGAATTCTCCTGTTGACATAGAGTCTTGAATAAAACTAATAAAATTTGTGATAATTATATTTAGTTGAAATATTCATCACCAAGGTAGCGAAAGAGTTGGAACACAGGATTTTCATCATGAGCTGACATTAGTTAGAGAACCATTGGAAAACCAACTGGGAGTACTGGACATCTGTTTCGTCCTAGTTTGGGACTCTTCATCAGTGCGCACTCACCACCAAGGTTCTAACCCACTACCTTCTGGTTACAAGGCGAGCTCGTAAACCATTAAGCCACTGCAACCCGATCCAATGGCCAGCCCATGAATTCTAACTTCTGCCAATTCATGACATAGCGCGACCACTAGCCAATGTCTTCAGCGAGTATTTGTCTTCACACCCGACCTGCTGCACCCTACTGGTCACGACTTCTCTCATTAGAACCCCTAGGTAACTACCTACCTGAATAGGGCCAGTCGCTAGTGAGCATCTCATTGATATTCAAGTGTTGGTTTGTAGGGATTCTGCACATATAAGTTGGGCTTCTTAAGGAGGATTTTAAGGGCTTCAGTTACACGTAAAAGGTAAACTCGTAAGGCACAATTGAAATCAATGTTAGTATAAAACTTGTTCGCTGTGGTAGAGTATAACTACATTATAAGTAAGATTTTATTTTGATAAATCAGACAGTGTTATACAGTAATATTAACTGATGACGTTTCGAGCGGTTAAGAGGGAACTAACTTCTGGTTCCGAAATTAGTCATAGGACAAAGCTGCCCATTGAGAAATTTATTTTAGGAATTTAGCTATGCCTCACATCTAGTGTCTTTAAATTTCAAGGCAAAATATATAGGCAAACTGAAGGTGTAGCGATGGGATCACCAGTATCCCCTATCCTAACACATACCTTTATGGAAAGCTGGGAAAATATTGCTCTAAATGCATTTAATCCTACTCGAAAAATATGGTGGAGATATGTGGATGACACTTTCACATTGTTGAAAACAGAACATATCTCTAGCTTCTTGACACATAAGAACTCACTAGTGAAGGGAATAAAATTCATATTTGAATCAGAAAATGAACAAGGAGAATTAGCTATGTTTGATTGTAAAATAAAACGAATAGAAGAAGGTTAACTACACATTAGCGTTCATAAAAATCCAACGCATTCTAATAGATATTTAGACATTCATTTAAGGCTGGCTTAGTTAAGTGTCCAACAAACCGAGCAGTAGCACTAAGTAGTACAAGAAAAGACCTAAGTGATGAAATAAAACATAGAAGAGGCGTTGTTGTTGAATAACTATCCTATAAAATTCGTTAGAAATATCAAAAAAGGTCAAAAGCAAGATAAAATAATGGTGAAACTAATAGTTATAACATAAATAAGAGAATAGGAGGCATCATCTGTTCTACCATATAAGGAGGGGACATCTGAGACCCTACGTAGGATTCTCAATAAAACAGGAATTAGGGTGGCATTTAAACCTACACACTCACTCAGGGACAAGCTCTGTAGGTTAAAAGACCCGGTGGACCCAGTTAAACAAAATAATATAATTTACAAAATACCCTGCAATGACTGTGAGTTAAGTCAACTATTTAGGTCAAACTAGAAGATCAGAAGTAGTGAGATTAGCAGAACTTAAGAATTTAGCTAAGGTAAGAATGGTTGACCCCGAGAAGATAAATAATTTAGAAAAAAGCTCAGTGATTGCACTGCATGCATTAACACACAATCACACTATAGTGTGAGGGAGGGTTACAATTCTAGGAAGTAATATAAGTAGGTGGGGAGAGAGATTGATTACTGAATCCTGCCTGGTTCATAGAGTCTACACACAACACATGCAATAGGAATGACTCATCACTCATACTGGAAATGTGGAAAATACTGCTACCAATCATGTCAAGCAATGGAAAATAATGGAATTACATAAACGAAGTTAGAAAGTTGTGTGAGTACCTTAATATGATTATGAGCAATAAATTGTGCTCGAAACGTCATCAGTAAAGATTACTGTATAACACTGTGAGACTTTTTCAAAACAAATTTTACCCATAATGGAATTATACTCTACCACAGCGAACAAGTTTGATTTTTATCTCATTGAAAATAGTCTCTCCTGTAAACTGTCTTCTTCATACCCTGTTAACCCACTATATAAATAACTAGGAAAGTACATATGTGATGAGAATGTTCAAAGCAGGTGGTGTAAATAAATTACATATTTCAGATAAACTACTTCTTCTTTTTGAATTTTACTCCACTTCCCATTCGAACTACCTGAATTACATGCTGTCTAGTTTATCAATTAACTCTAACAATTCATTTGCGTATCTTTTTGTCTGTATGCAGTATTTAGTATTTTGAACAAATCGTATTTGATGAATGTGAGCAGTAATCACAATTCCTTTTAACAATGTGTTTAATGGTCAAAGGATTATTGATTAGTTGGTAAGGCAGAGTGAAACTCACAATACAAAATAAAAAAACACTGATTTTATCTAGAATGTCAGTTAATCAGAAAGTAATCTTGTGAGATATGGACGGAGGTAGAAGATGGGAAAGCAATTTGGAATATGGTCATATTGCAGGCAGTCCAAATAAAAAATTCTTTAAAACTCGGTTGTGTGAATTCTATTTGAACGATCCTAGAGGCTGCTTTTATGGTGAAAAATGTAGATATGCTCATGGTCTAAGAGAACTGAAGTATATTCCACTAGAACGGAAATATAAAAAGAACATTTGTCATAATTTCCTTAATCGCGGAGAATGTGCTTATGGGAAAAGATGTGTTTACGTCCATGATGAACCACCCGAAAAGTTGAAACTTATGGAAATACAACGACAATTGTTTCAAGTTTATAAACGGAGTCATCCTGAAGCTCAAGATGTACTCGTAACGGAGTTATTGGGGTTATGCGACAGTAGAGTGAGGGATTTGAAAAGGTTAATATTACAGGTATATTTCAGCTGAGTTGATTGCATTACATTATATTCTAAACTTGTATTTGTTGGTTTCTGGTTCTAACCGACACTGGTATATGTTGAAAATTGAACATGCGTGTTTATATGTACCACTTAATAAGAAATCTGTAATGCCATATAAACACTTTTGTGGAATTGACCAATAAAATGATGAAATATTCTGTTTGTTTCGACTTTTAGTATTTCTAAAGAGTGGGTGCAGTTGTCTACATTTCCGATTGAGTTTTAGGTGTATAATTTCGTCTGAGAATTGGTGGTTAGGTGATGGCCGATGCAGTTCATTTCCGTCCAGTCCACTTGTAAGTGTTGAGTGGAATCTACCAATCGAATGTGGAATTAGATCAATCATTAAACTGACCTAATCAGTGCGCTGTGATATGTGAAACAGTAGTAGCTGTAACAGTAGTAGTAGTAGTGCTAAGAAAGTTATTGCCAGCTTAATGTACTTCCTTTTTTGCAACATATTTTCACAAAGGGTTGACGTTAGGCAAGTCGTTGATGAAACACAGGGAATATTAAAGCGATATGCATGAAAGTCCTTCTTCTCTATCGGACGACCGAGATCGTTCAATGGGAAGTCTCAAAATATTTCTGATCATCAAGTATTTAATGACACTAGAAAACTGACTATCTGAACCCATATCTCATCGGCAACAGTGTTAATCCTGAACTAATTAATACATAGTGCAAATTGTGTAATTTGAGGCATCGGTCGTCGGTCTGTCCGTTAGTCACAGAATTCATGTGAGATTTTGAGTGAAATGAATGTGGAAGTCGGTTGGTATACACTTCTCAACTTGAATTTTTTCTCACGGACTTCCCGTGAGTTTTGTAATTTGCAGCTCTCTATGGGAACATCCGCATCACATGTCTAACGATTTTATCACACATGGTTAGTGATACAATGATGGCCACCTTCATCGAACATTACCCGCTATAATAAAAACAGTCGACGCATTAAATAATGTTGGTACTTGAGACCGAAAAGTTGTAATACGGAACCAGTCCTACAGCAACTGTAGTGTACCTCCCAGTATTTCAACGAATTCACGTACAAACTGACTCGAACGACATTTTGCGCTTTTTCCATTAAGCTGACGACTAACCAAACATGTGTGATCGCCAGTGTTACTATTTGGCCGACGGAGCCTCGAAAGCTGTGGTGAGATTCGGACCTTTCATCCAGTGACTGGTAGTGCAGAATGAAAACACTACACTGTGCGTCGGTGGCACAGCGGTTAGGACCCTTGCCGACCATGCATATGGTCCGGGGTTCGATCCCCTGCCAGCGCACACCCGATATCAATGGTCGGCCCGCAAAATTTGGGCTACGGATATCACATGCTGAAAATTCCATATTTGTACCAAAAATACTGTGTGGTTTCAAGCTAAAATCAAAATCAAAAATCAAATAAAGAGCCTGTAGTTGAAACGCTGCTATCTTGATAAGGCAAGGAGGTGATCTCATATAAACTTCTCTCACTGATAGTGATTGGTTCACCTGTGTCTTCTCTGTGTTTTTTTGAAGTTCTGTATTCTCTGCTTCTCCTGCCAAATGCTTCGTTTTCGTCTGTATCAACTATATCATCCCCCTATCACTCAATAATTGACTCCTATACATTTTTGGTAAATACCAATACGACTGTACAGTCTTTGCAGATGACTTCGGACCATTGTCGCTTATTTTCCTCATAATTCAATGGAATCAAATAAATACTGGAAATCAATGTTGAAATTCATACCTCATATTAAAAACACAAAACAATGGGGACTAAAAGGATTTTGTTGCTTTTTAGACAGCGGGATGAATCTAAATATTTAGTGCTTGAAATGAAATTAAGGTTTGACCAGTGGTTGATATCTAGTTAAGTTCAAAATGTGTATAAATGAAGTAAAAAAGTTGTGTAAGTGACTTGATATGATTATGAGCAATAGTTTGTGCTCGAAACATGGTCATCAGTTAATATTACTGTACAACACACTGCGTGATTAATTCTCAAAATAAAATCTTATCTATAAGGGAGGGACAACTAAGATCAGTTGGAACACCGTAGATAACTTTTAAAGCTTTGTTTACTTTGATATAAGCATAGAACTTGGCCTCTACGGTAGCATATAATTCCATTATAGAGTAAACTTATTTAACAAAATCATATAATGGCACACTATTATTTACTGATGATGTTTTGAGCAAAATTTATTGATTATAATGAAATCTTGGATGATATCGAGGTCTGTTTTGTGTTCAGTGTCTTCAGGATGAGTTAAAATCGATCTGCGAAAATACTTTGTCTGTCTCTTGCTTAACGGTGCAGGATGATTTTCAGAAATTTGACGATAAACTTTTCTAATTGTACGCCTGATGTAACTGGCTCTACACGAGCAGTTAAACTGACAGGTACACATAGGCTGCTGTTGTGGAGCCAGTTACATTGGGTCTACAATTAGACAAGCTCACCATAAAGATTCAAGTGTTGGTTTGTAGGGATTTGGTTGGTTACAGGATTTTATTATGAGCTGACAAAAGTTAGAGAACCATTGGAAAACCAACTGGGAGTGCTAGACAGCTGTTTCTTCAGCCTAGTTTGGGACTCTTCAGCAGTACGCACCCACTGGGACTCGAACCCACGACCTTCTGGTTACAAGGCGAGCTCGTATACCATTAAGCCACTGGGACCCGATCCAATGACCAGCCCATGAATTCTAACTTCTGCCAATTCACGACATAGCGCGACCCCTAGCCAATGTCGGGTCCCAGTGGCTTAATGGTATACGAGCTCGCCTTGTATCCAGAAGGTCCTGGGTTAGAATCCCGGTGGGTGCGCACTGATGAAGAGTCCCAAACTAGGCTGACGAAACAGCTGTCCAGTACTCCCAGGTTTTCCAATGGTTCTCCAGCTAATGTCAGCTCATGATGAAAATCCTGTTCACCATTAAGAATTTTATTTGACTGAAGATACCCATGAAAAATTCAAAAAACTGATTAATGAACAAACAGTATTCTTTCCGCTAAATTCGTCATCAGGTTCTACACTTATATGGTCATAATAATCAAGAAAATATAGTTATTAACATCATTAATGTTTTATAAATCACATTGAGTCATTAAAATCAATAGATTTTAGTTCAGTAGTATCTTTAAGTGATCATATGCTTGAATATGATACTAAAATGAATGCTAGATAAATTAAGACAAATAATGCAGAATTTATGAATCTGTCGAACCCAAATCAGGCCAGGATAAAGGTGGTAGCTGGACCTATAACTTTTGCTTACAAACTTCCGGTTAATTTAGCCACAAAGTTCACTCTTGAAATTGAAAACGAATCTAAAATCCCTTTTCTTGATGTTGAACTTACAAGGAGAGCTGACGGAACTTTAAGAAGGTTCATCCATAGGAAGCCCACATGGAACGGCCAACTGACAAGCTTCTACAGCTGGGTACCAATCAGTCGGAAAAGAAACCTAATTAGACCTCTTACCACTCGTGTCCGACGCATCTGCAGCTCTGATACCATGGATGAAGAACTAAACTTCCTGAAAGAAACCTTCATACAAAACGGTTACCCATCAGGATTCGTAGACAAAAACTTCAAACAAAAAATCCAAAAGTAAGAGACAGCATCCGTGCCAAAAAATATACTTTATATGAACCTCGACCTCAAAGGAGACCTGCTCAGTGACGTCCTTAGAAGGAGAATCTCCACCTCTTTAAGAAGAACTTTCTTTGCGGCATCATTGAGAGTAGTGTTCTCTAGTCACCCGCTGATCTGCAGAAGCCCAAAAGACAAGATCCCGCACCTCACCACTTCTATGTGTATATATCAGTTCACCTGTTGCTGTGGTGCCAGATACATCGGCCGTTCAACGTGCATCCTGTCAAAAAGGGTCAAAGAACATTATCCAGCGTGGCTGCAGAAAGGAAGTAATGGCTGCATAAGGAGTGCAATAATCGAACATCTCGTCAACACTGGTCATTCCATCTCAACAAACGCCTCCTTCAAAGTAATCTACAAAGTGAAGAACAACCTTCCAAAGACAGTACGATTCCATCTTCTTTGCATCGCAGAAGCCCTAGCCATTAAGCTAGAGGAACCAGAACTGTGCATACAAAAGAAAATTATTCAACCACTTCTACTCCCGTGGTAACAACTCTGTTGATTTGACTTAACTTTTGTTTGTTTGATTTGACTTAACATTTGCTTGTATGCTTATTTTTCTACTTAAAACCCTTGTGTAATTCCGTATATTTTGTTTCCACGTACATCCTGAGTACAACTCTTTCATCAAACTATTCATGTTATTACGTAACTCTTCTTTAACAATCGTTTGTGAAAACTCATCACTTTTGTTAATACCCTCTTATATCAACATCCAATTCATCTGAACTTACTAATTGTATTTTCGTTTGACAAATTTAATGTACACACACATACAAAACAACCATATACATTTGCGATTGTACAGCTATGAAAATGAATTCGCCGAAAAGAGACTCTTCGCTGAACTACTTGTCTTCTGTCTATTAATGTTCGAATGGGAATTTTTCATGAATTAATTTAGGCGAATTGAAGTGGCGTCTGCTGTTTGGAATGTTCGGTATCTAAAGGCCTTTGGAGATTGATTGGGTATTCGATGAATGATAGAAAAAGACTCTTCAATGCTTGCTTTGTGACCTGTTTGAACGAGGTGATCTAATGTAGGACTGTTGGTGTTTTTAGCAACACATTTATTACATCACACTGGTAGGCGTTCCCGAACACTAGAAATTAAGATCCTAGAGCAAAGGCCAGTATTACTGGCTCCACAGGAGCAGTTGAAGTCATATATACAAGCAGAGGTAGCTAGTCCCGGTATTTTAGCGTTGACCGAGAAGTAATTTTGAAACTACTCCAACACTACGGCGTACAGTGACCAAGTCTTCATCAACCTCATCCAACAGCTGGCTATCTGACACTGCCACATGTCAGGTTATCCACAGTGGAAAACTCAGTGAGGCGTACAAAATGAACACAGGAGTAAGACAAGGCTGGATGCCTATTATCACCAACGATGATATTCTTAACTGTGGTGAACTGGATTATACGTCAGACTCTGCACCAGAAGCCAGAAGACAGGAATACGTTTGACTGATATGAAGAATCTAGAAGATCTGGATTTCACGCGTGGATGATATACGTCTAATGTCGCACAAACTCGGAGACTTGCAGGCGATAACCGACAAACTGGTAGAAGAGGCAGGCAGCAAAGACAGGACTCTAAGTGAACATAGAGAAGGTGGAGGTGATGAAAATAACCAACCAAAGAACAGCAACATTAACAACCAGCAACAATCACCATCAAAGGATGAGATTTAACAGAGGTTGCCTCCTTCATTTATCAAGAAAGCATCGTTTCAACCACAGGTAGTCGGAACGAATGAATATGTCAAAGTCAGCCAGCCAGAATCGGAAAGGCAAGATAGGCCTTCATCAACCTTAGATCAGTTTGGAAATCTTCTACACTCAGTCAGCGTAAAGAACGAGATTCGGATTTCCAACACAAATGTGAAGTTGGTCACTTCTTCTATATAGGTAAGAAACTTGCACTGCATGTCATGAAAAGGATTTCTAACATGTTGCAGACTTTCGTCAACAGCTGACCACTTCGCTGACTCCATACTGAATGTCAGATGGCCGGCCAAAAAGAATTAGCAACAAGAAACTGTGGGAACAAACCAACCAAGAGCCGACTGCTCAACAAATATGTTGGAGAAAATAGAAATGAATCGGGCATACATTTAGAAAACCATCGAATAACATAGCGCACCAAGCCATTGCTCGATTGGAATCCAAATGGGAAGTGACGAGTGGGTCGACAGTGAGAGGGTGACGTGGAGATTGTTTGGTGATGAGGAGATGAAAGACTATGGACAGTCGTCGAGCTAGCCAGGTGAAGAGAATGGCAGAAAATAGAAGAAAGTGGAGATATGTTGTTGAAGCTTTATGCTCCACTCGGAACCCATGGGAATATTAATTAATTAATTAAGTCTGGGTACTTCGTCTTTCAGTTGAGGAATCATATCTAGTTATGTAGAAAATGTGAGTTGCAGCTTACTGATATTTGAATTCTTTCGAGTCGGTCTTCCAGCTTGTTTGATATCACTTCTTTTTGACGCATCATCTTCGAATTGTAGTCGCATATATGGAAGCTTCTTGTTAGTAGATTCAGAAAAATTCTTTCCTACTTTTTTGGTCATGTGAACTTTCCAGGGTAGGTGTTTTCATTAAGGTATCCTATACAACTCTAAGTTCGTCTTCAGTTGCATCTTCTGAACAATTAGTTCTTATCCTAAAGCTGAAGGTCTTTACCAAAATAAAAACTAATAATAATAGTAATTCACGCAAACTTTTACCTCTGTTCCAGTAGTAATGACAACAGTCAAAAATAATGGCGTAAGCTTTTGAAAAAACAAAACTCGTTAGGTGGGGGCTGACAAGCGCCCACCATCCTTATACGGCTTGGGGATTTATGAAAAATTGACCAGATTTTTACATCACAAACTAACTAACATCAGACAAGAACACACTGAAAGTCAGTAGTAGGAATACAGTTCTTGATCTTGGGTATTCCGGTAATAATTTCATGAAATATCAAAATGAGAAACTGTGAATGAGAAATTCAGGTCTCATTTTAACTTTGATTTGCCTTAAAATAAGTCGATTCGATTCCCCAATTCATGCTAATCTACACAGCTAATTAGCAATTGATTCCTTATTTGCAAGCTATATAATATGACTGGTAAATATCAGTTCCTCACTTGAGAATTCGTTCACACTTTGATTGCTCAGTAAATAATCATCTCAGATGACACACCGGTTTTCCTTGGATAAACTACCCTGACATTGTAACATTTGTGAATGAGTCGAGTAGTGGGTATATACCAGTCTTTAAGAGATTAGATGCCCCTATAAAGTGATTGGATACCAACCACCTGCAGGAAACCTAATCTAATCTGAAACGTCAATCAGTTTACAATTAGCGCTTTATTGCCATTTAAACTAATTGAATTTGTTCGTTCTATTATTATTATGATTATTATTACAGAATGCTTTTATCATATATTTAAGAAAAAATAACTAGCCCATGGGTATTTATTCACTGAGTAACGTATATTTTTATGCATTTCTAATAACAATCTAGCTAAACACATATGTTGTATGACTAATCATCTCTCATGGGAAACCAACCTCTTTCTATCAACTTTTTATGACAATAAAAAAATATGGAAATAAATTTGTTATTACTTGACTATCATAGTGATATAGTATAGTGTGGTGTATATAAGCTGATTGCATAAACCTCGAAGGTCGGTCAATCTGATATACAAAATCAATGTTTGGAGAACTTTGTTTATGTCTTATTACCTATCTTTATTTCCTAATAGTTTAAGGACAGGTTACATTGGCTATCAGTCGCGCTACATACCGCAAATCGATGGAAGTTAGAAGTGATAGTTTATTGAATC
Organism: Trichobilharzia szidati; assembly: GCA_944472155.2. Lineage (NCBI taxonomy): Eukaryota > Metazoa > Platyhelminthes > Trematoda > Strigeidida > Schistosomatidae > Trichobilharzia > Trichobilharzia szidati. The sequence goes on from OX235274.1 coordinate 57,085,484, forward strand.
CTGTCTCATTGGCTGAATAGTTAATGAGCTCGACTTGTAATTTGATTGTTATGGGTTCGATCCATGGTAAACTCATAGGTGTCTGCTGTCGAAGAGTCCTAAACAGGAACGAAATAGCAATCCAGTATTATTATTTATTATTATTATTTTATCCTTTAATTCCTAGAGGAACATAGGGCTTCAGCCACACGTCTCCATTGCATTCGGTTCTCAGCTAGAGTCTTCACCTGGCTCCATGTCTGCCCACACGTTTTCATCTCCTCTTCACATGATCTTCTCCAAGTCACCCTTGCACTGACGACCAACTCGCCGCTTCCCTTTCGGGTTCCACTCGAGCTATGGCTTGTCTAGTGATGTCACTTGATGGTGTCCTAGCAATCCAGTACTTACTGGTTATCAGTGGTTCTCAAGCTGTTGTCACTTCGTGATTAATACTGAAATCAGTAAGATCCCATCAAATGAAAACTTAAAAAGTAAATTGATTCATTCCTCACTTATGGTTACTACTATTTATATGAGTAACTTGAAAGCGATTCAAGCTATTATGACTGATTGACTATAGTGACTACACATTATCACCTAAACAAAATTAGCTGAAAGAAAGCTAGACAGGATCTATCGATCTAGCCGGTAACAGTACTTAGTACTTAGACTTCATAACTAGGGATTACCGAATTATATCCCATCACTAAAAAATTACCACCGATAGCTTAACTTCAGTATTATTATTATGCTATTTGTTTGTTTGCATCCGACTTTCGAAGTGGCATGAAATTAAATAGCCATATTTTACACTGTCGCATTAGTATCACATTTGGCAGTTATTTACGCAAGACTGTCAGGTGAAAAGCTTTTTATTTTTACGCATACATCTCACAAGTGACAAATTTGAAAATCAGAAAAATCCATTATATGATGAGACACTTATGCGATAAAATTCAAACGCCCTTTGCATGCCACTCGATTTTTCCTGGAAAACATAGGACAGCATATTCAAAACTTCTGTATGCCTCTCATAAATTCCCTTAGTTTGGGAAGGAGAGGTTTAATTTTTTTATCTATTTCTGTTGAGAAGCTACACGCTAATGAACAAAATCTCTGAGCTAACTAAAATGTTGGAATTCATAGGCCGTTGGATCGGGTCGCAGTGGCTTAATGTTCTACGAGCTAGCCCGCCATGTAACCAGAAGGTCCTGGGTTAGGACCTTGGCAGTGGGTGCGTACTGCTATAGAGTCCCAAACTAGGCTGACGAAACAGCTGTCCAGTACTTCCAGTTGGTTTTCCAATGGTTCTCTAACTGATGCCAGCTCATAATGAAATCCTGTTACCAATCAATCAAATTCCTACCAACTAATACTTGAAAATGTCGCTTTGTTAGATCTAATAAGGAATGTAACTGTGGACAGAAGTAAAGAGAATATTCCGTTTCAGATATGTGAATTTCCAAAGACAGACAGAACTTTTCAAGGATATCATGAATTAAATACGAATAATGGAGTCTCTTGAATCCACTGTCAATGCTTTTCGATGATCATGATAGTGAGTATCAGATTGTATTATGACTATAGAGACTGTCGGCCATAATGACTACAAATTGTAACAATTAGTCGTAAAAGTAGTGAAAAAAATTCAGTTCTTACCTAATGATTCGCAACTGCCAGCGATTTAGTGGCATTTAAAATCTTGTTTAAATGTTTTTTTGGTGTTATTAGTAAAATATTTCGCAATTATTAAGCCTGTAACAATATAAGGTGAGTAAGCACAATTACGTCTTACAGAATGAAGATGTTAATATGAATTTAGAACTTAACTTACAGACTGTGGACACTGTATATTGCTGACTGGTTGGTATTCATATTTATATAACCCTGGTGTCAATCAGTAGAGCTTGCTGGCTATACTGAAGTTATCTAAATGCCAAGTGACCGTTTGGAGCTGATCTCATCAGTGGTGTACACGGTTTCGACTCGATTCAGAGGGACGAGTCATTTCAAATCGTTTGAATTCTGGCTAGCTACTTGAATGAACTGATAATACACTGGGTCGAATCGGCAAACTGCAAATCAATTTGTGATCATAATATGTGATCTACCTGATAACTTAAGGATCAATTAAGGAAGCAAGAATAACTGCATGATGCTGTATACTACTGATTAGTTAATATGGTCTCCAACTACTGACGGCAATCAATCAGTAGTATATAGCACTACGTAATTATTTTTGTTTTCAAGATCGCTACTTATTGTATCATGCAGATCTCAAATCATGGTCTGAATAGTTTCCGTTTCCAAAGAAAACTCTTTTGAAATCTCACCTCCTCAAACTGTGTAGACTGCAAAGCGAAATTATTTCGCAAATTGAGAACTCTATCCGACACAAGCTAGTAATCAGTGGGAAATGGCCTAGTCCGGAAAGTATAGCTGGTAAACTATGCATAAACTTCATATTTTCCCATATTAATACCTCCAAAAAAATCTCTTCAGTTGAATCATAATTTTACAGAAATGTGTGAAAAGATACATACTTGGGGAAAAACGTATGACTACTGATGATCAGATACTTTCTACCTCAATATCTATCATCTAAACAATGGCTTTATCCTCTATAGGAAGCAATTATCTTTTTCCTCAGTTTCAGTGAATAAAATAATCTTAAAATGTATCCACATTTTCATGAGATGTACATTAAAATATTATTTAAATAGTATACCATTATACCAGTAGATTGGATTGAAGCTCAGTCCTTAAAAAAGATGAGAAAATTTATCCTTGCAGCAGAGTAATTACATTTCTCTGTGTAATTCATATAAGTCGAAAGAAATACCAGGTAACAATGCAGAAGAAATTTTGCATAGCAAATACTTATACCTCAGAAGAGACTTTATTTGTTTCCAAGGTTAAAATAATAATATTAAAATAAATTATCTTTTTTTTAAAGTTTCTATACATGAATCCAATGAATGAACTTTAGGTCAGCTGTACCGTGCATCATAGAAAGTTTCAGGTTACAAATAAAGATTACAGGCCAACTTGGTAATACTAATCGTAAACTGTGACTAACTAGTTAGAGCTGGATAGCACCACTGATGAAGTATCATTTTTATGTTTTGATTAACAAGAGTTTCAAGTGTTGGTTTGTAGGAATTTGATTGGTTACAGGATTTTCATCATTAGCTGACATTAGTTAGAGAACCATTGAAAAACCTGGGAGTACTGGACAGCCATTTCGTCCTAGTTTGGGACTCTTCAGCAGTACACCTTGTAACCAGAAGGTCCTGGGTTCGAATCCCGGTGGGTGCGTACTGTTGAAGAGTCACAAACTAGGACGAAACAGCTGTCTAGTACTCCCGGTTGTTTTTCCAATGGTTCTCTAACTAATGTCAGCTCATGATGAAAATCCTGTAACAAGAGTTTATTCCGTTTTCATTTAGGTCAGAGTAAAAAGTTATTCTTTCAGGGTTATTGTGCGTGGACAAAAAGAACTTATCCTAATTTTTCTCCTTTCATTCCTTGCGTTCCGAGTGGTGCAAAAGGCTTCAAGGCTAAGACTTTGAATTTCCGATTGCAGTGGAGTTGCTTCGTAGAGGATGGGATTGCTAGCTTCATGTCCAACCTTTCTTCTTTACTGGTTAAGTAAAGTCTAGAGGTGAGTTTGTATCAATTAAATTATTTAGTTAGATTAGGTTTTATGGTGACTACGTCGAGCTTGACAGAAAACTTGAGAAGCTGGTCTTTTAAAATGGAATATGAACCCCGGAGCGGCGAATGAACCTGATATTTTTCTTAAGTTTTCTGTCAACCTCGCCGTGAGCGCCTGACTGACTGGTTTTAACATAGAAATTTGCACTGATGGGCAGCAGTTCAAGTCTCCACACTTCACTCAGCATACCAAACAAGATAGGAAAGTAAAAGAGAGTGCAAAATAGAGAGAGTAGACAGAGATATGAAGCAAAAAGAATAGTAATATCGAAGAACGATACAGTTTTGTTGGGTATTATAAGTCAGAAGAAGTTGATGCATCTGCTCCATTGAGAACGATTTTGAGCCATATTGTCTCCAGCTATTGGTTTTTACCGTCCCCAGGACACCAACCAGGAAGCCAGTCTACACCTTCCAAACTGGCTTAAACTAACTGTTGTGGATTTCATTGACTGATGAGGCCATGTTTTTGTTTGACCACAACTAGCTCTTTTCCAACCTGACCCTACGTCAGCTAACATTACCCGTCGGGGAAGGCGATGGCCAGGCATGCGTAACACACAAGCTCACCATAGTAAACACGAGAATTAGTTTTCTAAAGTGCTGTACAGATAAGAGACAATATCTCACATTTTATTGATATAAGAATAAAACTTCGGCACTGTGGTAGAGTGTAATTCCATTATGGGTAAATTTTATTTTTATAGAGTCTCACAGTGTTATACAGTAATATTTACTGATGACGTTTCGAGCACAATTTATTGCTCATAATCATATCAAGTTAATCACACGACTTCCTAAATTCATTTATATAGTTCCATTGTTTTTCACTTGATTTTCACTTGATTTGATTGGTAGTATTATTTTCCATATCTCGGGTATGAGTGATGATTCATTCCTATTGCATTTGTTGGGTGTAGATTCGATGAACAAAGATTCAGTAATCAACCTCTCTCTCCACCTACCTAGATTACTTTTTAGAATTTTAACCCTCTCCCACCCTATTGTGTGGTTGTGTGTTAATGCATGCATTGCAATTGCCGAGCTTTTTTCTAAATTACTTATCTTCTCGGGGTCAACCATTCTTACCTTAGCTAAATTCTTATGTTCTGACAATCTGACTACCCCTGACCTACTAGTTACCCTGCAATGACTGTGAGGTCAACTACATAGGTCAAACTAGTAGGTCAGGGGTAGTCAGATTGTCAGAACATAAGAATTTAGCTAAGGTAAGAATGGTTGACCCCGAGAAGATAAGTAATTTAGAAAAAAGCTCGGCAATTGCAATGCATGCATTAACACACAACCACACAATAGGGTGGGAGAGGGTTAAAATTCTAAAAAGTAATCTAGGTAGGTGGAGAGAGAGGTTGATTACTGAATCTTTGTTCATCGAATCTACACCCAACAAATGCAATAGGAATGAATCATCACTCATACCCGAGATATGGAAAATAATACTACCAATCAAATCAAGTGAAAATCAAGTGAAAAACAATGGAACTATATAAATGAATTTAGGAAGTCGTGTGATTAACTTGATATGATTATGAGCAATAAATTGTGCTCGAAACGTCATCAGTAAATATTACTGTATAACACTGTGAGACTCTATAAAAATAAAATTTACCCATAATGGAATCTCACATTTTTTCAGAAATATCTAGAGAGTAATCTCATTTGGAAAGTCACATGCTGAATGTGTTTATTTGAAGAGGACTCTTCAAACAACATGTTCTGTCTAATAAACTTACCTATATACAAAATATTCATGTTCTTTGATGATTTTAGATGGTTGGAGGTAATTGGCGGGAATTCAGTCTGCACCAAAGAAAGGACTAGACACATCACAATAATTACTAGTGTCCAATCAAAGTATTCATGATCTTTATTGAATTCAGTGGAGCTTAAGGAGTTAAATCACAATATTTCAAGAAATACAATCCTAAGGAACTAGAAACTATGTCTTTAAGAGAATGCAGTTTGAGACAAAATCCTAACATAGCGAAAATATTTATTCAGACGTCTCTAAAACACAAAATAATTGAGCAAAGAATATCCTTTTCGATAATTTCCTCTTCTGTCTCTGCAATTATATATATATGTTTATACACATAGAATATTCTAGAATAGTAGTCAATAAGAATATTCGTGTTTTTTAAATAATATCGATTTGTAAAGTAAGATCAATGGAATTACAGTTCATTAAAGATGCCTAAATAATAAAGATATAATAGCAAATAGAATATCAACTAAAATTAGAAAAATTCCACAAAAATTGAGGATCATTCAAATCTAGATGGCCAAGGTAAGGATAATGTCTGAACTAGCTTCTTTTGGACGCATAAGTTAGGCTTCTTAATGTGGATCCAAACAGCCTCAGCAATATTTAGTAAATGAACTCTTACGGCGAAGTTAAGATTTGTTGGTATGCGGTAAATGACTTTGAAAGCCTCGCTGACATCAATCTTGTGTTCTGTATCCACAAGATGAGGTAGAATAGCGCTACGAATAGATTTTGTTTGTCCTTTACTTAATCACTATGCAGGGTGTTGTTCAGAAATCCGACGAGAAACACGCCTAGTTGTACGGCCTATGTAACTGGCTCCACAGGAGCAGTTAAATTGGTAGATACACATAAAAGAGGCGAAATTAGGCAGTTCATCTTTTACTCCCGAACGCAAAAAACGGGTGATTTTGAAGACACAGCGTAATTCAGCATCAGGGAGTGCTCTTTTTGCCGCATTTCTAGGGCGTTGTGTCAGTATCTCGTTGATGTTGTCCCCGAGGAACTGAATCTGTAAGAATAAGGCCTTTTTAGGAACTGTTGGTACCTTGGGCTGCTTTGATTTTAGATTCATGTTCTTATCAATAAACTTTACTGGATAACCATTTTCACTCAACAACCGTTTAATATTATTAAGTTCCTCATCCTAATAATATTTCAGTCAGTATACAGGTTATATAGGCATTTTGACTGCTAATATATTTATCCTTTGGCATAAAATCAACAGACCTTATGGCTAGAATTTTACTCAGGACGTTAAAATATGAGGATATTCTTTCCTCTTTATCATTTCTTCGCCCTTAGAGTGGAACACAAGTCTTCAAGCTTTGAAGGTTTCCGTAGCAGTGGTGTTACTTTTCAAGGGGTTGGGTTGATAGTCTGATGCTCACCCAACCTTTCCTGTTCACTGGGCTTATTACTGAGTAAGAGACGTTTAAGAGTTCATTGAGCGGGAATTAAAGCTAGACCATGTGCATGTTTGGCGAGTATTCTACCACTGAGCCATAAATGAATATTTTGAATATTGTCTAATCAATAATAACATCAGTTAGAGAATCACTGGAAAACCTGGGAGTACTGAACAGCTGTTTCGTCCTAGTTTGGGATTCTTCAGTGGTCAAATGGTCTATGAACTTTCCTTTTAACAGGAAAACTCTGGGCTCGAATCCCGGTGTAGACGTAACGCTAAAGAGGCTAAAACTAGTGCGAAACAGCTGTCCATTACTCCCAGATTTTCCAGTGGTTCTCTAACTATTATTAACTCATGATCAAACCTGGAGCCGATCAAATCCTTGAAAATCAACACATGATAATGAATAATAACAACCAAACACATTCACTTGATTTTTGTTATGTTGTGTTATTTAACTTATAATTGATGAAATTAAAGTGGAATTAATTTCATTTGTCACGTGAACAAGCAATCACTCAGTCAGTCAATTAGTTTTGACATGTATTGCATGGTAATTTCAATTAGTAGAATAGGATTTAACTATTTGTCTTCAATAGGATTTTTTAAATCTACTTTCACTCTGAACTAAATTCAGTTTTAATTCACTTCATAGAAATAATAATTATATATATATATTCAAAAAGAGACAGGAGGAAAGAAAGTAATTTATTTCCTTCATGATTGTCTTTATTCTCGAATATGACTGTGTTTATTAATTTTATGATTGATGGAAAGTAGCCTAGAGTTACATGTGAAGGACGAGAATAAGGAGAAAATTGTTGTGGACAAATTTCAAGGCTTATATAACCCTGTCATAAAACATTTCTATATTTACTTTCTGTAACTTCTATTTTTTTAATTTTTTCTATTCTTTTACGTTCCCAGTGGAATATAGGGTTTCAAGCTAGAGGCTTGAAGTTTCTGCAGCAGTGGTGATTATTTTTGCAGGATGGGGTTGCTAGCCGCATGCCCAACCTTCCCTATTTACTAGTCTCACTATTGGCTTAGCGAGGTAAAGGAGTGCGTGGGTGGCCAGGGATTGAACCCGGGACCACCTGCTTGGTCGGCTAGCACTCTACTGTGCCACCGATGCAAAAGCTTCTATACCCAGTTGCATATATTTTTGGTGCTGTTGTGTTCTATAAGTTAGATGGTTTAATTGTAGACCTTTCATGGTGGTTCTGAACAGCATTCATCAGAAATAGATTCTATTTGGAGTACAATGAAAACTTTGTCAATAAACCTCGCTTAGTGCGTCGATTGTTTAGGAGTAGAATGCCTGCTACCCAGGCACATGATCCAGGGTTCGATTCCAGGCCGAGGAACTCCTTAAATCTAGCCTAACCAGCAGTAAGCCCAGGAAGAGGGAAGGTTAAGCGTGAAGCTAGCAACCCCAACACGTAAAAATACCACGTCGTGACCAGTAAAATTTCAAAACTAAAGGCTTTAAGGCATACAAAAAAATGGATGCAACATCACAGAGAGCACCTACCAAGGCTACATATTTTCTTTATTATTTTAACTGTGTAAATGTTTGTTGAAATGAAATGTTTGGTGAAATAAAGTATAATACTTAACTTGAATACATAAATGTCCCACACTTAGACTGCAAATACTAATTTTTTTGATTACAGCTTGATTCCACACCGTATTTTTTGGTACAGGTATGGACTTTTCAGTATGTGATATCAGTAGCCCAAATTTTGCAGGCCGACACAGATATCAGATGTACGTCGGTAGGGGATCGAACCGCGAACCATGTGCATGGTCGGTGAGAGTCCTAACCTCTGTGCCACCGACGCAACCAAGACGTAAACAAGTGGTGAATTCCGTATAGAGGAAGTTTGTAAGCATGAATGGACTCTCATAATCTTCAAATTACTGATATAATCCATCTGACGAATATTAGCAACCATTTACTGAGGAACAAATATAAATAAATATTTCCCAACGATGGAGGAAAATAATCTATGTTATTATTATTTGTCTCCTGGGCCCCAAGTTGAACACAAAACTTCAGAAGCACATCTCCAATTCAACCTGTTCTCTACCGTCTTTAGTGGCTGGCTCCACAGTTACGTAGAAGCTTTGACTTCCTACTAACATGGTCTCCATTATATCACCCTCGGACACTCAACCAGTCGCTTCCGTCCAGGTTCGGCTCAACAGACTGCTTGACTAGTGATATCACTCAATGGTCTCCTCAGCATATGCTTAGCCTACCTCCATTTCCGAAAAAAGCAAAAGCAGAGGATTGTGTAGAATAAGATGAGACCGTCATTTATTTCGTTGGCTTTTCAACAGCCGCATACAGGCTAAAAATTATGTACAAAGAAATTTTAACGTTTTTGCAAAGGTGACATGATTTCAGTTAACATCAGACTCCATTTCCTTCTGGATATTTGTTCACTAATAGGTCATTGGTGGGTCCGCTTGCTACCAGATTTCTTTGCTACCTATCCTTTCTGACAGGGCATCTGATCTTCACTGTCCAAACAGTGAACATTGCTTATGAATATAGTCTACAGCCACTCGAACACAGTCAGGTATATCATCCGTTACAGTAGGCAACCTCGTCTTACTCCTATCTTGAATTCAAACGCCTCACTGAATATTTTTTCCAAATCACCTGTCATGTGGTATGATCATATAACTACTGAATGAGGCTTTTGAAGTTTCTCGGTGCTGCATAGTGTTGAAGCAGTTTTCAAATTACTACACAGTCAATGGCGTTTCAGGCCTTATTAAGGTGGATATAGTTGAGGTAGAGAGTTGATGGATATTCTGTAATCTATTTGATGATCACGCATAATGTTGCGATTTGATGTGTACATGACTTTTTCTTCATAACTGCAGTCTGTTCCGGATGAAGAATTCGATCTTGAACAGTTTTCAGTCTGTCCAAGATGATGTAATTTGTATGACTGCTTTTGTGTAGATGTCTGTCACATCTCAAAGACGTTTCTCATTCGTTAGACGTCTAGTAGTATGACTGCTTCATCGATGCACACTTACTGAAAAGATGTTGCAGAGGCAAACAAAAATCCTCCTATCAGTTACTGCATAGGACAATTATACATCCCTGATGACGTTTCGAGCTCAAGACGTCATCAGTAAATATTACTGTATAACACTGTGAGTCTTTATCAAGATAAAGTTTACCCACAGTGGAATTATACTCTATCACAGTGCGTCGGTGGCATAGCGGTTAGGACGCTCACCGACCATGCACATGGTCCGAGGTTTGATCCCTGGTCGGCGCACTCCTTTACCTCTCCAAGCCAGAAATGATGCTGGTGAAGAGGAAAGGTTGGGCATGAGGCTAGAAACCCCATCCTGTAAAATAAACACTGCTACAGAAACTTCAAGCCACTAGCTTGAAGCCCTATGTTCCACTGGGAACGTGCACAATTTCTATTCTTATATCAATGATACAGTTGTACATCAACTTGTAAATTTAAAATGAATTGACTTGAGTCAGGTAGTGAAGTAGTTCCCTAGGTCTAGTGAAGAAAAGAGACAACACAAGTTAATATCCCATGACAGATATTTGACAATACCGCTAAAAATGTCAGCCTTCCCACTTAAAACAATTTTAATTCATTATTTCAGTGAATACATATTTTAAAGTTATCTACTAATATTCAGGGTGTATTTGTTCCAGAATGTGAGTTGGTAACGAAGATTTATCCTTTCATTTCACTTTCTAGACTAATAATTGCAGTCTTTATTGGAGAAACAGATATCCCTGATTACTTGAGAAAGGAATATTTCACTGCTGAATAACTACTGTTCAACATTCAATAACACTCACACTTGGATACACTTGGTTAATTTATCTCATATGATCAAAGTGTGTTATGAAGAAACTGGAGGTAAATTAAATAAAAGTGAGATCTTATTCTACAAGAACCTTTTCAAAGGTTATTGATATCGGATGATGAAGGATTTCTGAAGCTAAATAAACCGTGATAACCATTTCTGCTTATGATTTTAATTTTCCATTGTTGCTGTGATCACTGACTAAGAGATTTTAGAGGCAATTTACAGCTAGGATCTGTCTAATAAATATAATTATTTCTTTAGATGTTGATTAGGAAAACATTCTAAATTTGTTATCCTTATTTATCACAATCCAGACTGAAATTAAGTAGTAGAATGGTTAGTGAAATAAAGTATGATTCTAATTGGACACTCTGAAAGTATATTTGTAAAAACCCTATGCGTCAAATTGATTAGACGTTATAAGCTGAAAGAATATAACACTTTAGTGAACAAAATTTTGGGCCATCTACTATTACCTTACATAGGTCTATATATATATGACACCAAAGACGAAGTGTCACTTACAGGTGAGTATTACGTAGAACTGATTTTCTCCGATACTTCCAAGCTGTGAATTATTGTGTAAAATACACAAACAAAAAGTGCAGCTTCAAATTAAAGCTGAGTTGATGAGGGCTCAGAGGGTTTTGGCTAAGAATTATCGGCAAAAAATGCGAAGCATAATTTATATGTCTCAGGCTGAATACCACCTTTGGGAACACCTAGATAGCAGAAAAAATGATCTGAAAACAACTCCATTAACAATCTGTTTACAATATTGGTACTTACTTGAATACTTCAACTAGTTTTGCAATTACTACTCTTTTTTTCCCCGACCTGCATCTTATCGACATAACATTTGAATATCTTCTTTTGACTTAATTCTCATCATTTGTCGTCGTTTTCGCTTGATTACTGTTTTTGATGCTTCTCTTAGCGATTGTGTGATGGTGATTGCTGGATCTTGCACAGTCTTCGGAAAACGTGATTTGTTCTGTTTGGTTCCTGCAGATAGATTTTGGCCCTAGGTATCTTACAGTTGTGTATTTGTATTTTGTATCTTGGAGACTTTTGGGTAGTTTAACTGGCGGACAACAACCGTGATGTACAGTTTTATTTTTTGATACGAGTTGTAGTCGTACAATAGTGCCACAGATTCTATCATGTTAAATCATGTTCTGATATTGTTGGACCTTAAATCTTAACTGTGAGTGACTTGCTGAAGTTTTGAAAGCTATACAGAAGAACGCATAGATTGAGTTACGGCCATTACATCATAGATGGCAAACTAAACTATTTACTGTTTGATAAAAGATTTAATTTTAGTTAACAAACGTTTGCTATTTCTTCTACGCTCCACCTCAGGAAAGTTTCTTAAGAAATATCTATTCCATACAGGTACCCTCAATGGTAATGAAAATGATCTACGTAGATATTTACACCACCTTTTCACTTAGTAGTGTAAGATACATGATTATGATATTATTTTGATTTGTCTTTAGCGAAATTCCTCTCCGTCGGTATTACCTTGTTTCGCTGAATTATTGTTCGGCAACTAGCCTATAAACCAGCCGAATGTTTTATACGATTCCAGTTCTCTCAGTTTGAATTGCTTCTTTACAGAGCTCAGTAGGCTAAGTTCAGTTAGGTTATTACAGATTCATCTTTCTCAGACACAGGAATCCTAGTGATTAATCAAAACAGACTACATTACAAGCAAAAGTACATGTCACTTGTTGATTTCATCAAAATACCAAATCATGCTAATTATGTAATCATAAACGTATGAATTTATGAATCCTCTATGAACATTTTTTTATTCCTTCACGTTCCCAGTGGAACATAGGGCTTCAAGCTTGTGGCTTGAAGTTTCTGTAGCAATGGTGTTTATTATTTACAGGATGGGGTTGCTAACCTCATACCCAACCTTTCCTCTTCACCAGCATTTTTTTAGTTCTGGCTTAACGAGGTAAAGGAGTGCGCCGGCCGGGGATCGAACCCCGGACCACGTGCTTGGTCGACGAGCGTCCTAACCACCATGCCACCGACGCACCCTATGAACATTACAAAATATAAAACATATGTACATACATTCGGACAACAGAAATATTTACTGTTATAACTAGTCATGCTAAAGCATACACGGGTAAAATAAGCAGGGTTAAGACAGTGAATGCAGAAGGATAGGATGAAGGATAAAAGATCATCTATACATCCCACCCATTCCTTCATAACATAGTAATTTATAAGCTACTGGTAATTAACCGTATGCATGCCTTGCCTTTAATACTTCATTTGAATTCACACCGTTAGCTGTTTTAGCCATGTAGGTAGATGAAATTCAAGTTAGCAATAAAGTTACACAGTGGTTTGTTTTCCTACTGTTTGAAAATCTGTGTTTGTGGCCACCTTCGAAGGCCTAGGTAGAAATGTGTGTAGAATTTTGTCATATTTTTCTTCACAAATATATGCTAGGAGACTTTCTTCTCGTATTACTGTAAAAATTTTTCCTTAGAAGTGTCAAAACTAATTAAGTGTTGTCAAATCAGTCCTCCTATTTGGTTCAGAGACTTGGCACCTCACCAAAAACATTTCAAACGGGCTTCAGACATTTAATGACAGCTGCCTTCGCTGGCTCCATACCAAAGGTCCAAATGCCAGCCAGAAAGGATTACTAACTAGTGAACACACCTGGGACCTACTGCGGGACAAATATGCCGGAGAAAATGGAAATAGATTGAAAGCAGGCTGAGGAGACTGTTGTCCGACATCACAAACAAGGCGTTCCAATGGAACCTGAGTGCGAAACTATGAGTTGAGTGTTGGTTCTATGATGACACAGAGGCAATCGCATGAGGGGGAGATGAGACCTTATGGACATTCGTGAACCCAGCTAAAATGAACTGCATAGAACAGAATAAAGTACAGAGGTGGTGTTAAAGCCCCACATTTTACTTGAAAACTAAGGGGCTAATAATAACACAATGTTTAGTAAAATCAAATTTAAGTCCGGTGTTTTCCTCTCTATGTCTTTTCACAGTTTCTCTTTGAAAGTTTTGTTTTTTATCTCGCCTCACAAATTAGTAGGAAGTTTGGGGTCCTCAAAAAAAAATAAACTTATCCAAATTTTACTACTATGTAAGAAATGAACATATTGTACACTACATTTTTTAACCATAAACTCGGTACTTTGATTTTTACCTCGGGTTTTGAATGAATATATAATTCTGCCTTCGACTCTCCGTCTTCTCCACCATCTCAACTGCCATCGAACAATTTTAACCACCTGCTTTCTATCTCGAATTTTCGCAGGAGCACCGCAGTTTCTTCCTACGTACTTTGGTCAACCTCCGGCAACGTCAGCATTGGAGAATTAGTACTGGAGCAGTCTTCCCGCAGCGCCTGGAGTCTATTACGTTTATTGTGGAATTTGGATCTTTGTAAACCCAAGTAACGAAACTTTAATATATTCTTCCCGTAACTAAACTGATTTGGTATTTTGTTTTCTATTTGAATTTGGGTAACTAAGCTAACAGAGTAAAAGGTCCACCACAGAAGTACCTGTCTTAACCTAATGCCTGTTACATAACACACCCTTTTTCCACTCGAAACAATTTTATTTTACCTCAGACAAATTAACTGGTAATGCACACTAAACTTCCAGCTCTCTTTCTACCTAAAGTTATACACATCTTTGAAAATCACTAGGTTAAAATAAGGTGTGTAACTATGAAGTTGTATTAATCCGTCAGATTTTACACATACAATCGTAGTTTGGGACACCTATACAATTTACGACATGTGGCAGTGACATTCAATTTTTATAGTGTTCATCAACCATATACACTTTCTGGTGGCAACAAACAGGGGGGTGAAAACAGCAGGATAACAGCTCAGTAGTTTTTGTTTAAAAGAAATCCACAGAATCATTGAGAAAAATATACACATTCATCAAATCATTAGTTTTAAGTGTGCCAGACAAATCTTTGCAAAAGTCATATACAACCAAACAGCAGTAATCAGCTTGTTTTACTAAGAACTTTCTATCGTACTTTAACACGGCAAAAGATGATAGTTTATGGAATTATCTCCCTCGATAAACTTGAGCAAAGTTAGACGAATATATTTCGTTAGTTCATGTCAGAGACATACACCCATAAATATTTCAATGGCAATATAAAAGATGTTCAAATAGTGCAGTGATTGAATACGAGGGATAATAATACCACGTGATTAAGCAGCATAGTGGAAACCTCCTTCACTGGATCTCAAGCAGAAGTTGGTCCGAAGTGAAATGAAGACAGTTGTGGGTAGAGGAAGCAAAACCTTATGGACAATCATTCAGCCAGCTAAACTGGAATGAAAAGAATGGGATAAAGTGGAAATTTTCTCTTGGCTGAAGAAGCATCAAAGATAGGACTTCAGGTGAACATAGAGAAGACAGAGGTGATGAAGATTCCTGGACAAGAACAACAACAACAGACAATGATCAGCATAAATGGAAGGAACCTGAAAGAAACAACCTCTTTCACCTACCTGGGAAGCATCGTTTCAACTACAGGCCGGTGGAACTGATGAGGATATCAAAGCAAGAATCGGAAAAGCAAGACAAGCTTTCACTACTCTCAAGTCTGTGTGGAGGTCAACAGCACTCAGCATCAAAAATATGATCCGTATTTTCAACTCCAATGTAAAATCAGTGCTAATATACGGATCAGAGACTTGGTGGGTCATGAAGAGCATCGCAAACAAACTACAGACCTTCATTAACAGCTGTCTTCGCTCAATACTCAAGATCAGATGGCCGGCCAGAAAAGATCAGCAACAGGGATCTCTGGGAGCGAACCAAGTCAGCAGGAACCAATCGTGAAACAAATAGGCAGGAAGAAATGGAGATGGATTGGCTGGCCATACTCTGAGGAAACCATCAAGTGACATCGCTAGACAAGCCATTGCTCGAGTGGAACCCAAAAGCGAAGCGGCGAGTTGGTCGTCAGTGCAAGGGTGACATGGGGGAGGTCATGTGAAGAGGAGATGAAAACGTGTGGGCAGAAATGCAGCCAAGTGAAGACTCTAGCAGAGAACAGAACGCAATGGAGACGCACGGCTGAAGCCCTATGTTGCTCTAGGAATTAAAGGAAACAATAATAATAATAATTCTGTTGAAGCCCTATGTTCTACTGGGAAATCAAGGGGATAATAAGTAATAAGATAATAACAATAACGTTGAAGAAAAAATTAGGAATCTCTCAGTTGATTAATTTTCCAGTGAACTGCTCACCAGTGACCTGTAAACTGTTTATTTAGACCAACGTTGTGTTCTTGCTTTCTGTTCTCGTTTCATTTAAAATTGGCCTACAGCAGCCAAGTACATCAGGGTTTAAAATTGTCTCAAACAATCTACTTAACACTTACACAAGTGTAACTGACCAGTTTTTGTAAGCAACCAGAAAACGATCTCTCATTTGAGATTTTATTTTCCGAATAACCAAAAGACATGTCTAAAACAGTATGAATATCTGCCGTTTCTAAATTTTATGTTGACAACATCTCGAATAAAACACTCAAGAAGAAGGTTTACGTTGTTTCTCAGTCTGTTCAAAAAACAAATAATAATATGTCCAAAATTTAAATAGTTTGTTTCATTTTCAAGTGTGTTTACAAATCACCCAATAAAGAATCTGCTGAACAAGAAGTAGGCACACACCTTGTTCATTAACCTAAATTTTGGAAGGAAAAAAAAATTGTTTTAAACATAATGATCAGGTTGACTGTGTTCTTAAAGAAATAAACATCCACTGTGTCATATGAATAAACATATGACAATAAGTGCAGCGTCAAACCCATTTACTTTTTTTCAAAAACAGCAATTAGTATTTTCCCATCAGAATACTTTATGGCATCCGTCTTAAACAGAGTAAGTACTGATAAGTTGTATATGTGTGTATATATTTAAACAGCTTTATAGGTTGGGGATTTATTATCTGATCAGGTAAGTTTTCGAATATTGATATATCGTTTGATAAAGACAGTATTACTCAGCGAATTAATTGGTGGACAGAAAATTGTTTTTATTTTGCATCTTTCATATGTGTTTTATCACAAACCTATATCAGTTAGAGAATTATTGAAAAACGAGCTACGGAGCATGAAGTATCAACGAGCATTAAATAGTTGTCTCGTTGTGGTTTGGGATTGCTCATCTGCGCTCACTCTTGATTGTATTATTGTTATTAATACATTGGTTTTCGATTGGAACATAGGGCTTCCACAGCAAGCCTCCAATTTACCTTGTTTTCTTCAGTTCTCTTTAGCTGCCTATACAAATTCCTATAAGATTTCATCTCCTACTCACAAGATCTCCTCGTCACCCTCAGACAAATGCCCAACTTTGCATCTCCCATATGGATTCCACCTGAGCGATGGCCTCCTGCGTGATGCTATTCAACAGTCTCTTCAGCACGTTCCCAATCTATTTCCATTTTCTTCAAAATATTTGTTGGTCAATAGGTTCTTGATTGGTTCGTTTCTAGGGCTCCTGGCTGCTTGCCTGACGATTCTGACCGACCATCTGACCTTCAGGGTCCAGTGAAGGCAACTGTTGATGAAAGTCTGCAGCCTATTTGAAATGCTAATGATAATGTATGCCAAGTCTTTGAACCATACAGAAGCATTGTCTTGGCTTAAAATTTCTCCTAATTATTATTTATTTTATTTTTTGATTACAGCTTGATGTCACACCGTATTTTCAGTACAAGTATGGAATTTTCAGCATGGATATCGGTAGCCCAAATTTACAGGCCGACCATAGATATCGGGTGTGCGTCGGCAGGGGATCGAACCCCGGACCATGTGCATGATCGGCGAGAGTCCTAACCACTGTGCCACCGACGCACTTATTGTTAGTTGTGTTTCTTTATCACCTCTATTTTCTCTATGTTCACTTTAATTCTTGTCTTAGCCGCCTAAATCTTTTGAAGACATGTCGTTTTTCGCTCGTAGGTCTCCAAATTTGTGTGACAGTAGACATAAATCATCCATGAAGTCCAAATCTCCTGGTATCTTCTTATTGGTCCAATGTATGTTTCCCCAGTTCTCATGGTCTGGGAGTATCGTCCGTGATAGTGCGTAGCCGTGTCTTACTCCTGTATTCCCTTCAAAGGCTTCGTTGAGATTTCTGTTTTGGATTACTTGGCAGGTGGAGTCATCATATAGCCCCTGAAAGAGGTTTAAAAGGAATTAGGGCATTGCAAACCATAGTGTTGAAAAAGTTTCCAAATTATTTCGTGTTCAACGTTGCATAAGGCCTTTTCAGAGTCGATGGAATCGAAGTTAAGAGTTGATCGCTATTCTAAAGTCTACTGCCTAATGATACATAATTCTGCAGTTTGACCCGTACATGGTGTGCCTTTCCTGAACCCGTTTTTTTCAGGATGGAGTGCTGAATCCAGTGCATCTTTTATTCTCTCAAAGATGATGCGACCTAATATTTCGTTTAGAGTGGGTTTGATTCTACTGGAGATTAAATCAGCGACCTCCAGACTACAAGAAGAACAGATTGGCACTAAAACTCTGGGATGAAATCTATTGACCAACACTTTCCTTACCTTGGCCGTTGTAACATGAATGTAAAAAAGTAACAAATATCCCCTCGCCCTAGGCCCTTTACAAGTTATCTTTGTCTTAATTATTTTTTTATTCTGAACAGTATTTTCTCATCAATGTCACTAGATCAAGAAATTAAAAACAGATATATGATATGGAGTTGTAGTCGTTCACAAATGATTACAACCGCATGCAAATAATTTAGATACCGTGAAATGATTGAATATTGTTAACTAAACCATTGACTCAAACGAAGATGGATTAGAGCGAACCTTGAATGCTTAGAACCGAACTTTATTGACCAATGTAGCATTTTTTCAGTCCCTTTACCGTCTTTTTAATAATTCCTATTATCCAATGTGTATATACCGTGATTTGAAGAGAAGCAAGGACCGTCTGACGGTACAGGGACTGAACAAGTTTCTCCGTTTGTCCGTCAAGCTTGCTGAGGCAAGTGCAAAGATTTTCTTCTTGAAGAATGGCCTTGGGAAACATGGATATCCCTAATGTAGCATTTTATATTTTTTTAATCTGTTTCTAAAATCGACATAGGTAAAAATTAGATTAGCAATTAGATCTCAGTGAAATCGAAATAAGTGATTACAACGTTTCTTCTGGAGAACTAATCGGAACTTCAGGGAAAATGGTAATGAGGAAAAGTATATAAACGCAGAGTACAATGCTAACTTTGAGAGACATAGTTTGTGATAGACTTAAAGCGCGAAATGTTGTTGTCTTATTTATTGTAACAATGAGTACAGCTTCTACGGAAATTCTTATCATTTCTTGTTTATCATATAAAGTGTCAAGTTTTCATCCCTAATCACTCCATAAACTTACATTTGATTGATTGAAACAATAAGATTTTCACCTTTATTTTTTGTTATTCTTACCTTACAAAATCAAATTTTTACCAAAAATGAAATGATTAAATGAATAATTCCTATTGAGGCAGGAAACAATAATTTCAGCAGTGAAAATCCTCTTTTCAATGATTTCATTTCCGAAAGAATGGTTACTGAACAAAAGATATTCCTATCGATAACTTCATCATCAGGTTCTACAGTTATGTATATACATTATGTTGAATGAATTAGTGTTATTAACATCAATAATATTGTTTAAATAACATCGAATCAATGATAATATAAATAGATTACAGTTCAGTAGCATCAACATAACAATACACTGAATATCAGATAAATTAGGCAATCACTATAGACTCTGCTGTTTGGAGCATGCGGTACCTCGATGTTTTCGACAATTTATTTGGTAGCTCATAAATGATAGTGAAGGATTCTTCAGTGCCGTCTTTGTGGCCGGCTTGGACCAGGTGGTCTAATATCGAACTGTTGATGGTGTTTACTACACCTTTACTTAGCCACACTGGTAAATGTTCCCGAGCGATCACAAAAAATCAAGTTCCTAGAGCAACGGCCAATATAACTCGTTCCACAAGTGCAGTTGAATCGGTAGATACAATTAGAAGTGGCTAACTTGTCTAGGTGTTTCATCTCTCAATCGAGGAATCACTATTGGTCGTGTAGAAAATATGACTTGTAGTTTACCAGCATTAAAAGTTCTTTCTTTAGATTTTCTTAACTTGTTAGTAATTATTTCACTAGGTTCGTCACCCTTGAATTGCAGTCATTTATACAAAGGTTTCTTATTTACAGACGGTGAACAGTCCTTGTCGCTTTCTTTGTCATGTGTTCTTTGATAAATTTGTCGGGATAGCTATTTTCGACCAAGGTATCATATACAGTCCTTAGTTCATCTTCAGTTACTTCTTCTTAGCATATAGCTTTAACTGCGTGGTTGAGGGTCTTTAAAAATTTCTCTTGTACTGGAGAGGAACGAAGCTATAAAAATATCTATATTATCCTGTCCATGTGCTTTTCTTATGCATATTTCTCTTTATACTACCATCTGGTTTCCTTGTAAGGAGGAAATCTAGGAAGGCAATTCTGTTTTGGGATTCCTTTTCGCACGTGAATGTCATAGCAGAATTTACTTTATTGAATTCATTTAATAATGTTTTCATATCCAGATCATTACAGTCACAAAGAATGAAGGTGTCATCCAATATACCAGCAATTAAGTGAGAATTTTAAGATAAGGTTGTTCAGAGGTCCATTTCCTAGTTTACTTATAAAGAAATCTTTCAAAATGGGACCCAGTGGGGAGACCATCGCCACCTCATCCACTTGTCTGTAAAGTGTGCCATCAAATTTGAAATTCACATTCATGGTACACCTTAGTAACAATTCTTTTAGGATTCCCGTTCATTTCCATAGCTGTACAATAGTACTTATGTTTGAGTCATAATAGATAATAAAGATTAATTTTCTTTAGTGTGTTTTAAAGTTTGAGAGTGAATGGAAATTCTAAGGTGCGATAATACTGTTTCAAGTGATTATGAAAACCAAAATGATTAGAAAGACTGGGTAAGATAATCTTTATTTGGAATTTGGTATCTGTGTATAGCCAGATTATTTACACATTTTCTCTAACACACCATTTGCACACATCTTGATTTTGTGGTTCTTCTGGCCTTCATATAATGTTTTTTGTGTTCCTTTCACGTCTATGTATCTCCGCAACTCTGTATCATTTGCTTTCACTGACATCAAATCTATCTCCATGCTATTTGGTGTTTTTTATGCCGATATATGTCTCCTTATGTATTACTGATAAATCTTATCAGTAGCACAATATGCGTGAATAAATAAAGGTCAACACAAAGTTTAATAGACATACATAAAATAGTGTAAAGGAAGATTACGTACATTCAAAAATAAGCAAAATATTAGAATGTATCAGCTTAAAGTGAAATATAACAAAACAAAGTTGGAGCAACATGGGATAAAGAAGTTTTGTGAATCGAAAGATAAAATTCACCTCATAATAATGAGGGAGATTATACAGTTTTTTTTTCTACACAAAGTTCTGGTTAAATGTTGTATATTTTCAAAGCCTCCTCTATACAGAGTTCCTGGACTCCTGTCACCTTCGGCAAATTTTTCAGACTTTGTAGATTATGTTAAAAAATATATTACGAATTGTGTGGTCATTATCTAGCAAATATTAACTTTACACTTTCCTTTGCTCATCCAAGCAAGGAGATGTTCTTGAACGCAGCAGGATATTTTACTAGACGGAAGTCTTATGTAACTAGCTACACAAGATCGGTGGACATATAAATATACATATAATTCGACAAGTGAGGTAATATTTATGTGACATTAAATTGCGCCGCGGACAGTTAGAGTAAGCTATTTGAAAAGTGGCAGCCAAAAAAATATTTTTTTAATGATTCTGAAGGAATTTACTTCCACCGTTAACCTCAAATTTTAAGTTTACATGCAACACTCTCTCAGGTCGGATCGCTTTAAAGGTTATTTTTTCACACAAAAGTGATATATAAAAATGTCATTGGTTTTCTGTTTGTCTTCTTCTGATCTGACAAGCAATATATATATATATATATATCAGTCTGTAAAATTCAGTTTTCAGAAAACCGTCGTACCGTTAAGTTTTGTGTTTGTCTATCAGCAATGCGAATATCCTAAACCTCCGAAAACGTGTTTGCCTCAACCCCATTTGACAATGTCATCGTACATTGGAAAATCTGACTCTACAAAGTGATAAAAAGAAGTCTAGACTACATGTGATGTTCATTTATGGCAACATGTGGTGTTCTAGTTATTTCATTATAAATATGGAAAGTTATGATTTACGCAGGAGCGATTTCATATAGACTCAAAAGATGTAGAGTTAACTTATCTGCATAGCCTCAAATCTTCTTTGTTCCTTTGAAGTTTACAGTGAGATCTTTCCACTTTTCAAACGCTTCACTTGTAACTGTTGCCATGATATCCATATCTGTGTGATATTTTGACAAATACAGAAGAATCGGGTACAAGAATTAGTCAGCTAGGTTTTGTTGTCTAATTCTTTTTTCCAGGATGATTTAAAACCATAGAAAAAAATATATATAAATGTGATTGTACAGCTAAGCGAATGAATTCTCCGAAAAGAGACTCTTCGCTGAATTTTTTCGTTCCTATATTCATGACTAATACGACTCTAAAGAGATCAGTATATCGAAAACATACGTACAACGGCCAGCTGACAAACTTTTACAGTCGGGTACCCATCAATCGCAAGCGGAATCTGGTAATATCTCTGGTAACTTGACTCCGTAGAATTTGCAGCCCTGAAACAGTAGATGAAGAGGTCACTCTTTCTAGGAAGACACTACCTTAGAATGGCAATCCACCACGCTTTGTAGATAAACACATAAAGCCGAAAATCGACAAAGAACAATCTCTCTTTGTGCCAAAGCAGATGTTATACATGAAGAAGGCGTTCAAATGCGACCTTTAGGCCGACATCTTAACAAGAAGAATATCTAACTCCCTGAAAAGAACATTCCCTGCTGCTACACTACGATTGGCCGCTCATTGTTCTTCAAAAACTCCAAAGATAAACTATCATATCTGACCACTTCTACATGTATCTACCAATTTGCTTGATCATGTAGTGGAGCGAGATATATAGGTCGTTCAATGTGTGTTTTATCCAAAAGATTCAAAGAACATTATCCCGCTTGACCACGAAAAGGTAACAGTGGATCAATAAAGAGTACTATAATTGGACATTTGGTCAACACTGATCACTCAGTACGCACGGAAAATTCATTCAAAGTCATCTGCAAAGTGAAAAGAAGCCTTCCAAAAACGGTAAGCTTCCGTATACTTTGCATTGCCGAGGCCTTAGCGATCCGGATAGAAAACCCTGATTTGTGTACATAGAAGAAACTTCTACCTTGAGTATAATTCCAAGTTCTACGACTTTGTTAATAATGTTTTGTTTTCTCAGTTTCTGTATTTTTGTTTGGCATCTTAGTAACATCTTCTTAACCAACCCTTTACTTACTCTTTCTACCTACTGCGTAATTTATTTTCTGGATACGTATCTACATTAACATCCTATTTCATATTACGCATCCCTTGTCAATGCTTACCAGTCTTCACCTCCCTAGTTACAGTTTGATTATTCATCACATTTTAGAAACATTTTGATGACGTAAACAATAACCCTGATTAATTTTAATTTTTTTTGACAATCCGACAATAGTAAAGAATAGACACCAACTTCAGACGACCCTGAAAAAGGTAATCAGATTCTTCTAGGTGAGAAGTGGTACTCAATTTACAAAGAAGTGTATCTAAGATATGTATATATGTAATAAAAATGAATCACATAGAGTATATATCTCTAATAAGCTGCAAACACTGGCCCCAGATTCTCATAAAAGTGGTTATAAACACACCAGCTTATGCAGACTTCCTCATATAAAGTGGTTGCATTTGAATGTATAACCGTCGGTAGCCTGGCAATACTTTTTCAGAGCCATTATCCCTCCACACACATGTTTTATTCCTCCCTACCAACTGATGTTCCACAGAGAAGTCAAAAACCAAGTCTGGGAGGTGTTTTCAACGAGGATTATGATTTGCAAGCATCTGTAATGCTGAGCTATCTGATTGGTCAAATAAAGGTCATTTGACTTTGGTGTCTATTGTTTACTCTTGCTGACAATCCTAATGTAAACACTTACACAAAATAATTATATATAAATGGGATTGTACAGCTAAGTGAATGAATTCGCCGAAAAGAGACTCTTCGCTGAACGTTTTTGTTCTTTTTATTCAGATTTAAATTTACTCATTTCAGATTTAATTATACTGATCTGAAAATGAATGCTAGAAAATCCTTTTAAAATGAGCACAAGTAGTTATTCACTAAGTTTTTTCACGGGTTAATTCGAAATGAAAGCCCACAATGATTACCTTCATGAATCAGCAGACCAGGATGTATTCTCAGATAAGACTGATCGGAGAGACTCGAGAGGACAAATCGAATGAAAGCTAATAACCTCTCTGAAAAAAGGACTAATTAAACATAGCTATCAGGTAAGTCAAATATATAAAATCCCTTTATTTAGACGTCGAGTGAGCTTATTTTCCTTTGACTGAATATGAGTTTGTCAGTAACTAGTGTCTAATCCTTTGTTCGATGCAGACTGAATTTCGCAGTCCAGTTTGTCCTTCAGAAGTTGATAATAAAATTATTCTTTTCCGTCCATATTTCAGGTATGCCAAGTTCTCTTTTGAAATTCTTCTTCCACGAACAAATCACAACAGTAGTACTTTATTCCACATGGAAACCTAAAAAACTGTGCCTTTCCTTTTTTGTTCCCTTCACGTTCCCCAATGGAACATAGGGCTTCAAGCTAGTGGCTTGAAGGTTCTGTAGCAGAGTTTATTTTACAGGATGGGGTTGCTAGCCTTATACCCAGGCTTTCCTCTTCACCAGCATTATTTCTGGCTTAGCGAGGTAAAGGAGTGCGTCGGCCAGGGATCGAATCCCGGACCATGTGCATGGTCGGCGAGCGTCCAAACAGTTATGCCACCAACGCACATGCATTTCTTTGTGAACATCTAATTAAACAGCCAACCTGACTCTGTATGGCCTCCTTTGGATCAGCGATCTCTTAATTTATATATTCGGGAACACATTAAAAAGGAATGCTCTTACAATTTCCCATCAACGTGAACTTTCAACATAATATCCAATTTTAGGGAAAAATGACAATTTGACAGCTCTGAGAAAAACTTCTTACAGCTCTACAAATTAACATGTAAGAATTAAGGCACCAAGCAAAACCTTTACTATCCAGGGTATCTGTCTTAATTAATACAAGGGTTTCAGACTAATTTTCAACCAAAATCCACCAGTTTACCTAGTCTTATGAAGCTAGATAACTTAGACATATAAAGCATTTTATGTATAGACGTATTTCCAAACATTATTCTGTTTGGTTACCTGGGGGAGATTACAGAGTAACCACTAACTGAGATCTTAAACATTTAGTTAACTTCTACCACAACACTAGGTAACAAAACTAGTTCATACTCACTTAGGAAAGTAAATGCACATATCTTTAAACGAAAACGGACTCGCCACTGGAATGCAGCGGAAAACATAGCAGTTCGATCATTGGTGGGATCATGAATGCATGCTCCTGAGGAGCCCCAAACTAGCACAGAACAGCTGTACAGCACTCCCGGATTTTCAGTAATCTTTGACAGGTGTCGGTTTGTAAAGAAATTCACTCTAAAATAAACCTCATTTTATTTGTTCAAAAGGAATGTATTTATGAAGTTGTTTTATTGTAATTGCAATATTTGAATGATCCCTGCCGTTTTCTTAGGACTTCTAAAAGTTTTTAATTTCATCTTACTTCTTTTATTGGGCACAAATTAATTTCTTATTTTCTGTTTAGCGTTTCGCTTTAGTTGCCTCTTCTGTAATATTCTAGACTGTTTTACAATGACTAATCCTAAATTTTATTTACTCATACAATCTATAACATGTTCTGATTACATGTATGTTACTCAGAACTCTTATTGGTGGTTTTGTCTACTTACAGCACAGTGACATGTCGTAAAACTATGAATCTTGTTGACATCTGTAAATAAAATTGAGCGGAATAATGCCACCGATTTGTTAAGAATTAAGGAATTTGAGTACAGATGTGCTAAACGACTTTATGATTTGTGTATTCGAGCAGTATTACTCACATTCTCAGCATATGTAAAAAATGTTTGTGTCTCTATTCAATACAGGTAAGCAGCATTTAGAACCAAGACAGTGTAGTTTCACATTAAGTTTTTGTTAAAAGAGGGAATTTTATCTTCAGTAAAAGCTATAGATAACTTTTCATATAACTAGTCAAACTGTATTTTTGAAAAAAATACAAAAAAAGTGAAAATGTCTTGGTTCTTTGGGGCCTAAAATTAATGGAACAATTTAGAATGGAATGCAGAATAAAGTTTGAAAGTTGTTAAATTTCGAGTAATGGAATATTTTCAGTGATTAATTACATAGTACTGATGATGACGTCATTTCATTTGAATTGTAGTCATAAATTGGGTTATGATGTACAATCAAGCTATTGAAAATGATAATATGCTTTCTAATGACAGTTTTAACATTCAAAGTTCCTATCGCATGAATAAACTATAGTCCTCTGGTGTCATTTCTAACAGATTAACGCATTGACGAAATTTGGAAATTCAAGTATTGATTTGCAGCGATTTGATTGCCTACAGGATTTCATCATGAGCTGAAATCGGCTAGAGAACCACTGGAAAATCTTCTGGGAGTACTGGACAGCTGTTTCCTCCGTTCTAGCTTGAGACTCTTCATCTGTACGCGCCTACCACCACGGTTCGAATCCAGGACCTTCCGGTTACAAGGCGAGGTCTTAGATCATTAAGCCAATAGGACCTGATTCAATGGCGAGTCCATGAATTCCAATTTCTGCCAAATCACGATACAGCGCAACTAATAGCAAATGTCATCCGCGGTGAATATATGTCCTCACACGCCATCTGCTGTACTCGACCAACTGCTATTTTTGGCGGGCTAATGATACTATAAAGCTGTGGGAGACTTTTAGTGGCGTAAAATCAACTCGCCAAACGTCTCCATGTAAACAATCCGTTAGTATCATGAAATAGTGTATTATTTTAAACATCTTGTATGGAATGTTCTGAAAGCTTGATGAAATACTTGGGTTAGGAAATTTAGGAAACAGTGAAGGTGATTCCTTCAGTTGGACCTCATTCATTAAAATAACGCTCTCGCACTACATTTACAAAATAGTGACTATTTTATAGGGAATTAAGCAAATGTACTGCTTACCTTCAGCTGAAGAGTTCAGGTTAGATGCAGTCCTAGGTTAAGATATTAACCAGCTGGTGTGATCGGGGGCTCTTGGTAATTGATGCAACTGCGACAAGTGTCCCGCATGTTGAGCCACTACACTGAACGACACGGAGTATTTGCTAAGAAAGAATTCTGCTTGAAGGAAGCTTTGGACTGCCAAACCACAACATCAGTTCACAAGATTACTGGTCATTTGTTTAAGTTACTCAATTATAGTTAGGTGATCAGGCTTTGATTTCTGCAAACCTGCTGACAACAAAGGAAAGTACTGGTTGATATGACGGCAAACCGGTCACTGTTGATAACTTTTAATACTTATTCAATCAGCCAACCTGCTCTTACATTAGTATTTCCTTACTGCACTTCTTTCACAATATCTCGAGGCTTAAAAGATACAAATTATGCAATTAAATGTAAGGAATGTATTGTGTCTAAATTTTATACTTGGTCAGGTTATGAGCCCAATAAATATTTTCTTAAATAGAAAAATTATGCACTTCATTCCATGCCGATGTCTTTTGCAGATATAGCATTACAAAATTCCATGACAATATTGATTATTGTGGAGAGAAATGGAGTTAAGAGAATATCCAATCCACTTCAGTAAATTGCTTTTAATAGTGTAGAAAAAGACTTTCTTATCACAATGCTTTCATCGAATCCCTTAGGATTAAGGCGACATGCTTAAATCACTGTACAACCGAAATGACATCGCATGCCAGGCCATTGCTCGAGTGGAATCCAAATGGCAAGCAACGAGTGGGTCGTCAACGTGAGGGTGACATGGAGGAAATGGCACGAGGAGGAGATGAGACATTATGGTCAATCATGAACCCAGATGAAGTGAACAGCAGAAAATATAACGAAGTGGAGATATGTTGTTTAAGCCCCATATTCCACTCGGAACACAAGGGAAAAAAATTAAATAATATTTCTTCCCTACCCTCTTTAAGAAATACGTAACATTTGGTTGAAAGCCAAATGAAACGGGTGCAAGAGTACATTTTTTGACCCAAGGACACAACAATAACTGAATAATTGAAGACAGCAGGTAATTAGTTTTATTTCTGTGGCAGTTTGTAATAAAAATCCTGGAAGAGGTTGTCGCCCACGATTTTGCTTTCTTCATGTTTAGTAGAAACTTGCAAATCAGCAGGCTGTAGACAATTCAAATACTCACGAGAGTAGAAAATACCATTAGAGGTCATATTTTCAACATGCAGTGTAATGATGGAGTATTTTGGTAACCTAAGTTTCAAACAGGCTTGAAATTTCCCAACAGTTTCCTTTAGAAACCGAAATTATTCAGATCAAATATTTGTGATCTGAATAATTTCGATGATCTGCTTGTTGTCATAAGTAGTAATCAAGAAACCATTGATAAATACATTTTTCCAAACGCTGTTGATTGATGGACATGAGTAGTTGAAAATCAATCACCCAGTGGTGTTTGCTAGCCAGATTGAAGTGATCTAACCACTGGACCGCTGTTTTCGCTTGCTTTTTCTAGAGTTCACTTCAAAATGCTTTCAGAATAGTTAGTCTGTTTATGAGGTCTGAAAGTAAGTGGTATTAGGCTCATTTTATGTATGTACAAGTAAAGTCAGGAAATCTGATAGTACAGACAAATAAACTAAGCGCCGCTTAGTTGTACATACAAAAAGAGTTTGTTCTGGATAAACAGTAAAGTAAATCTCTGATAAATACAGTGTATTGTGAGCTTATTCATACTTAAAAAATAAAAATTATTTTTCAAATCCGGTTTGGAAACGAAGGTACTTGATTTTTTCACTGTATGCATTATAATAAACACTGCCTAAAACTACAAATGTCTCCTTTTGTAAATCCATTTCAAATCTGTACAGTTACTTAGGGGGGTTTGTATTTACAACAATAATTAAAAACAGACTTCACAGGTTATGGTGAGTTAGTAACAAAATGAACCGAAGTGTATGAGCAATATTCAATAGTTGATTTGTTTTTCGAGTTAGACCATGTATTGATATCATTTAGGGAACCAATGAAAACCAAGAAGTACTAAACAGCTGTTTCATCCTAGTTTGAGACTGATCGGTAGTACGCACTCACTGGAGTATGACCAATCCATCTCCATTTCCTTTTGCATATTTGTTTCACAATCGGTTCCTGGTTGGTTCGCTCCCAGAGATCCCTGTTGCTGATCTTTTCTGGCCATCTGATCTTGAGTATTGAGCGAAGACAACAACATATTGTTACTTTTCTGAATTCGCTTCCTGATATACTACTTATATCGGATTATAAGTAGCACTCACCACAGTAGTACTTTGCATACTGTAACAGCAGAAGGCAAAACACTGAAGCAAAAGTGTATTTTCAATTGATCAAACTGTTATTTATATCTATACAGTTTTCATTCTTTAACCAATCGCTGAGAGTGTGATTTTGGTTTAAATTAAACGGCATGAAGTAGAATGTTCAAACATAAATAGTATTCTGTTGCTAATGCAGTATTGCACTGTGGAAATATGTGAGAATAATATTCAGTTGGAACACTTTGTCTGCACTAGACCACCACAATAATACTCTGAATGAAGTCTCTTCTGATTCTGCCTAACCGGAAGTAATAATGTGTTCCAGAATTAAGTTGCTAACTAGTCTTCGTTCCATATTTGACGTTTGGTTGTCTTTTGTGGAGAAAATCGATGATTTAGATATATCAGTGAATTAATTTGATCAGAAGAGATTTGTATGGAGATGAAAATCAATGTCTGTATAGAGAAAACATTGCAGAATAATAAGCCCAATATTTAGCCAGTTCAAACAATTTGTTGAAAAGATGTGAATGTAAAGTGTATCCTAAAGTTTAAAAGGTACATATGTGTGTATCTTATGAAGTTATCTAGTATTTTCTTGGAATACTCAGTGGACTTTTATCCACATCTCAATAAAATCGGAGGTTTTTAATATTAAATGGTTGGGGGCAATCGGCAGGAAGTTTCGGACCTAGGTTTTGTGCTAGTTGCAGCTCATCAGCAAGGCGTATCTGCAGCCTAGAAGGAACTCATGTTCCTTCTGATATTCGAACCCGCCTCACCCAGTGGCGCTGCAATCAGAAACGTTACCACTGAGCTATTGATGCTCACGATTGACCACCTGTAGGACTGTATTGGATATTTTTGGTTGGACAATAGTCAGTAACTAGTGTAATGTGTCTAGTTCTGTCTTTGGTTGCAGACTGAGTTCTATCAGTATCTGACTGCAGGTGGCACTGGGTGACGCAATTTAGAACCTCACAAGGACATGTGTTCCCTCGAGGTTTCAGATAAGCCTTGCTGACGAGTGCCAACTAGCACGAAACTTAGTTCGGAGACTTCCCACCGATTGCCTCCAACCATCTAATACCAACAATTCACAGTGCACCGTGATAGTGAGCCACCTGGGACAGTGGCTGCATTGCAGACTGGATTGATAGAATTCAGTCTGCACCAAAGATAGGACTAGACAAACACACATTACACTAGTTACAGACTACTGTCCAATAAAAAATCGGAGGTAATTTTGAAACCACAGTTCACCTTCATTTACAAAATACAGTGTAAGATAATGTATCCAGCTCTATTTCAGACGCCACTTATGAGTTTATAACATCACTTCATCTCAAAAGTAGTTCGAAGAAAACCAAGTTCTCTTATTATTTTTTATTCCTTTACGTTCCCAGTGTAACATAAGACTTCAAGCTAGAGCTTTGAAGTTTCAGTAGCAGTGGTATTTATTTTTTTGGGATGGGGTTGCTAACCCCATGCCCAAACTTCCCTCTTTACCAGTCTAATTACTGGCTTAGCGAGGTAAAGTTCTCTTATTACTTCAACAATAATCCATTTTATACAAATCCATTTATAATACTTCGCATAGAGATTTATTTTATTCGTAAGGTATCACAAATGAAAATCGTTTTATGACACAATTGTTGTATATGTCCCTTCTATTCTGGTTTTGTGCAAGTTCAGAGAGAAGGTTTATCCTATACAGATTCACTTTGTTTTCTTTTATTAATTTGTTACATCAGATAGTTTTAATTCCTACTGCCAAATGACGTTTTCAATGAATGCGAATACTCTTGTTCCATTTAATAGTTTTTGTGTACTTGTATTGAATATTTATCTAAGATTAGTACAGAAAGTACAAGTAATACTTATAATCTTTTTATATTACAGGAGTGAATCGATACAGGACTCATAAATCAATGAGAGAATATAACCTTTTACTTACATCTCTTACATTTAAATCATTCAATAAATCATTGTTTGCAAAATGTGAAAAAAGTTACAATTTATGGGGAGATTTATACATTAAAATGATAAACGTTTTTTTCCCAAGTATTGAATTGCAAGGATTTGATTGATTTCAAATGCGATCACGAAGGGATTTCATTTAGAGGACCATTGAAAACCATAGAGAACAAGACGGCTGTTTCTTTGCAGTTAAGGGATCTTCATCACTGTGCCTTCATAACCTTCAGGTTACGAGGCAGACCAGTTGACTATTCCACTACTAGGATAAAATTCAACGGAACATTAATTCTAACCAATTTTCAATGTACAGCGCAACTACCAGCCAATGCGAGTGGCAAGCATGTGTTATCACACCAGAATTGCTTGACCCACCAGTCATGACTTCTCACTAGAACATCAGGCGACTTCGTTGTGTATTCGACTCCCTGCAGGGTCATGAGAGCTATCCAATAACTCCTCATTTTTAGTGGTTTTGTAAATGATGTCAGTGTGTGGTCTAACTTAAAAATGTCTAACAGTGAACATCTTAATTCCTAAATGTATAGTGCTAAAAGTATTCTTTGGGAAAAATTAGTGGTAAGAGTGATTTATGTAAATTGTCAACCAATGTCAACTTTGATATTATTCAGCGAAGCAAGTATCATACATTAAAAGTAACGCCAATCCATCATACGCATTCCTACTGCTTGAAAATAGTGACTCATTTATTTTTGGCTAATATTTTCCCCAAAGCTTCCTCAAAATGGTTTCTTTAGAAGATGGTGATGGCACCATCTGTTACTTGCCTTTAGCTAAAAACCAAAAATGTATGTAACTCTGGTCCTCAAGACTTTCAGGTGACAAAGATAAGAGGAGATATAAGGTTATGATTTGTGAAGCATATAAAAAATGAAGCCACAAAAGTTGTCAATAATCTTATGCTTCATTCATAAGAAAATGAGGTCAATAATCAGTGTAGACCACAAGTTCTTATTGTTGTTAAAACCCTTTCGAATAGGTATGATTTGTGATATCTGCCTTAGTGATTTAACAGTGTGACTGATTGAGTTTCGATACAGAAGTGCGAGAGTTCGACTTGCCACACCCCATGTAGCACACAGAGGCAGAAAAAAGAGAAAAAATGATTCAAAAAGAATATAATAAACAGAAATTGCGGGGGGGGGGGGAGAATAATAACCTGAGAGAAATAAGGGTTTAATGGATATGGCGAATCGCAAAGAGTGAATGCGTCTGCTCCACTGAGAACGATTTTGGGCTATATAACCAATTTTCTCCAGCTACTGCTTCTTAGTACCCCGAAGACCCCAACCAGGAAGTTTACGTCTCCCTTCGTGGCTCAAGTTAACTGTCAATCGATTTCGCGGACTGGTGCCAGGTTTTGGTTGGCTGCCTCTAACTCTTCTCCAACTTGATCCTGTGTCAGCTAAAATTACTTATGGAGAAGGGCGATGCATAGGCATGTGTAACACGTGTCCTAGCCATCCTAATCGAGTAACCTTCAAAACCTTATTGGTCGAAATTCAAAAATAACGTCCCAGGAGTGCGAACGCTCCAATAACTTTGAGCGCATGCTTGTCATTGGCTAACGGCACCTCTCATTATCATAGCTGAAATATCAAGGCTATTCACCAAATAACGAGCAAATTTCACCCAGATTACGTTTTTAAGTACTGTTTGGACAATGCGTTAATAGCTCGTTAGGGTTAGGATTAGGTTTATGGTAAATATTAGGATTAGGGTTAGGTTTACGGTTAGGATGAGTGTTGTAATTAGAGTTAGGATTAAGATTAGGGTTAGTGTTCAGTTTAGGGTTAGGGTTACGACTAGGGTTAGATTTAGAGTTGATATCATTTATTTTAATTTGTTTTATTATCCACATTTTCCCAGTAATTAGTCGTCGATCGTCTTACTGCGAACCATAGTAATTCAACCGAACGCGTTTGGGGAAGATCACACAACTGGATAAGAGAGATAAACGACTCACATAAAACAGCTCATCTGTGGTCATCTCGGTGAATACATGTACAGAAACTAGTTTAACTTAGCAACCAATACTCCTCGTTATAACTGGGACGTATTTTAAGTGATGTCAGAGAAAGATACCCTGTTTAATGTGTTTTCAAGCATTTTCTCGTAAATACACTTCAGTTTTTGGTAAAAAATTCCTCATTTTTATGATTGTTCGACTCAAGTTAACTCGTGCGTTCGCGTCTTTTGGGACGCCATTGTTGTAATTTGCCCCTTATTGATAAGTTTTTCATCCCTACATAGTACTGGAAGCCTAACTTCATTATTACTCACCCTATTGTACCACCTAACGTGGGGGATAGAACGCAGACATCTATGATCAGAGACAGGTAACCTTTTCACATCTTTCATATTCAGTGGCCATGTCTAACAGCCATAAAGGAGGACGGAGTGAACTGCTGTACAGCACACACGTTCTTTGATCGATAGGCAACTGGATATCACGTCTACATCGGAGATGATGTAAGTTAGTAAGTGCCACACGAGCCGTTTTTATCCGTGCCAAGATTTCGTTAGCAGTCACTCCGTTTGGGCTGATGCAACTTCTCAGATAAATGCTTGTCGATACTCATTAGTATTTCAGGGCTTATGCGTCGGTGGCACAGCGGTTAGGACGCTCACCGACCATGCACATGGTCTGAGGTTCAATCCCTGACGATGCACACCCGATTTCAATGGTCGGCCTGAAAAATTTGGGCTGCCGATATCACATGCTGAAAATTCCATACTTGTACCAAAAATACTGT
The DNA here is from genome assembly GCA_944472155.2 of Trichobilharzia szidati. NCBI lineage: Eukaryota > Metazoa > Platyhelminthes > Trematoda > Strigeidida > Schistosomatidae > Trichobilharzia > Trichobilharzia szidati. The sequence goes on from OX235274.1 coordinate 57,119,699, forward strand.
GTGGAATCAAGGTATAGTAAAAAAGGTGGTATTTATTTCAGGGCTTGAAAAAGCTTATAATAGAATAAAAATGGGGAAAACTCAGATGACAATCAATTTACCAAAACATTTCGAACAGTGATTATTGTTAAGTGGTTACCAATGCGATTCATGAATTAAACAATATCCAATCATCCTTAAAGTCTTCATGATGTCGTTCGCTTTTACTTGCGTAATCATGTAAGTACACTAACTTAAGAGCTGCTTTATCTGAAACTCCCTAAAGTTATTCATACACCTCGCTTGTAGGTAACAATAAGTAACAAACCAGGGTTGCCTGTAGTTAAAATCGAAATTCATTTGGTAGATTTTATCATATGAGGAAGCGAATTCACTGAACACACAACAATAGAAGACAATAAAAGTGAATTAAATTTCAGGATGCTTTCAAGGAGATAAGAGTTACTCTTACATTTTAAATTTGATCTTGATACAGAGTTGCGTTTACCTGTCACAAAATCCTCTGTTTCTAACTTTTTGTAGACCTGTATTGCTTCTTCGTGCTGATCTCAATAAAACAAATTGGTTATAAGCCAAAGAGATATCACTCATTCTTTAGTGAATTCATTCGAAAATCAGTTTATGTTTGTGGTTCTCCAGCTTTTAGAAGTCCTTTGCGTAAATCACAACCAGTCTAACTTTTTTTATAAAGGTCCCCCACGTTTTCGATGGATTCGAAGATTTAAAGCGAGATAATGTAGGATCAGTCATGATTATTTACGTTTAGAATATTCAGTCATTTTCCCAAATGAAAACTAAGTAGGGATTTAAAATGTTTAGTGCAATCGGATATATAACTCTATGGAGTTATTTTATTTTTTTTATTATTTATTTCTGCTGGCCAAGCCTAATAAATTAAACCATGCTAGATTGAAGGATATCTGAAGCAGTCATAAAATAAAGTTAAGTTGAAGGTAGTTAGTAGGACTAGTGGTGTAAAACTCAGTCAGCTCGTCACTACTTTAGTTGATAGGCATCTGAATACATGCGAAAAATGGTCTAAAACCATTCTCTCCGACCCCCAACACCCCCTCTATTCACAACTCTCGCCTTGTATCTCATCAAGTAGAACCAGAAATCAGTATAAAATAATCTATGCTCGTACAACCAAGTACAGGAACTCAACGATACCATACTTGGCCCGTGTTCTAAGCGACAGAGACAATGTTAACCGCGAAAACTATGACCTGCTTTGTTGTTAATAACATAATTTTAGGCTCTTTTATTTCTCTCTTATTTTGTATTCTATAGTGAACTCCTTCTTATACATACTTAGCTACCTAAATTATTAACATTGGCTTACTTTTTGTACTTTACTGTATTCCTTTTTTGTGTGTTTCTACTGGTTCCGACTATATTAGCACTATGAGTATTACAAAATTGTCCTGTCATTAACCATCATGTATTTATTAGTTTTGTGGTTGTTTTTTTTTCTTATTTTTTTCTTATTTTTTTCGGCAATATTAACTGACAATCATTGGTTGTGAACGCCATTATCACTACCTTAAAATTTTGTATTCTGCAGGATTACTCACACTACCACTACAAACACTGCATTAGACCTGACAATAAAAAACATGGCAACAACCCTGAAATGTTATTTTATGATTGTTTAGAGTTGTTTCAACCAAATTAACTGATCATCTTGGCGATAAACATTCTTAAATATCATTTCATAACTTCTTGTATGACTATAGCTTTACTGTCAACATGCATATTCACATCATAGCTTCCACTACCCAATACTGAGTTATTATTATATGTTGTTTATTTTCCTTTCTACTTCTTGGTATTTTTTCACATTTTTTAAAATCATTTTGTGTTTTTCCTGTTTTTTTGCTGTTGGTGTCTTTATATTTATTTTTTTGAAATACTCCTTTTAAATGTTTGATAAAATTAGATGCAAATATTGTAGATATGTGCTGAAAATTCCACACTGTACCGCTAGTACTGTTTCTGGAAAAAAGCAAATTATTATTTTTATTATTGCTCATCCTGAAAGCACTAATAGCTGTAAATCCTCCAGGTAATCGTCCGACCTTATGAATTATTTACACAGTGAATTAAGACGAGTTTGCAAACAAGATTGAAAAGCATTCTCAACATATCAAGTCAGCAAACAAACACAAACACACGTCACGAACGCTTAATTTTACGAAAACATTACAACAACGTATTAATACACCACAATGACAGATTTATTGTAAATCCCGTCAATTTGTATATTTTCAAGTAACAGAATGCTATTTTTGAATTTTAGAAAATTTCAATAAGAAGGTGAAACGAAAACCTTTTATTTTCTGTCACTAAATCATACAAAGTGAATATCCGCCAAATCAGTTAACAATGATCTCATCTAAATTGTCTTAAACTGAACCCTTCTAATGTCAGACTGTTAATTTTAAGTACTGGTATGGACTGCTTCAGTCCCATGTTTTTTGCGACGTCCCCACCAGTGTTACGGGAACTGAATCGAATGTCATCTATTTCGGTGTCAGTTTCTCTTCAAATCTTTTTTTAGTTGTCTCATATCTTGTAGGTTTCTTAAAAACTCTTTCGTTCGACAAACAACTTAAAGAAGTTGAGACCTTCTGGCATAATCCACCTCTTCTCTTATAATTTATTGATCCATGTATTTTGCCCATTCTTCTTTACTGTTCATCCTCATGCTTCTCTAGACCTCTAAAAATGGATCATCTTATACTGCTCAAGAACTTGAAGGCTGTAAGCAGGGCTAGTGGCGCATCTTTGACCTAACTAAACGACACTATTAGTCACAGGATTTCATCATGAGCTGACATCAGTTAGAGAACCATTGGAAAACCTGGGAGTACTGGACAAATACTCGCCGAAGACATTGGCTAGGGGTCGCGCTATGTCGTGAATTGGCAGAAGTTAGAATTCATGGACCATTGGATCGGGTCCCAGTGGCTTAATGGTATACGAGCTCGCCTTGTAACCAGAAGGTCCTGGGTTCGAATCCCGGTGGGTGCGTACTGCTGAGGAGTCCCAAACTAGGACGAAACAGCTGTCCAGTACTCCCAGGTTTTCCAATGGTTCTCTAACTGATGTCAGCTCATGATGAAATCCTGTAACCAATCAAATCCCTACAAACCAACACTTGAAAAAGACACTATTAGTCATTTTAATTCTTGCAAGCTACTGAATAAGTTCATCTTGTCGAATATTGAAAATACTCTCTAAACGTAGGTTTCTCTATGTATCACTTAGGGTAAAACCAGAAGAACTATCATAAGAATTTAAGCCTGTACAGCTAAATACAAAACTACAATCATATATAGTATAGATTTTACGTAAAGCTTTTTCTGAAAACATTAAAATAAATCCAGATAAGTGTGGGATAAGTTAGTTGTGATAAATATGAAATTCTTAGGTACTTAGGAAATCAAGATAATCATTGATGAATTATATGATGCAATGGACAGTACTACAGCGTACTTGTGGAATTTAGTAACTAATTATTACACAATCTTTAGTTAGTAAAGCTGCCATGAGAGCGATGTGTGAGTGAATAACTTTGTTAATTTACCCATCCTGATCGACTAGGTATAAATAATTAAAAGAAAAGGATGGAAAATTAATCAACTTAAAGTGTGCTAACATTAAAAATGACAAAAGTAAACTGCACACCATGACTTATAAAATTATTTCATTCTTATTCCTTGTACACAACTTCCTTCATTTCATCCACAGACTAACTCCCAGTCCGTCTCCTTCCCTTTGGGTCCCACCCTAGGGCTGACCTGTCACGTAATGTCACTCACCGATCACTTCAACGCTGATCTAATACGCTTCAATTTCCTTCAGTAAATGTGTTGGTCAATAGATTCTTGGTTGGTTCATTACCACAGATTATTGTTGCATAGTTAACCCTTCCGACTGTCTGATTGATCTTCCTTATTGAGTCAGTGAAGGAAGCTGCTGATAAAAGTCTTCAGTACACCATTGGAAATCATTCTCCTAACAAGTATATCAAACATACTGAAGCACTGACTTAACATTGGTACTGAAAATCCTGATTTTACCGTGTGTTCAGTGCAGAAGATTTCCGAACTGATTTCAAAGTAATGAAGGTGTGTTCCGCTTTTCCGATCCTGACTGGCTTTGGCATCCTCACAAGCTCTGCGCGCCTGTTGTTGAGACGTCGCTACCTAGATAAGTGGAAGAAGTAACTTCCTTCGAATTTCTGCTACGGGTAGTTATTTGAGCTTGTTGCTGGTTAAGTGTCTTCATCAGTTCTGTTTTCCGTATGTTCACCTAAAGCCTTTTCTTCACTGCCTACTTTTTCTACAAACCTTTTGGTTTCCACTTGTAAGTTTTCAAATTTTTTTGAGAGATATAAATCGTTCGTGAAATTCAGATCTTTTTATCGATCCAACGTATTCCTGTCTTCTTGCTCCTCTATGGTCTGTTGCACGACTTATTCGACCAGAGTCATGAACATCATTGGTGATAAATAACTTTAAAAACTACACCAATATTGACTTGTCGTTCTTTTACACTGTAAGTGAAGTGTAGAGCAGAAATTTGTTTTATTTACTTTGCATCAGTCTAATGTGGCGTAAATTCTTATAATTATTAATGTTGTTACTACAACTCGAGAAGAGTATCCACTGTTTGAAATGTAACGGAAAATTTGCCTAGGAAATTCGTTTTGAGCAATTTAATCACAATATTTGCAGTTTTTTTGAAGGTTTCAAGTGACTTTGCAATTGTTATCCATTTTCCTCTTAAACTTTATAGCATTTGCAAACGTCGACTTCGTCCTTTTTATTTGTCTTTGTTCCTATTTAATCTCTAAATTTAATGCCTCTCTTTATGATTGTGTGATACATTGATAATGTGTTGTTTTACGATGTGATTTTGTTTTCGTGGATGATTGTCATGTTTGATCTTGGACTGCCTATGGGAAGCATTGTTGTGTGTTTCTTGGACTGTACTGTATAGCTGCCTAACGGTACTGTTGAGATTATTTAGAGTTCTTGATGTTGTCATTGTTGATTAAAACCACATAGATCTGTTCACGAATAAGTCTTTTTCTGTCTTTTGAGCGTTTCCTGACTGTGCGTATCACAAGGAAGTTTTGTCAGCTATACAGTTAGACGCAAAGATTGGTTTCTTGCGTTCAGACCATAACGATAAGATTTTTCTCACTACATCGAATGCCTACTTACATTGGAAAATTGATACACCCACAAAACAGCAATTAAGGAATCATAATTACAAAAGTGCTTGAACGTTGTAATAAACACAAAAAGAGAATAAATTACAAAAGAAAGGCAACAAATTGCTTTTCAATAATTTAGAACTCCTCTCTTTACTACACGAGAAATTATTACCCTAAAACGGGCAGAACTCCTGTGATTAAGGTAAGTAAAGACTAAAATAATAATTAAGGAAGTAAGGGTTTTTTATTTGACAAATTGGCTATCCATTAAGGAAATACTGAGGTGAAAAAGAGGAGGCGGCTCTTTGATCTTCACTTTCTCTAGTTCAAACCTCTTGAAGGCTTTTTATGTTCAACTACAGACAATTAATATGAAGTAAAAAGACAAACGAAAACCAGATTATTTAATATTCATAATTTATATTGGTCGAAAATGTGGGAGAAAACGATGAATTCGCCATGCTTTTAATTTCGCATACTTAAAACCAAGTCAGTGTCGCTTAGTTTATTAGTTCACTGGCTTACGAGCTGGTCATAAGTTCGGAAAAAGAAGGAAGATAGGGCATGAGACTGGCGATCCTTCCACATGAAATCAACCTAATCACTACGGAAACTGCGAAGCACAAATAATATACAAGAAATAAAATTATTTTTCACTGGAATTGGGTAGGTGAAATGATGTGGTCTAGTGAAGAACTGCAAAAAGCCAGTTGACCGATGAATCGTATTCTTATGGAAGCAAAAATAAGCAAAGAAACAGGGAATGTCCACACCAGGTGTGAGGATGACTAAAAAGCTGTTCAAATTGCAGATGAGATATGACACAGAAATGTTAGAAATATGTGGATGCAGACAGAAGGGTAGTGAATTCTTCAAATTAATAACTTGAGAGCCGATAATCTACTCCTATCATACATATGACAACCACGAGAAAACTGAGGGAGTGACTGTCAAGAGGCCACCAACAACGTTGAAGGTTCTCTTGCAAGTTGAAAATCACTGTCCACTTTAATCTCTAAGAGTTACTATGATCCACCATGACTATGCGAACTTACGTATAAAAATGTGTCTGTACAGCTTTTGAGGACGAAGTTGCCAAAAAGACATTTTTGCTAGGAAACTTTTTTTTTTGCTTATCTAATTTTCTGATGGGTATTCAGTTCATTAAACAACCAGGCGTTCATTTTTCTCGCTTAAATTCAAAGAAAATTCTATTCAGGAGATCTGCATAAAATTAGGGTTATTCATTTTGAAATAAACATCCTTCTAAGGCGTAATCTATTATGTTCAGTTCTTACAGCTTTTATCCTCCTAAATATTTCTCTGATTTTATTACATGAAATCATTAGGACTATTACAGGTATATACCCAACTTTTTTAAACTTATTTAGACTAATCAAGTCAGCCTATGTTAAAGTAAATCTTCCTGCTTTGAGAGTAAAACCAGACAAATTGTTGTTTTTGCTTTTCTGACATGATGTTGAATTGTTGGCTAATTTGTCAAAATACACATGGAAGTCATTATTTGTCGTTTGTATTTTGCTAAACAGCTGTCGTTATGCTTCTTTTATTCATCTCCAAGTATTATTTATTATTTCTGTAAACGAAACTCTATTTCTGTAATGATTTAGAGAGAATATTTTCATTTCTAAAAGTTGTCTGTTTTAAGGTAAGCTCTAGGTTAGCAAAACAAATCTGTAAAAATTTTATGCGCTTAACAAAACACTATTTCTTTTTCCATCAAAGTTTATATATTAGATGGTTGGAGGCAATTGGCAGGTAGCCTTGGATCTACGTTTCGTGCTAGTTGGCACTCACCAGTCAACAATGCTTGTCTGCAACCTCGAAGGAACTAATGTCCTCTTTTCAGACTAAAACCCGCATCACTCAGTGAGTGCTGCAGTCAGAGGCGTTACCACTGAGCTATTCGGGATCACGATTCAGCTCCTGTAGGACTGTATTGGACATTTCTGATTGGACATTAGTCATTAACTAGTGTAATTTGTGTGTGCATCTAGTCCTATCTTCGGTGCAGACTGAATCCTATCAGTTAGGTTTGTAAAATGGTCACCATTCTAGGTGGCTCGCCATCACGACGCACTGTGAACTGTTGGTATTAGATGGTTGGGGGAAGTCGCGAGCCCGAAAAGCTCAGTGGTAACATCTCTGACTGCAGCACTCACTGGGTGATGCAGGTTCGAATCTCAGAAGGGACAGGAGTTCCTTCGAGGCTGCAGACACGCTTTGTTGAGTGATGAGTGGCAAACAGCCCAAAATCTAGGTCCAAGTCTTCCTGCCTATGGCCTCCAACCGTCTAATACCAGCAATTCACAGAACACCTTGTTGGCGAGCCGACTAACAAGGGGGACACATCGCACACTTGACTGATAGAATTCAGCCCCCACGAAACAAAGGACTAGACACACATATATTGCACTAGTTACTGACTTGTTTCCAGTCATAAGGTTTTACATGTATTTCATTTCTTTTCAAATAGCCTAACGAAACCAAATAGTAGAAAAAGGCAAACGTTTTATCATCGGGCTTGCATTTCGGTATTTCTCATATCTTTTTCACTCTGTAGAAAATGCTTTATGAGGTAATTTTGATATGACACACAGGAAGCCAAACAACACAGTAGCTGTTAGTTATTCTACCCAGTTAATAGACACTATGTAAGAAAATGTTACGAGAGGAAATCAACCCCGTGTGTTCTATGCCTTTCATGTTAAGAATAACTTTTAAGAAAATGACTTTATCCGGGCAATTGTCAACAGTTTTTTTCCTTTTCAGCCATGCTTTTAAGTAAGACGTAAAAAGGGAAATAAAAAGAAAAAGAATTTAGGGTATCATGAAAAAATTTAACACTGGCTTAGATTTAATGAAATTAAATGAAAGCGTATGTAAGAGTCCTAATGCAAATGATGCCTATTTTACTATCTTAAAAGCCATTAGTGAAATACGCATATTACAAAATGTTAACTTCACAAAATTATATTGCATAAATCAGCTTACCCTGTAGATTTTTCTTACCTTACACTTTCGTAGGTTAGTTTTTCAAAAAAAAACTTATTGAATTTGAAATAATTCCCATTTACAGCATACGGAAATACACGCTAAGTGAAATGAAAATTGTTAAAATGTTTATACAATAGTTATAGGTTCAAATTAATGAGGTTGTGCATCCGCGTTGGGCAAAAAATGTTGAATCTTTATCGAAATATTATTCTATGTTTCATGCAAAATGTGCAGTATTGTAGGAAAGTCATAGTGAGGCAAAACGTAAGGATGATAAGATTATCTTAAGTTATTAGAATATATATATATTGTGAGGGCAAAGTTTCCTGTGAAAAGTGAACAAATATGTTGTTAAGGTGGTGGTAAGTCAGTGGTAATTGCGTAATCCAAGATAATAAAATACAGTGAATAGGACCCATTAGATTGCAGAACTAGAATTTGGTGAATACAAACTCGAGTGAAAAGATGATTGAAATAATAGAGATTTGTAGCTCAGGTGGATGATTTGCAATTAGTAGTGTTCTCTGAGCTCGTTGGTTTAGCTGCGGAGCTTTCGTCGTCCTTCTGGAAGAAGATGTTGTTCAGAAGGACGACGAAAGCTCCGCAGCTAAACCAACGAGCTCAGAGAACACTACTAATTGAAAAAATGATTGCTTTAATACAGTGAGTAGAATTTAAAGGTTCAAAAATGAAGACAATCAGGAAAGTCAGTCGAAAAATGTGGGTCGAGGAAATCAAAGTTATGAAATCAGAAGACACAGAGTTACTAAGGCCAGAGTTACCAGGATAGCTGAGGTCCAACAACGGATTCCTCTTGAATATATAGGCCGGGTATCAGCAGCTCCACTGCGTTAGCCTCAGTATATTGAAGAAAACTCTGGCTGTTTTGTTGATTCTTTTGAATTTCCCCAACGTGTCTACTTGGTGTTCTGTGTCTATCAGCTAGGTGATAATTGACAGGTTCAAACTAATCAATCCCTTTAATCGAAAGCTCTTTTGGTACATGTTCAAAGAATCTGACATAGGCTCTTCTTTCTGTTAGCCCAATGTCTCTCTCACTCTCTCTCTATATATATATATATCAAAATTGCGATGGTTTTAAACAGAATAAAAGGGAGAAGGACGACTGAACAAGTTTATTTGCTTATCACACTAGACTCGTGAGTTGGTGGCACAACGGTAGAATGCTCTCAGACCACGCATGTGGTCTAGAATAGTGTGACAGGGGTATCGTTCTTTTTCTGCATAAGACCTTTGGGGTAAATGTTCGATGATACGTTTGGATAACAAACGCTGAATACAGACGACATAAAATAAAGTGTTTGCTTCTACGCTTCTAAAACTTACTAACAGTATTATTTTTATTACATTAATAAACTTTGACTGCTATAATTTAAAAATCATTTTACTTTCCAGTTGTAGTTATCTTCAAATTATGGACCAGTGAATAAATTGTTCATCACTCAAAAGAAGTCAGACTTTTAACAAAAACAAAACACTCTTACGACGCCTATTTTCACGACAGAATCATCAGCGTTGTAGGACGAGGTGGAAAGAAAAACCAAAACAATTTTTATGATGCAATAATTTTAAGATCTAGACACAGTGTGAGCAATGATTTATTTTTGAAGTGATTTTCATCAGTTTTATATACATTAGTTATAATAATATAAAAGAAGTCTACCGAATAATATTTCTTTCTAAATAGAAAAGTTAATTATAATTTACTCCACTTTATTTCTTCGAATGTACACGTCTATGCTTTGATGCACCTATTATTGATTCTCTCACCTAATGGGATACCAACTTCAGCTGTAAGAAGTGAGCTTTGTTGTTTAGTATGACGGAACTGATGCCTGCTCAAAGATTTATTTTGAGCCTTAATCATTACGGCATTAGCAAATTACAGCCAACAGTTTTCAAATGGAAGATGTTCATTTATCTAGAGAGTGATTGTTTATTCGCAAAATAAGTTTGATATAGTCAGGGTCTCATTTCCGATCGGAAAATTTCCCCACTACGATATACAGGATGAAGAAAGCAAATACCTGCAAAATATACGCAGTAATATTACTCAGTTCGCAGTTCTTGATATATTCTCTAATGACTAATTGTTTATCTAGGTGATGTAATTGAAGCGTGATGCATTTTATCTTAATTTTAATCTTTCATACTCCCTTTCCCCTTATCTATTTGAACATGACTTGGAAAACATTCTCACGTGTCGTTCTGTATGATTAATTCAATGCAGTTTATTTGCTTATCAGCCTTATATCTCCCAACGTAATTTCATGAGTATGTATATCCCCGTATGTAGAGTATTCGGCTGAAGAGTTCTACCGAAATTTGATCAATTCATTAAATCCCGCTTTATTAACCTGCTTTTTTGCTTGTTTTCAATTCGTATCGGGAAATAAATGCTTCCTTTATTCAGGTCAATTTAAAGTCTACGTGTCGACTGATAATTGTTCTTGTATCAGTAGTTGGAAGGATTTCTAAAATATATGTCACTGAATTTTAAACAAGTATCTGAGCATTGTTGTATCCCTGAGCTGGTGTGATAGTTAAGAGCTAGATCCTGAGTGGAATATTTGGTACACACTGATAAGAGGTCTCAAACAACAGAGTGATTTGAAGTACTCAGAATCAGGTTTCGATTCTCAACTAAATCTACCATTTAACCTGCAGTAAGCAGAGTATATCTCTTTTAGCTAAGCCAAATAGACTTTCATAAAGAATACTGAGCATATCTGTAGCAGAATAATCGATCTGAAAAGTATCTCCATGAATAATCAACTTACGATAACGATACATGAATATTTCAGCTAGTTTTATAATTATTACCCTTTCTCTTGAGGTGCATATCATCATTCTAGCATTTATATTGTTCTTCTTTTAACTTAAACATTATTATTTTGAACTTTACAACTGGCAGACAGTACTGTATGGGTAGTTTTATGTTTTTGATATAAGTTAAGATTGTTTGTGATTTGATATGGTTGAAATAGAAATGTTCACTATGTATAACTGGCTTAAGTTTGAACAGTTAAACTGAAGAACATTTCGATGGATTTTTTATGTTCAGACGGCAGTACTTGAGTTTTGGTTATTACAATAACTACTTTGCACAAAGGGGATGGGAACGTCAAAGATAAACTAAAATTGATCATTTATTTCATTTGTGTTTCCAATATACCCTCAGCGAACAAAACTGACATATTGTGGTTTGAATTCTGAAAAACAATCTCTGCGTCCTATATCTGTATAGCTGACCAAACTTCCTTGAGTTACTCACAGTCACGAAATGCCACAGCAACTGTAAAAAGGCAGTTATTTGCGATAAAATCTGCAGCACTATTTAACAAAAACTCAAAATTACCTTAACAATGCCTGCAGGTAGCCAAACAGATCAGAGAATTTTCCAGTACAAAGCAAGTACTGGGACCAAGAAGACTATTCCCAACAAGGTTGGAAGAACCGCTCACCAATACTTCCTACAGGAGGTCCGGGGTCAGAATGACCTTGACTCATTCAAACAAAACCTCAGTCGTAAACCAACACATTACCAATATCATCACACAAACACAGGGATAAGCACTGAAATTGGAGATTGAACGGGGACGAAGACAGGTAATAAGGGTTAAGTGAACAAATGATATGCAAGCATCAAACAATGACTTATAGACTAGGAGAAAAGGGTACAATAATTGCAAAGATAGTTGAGATTTCTAAGTAAGTAACAGTATCGTGAGTAGATCGTTCAAGAGGCATCTTCCAAACAACTATTCCCTTAAATTACCTAAGGTAATTTTTTGACAGTGACCATCTCAGGTAAAGTCTGCAGAAATGCTAAAATCTAAAGTAGGTTGTCTGGTTATAAATGACTTTTTGAAAAAGCACTTATACTTCTTTAGTATTTGACCGCACCTTCATGTGATAAACTTCTTTTTCCTTTATCCTCCTTCAGGTTTTTTTATTACCTCAAAGAGGAATTCTTTGGATGGATCCAACTGTAAACCAAAGCTTCTATTCCAGTTCTGCAAGATATCTTATCTTAAGAGCAAAAAACACAAAGTTCCATAATTGCAGCCCTCTCTTGGACTGATATTTCACACAACTCTGTCACTCATTTCTGATTAGTTTTCATCCTGTTTACCATGTTGGATAAACAAAATATTTATATAAATGTGTGATAATGAATGCTGTCAATCTTAAAAAGGAAAAAAAACACTATTTTATTTCATATCATCCTTGATTTCTTTTTAGGATGAAGGGATTAATTATTGATCTAATGAAAACTAGTCAATACCTTTTAACGTTAACACTTTTAAATGGTTGAATATTTGTGTACGTTACTACGTAATTACATCAGCATTGTGTGTCTTGCTTGATTTGTAGACATTTCGAAACATAGAAAAGTAAGATATTCAATGATTGGCGTAGGATAAACTGCATTGCCAAGACAACTGACAACTAATTCTGATTTTCAACTTGTGAAGTAGTACGAATATCAGAAAATTTAAAGTATCAAACTAAATTCAAATGTTTTGTGGAAAGCATACATAGGGTAATAAGTTTTCGCTTCTTAAAGAGATAGAAAGTAGAAATAAATGCGGAGAAATCTGAATATATTTTACGAATATGGGTATGAATAAAGAAAGGTTTTCTTCACACACAGTTGTTGGTATGATTTATACCAAACCAAGTTTATCAGGTAAATCCACTTTAGTATATCACTAGCAATTGATGTACATACTATGATTACACCAACACACCTTTGAAAAGATAAGAAACTTGATCGTGAAGAATAAATTCATGAAATTTTTTGGTGTATCTTCCTTATTCACCAGTGTACCTCTGGTAGAAACAGTGAATGAAAAGGTGATCTTGGAAGACTGTACTAATGAATTCGTATACCTTCGATGAAAATCTTCAGTTAGGATATAAAAATCAATGTCTGTTTTCTTTCAAACAATGAATTCTATAGGCGAACGTATGGTTAGACTGTAGAGGTCAACAGTAGGACTTATTGCAGACCTTTCTCTTCAAGTAAGAAATTATCGAATAAAACTCTAAAAAAGACAGTGAGTTAAGATTTTATTGTCACCTCATGGATGAGGAGGATACAGCAATGGCCATACTGAACAGAATTTAATGATGTACATTATGTTCGACGATGAAGAAAGAAGGCAACGATAATATTTCGGTTTTAGATATGTTGATAATCAGGAAGATGATTTGAGCGAAAAATCAACAGATTTAATGGTCAGTACCGATGAAAACTATTGTAATCACTTTTCGAGCTTAGACCTTTGTGGTATCAACCGAATCTAATAAACTGTTTGATGCACAGACCTAGGGTAATCTGCTCAGGCGAATATCTTACTGAGAAACTTAAGATTATTCCTGAATAACTTAGTAAAAATAGGCATTCAGTGAAGTTCTTTAATGGAAACATGAATTTGTCTTCCGAGAAATCCTATTATTATTATTGTTTCCTTTAATTCCTAGAGGAACATAGGGCTTCAGCAGCACGTCTCCACTGCATTCGGTTCTCTGAAAACCTCTTGACCAGGCTCCACGTCTGCCCATATGCTTTCATCTCCTCTTTGCATGACCTCCTCCATGTCACCCCACCCTCGTACTGACGACCAACTCGCCTCTTCCCATCCGAGTTTCACTCGAGCGATGGCCTGGCGTGTGATGTCACTTGGTGGTTTTCTCGGAGTATGGCCAATCCACCTATATTTCTTCCAGCATATTTGTTGCACAATCCCTGTTTCTGATCTTTTCTGGTTGGCCATCGGATCATAAGCGAAGTATTGAGCGAAGACAGCTGTTGATGAAGGTCTGTAGTTTGTTCGAAGTGGCTTTCTTGATGTGCCAAGTCTCTCATCCATGTAGGAGCACTGACATCACATTGGAGTTGAAAATCCACATCTTTTTTTTCATGCTGAGTGCTGCTGATCTCCACAAAAACTTGAGAATAATAAAAGCTTGCCCTACTTTCCCGATCCTCGCTTTGATATCCTCATCATTTCCACTTTTAGTTGAAACGATACTTCCCAGGTAGGTAAAGGGGGTTGCTTCTTTCAGATTTCTCCTGTTTACGCTGATTTTTATCTGTCGTTGTTGCTGTTGGCCAGGAATCTTCATCACCTCTGTTTTCTCTATGTTCACCTGAAGGGAGTCCTATCTTCTCTGGATGCTCCTTCTGCCAACTTGTGGCTTTTCACTTGCCATTCCCCTGCACTAAGTATCATAAAGTCAAATAAATTTGGTAGTACTCGTAAAACAATTACACTGACATGTCTTTTTGATCGTCTGGTAGAAAAAAGATGTACCACTTTCAGAAATACGTAATTCAAATAAACAAATTTCATCACCAACGAAACACATTAACTAAAAGTTTCGTTACCAGTGTCTAATCATTGCATACTTTGCCTGTGCATTAATCAGGAGTCAAGTTGGGTTACTGCAAGGGAACAAAAGTTGGCATTTTATAGTTTAGGTGGATAATTCTATCATAGAACAAATTTAATTGACTAAAGCGCATAGTTATAGAGTATTATTTACTGATGATTAGTCCTTTACAATTGATTATTCGTAATCATATTAAGACATTCATAACTCTCAGATTTCATTTACAAAATTCCATTATTTCTTACTCTTTGGTTTTATCGTTTGTAATATTTTCCATGTCTTTGGTATTAGCATTGGATCCTTCGTATTGCATGTGAATGGTGTAGATTATATGAGCAAAGATTCAGTGATCAACCTCTCTCTCCACCTACTTATATTGCATTTTAGGAAGATAGCACTGTCCCACCTTGTTGTTTAATTGTGTGCCAGCGCATTCATCATGGATAATGAGTTTTCCTCTAAACTATTCATATTCGTGAGGCTAATCATCGTACACTTAGCTGAATTCTTACATCTTACTAGTCTGACCTAAATATAATTGACTTCACAGTCACTGAAAATTGTTTTTTGATTACATTACTTTGTCTAATTAAGGTGGATAGGGTCCATGAGTCTACAAAACTTGTCCCAGAGTGAGTTTGTAGACTTGACCACCACCCTGTGCTTTTATCAAGTAAATTTATTCTAATACAGCGACCAAGTTCTTTTCTTCTAACAGTTTAGTTGGATTGTTGAAGTAATAGAATAGAAATTTAGACATGGAAATTTTTTTTATTGTTAACTTCAATGGTAATTTGTCATTAATTTATTTGAAAATGCCTATTATAATAAATTTTTTAAGATAATTAGTCTGAAAAAATATTCAGTTGTCCCGTAAGAGATATTTTTAGGTTTTTCCAGTCGACTGAACAGTAATCATTATTCATTCATGAGCTTTGTAGACCACTGAAAAAAATAGAAGAGAGACTCTTGGATTAAAAAAATAATATCTAGTCTACATAAATTTCTTCAACATTTTAAACTCTTCTAAGTTAGAAGAAAATAAACATTATGAGGCTCATGATGTTATACACTGCTGCTTGATTGGTATGAGTGGTTGGATACTAATTATATTTTAACCAGTAGTTCTTAATAGCTAGTTCGAAGTAATGTAAACAGTGAATGGCCGTTTTCCTTCTTTGAGGTCTATCTCATCAGCGGTTTTTTCGATATGACTCAACTCCGAGATGTGGACAAGTTCAAGCCAAAGGAAACTGTAGTGAAACTTTACTCCAGAATGTTTAAATTGCAAATCACGAATTAAAAGTGGGAATGTGATCCGTTTATGAGGTTCAGTGAATAAATGCGGAGCTAATGTAACTATTCTATACCTAGATAATGCTTCTTGTTTGATGGAAAACTGTCATTTTCGACAGATGGCTGGGTCACCTTTCAACAACTAGAAATTATTTCTCAATTTATGTGAATGTGGTATATGGACAGATAATCAGTCAATGAATTTTCTCTTATTGGTGATATGGTGATCAAGGTCAGTCTGGAAATAAACCAATCAAAACTGGCCTACGTAAAATAAAGTCCGTTATTTAATTGTTTATGAATGTAGACTAACTGACATATCCTAGGTGATTTTTTCAACAATACATTATTGTGTAAAAATTATACTGTGGCTGATACTGAAATATACTTTTCATCTCACGTCGTTGTGTGATCTTGCTTAGGTGAGTGAGCTGGGGAACAGGTAGCTGTTTAATAATGTTGTTAGCTTAGTCAAGTGGTGTTCATGATCAGGAGATTGTATGGAACTAGGTAACCCTATTGTGGTTGCAGTTCTATTGCGATCTATGGTGACATCGTAACACTTCTGGCAACGGGGTTGTTGAATTCCTCGATGTTGTACAAAATTCTTGAACAAGTAGTTTAATCCCATGTGGACACTTGGGTGGTTTTGAAAATAAAGGTAACGTAATATACTTCACATTGTGTTTCTTCAAGCTGAAGTAACATCTAAAAGGATTCAGCTATTTATATACTATTCATATGTATATTTCAAAGTAATACATCAGTTTTGTTAGGCATATCTGAGGTAATGTAATTGAATTGTGTGCGTCGGCGGCACAGTGATTAGGACGCTCGCCAGCCGTGCACATGATCCGGGATTCGGTCCGCGGCCGACACACACCTGATATCAATGGTCGGCCTGCTAAATTTGGGCTACTGATATCACATGCTGAAAACTCCATACTTGTACCAAAAATACTGTGTGGAATAGAGCTATAAAAAATTATATTATGGTAGCATAGCGAAAGTGCTTTCTATCAGAGATACAAAATGGTTTCTTTGGTGAACATTTAAAAGAAATCTCGGTGTGAGGTGTTTATTTCGAAAATGAATATAACGCAAACAGACAACTTAATTTCAGAAGAGTAACCAACAAAGAAAGAACATTCTTTTTGACAGCTTGCTTAATGAGCTTATAGTTATATTATCTATATCAGTTAGGAAATAACTGATATTGACAACAATGGTGTTTTTTAATGTCAAGGTCAAATTATCCCTTTATTATTTGCGAAAGTAATATCATTTCCAATTATATCGTTTGGAAATCAAATTTCCAATTACGTGGTTACACAACTGTCATAATATTTAGAAGACAGAGGGTGAAGATACATTAGGTTTTCAACTAGATCCTCTTCAAACCTCTTCCCTACAATATGTAGCAATTGTAATACACTACATTAAATTTCCAATTTAGGGATAATATGTTTGCTAACAATATTTCATCATTGCCAGCATGTCATGATTATCTTATTATAGCTTGGGAAGGAAACAAAAGACTGCTTTCATTGGAAGTGCTCCACTCATTTGCCTAGGTAAGTTGGTGTGCCTCAAGCTGTTGAAGTCTCTCCATCTCTGTCCCAGATGTTTCTTCATTAGACTGTTCTAATATGAAATTTTTCCTATCTGAGGTTAACTAATGGTCGTATTCAAATGGTCTTAAACTGAACTTCTCTAAATTTCAGAATGCTAATTTTAGTTTCAGACGTGAAGACCCACGTGGACTACTTCACTTCCATGATTCTCTTAATATTAGTAGCAGTACTGTAGAAAGTAAACCGAATACTATTCATCTCGGCAGTAGTTTCCCTTACAATTTATTGGTTCCTGTATTCTACCCATTATTCTCTATTAGCCCCTTATTCTTTCCCGGGCCTCTCAGAAAGGACTATGTCATATTTCTTAATACTTTAACGTTTGTAAGCAGGGCAAGTGATACTCCTTTAATTCAACTAACTGAGATTATTAATGATCGTCATTTAATCCTTTTAGGGAATTGGCTGAGGTCATCTTTTCGGAAAGTGAACAGCCTCTTTATTTGCAGTCTTGGCCTTGTGTCTCTTCGGATAAAACCAGCAGAAATTTCATAAGAATTGGTGCTCACAAGGTTAAGTATAGAAGATTCAACTATACCATATTTATATATGTGTAAAACTTGGGCACTGTGGTAGTAAATAATTCCATATTAGTTTGTTTATTAGGTATATCATACAGTGAAACAGTATTATTTACTGGATGACGTCTCGAACAAAATTTATTGTTCATAATCATATCAATTGTGATCACACGACTTTGACACTTGAGTTTTATAGCTTTCTTTGTTTTCTCCAATTTGTCGTAGGGGGAGTAGAATTTTCCAGATATCGGGGACAGGTGATGAATCATTCCTATTACATGTATTTGCAGTTGATTCGATAAACAAAGCTTCTGTTATCAATCTCTCCCTATACCCTGTGACATTAGATTTTAAAACTGTCATCCTGTCCCATCCTATTGTATGGTTGTGTGTAACTGCATGTAGTGCTATAGCTGAACTATTCTCTAGATTTCTTATTTTATTCGGGTCAACCAATCTAGATTTTGCTAAGTTTTTATGTTCAGCTAGTCTGACTGCCCCTGTTCTACTAGTTTGACCTATGTATTTGACCTGACAATCATTGCAGGGTATTAGATAAACTAAATTGTTTTGTTTTAAAGGCTCTAGAGGATTGATGCTTTAACCGACAAAGCTTGTTTCTAATTGAGTTTGTGGGTTTGAATGCCGTTTTTATTCCTGCCTTGTTGAGAATTCTGCGTAAGGCTTCTGAGGTTCCTTCCTTGTATGGAATTACTACTGATGATTTAGATTCTTTATTGTTGGTGTCGTCATTAATATTGCTTTTATTAACATCACTATTTTTATTATTATTATTTTTATTTATTATTATTTATTATTTATTATTATTTTTATTATTATTATTTATTATTATCATTATTTAAAACAGTTAGTCCCTTTTATAAATTTTGATAGCATTATTAGAAGACGGAGATTATCTGAAAAATGTGATGTATTAGCGCTATACATTTCGAACAATCTGATCACACATTTACTTGTCAAGTCAATATATATGGAAAGGTTAAATTAAACAAGGTGACAAAGGTTGAATTCCATCATCCGTAGAACCTACTATGCAGCCCAGCTTGTAATTGTCGAAAAGGCTAAAAATATGCTTCACTGGAAACCTCAAAAGTGCACAAGTGATTATATCACATCCCATACAATTTACCAATTTTCGTGTGTGTGTGGACATACATACATAGGGAGGAGTAATCGCGCGTTGCACGTGAGGGTGGGAGAGCATATCCCAAAGTGGTTGGGAAAACAGATGAAATGTGACAAGCCCATAGATGCAGGTGCCAGACTACCAACTTCGTCTATAGCTAAACATTTAATCGAGATGAACCATAAGGTTGATGTTAACTCAGCCTTTAAGGTCATCTATAAAAACGGTCAAGGACGTTTACTGAAATACGCTGAGGCTATAGCCATTCATAAACTTAAGCCCCCCTTGTGTATTCAAAAACAGTTTGTTATTACTCTTAACTTACCTTGGTAATCCTTATTTGATTGGATTACCAAACGTTTGTGTTAATTATTCTTAATTCTTTTTTGTCACCTTGTTTAATTTAACCTTTCCATATATATTGACTTGACAAGTAAATGTGTGATCAGATTGTTCGAAATGTATAGCGCTAATACATCACATTTTTCAGATAATCTCCGTCTTCTAATAATGCTATCAAAATATTATCATTATTATTATTATCACTATCGCTATTATCATTATTTATTTTATTTTTACATTTCCTTACATATTTCCTGACTAATTTATCCGGGTAATTATTAAGTTTCAAGGCTTCTTTTATATGTATCAGTTCTTGTTTTAGATTTTCTTTGGTACTACTTAATAGGATGGGATAGGATGACAGTTTTAAAATCTAATGTCACAGGGTATAGGGAGAGATTGATAACAGAAGCTTTGTTTATCGAATCAACTGCAAATACATGTAATAGGAATGATTCATCACCTGTCCCCGATATCTGGAAAATTCTACTCCCCCTACGACAAATTGGAGAAAACAAAGAAAGCTATAAAACTCAAGTGTCAAAGTCGTGTGATCACAATTGATATGATTATGAACAATAAATTTTGTTCGAGACGTCATCCAGTAAATAATACTGTTTCACTGTATGATATACCTAATAAACAAACTAATATGGAATATACCATATTTAGCACAAGATTTATGTAAAGAGACAGATGTAACAGAACAGTCTACAAACCTACTTTATTATGCGTAAGTTAACAGGAAGTGGTTGAATGTATTGTTCTTTTGTTAACTTCTGTTTTTGAAGGCTTGTCATTTTTATGAATTTATGTATATTTTTATTTGTAAAAAGAGAGAATTTGTTACAATATATACAATGATGAAAATTCCTTACTGTATAACTTTTGTTGTTTAGAATTAAGTGACTACAATTATTATCATTATTATCGAACAACTAAGATAATGATAACTACTTATGAAAGGCTTAGGGAAAGGGGAAATTGTTGTTTCTTTGCAATCATGTGATGATGGCCATTGTAACGAAAGTGACTGTACAGATTTCTTCTAAGCCCACAGGTCTCGCTTCTTCAGGTGGACTCCAATGGCTTTCCCTGTATGTAGAACACGAACTCGTAAAGTAAATTTACGACTAGTTGGAATATGATTAGTAAGCTGAAGTGTTTTATTAATATAGGCTTTATGCTCACTGTCTACAAGGTGTGCTAAAACAGACACACTAATAGCTCTTATCCATCGCTTGCGTCAACATGCAGGATGATTTTCAGAAATCTGATGATGAAGACTTCTAATTCTACGCTCAATGTAACTAGCTCCACAGAAGTAGTCCAGCTGGTAGATACACACATAGGAGGTGAAACTAGGTGGTTTACGTTTATTTCTCCCCAAAGTAAAACCGGGTTAGTTGTGGAGAGACAGTGTACTTCTACCGCAGTGAATGCTCTTTTTACTGCATTCTTTAAGCGTGGTATTATTATTTCACTGGTGTCATCACCAAGAAACTGTAGTTTTCAGACATACTACCTTGCTTTGTATTTTCATCAAGGAAGTTTACTTGGTATCATAAGGAATATCCTTTATCCAAACTTTTATTTTTGGCATCCGTGTATGTCAAAGTAGTTTCAGTTATCTGTTATTATTATTGTTCCCTTGGGTTCTGATTGGGACATAGGAATTCAGCTTTGGCATTCAAAGTCCATCTCCGTTTTGTCCCATTTTCCGCTGTCTTTACAGGCTGTCCCCACGATTATCCATAGTTTCTCATATCTTCCTCACACTATCTCCTCCATATCACAATTGAACCCATGCCCAAATCGTTGTTTCCTATTCGTGCCCCACTAGAGCGATGAACTGGAGAACAGTGCCACGCAATGGACTCCTCAGTGTGTGCCCGATCCATCTCCATTTTTTGAAAAATAGACTCTTGGTTGGTTCGTAGCCTATCATAGTTTCTGGTTCGTAATTCTTTCCGATCATTTGATTTTCAATATGAAACCAATGTAAGCAGCTGTTGATAGAAGTATGCAAACTATTGGAATTGCTTTCCGTGACCTGCCAAGTTTCTGACCTATGTGGAAGAAGTGACTGACTTAACATTGGTGTTGAAAATTGGAACTTTGTTTCATGTGTTGAGTGCAGAAGATTTCCAAAATGATTTCAGACTGATAAAAATCTGTCTTGCCTTTTTGTTTCTGGTTATGACATCCTTATCCATGGCGCCTGTAGTTGGAATTACGCTTCCTAGATGAGTGGCATAGCGGTTAGGACGCTCGCCGACCATGCACATGGTCCGGGGTTCGATCCCCGGCCGACGCACTCCTTTACCTCGCTAGACCAGAAATAATGCTTGTGAAGAGGAAAGGTTGGGCATGAAGCTAGCAACCCCATCCTGTAAAATAAACACTGCTACAGAAACTTCAAGCCTTTAGCATGAAGCCCTATGTTCCACTTGGGAACGTGAAGGAAAAAAAGATGAGTGAAAGAATCGACTTCTTTACGTTGACAAGGATTGATGATTGTTGTCTGTTAACTGATTTCTAGTATAAAATCACTTGCCAGTTAAATTGTGACTTAAAAATGAGATTGTGTAGCATCATATTACAGAATTGCATTCTTTAACTGTGAACAGATGTATTTAAATTCCTTTCCCTAAACTTATCGTTTTAACCCTGAAGCTTCACTGAAATTACCGCTACTAGTATGGGCTGGAAAATGTTTCTTCACAGAGTATAAATCATCAGTAGGTCGGAAAGTTAATTTTTTCACGAAGTGTAAAAGAAATAAGCTAAATGAGTTGTGTTACATATTTGATACAACAATAGTGTATACACTGATTTAAGTTGAGTAGATTAATATGTCTGAAGAAGACTTGGGAGTATTCTGTCTTCTGTGCTGTCATAATGAAACTGCATAGTCTAGTGAGCATTTGTGAAGCCACTAGCTATCAGCTAAAGCTGGAATTATGCTTCACTAAATGACATACGATCGTGTACATAAGTGTTTTTACAGAGTTTAATAAAACTTAATATACGTCATGCTTTTGAGGAAAATAATGAGTCACTCCGTAATCTTCCAATTAAGTCAAACGGGCAGATGCTAGTATTTGTCTATAAACCTAACGAACTCGATCACTATCAGTGTATTAGCCAATTTATTTTTGTAGTTATAGATGTAGCGGTGAAAGAACTTACTCTTGTAACTCAAGTGTTCCTAACACTCAGTGCATTTTGAATTATTGTTAGATAGATGAAAAAATTCGGAATTAAGCAATAGACCTGGGTTTCGTGCTAATAAGCACCCCTTACTAATCTGTGCCTAAAACCTTAATGGAACAGACTTTCTCTCTGATATTCGTTCCCGTGTCATCTCATGCTTGTTAGCAAGAGATATCAATCATTTATTCTGTCATTTCACGGAATTTCCCTACTATACAAATCGTACTGTGAGTGGTCTGAATCGCAGCCTTTTAAGAAAAGGTCATAATTATGCCTTATGCCCTGAAAATAAAAGCAACACATTTCAAATTACAGTTATATTTCGATAATATTTGCGTGCAGCAATTCTTACATGTCTTATAATCACTGCTCATGCACCTAATTAGGCATTTGATAATTGCACGATCAGGTCCCAATTATTTACGTGCAAATGCCATTAGCAATAAAGTAACCCTAGTGTTGAATATATTTTCTAATGTAATTTTGATGCTTCAGCAAATATTAGTGATAAAGTTATCAGTGATCTGTTCATCAAGCAAATAAACACGTATTACAGTACGCTTTGTCAAATAAAGTTCTCTAATGCAGGCTCTGTCGTCTGATAAATAATTTATAGTCGTTCACATATGTGATAGTCTGGAGTGACCTTGTTTGAATTGTCTTACTTCAGTAAGCTGTAATGCTGTTTTCAAGTTCTATCACAAATTGATTTCATTACGAGGACCACTGAATGAAAACCAAGGAGCACTAGACAGCTGTTTTGCCGTAGCTTGAGATTCTGTAGAAGTACTCACCCATGATTCTACTGGGGATAGAGAACAGGACTTTCAGATAACGATGTGAGCTCGCTGACTATTCAGCCCCTAGGACATAATCCAGTGAACAATCCACGAATCCTAACTTCTGCCAGTTCACGATATATAGCACCATATCCAACAATGTCTTTGGTGAGCATTTGTCTTCACAGCCTACTAGGTGGACTCCACTGGTTACGACTCCTCTGTAGAACTCGAGGCACATCATTCTGTACTGTGTTACTCAGTGTTATTTTCAATACTTCTCTAGCTTAAGTCAGCTTGTAATCAAACTTAAAACTAATCGGATCACTACAAAACAGCACTTAAAATTTTTCTAATGTTGATGGATTCTGATTTAAGTTACTGAGAATATAGCTCGACTAACAGTAATCTTGAAAATTGTCTTGTAAATCATTTAAATGAGCATAAATCCATCTGTGTTACCTGTAGAACAAAGCCAGCCAGTCGACCAACTGCATAAGCAGTAAATTTACTTCGAATGCCTTCCCTAACATCACCTCTGGAGGAAAACTGACATAATGGCGATTAATGCTGATGGGATAAATCTTGAATTAATAGTTGTTGTGCTCGTATTTAAATATTTTCTCGATTAACAAATTGTTATTCCAGTTAGCAATATCATACAACAAATTTAATTCCAAAGTCACATACTCTTTTGACCTCATTTGTAAATTAAAACCTCCAAACAAATTGTTTTTTTTTGTGGAAAGTGATAATGTTAAGATCAATAAGATGCTCGTTTATGAAAAGAATCAAAATGTTAAGTTTTTCATTTCGAGTTTCTGAAACAGTGTTGAGAATTCTGGCCAAGTTGTTCGGACATTTGACTAAGCCTATCTGTGTTGATGATGTGACATCAAATGAACTACTTTATAATTATCTGCTAGAATAGGATGCTTGTTTAAGCATAGTAGTACACTTAATTCGATCTTATTTTATCTTATTTTACAGCTTGAAATACCTAAAACTCCATACCCAAGTTTTCTATATTTCACAAAACATTTTGCGTTAAGATACTTGGATTGTGTCTCGTTTTTAACATAGTAAATAAGTCATCTAAATATATTTCAAACATATCTCTGAGATAGGATTAAAAAGTTTTAAGAGCTATTAATTTCCGGCCAATACCAACCTTATTTATGATTGCTTTTCAAGCTTCATAATTTTCCGTTTGTTTGCGCCATGTGTTTTTAATATTACAATGCAATTCGTTCATAACTGTTGTCCCAATTCTTTTATAAAAAGGGAAGTGACTGTTTACTGAGTAAAGTAAAATTTTGTATGCGTCTCTGTTTTCGTTTCTCTGGTAATGTGGACTGTGCTCAGACCTTTTCACTGATTGCTGAGTGAGTATTTATCTACATCGATGTTAGGGATCAAACCTTCCATTTCCCTCTGATAACCTGCTCTGCGGAAGTCTTGTCTTTTTACAGCCTAAAACACTCTTGAATACCCAGTAGCCTGCTTAAATCACTAACCTACCTAAATCTTCTATCCATCGTGTTTGTTCCATTTCATATCGTTTTAATCTTCCAATCACGTCTATGAATTGTAATGTAAATTCGAGTACAAATTTCAAATACGTTTCAACTAGTGCTATGAATTTTCTGAAGAAAATAGAGGAAAAACACTGTGGACTATTGAAGCATACTTTGGATAGACTAATATTGCCTCAGATGAAATATTATCGATTGTTGTATTACTTGAAGATTCTGCACAAGGAGTCAATACCATGCAATGATAACATTCTGAAAATGCTGTGTTGCTTGTTTTTCAAAATAAAACTGTTATAATTATTGTGCTGGGTTTGGGGAGAAAATCATCATTTTTGTCCTATCAACAGCTGATGAGATCTCTTTCTTAGATTCGTCCTTCTAATAGGGATATTTCTCTCCTGCTAATTTGTCAAACTTATTAGGACTCCTCAATTTAAGGACTCATTAATTCGCTGGAAACACTTAATCTAGTAATTTTTGGACGTTGTCAACGGGATTTCATAATATCTATTATCTCATTTCAGTCTTGAAATGTCACTTCATGCAGAATGAGACCGACAAAAGGATCAAGGGTGCACTGACAAGAACACTTGCCCCTTCTAGACTGATTCCACTTAACAACACAGAATGCTCGTTAACTCAGCCAAAAGTAGATAAGTATCGTGCTCATTTCGGCTGCAACTGCATTTACAGGAAGGATTGAGAAGGGAGCATCTACTAGGTTTTATGAGCGTCTTCATGAAGGTCTCCGTATGAAAGGCAGCAAAGTGTTCTCAAGTGCAGTTTCCAGGCCCCTAAGTGACAAGGGACCTACAGTGGAAATTAGTCAAACTGTCAAAATAATCAATACACAAAGAGTACCATGATTAATTTGGTTCGTAGAAGCCATTTCTATTTAAAGACTTCGACTAAACCACTGCATACAGAAAGATAGCGAGACTAATCTCCCACTACCTTGGTTGTTGTAACAATTTCGTTCGTGTGATTTTGTATTTCTTTCTGTTGCTTATTTTTTCACTCTGTTTTGATTTTGAGTTTCACTTACCGAGTTGAATTCACTATTAAGTCTTCAGATTTACTAAACTGTTTTTCTGTGCCTTAATTTTACTCTTCTATTCGCTGTCACCCTCTTGAACTCTATCATAAAATGTATAAATTCACTGTTTTGTTCGATTTTATATTTTGTAGCTAGTCTTTCTTTGTATATAAGCGACATTTGAACTCTACCGCTTCTTGCCCAATTATACTTTAGATAGTTAGCCCTCTAAAACTAAATAATTCGTCTACTTGTATGATTTTTGAAATTATGGTGCACATACTTTCTATATACCTTTTTAATTTTTTAAAAATTTTTGATTACAGCTTGATTCCACACCGTATTTTTTGCTACAGGCATGGAATTTTCAGCATGTGATATCGGTAGCCCAAATTTTGCAGGCCGACCATAGATATCAGGTGTGCGTCGGCAGGGGATCGAACCCAGGACCATGTGCATGATCGGTGAGAGTCATAACCACTGTTCCACTGACGCACATATATAACTTCACATCGCTGTGAAACCTTACCAAGTTAAATGGCCTCGGAAAAAGCCCTGCCTCTGCACTGCATTCACTTGCATGTAAGTTGAGAAAGGGTGAACGTACTAAAAAGTAGTTTATTTAGGTATCGAGATGGCTTAGTCACCGAACCTTTCTTCATCGATTTGACATCAAATGACACAAAGCCTATATCGGAGATAGGGAAAGACGCAGTAAACTACAAAGAGGAGATAAAATATCAATAAACCAAACTGTGAAACTGTATGAACAATTCGATACGATCATGAGCAATAAATTGTGCTCAAAATATCATCAAGTTATTAATACACAATCACTGTTTATTATATCAAATAAACTTATTCAACATGTAATTTCGCTTCACCGCAGTACCACAATTCTACTCTTACATTATTAATTGAACAGGAATAATATTTTCATGAAGTAACAAATTCGTGTATTCTCATTCATATCCAGCTGGATACTCAGAAGATATCTTGGTAACCTCTTATGATATATCACGAAAACGAAACGGACAGTAGTATGGTGCTACTTGACAGTGTAATTTTCGAAACAATGATATCTAGGGGATAAAGGCAAAACGAACAGTTACATAAAGAAAATGAATTCATGCCTTCTCATAGATAATGCCTTTCTGCTTTAAAATAATTTCTACTTTTTTCTTTCTCGACGAACAATTATGCTAATATGAAGGAGAGAAATTGTTCTCACTTCACTGGCTGCTTGTTTTTCTACAGTAATATTTGCATATATGATTATTAAACCTATAATATATATTATTATTATCCTAATTATTGACAAATATCTTTGTGTCATTTTGCAAACCATACCGTATATTTCCACTGTTAATCAACATTCCTTATTTTCCAAACGAGTTGCATATATCTGCACTTAGTAGTATTTTCAAAGGTTATGTTAATATTTCGCACATTTTGTTGGTTTTGGCTATTGAAATTTTCATTGCAGGCCTATAGAACAAAACAAAAATAACAGGAAACTAGAATGATAGTACCCCAAATATTCATCAACCTTATTCAACAGCTGTACGACAACGGCACATGTCAAGTGATCCACAACGGAAAACTCAGCGAGGCGTTTAGAGTAAACACAGAAGTCAGACAAGAGTGCTTATTATCACCAATGATATTCCTAATTGTGGTGGACTGGATTATGAGCCAGACAGGGGGAAACGAGAAGACAGGGATATCCTGGACCGACGTGAAGAACCTAGAAGACCTGGATTTCGCAGATGATTTATGTTTGATGTCACACAAAATCGAAGACTTACAAGCGAAAACCCACAAACTGGTCGAAGAAGCAGTCAGAGAAGACAGGACTGAAGGTGAACATAGACAAAACGGAGGTTATGAAAATAACCAACCAACAACAACAACAACAGCAATATCCAGTGCCAATCACCATCAACGGAAGGGATTTGAAAGAGGTTACTTCATTCACTTATCTAGGGAGCATTGTCTCAACTACAGGAGGAACGGACGAGGATGTCAAATCGAGAATCGGGAAGGCGAGAAACACATTCATCAACCTGAAACCAATCTGGAAATCTTCGTCACTCAGCATCAACAACAAAATTCGGATTTTCAATACAAACGTCAAGTCAGTCCGTTCTTCTATAAGGATCAGAAACTTAGCGGCGGGTCACAAAGAATATTTCCAACAGCCTGTTGCCGACCTTTATCAACAACAACTGTCTTCGGTCTATACTGAAGATCAGATGGCCGGAAAGAATCACCAACAAGAAACTATGGGAACAAACAAACAAAACAAGAACCAATCGCTCAACAAATATGCATGAGAAAGTGGAGATGGATTGGACACTCGTTGAGGAGGCCGTTGGGTGACATCGCGCGTCAGGCCAGTGCTCGAGTGGAACCCGAAAGGGAAGCGGCGAGTGGGACGTCCAAGGGTGACATGGAGGAGATCGTGTGAAGAGGAGTTGAAACAGTATGGATTAGCATGAATGCAAGTGAAAAATACAGCAGAAGACAGAAGCAAGTGGAGGCGTGCAGTTGAAGCCCTATGTTCCACTAGGAACCCGAGGGAACAATAACAATAATAATAAAATGATAGTAACATCCGTGGTTGACAACCGGTGACTATAATGACTCAGCAGTGTGTGAATAAAATCGCTGTGCTTGAGAGTTTGCACGTTGGATCTCAGTTCCCAGTCAGCTTGATTATTCCCTAGATTATGCATTCACGAGGAACGAAGCAATTTCTCGTCGAAATATCTTCCCTGCTGTACTTTACAAGCTTGTTAGCATTCGTTGGCAAGGGTTAAAAACTGAGTCATTCGGGATCGAATTTATGTCATGATAATAAAAACAATGGCATATATTTATATAAGCGGCTACATAGCCCTATAAATGCCGATTTTGTTATGTAAAGACTATTTTACTACTGTTTGGTTATGTAATAAATAATCGTCACTTCTGTTTTACTTGCGCCTGCGAATGACAGTGGAATTGAGCTTCGAAGCGTCCATAAAAGAAGCCGAAATATCAAAAGAGATCGAATATTTCTTCTCAACGTGATCAATCATCACGAAATACAAATTAACTTCAAATAATAATATTTATTTGCTAAACAAAATCTGAAGGCATAAACTGTGGCCATATTCAATATAAGTGATCACACACTTAGCTGAACGACTTAAAATGATACATTCACTGCCCACAGTCCTATATTCGGTAAGCACTCATCATTTTACAGAATAAATCACAATTGTGGCTTAATGTGAAAGTTTCATTAAATTTTCAGAACATTTCATAGTTTTTCTATCTTCAAAAAGAATATTTTTCACAAGTTGTTTGACAGATGCTTTCAGTTTGCAATCAAGTAGACTGAATTAGTAAGTAATTATCACTGAGTTTGTAGTTTTGATACTTCGAAATGCATTCTTCTGTTAATGGATAGGAAAGAAATGTAGCAAAATGTGATTTGTGGATAAACAGCTCATCAGTTCAATTTGTGTTTTTTGAAATAGATGAATAGTAGGGGAGGAGAAAATTCACAGAAAATTGCTGATAAACTGATAACTAGCTTTTTTTAAAACCTGAACAAGAAAGACCCAAGGATTTTTTATGTGCTCATGCATTTATTATGTTTTTTCCTGTATCATACGAGAAATATTCAGGATGTCAGGCATTTATTGTGACTTACTTACTTACTTACTAACTTACTTACTTACTTCCACAAGATGTGGAAACCTGTAATGTTTATTTAAGATTCTAGTCTACAGTGGATGAACACAAGTAAACCTGACAATTAAACAGAGAGGACAGAATTCAGGAATTCTTATTCAATAGAAACTAATAACAATGAACATTTCCATAGTAGCGTGAATATTTAGTAACCACTCCAGTGGTGAAACTGTTATTCAGTTTTGTTTCGGTAAATTTTCATTGTAACAGACTTTGGTGACTCAACCAATTTTAAAAAATTTACCTTCAGCTGTTTTAAAAATTATAAAGCCCTAATACGTCCTTATATATGCGATTACTGCTAGGCAGCTCCACTTAGTTTTTAACTACTAAAGTAAGACAGCTCAAAAATCATGGATACACAATTAACTGAGTTACACTTAGGTTTCTACGTTTTAAAATTTCTTATAATTAATTCCAATTCTCACGTGCCACAAAGTTGTAAGCGTTTGTAATCTTATTATCAGTAATTTAATGCTATAATAGCGCCTTCCAGTCATTTTAAATTTCATTTTTTTTATATTATTCTTTGGTAATCCGAGTGGAACATAGAGCTTCAATCTTTTAATTTTCAGTAGCAGTGGTGTTATTCCTTCTTTGCTGTGCTTACTGTGGGGTAGGAGAGGCTTAAGAGTGCGTCAGCCGGGGATCTAGCCCCACGAGTGGTTGGTTATTATCTACTCTCATTCACCCTTTAGATTTAGAGTGAAACACCGAGTTACAACATCATAACTCTATTTCACTCTGTTCCCCACTTTCTTTTAAGCTGACTCCATGATTACCCACAAAATATCTTCTGCTAATTCTCGTAGATTATAAACTACAGTAACACTATACCAGAATAACAGAAACATCTCAAAAGCTTGCTATCAGTTATCACTTGCATATCTGCTTGTTTTAGTCAGTGTTTATCGACTTCAAGAATAAAACGGACATGCCTTGGATGTATGACATTTCCATAAGGTTGGATATATGGGCAAGTGTTCTATGCACCTAAAATAATACGTACAAATAATGTTGTTATTTTTTCTACTGTGGGAATAGATCGTTTCTAGTTTCATAGTCGAAACGAACTATACAGATTTCGCATACCAATTAAGATATGTGATGTCTCTGGGATACACACTGAACATAACACAATAATTTGTTATTAAATTTACGCAGTTATGCACTCTAGTAATTGTATATCCTCATGCCTACAGGGAAAATGTTAGTAGAGAGAAATGAAGTGAGATAAACTGTATCCATTACAACAATTGCTAGTTTCCACAGTTATTATTTAAAAATACTAAACACAGATAGTCAGAGACGAGCTAAAATAAGAATTTTTAAAAAAAA
This sequence comes from Trichobilharzia szidati, assembly GCA_944472155.2. Taxonomy (NCBI): domain Eukaryota; kingdom Metazoa; phylum Platyhelminthes; class Trematoda; order Strigeidida; family Schistosomatidae; genus Trichobilharzia; species Trichobilharzia szidati. The sequence goes on from OX235274.1 coordinate 57,150,955, forward strand.
ACTAACAAATAATGCGGTTTGCTAAATTCTCCCATGGCTAACAAACTTTAAATATTAATTATATAATGTAGTAATTAGATTAGTCGGAAAGGCAGAATGATTGGTTTTCATGAATTATTAATGTTGCCTCTTGTGCTTTTAGAATATCTTACCTATAATGTTTGCTGCAGTCTGAAGAATTCATTCTATCTGATATGTTTACTCAGTGTTGGGGCGGGGCGGAATTGTTTTTCTTCCAAGTGAAGTAGATTTAAATTTTCCTGCGTCCATGGATCTTGCGAACTGCAGACACAAGGATTTTCCAAGACTGCAGTCATCAAAGATTTAGACCTTTATTAGTGTGTTTAAGATCGATGTATACTTGAAAAGGCACTATTGCAACTCATCACTCTATTCTTATTGTGCCAACAGATCTTAAGACACCAGAACTGGATAATATTCTCCAGTTAACACATTCTGTCCTTAATGGTTATGCAATTCAGCTGCTACAGGTCATTAAAATGGAAATAATTCTCTTGATTCTATAAATTTAAAATACCTATACGTATCCAAACTGTGAAAATAGTCAATCTACACACAAAGTTTCTCAGGAACATCACTTTTTAAAAATCAAGAGTTCACTTGTATGACTAACATGAGTTAAGCATTATTTCTGAGTGGTTTTTCAAAATAAAACACGTATCCAAGGTGCAGCTGAGAAAAAAATACAGCTAGATACTGTAGCTTGGAGATAATGGATTGAAGATTACTAATTCGAATCCGTCTAGGTATCATTCATTTTCCCATTGAGATTTTCTCATGCAAATCTAACCAGAGAAACATGATTTCACTATGCTGAGTTAAAGTGTACCATGAGAAATTAATAAGGTATTACGTGTGTCAATAAATTAGCGAGTAAATACTATTGAAATCGAAGTTTATCATCTCAGAGAAAACCAAATCCTATAATAATTGTGAAATATCATTACAGCGAAGGAATTCTTTAGTATTTTCATTAGCTCTATTTACCCGGAATTTGTGAACTAATGATGTACAATTCTGAACAGCGTTCATGTAATCTTTAGTGCATATACTGACAATAAGACTGTAAGTGAACAGAAATTCTATTTGAATGAAAGTAGATGTTTTGACAATAAGTGTTTAAAACATTTCGGCTGACAGATAACCAGTAATCTTCCACAGATGTATGTACTTCATATGAAATTAATGACTATAATTCAGCATAAGCAGGAAAACAACTATCGCGTTAACTAACCCACTTATTACGGAGGAGAAAATGAACGAAATGACCGCCTACAAAATGAGATAAATTCATCTAAAGATACTAGGATTTCTAGGTTCACTATAGAATGAAAATGAACTGTAGTTTACCTAACAATTTGGCTCAGAGACGCCCAAAAACAAGTGTTTCTATTTTAATTATTCTCCTGTTTCTAAATAAGCGGTAAAAAAATGTAACAACAATAATTTCTCAGGTTATAAAATTTCAAGTTAAAAATTATTCATTTTTGGGCAATTGATTTGAGTAGCTTGCCGTTCTTATAAGTACCAAACAATATTCACATTTTTAGACTTTGGTTTCATAATATTTTGTAACTTCAAAATGCGAGGAAACTAATGACTACAACAGTGTTCGAACAATTTGATGAGTATGTAAACAATAAATTAGGGGATGAAGTTTCAGTGAGTACTACAAATGTCTATTAATTTCACCGTACAAAACAAGATATATCATGTGAATGTGTATGATACTATATCAGTCTCGGTAGTGACTAATAAATTCCTTTGACTTAGATATTTTCAGTTTCCGGGAGAAAATTGAGTCTGTTGGACTTATTCAAATCAGGTTTTTAAAAAATGATGCAACCAAGAACTGCAAGTGATAAATGCAGTGCATCACAAATTAAAAGAGGTTCTCTCTCGATAAATTGGTATTAATTTTATATGATTAAACCCTAGAGTTGTAACGTAATTGCTGTAAAAAGTCAGATATTTGTTGGCATACGAGTTTATCAATAGTATTATATACTTGCTAATTTTGACAGCAATTTTATTGATCTCGGGATAGTTTTCATCGTAAATACAGAAGTGTGAAAAATCAGTTGGAAACTGAAAAGCACTAGATAGACAGTATGATCTTAATCTGAAACTCTTCAGCTGTAGAAACTACAACCTTATGAAACAGTGATAACATGAATGTTATGTCTTGGAGTGAGCACAAAACCATTGAGCTAATGAGTTGTCGTCAGTCTACACTTTTTAGATTCCATCAATTTCAGTGGTAACATCCTTGCTGCAAAACAGGGTATCATTAAAGTCCAAACTACTACATTGTCTGCAAACATAACACGAAGTGGCTGTTTTAGTCGTTCTGTATGAAATAAATTTGGCCTTAAATATTATGTTATTGCTGAAGACAATTGAAAAGCTGTTCAACATACATACTCAAAATTTTCTATCATGTAGAATCTAGATTCACTCAACTTACTTTATTACATCATTGGTAATAATCAACACGCTTAAGCTAATTATTCTGATGTTCAAGCTCATTATGTGATTCCTCAGTAAAATACACAAATTCTCCTCATATTTGGCCTAGTTTTGTTTAATTACTTGACATTCATTATAACGCGAAATAATACACGCATGTTAAGGGGTTATTATTATTTTCTTGGGTTCCGAGGGCCTCAACAGCACATCCCCTTTTGTCTTATCCTGTACAGTCTTCTTTAGCTTGCATCACGATTTCCCATAGCCGCTCATCTCCACACATGACCTCCTTCATGTCACCTTTGGACCGACGCCCAACTCATAGTTCACCGCTCGGGTTCCACTTGAGTGAAAGTCTGGAGCGTGATCTCACCTGACAGTTTTCTCAGCATGTGTTTGATCCATCTTCATTTTCTGCAGGATATTTATTGAGCATTAGGTTTTTGATCGGTTCGCCGTCTGCTAGAGTGTCTTGCTGCCAACCCTTTACAGCCATTTGATTAAAGTCTTCAGTAACCTGTCGGAAATGCTTTCCGTAAAATGCCAATTTTCTGGCTTGTACAGAAAAACTGAGTGACGTAACACTGGTTTTAAAAATCCAATCTCGTTCTTCATGCTGAGTGCAGAAGATTTCCAGACTGATTTCAGACGTGTGAAGACATGTCTTGCGATTCCGATTCCGGCTGGTTTTGACACCTTCATCCGTGCTGTCACCTAAAGTTGAAACGATGCCGCCTAGATAACTGAGGGAAGTGATCTCTGTCAAGCTGATCCCATTGACCGGTGCTTGTTCTGGTTGATTGGTTATCTTCATCACCTTTGTCTTCTCTATGTTCACTTGAATTCCTGTCTTTGCTGCCTGCTTCTTCTGACAGTTTGTTGGTTTCCCCCATAAGTCTTCGAGTTTGTGTGACAGATATAAATCATTTGCGAAGTCCATATCTTCTACATTCTTCTTATTCTTTTAGTATATTTCTGTCTTTTCGCTCCCCATTGAGAACCACATTATCCAGTCCACCACAATTAGAAATATCATTTGTGATGGTGGGCAGCCTTGTTTACCACTGTCTTCACTTCAGACACTTTGCTGAGTTTTCCGCTGTAGACCACTTGACTTATGACATCGTTATAAAGCTCCTGTATGAGCTATGTAAAGATTTGTGGCACTCCACAGTGTTGAAGTAGCTTGCAAATTACTTCGCAACTGCTAAAGGATTACGTGAAATATCTTTTCAGATTTGACTTTCCGAAGATTGGATGTAAGCCGGGTGAATATGCTCTTCTTAGGTTTTTTTAAAATTTTCAACTACTCAACGAGATACACATGTGCGAATTACTTTTACTCAGATTAGCACTTGAAACATGACGAAATAATAAGTCACATACTTATGTTTGCCGTAAACGATCAACTATTCAGACATAAGTTCTCAGCATATAATGCATAGTTTTTAGCCGTTCAAATACACTGGGATATATATGTCTCACAATTACAGTAAGACTTTAAATCTAATGCACTTAAATGACCTGGAAACATGAATCATACCTTCAGTCTTGTAACTGAATGAATCATAATAGTATATTTATACGAAAATAATCGTTATAGAAACACTGTTGTTAACAACGTTAATGTTTTAAACTACACTGAATCAGTAGTACCGATAGACCACAGTTCCAAAGCACCTGTGAGTGATAACATGCATAAAAAAAGTAATATTAAACTGAATATGAGATAAATTAAGACACGTAATAATGAATTTACCGACTTACAGGTTCCACAGAGAGCCAGATTATCACTAGTGGGCCTGACGTGTTTCGTTTGCACACAGAGTTCCAGTTGATTTAAGCAAAATGAAATGGCTTTCGCTCTTTAATAATAATAATAATAATAATGGCTTTATTCCAAACAGTATTTGTGGTACAGGTATGGAATTTTCAGCGTTCATTACAATATTGCATCTAATTACCTCATAAATTTTATAAGGATTTAAAAATATAAAGCAACAACAACAAAAAGAAAAAAGAGAAATGAAAGAAATAAAAAAGAACAGCATTGCATTGGAGTGCTTAGCATCTAAAGTTCTTTGGAGATTGATTGGGTATTCGATGGATGAAAGAAAAAGACTCTTCAGTGATAGTTTTGTGGCCTTTCTGAACGAGGTGAACTAATTTAGAACTGTTGGTGTTTTAACAACACCCTTATTTAGCCACAAAATTAGGTATTCTCGAACACGAAAAATTAAGTTCCTAGGGTGACAGTCAATATAACTGGCTTCACCAGTAGATACTATTAGAGAAGGCTAGCCTAGGTACTTCGTCTTTCAGTTTCAGAATCATAACTGGTCATGCGGATAATGAGAGTTCCTGCTTATCTTTATTTTTATTTTTTTATTTTTGATTACATCTTGATGCCACACCATATTTTCAGTACAAGTATGGAATTTTCAGCATGGATATCGGTAGCCCAAATTTTGCAGGCCGACCATAGATATTGGGTGTGCTTCGGCAGGGGATCGAACCCCGGACCATGTGCATGGTCGGCGAGAGTCCTAACCACTGTGCCACCGACGATACTGAAAGGCCTCAGAGTTAGTCTTCCAGCTTGTTTGTTATCATTTCGTTTGGTGCGTAACCTTCGAATTTAAATCATACAAATGAAAGCTTCTTGTTAGCAGGTACAGAAGAATTCTTGCCTACTTTCTTGGCCATGTGTTTAGTGGTGAACTTTTCAGGGTAGGTGTTTTCCATTAAGGTGTTGTATACAACCTTGAGTTCGTCTTCAGTCGTATCTTCTGAACAAATAGCTCTAGCCATATAGCTGAGAGTCCTTACAAAATTTCTTTGTGCCGGAGGCGGACAAAGCTGTGTAAATGTGTATATTGACCGGTCGAAATACTTATGCAGATTTATAAATATGCTACCATCTATTCTTCTTGTCAGTAGGACGTCTAAAATGGAAATTTGGTTTGAATTCTTCTACGCACATGAATTTGAAAGTTGGATATGCTTCATCGAGTTGAGATAATATTGTTTTCATGCTAAAATCATTCTCACAAAGGATTAGGAAACTAGAAAACGATCCTTTAAACAATTTTTATTGCCAGGACATAGATGACACCTCATAGTAAATCTGAATACAGAGTCAATTCCATTAGTATATTAACGAAGAAATTAAACAGAAATGGGGATAATGGGCATTCCTGACAGCTACCACTGGTTGTAATCACTTCAGATAATAACCCCCTATAAGCTTTTACCTTGCTGAATGAGTTTGAGTGGAGTGCCTTGATTAGTGTCGTTTAGTTCCTCGGCAATTCCTCTTTGAATTCTAATTTACATGAATAATAATAATAACAGCTTTATTCCAAACAGTATTTGTGGTACTGGTATGGAATTTTCAGCGTGCATTACAATATTGCATCTAATTACCTCATAAATTTTTATAAGATTTTAAAAATAAAAAGCGCCAACAACAAAAAGAAAAAAAGAACAGCATTGTATTCACATATTTAAACAATGAACCACAGGATATAAAATACAAAATTAGTGTGTAACAGAATATGTGAGCAACAATATAATAGTAACAAAGAAAGGAGAACAAAAGCTAATGGGAACTATTTGTTAGAGTGCCGCAGTAAGTTGATTGTGTCATACCTAACAGTTTTCTCATCACATAACAGCTGTGCCAGATAAGGTATTGTGGAGTTTTTGTACTTGGTAGTCCTGGCATATAGCCTCCTATAGTTGCTTCTAGTTCTACCAGGTGAAATGCAAGGAGAGAGCTGCGTATAGAGAGGGTGTTCGGGATCTGACAATATAGAATTCGCTAGTTTCTTACATGACATTATATGTCTATCCACAATGGTGTTAACCAGTTGGTTTAACGAAATCCCACTTCCCCTACTAACAGCTTTTAGTGCCCTACGCAGCAAAGCAAAGTCTTTCTTAATTAGTCCTGGAAAGAATAACGGGGAGCAGTAAAGAGGGATGGTTAGAATACAAGAACTGGAAAACTGAGAAAGCAAAGACTGCTTTATACCAGACTGCCTTAACTTCCTAACGTAGAACATTAAGCGAAACATCTTTCTAGTAACTAGCAAGATGTGAGAGGACCAGGAAAGAACGGAGGAAATACTCAGTCCAAGGTACTTGACATTAGATGTAGTTTCAACCTCTGTGCCGTCAATGATAGGGGGGAAGTGTGGGCTAGCTAGTTGTTGTAGGTCACTTTTTCGTCTGAAAGTGAAATTTACTACCTGACATTTAAACGGATTCAGCTTAAGACCGTTTGGAGAGGACCACTGACTAATTTCCGAGAGAAATGTTGGAATATGCCTCAGAAAAGTAAGACTCAGTGTTAGTTACATTTTACTTTAGATACTGGTTAGTTATTCGACGAAGTAATGACAGTTAGAATATCGAAATATTAATAAATAGCCTTATTTCAAATGTGCCAACTCAATTCAGATAATCAGTATTATTTCCCTAGTGAATTTTTTAAACAGACTATTATTTTTTCACAGAATTTCTTCTACTGATCAAAAGTATTTCCTCTTTTTTTATTCTTAATGTCAGCAATAAAGGTGGGGCAATATTTCATATATTTCCTTTTACCTTTTTCCTGTCTTTATTTCGCTGTCATACACACCTTGAAGATGTGTTCCTATTACGCTTGAAATCATTTGACTAGAAAAGTATTCAGTATTAAGATATATGCAAAAATAATGTAGAATTAAGTTGTTTTTAAAAAGTATTTTATAACAAAAAAGACTTCGTTTATCACTTATACACTTCAGTAAGTAAACAGATCAAATTTCCGTCTCAGTAATGTGCGTAAATATGCAAATACATAGATATGAAGTATTTTCTTTACTTTTGTTTCAAGGTCATATACTGTAACTCTTTATTCTGATTGGTTTATTGATGTTTGTTTGATTGAATAACATAGACAGGTGATAATTTTAATTGCTCTCAAATAAACCAATTAATTTACGAGTTTCTTTTAGGAAAAACTGAAGAACACCGTGTCTTTTTTTCCCCTCAAAAATTAGAAAATAAAAACAATAAAAGAAAATGAACTAGTCAATGAAATGATAATAACACGGTTGATGTTAGTACTACGAAAAGCAGTGAAATTCACTGTTTAACAACAAAAATAGACTACTATTGAATATGTAATTTCTGGTTCACATGATAACCCTTACTGCTTCTTACTTGGGAAACAAAGACCTATCGAATAGTAGTATATTTGATTTTGTTATAAGACTATCAGTTTGAAGTGTTCTTGTATTCTGAATAGCATTTATACTTATTTGGTAAATTTTAATGAAATTTACTTTATGATGCGTCCAGAGTTCTGCCGAATGAACTCAGTCTACAATTACAGACATTCAAAATCAAATGTGATATATTATCTGCTGACATTCACATTTATAATTTCCTCAAATCTTGAATCCTATTTATGCTTAAATCGTTATAATAAACTTCGAGATGATTGCAATGAGATACCTAAATATTCCAGTGTAACTAGACGTCCAGGTGATGGTGGTATGGAAATTCGTATTCAACTTCTACCACCAGATGTGAAACGTCGACGCGGTAGTGGAAATAATGGTCATATACTTTTACAATCATCTGATTTAAGCTCAGTAAATTATAAGCCACCAGTTAATTATTTAAACAATCGGGATTATTTGATTGTAGTCGCACCGAAACTTGATCCACAAACTCCTAAGCCAGCACTACGTTTAGAGTCTGTTTATCTAACAGCTGTACCATTAGGTACACCAGAAAGTGAAGAATTTAATCAGGGTAAAGGAAGATTTATGCCTACAATATGCTCCAATCCTGCTATAGGCGCTATTCGTTTTGCATATAACTTTCCTAATCATGTTAGTTTTGTGTGGACAAGTCCAGCTGGTTCAGAATCAACAACACTAAAGTATACTCCAAATGTTCAAAACTTCAATTCATGTTTAGAGATAAGAGCCACAATAATACCATGGCATTGGCATCGTTTCTACTTTAAAAATGCTGGTTCACTTCGACATGTTTTATGCCCAGCAATGGATCTACGTCAAATTGATGAATGGTCGGAATATTTACATTCAAATACAAAATCGTTCAGGAAAATTAAAAGTGATAATGTTAAAGCACGTTCTATCACAAATATTGGAAGAGTGGATGGTGAGGACGGTAAGAATCATAGATATAGTGATAGTGGGTATTATGGCACTGAAGAGACTGATTCTTGTTCTGTACAAGAATTGCCTAAACCAGTTCGTCCATGTTGTGCATGTAATACAGCTATTTATCGTTTAATTATACAATCAGACTGGCAACAACAACAGCATTGGAGAGACTGGCCAACTACGATGGCAGGTGCTGGAAGTACAGCAAGTGAAAATCCACACTGGAGTGAGATACTCGGTTAGTTACATTTATTATAAACTTATTATTCACTGTTATTATTTTTTTTTATATATGAAATCCCTCTAATGTTTAGTATATTTTTGTTGATTTAGAATAAAGTGTTTCATACTTGTATAGGCTCACAGTCATCTACAGTGTCAGCATAATAAAATACTAAATACGTAAATAACTGGTTCAACAAGGAATACACTTTTGAAATGACAAAGAAGTTATCTAAGAGGAATGTAACAGTTCAAGTTTAATGCCATCAGGTCAGCTTTCTTTCTTTGACTCAGCATAGCGACCTCCCTGAGAATTTCTCGCATTGTCTTTTAATACTTCTCTGCATATTCCCCAAGTAGAAGGGAGCACTTCGCAGGACTTAACATGGATCGGATACATAGTGAGAAGACCACTAGGTGACATCACGCTCCAGACCATCACTCCAGTGGAAACCCAATGGGAAAAGATGAGTTGGATGTCTGAGGGTGACGTCAAAGAGATCGTGTTATGAGGCGATGAGATCCCATAGACTATCATAGGGCCAGCTAAAAATGGCTTCAGAGAACGGAATGAACTGAAGATGTGTTAGTGAAGCCCTTTGTTGCACTCGGAACTCAAGGGAGTGATAATATAATACAACATATTATTCATTCCTTCTTATTAAATACTTACAACACAGTGTGGGTTTCAATGTAACTAAGACACAGGGGACCGTACTCAGAACTCTATCCATTTTTGAGATTCAAAATATGACATTAGTACGACAGTAGAATGCTCTCTAATTGCTCACATTATCCGGATTCGATACCCTACCGACTCACTCCTAAGCCTGAACTAACCAGGTGTAAGCCTAAAATAAAGAGAAAGTTGGGTGTGAAGCCACCAACTCTATCCCATTAAAAAATAACACCAGCATAATGAAATTTTAAAAAAATACTTGAAGCCCTACTTTCCACTCGGAACTCAAGGAATGAAAAACACACCAAGCAAAGGCAGAACACATCCAGAATAATATTAGCGTATGAAATGAAAGCTATAATCTAAAGCACGTTTACAAATATACATAAAGTGGAAAAGAATAAAAATCGTATAAGTTGAATTCTATTTGGTTAGCTTTTAGAATAAGTGAAAGGCCAACTCGCACGACGGTCTGATTGTTACTTATGTTCAACAGTATGTGGATGATAGTCATACTGGTTGCTCATCATAATGCATGCCATTAGAAATGGAATCTGACAGGAAGTCAATCCTCACCAGTGTTCCCATTTTACTGTGATTTTGTTTTTCTAACTATCTGAAGAGGTGATTCATATTTTGCAATAATATGTGTAAAGAAATTAACTCTGCAAGTCCCAGAATATGAATTTTATTGATAGTTAAAAAGCAGTTAATTTTATTATTAACAGAAGGTTCAATATAGAAAGCATAGACATTTTTATATAATCAGTGAGTATTTCAGAGTTTTCTTATTTAACCTCCTCTAATATTACTTAATTTCACCTTTACACTTAGGAAAATACGCCTGAAAATGTAAGAGCTTCATGTCTAACGCTTTTTCCCTTATGAAGTATTCTCAGAACCTTCTTAGTTGTACATGTCTATTTAATGGCGTTGTAGAATCTACAGGGTGAATTTTTCCAAATGATATAGGGGTTGTTATCCACTAACTCAAATAAATCTAGGCTAACATACAATTTGCTGATTTCAAGATAATTACTCCTCCTTTTCGACTGACAGAAGCTGAGTAATGATGATAATAATAATAATCCTTAACAGGTAGAGAAATATTAGAGATGTTAATAACGTAAAAGTAGAATCCAGAGTCCGTAGCAGAATGTAATTTTTAGTTTTTTTTGTGATTATAGCTTGATTCCACACCGTATTTTTGGTACAAGTATGGAATGTTGAGCATGTGGTATCGGTAGCTCGAATTGTGCAGGCCGATCATTGATATGAGGTGTACGTCGGTAGGGGATTGAACTCCGGGCCATGTGCTTGGTCGGCGAAAGTCCTAACTGCTGTACCACCGATGCATTTTTGATATCATGTTCTATGAAATGATCATATCAATCATTGGTATGATTCTGAACAACAAATTGTGCTCATAAGCTCATCATGTTAACAGTACTGTATCATACTGTGCTTTATATCAGATGAATGTGTCTGACATAGAATTGTTATGCCTGGCAAAATTATATGTACACGTATAAAATTTATGCCATCTTCATTATGATATACATATGATACGTTCATATACACATGTACTAAGTGTTCACGTCTTCCTTGAATCACATAGCTAAATGGACGGAAAATCTCAAAATCTTCTTTTCAGCGAACTATTTTTTTTTAAGAGTTGCACAATGGTATTTATATTTAACAAAGAATTCATAAAACCAATCAGGTACTGGTAACTATAGTCTAGAAAATGTATTCGGTAACATGAGGTGTAATTTAGGAGGGAATGAGTTAGTGGAGGTTAGAAAAAGTTTGGACATAGAATTATGTGTCAAGTTTGAGGAATAACTAATCAGTCTAGATGTACAAGGTAGACTCAAGTAAAGGGAAATACAGTAAAGTGTTTATGGACAATCTGTATGAAAAATGCTATTATTAATAAACAAAGTGAGTCGGTGGCACAGTGGTTAGGATGCGCGCCGACCATGAACATGGTCCGGAGTTCGATCCCCAGCCGACGCACTCCTTTACCTCGCTAAGTCAGTAATAAAAGCTGGTAAGGAGGAAAGGTTGGGCATGCGGATAGCAACCTCATCCTGTAAAAATGAACACTGCTACAGAAACTTCAAGCTTCTAGCTTGAAGCCCTATGTTTCACTGGGAACGTGAAGGAATAAAAAAAATCAATAATAGGGATAGTCTTTTTTTATTCCTTTACATTCCAAGTGGAACATACAGCTTCAAGCCAGAGACTTGAAATTTCGGTAGTTGTGGCTTTTATTTCTATGGGATGGGGTTGCTAGCCTCATGCCCAACATTCCTTCTTTACCAGCCCTATTACTGGCTTAGAAAGGTATGGGAGTGCGTCGGTGGCCGTGGATCGAACCCCGGACCACATACGTATTTGGCGAGCATTCAACCGCTGTGCCACCGACTCACAATAGGAATAGGAATAATTATGAAATAATAAAATGAAAAAACGTTATAACGAAAAGTTTACTCTGGCTATCGTAGGGAAAGTGAGTGTATGCAGTGCTTTTGAACTGAGAAGTCTGGTTTCAGGTCTCGTACAGCTATTGATTAAGCTACGTATATATTGCGTAGTCGAATTCCCTACACACGACATTCAGGAAATCTGTGAGGCAATGTGAAGCAATTTTGCAGGGGTGGTCGATAGCCAGCGTTGGTAAATTGTTCAAAGATAGAACTAGTGGCATTCTGTCTTTTCTCCTCTTGCTAGCCAGGCTGGAAATTGTTCCAAAATACATCTGCGAATTCGCCTTGTGTACCAGCACCTGATTAGTTTTAGGAATTCTTTGTTAAATACAAATACGTTTGTATAGCTCTTGAAAATAATTCATTGAAAAGAAGATTTCCTTCATTGTTGGGTCTTCTTTTGTTCATGACCTAATTTAGCTAAATGGTTCAATGAATAGTGAAGAAAATGTTCAAGTTTGAATATAAATATCATAAACTAGGTACTTCAAAATTGGCTTGTAAAAAACAACACAGATTAATTCAATTTATTATGTTGGCTAATTGTGTTTCTTGCCAAAAATCTAGGAATTAAGCTGTCAAATAGAAATTCTGTGCTACTATAGTGATAAACAAATGAAATTCAATTGTCCCAGGAGAATTATTTAATCTGCGGTCATTAATCTTAGATGTGTATACACACAGATATCCTGAAGGTATGCGAAATTATAGTAGAGAACAAACTCATTTATAATTGTAGGTGAAATTCTCCAAAATGGGAGGATACAATAGGAAAAAAGGTTGTTCAATGGACGAAATTCCATGAGAATTGGGATTAAAATCTAATGTTCCTAATTTATCACTTTCCTTGATATGATGTTTTATGAGAATTTCTTTGGGGGCTGTTTTATATTGTCTGCTTTGCAGTCTTTTGATTGAGTATAAATCAGTTTACGGGACTCAGCGTGAAATGATAAATTTTAAGTTACCTGACTCATATGGAGATTAAAGTTCTTAATATTCTTGCTATATACTTGTACACAAAACCTTGTGGAATACAGATTGATACTTTCAGATGTTAACAAACTAAATAACCTGAAGACTAGTTATCTTAACAATACCGGACGGTTTAATTGGATCAGATGTGTTAGTATTAATACTCTTGTCACAAGAATTCTGACGACATACATAGTTGATGACTACAGCGAACTTAAATTTGAAAATTATTTATGTTCAGAATAAAATAATGCATAATAATCAATGCAAAGTTGGGGTCAAACCGCAATGGAGAACGAAAATGAATGCAGAGAAAATTATTTCGATCTGTGCATAGATATACGTCGATGACGGAAGTAGCTAAAGTAGCCTTAATTTGCCAGACTTCTACTGACGTAATAGATTGCGACTCAAGGTGAAATAAAAACCTCTGTCAGGGAAGGATTCGAACTGTATCGTTAACTCATGTGATTTCAGTAGACTGATGAACTAGGCGGTAGTTTGTCCCCACCACCTAGCTGGAAGAGTGTTAGACTAATAATTCACTGTCTAGTGCTTCGATGCCTACTGCAACCAAGCAAAATGCACGAAGATGCAACTCGTCTAGTGCGTAGACTTAACTCTGTACAAAATCACATAAGTGTAACATGTGACATGCACATTTCTTGTTTAGCTTGCACAATTATGTAAGGCGACTATCCAGTACAAGTACACGAAGTCAGTATTGTTCATAGAATTTAGCCCAAGATTACTGATAATAATCAAGGTGATAGTAAGAAATAACCTTTACTTATAATTTATTTGAAAGGACCGTCACTGTTTCTTCTGAGCCTTCATTGAACTGCATCAGTTGTGGACGTTATCGTGATATGAGATAAGTGTGAAGATGCGACTTGTCTGCCGGACAAATTTAATTCAGTACAAAAACACACATGTGTCACATGTGAGGAGGAAATCTGTAGCCAACTGGAATTCGTTGACATACATTTTAGTTCGAGAGAGGATGGTTCAGCAAAGCGACTGGCTTATAAAAAGCCTCCTTGGACAAGGCAGTATTTAAATTCTGGCCATTACATTATAAGAGAGTTTTGGTAAAATGTTTATTCAAGTGTGTTCAGAGAATTTGTACAGGTGAAGCCATAGATGACGAGAATAAATTATTGGCGGATAAACCTGTTGAAAACAGATATCGTTTGAAGTTTTTGAACCAGTGTGCAGGTTAATCAATTTCAAGGATTAAAATCTATTTAATCCCAAATAAAGGCATTTACATCAAATTAGCCTACAATGGGGAGATCAGTAGTAGGATTTTAAAGTGGGTTAAATTCTTCAGTCCATGAAACGTACTTTACAACCCAACTTATAATTATCTAAAAAGACAAAATTATGTTTTAGTATATACCTTATCATTTCAAAAATGGTTATATTACATCCCACATTGAATACCAGTTTATTTGCGTGTGAAGTCCAACATACATAGGGAGGAGTAATTGCGCTTTGCACTCGAGAGTAGGAGAACATATACCCAAACAAGTGGAGAAACAACTGAACTGTGGTAGACCACGAACCTCGTCTGTATCAAAAGAGAAGACTGATATTAAAATGGCTTTCAAGATTATTTATAAAAACCATCTGGGGACGGGGCGCTTAGATGATAGATATCCTCAAATTTAAGCACAACAACAATTTATTATTACCCTTAGCCTACCTTGGTAATGCTAATCTGATTACATCATCAAGATTTAAATCCATCGCCATTTTGTTTATTTTAATTGGCCCTTCATGTATCATAAAAACTAATTTGACAGTTAAGTGTGTGATCAAGCTGTTCGAAATATGATGCGAAAATATAACAAATTTTTTCAGATAAACTTCGTCTTTTCACAATGTTATCCAAACTTATTAAAGGAAATAATTGCTTTGAACATCTATACTGCTTAATACTTACTATCAAGAGGAATCAAATAAGTGTTTAGTAAGGTGATTAAGCTAAGATGTATTAATGAAACAGCTGCCTTCGCTGGCTCCACAGTGAAGATCAAATGGCCGGCTAGAAAGAATTAGAACCAAGAAACTCTGACAAAAAACCAACCAAGAGCCGGCCGCTCAACAAATATGTAGGAGATAATGGAGATACGTGGGGCAAACAATAAGGGGGCCGTTGAATAATATGGTGCTCAATGCACACCATCGCTCGAGTGGAATCCAAATGAAAAACGACGAGTAGGTCGTCTGAGGGTGACATGGAGGAGATTGTGCGATGAGGAGTCGAGAGGTTATGGTCAATCGTGGACCCAAACAGAAAAAAGTGCGGATGTGTTGTTGAAGCCTTAAGTTCCACTCGCAACCCAAAGGAATAGTAATAATAATAATGTTATTACAATCACCCATAGGATTTAATTAATCAACTATTGGAAAATGAGATATACGTGCAGGTGATTTCATTAATATCGTTATGTAAACAGAAATCATAATGATATCTATTTTCAGTGCTTTGAAATAAGGAACGCCGTTATTTTTTTACTTAAGTAGTCAACAGATACTCATTCATTCATTTGTTAAGCTCTCCATGATTCGAATTCCTGAATATCATATATGAAGACATCCATCGACAGAATCGACCAATTCTTTCACATTTCACATTTGACCACTGTCATACTGTTAAGCTTTGAATTTTGACTAACTCAATACAGTTTGCCTACAACTTTATATCTAGCTAACTGATAAATTTGGGGTGAATAATATATTAGTTACAAAATTAATCTCAGTATTGCTTAACTTGTTACCCATGAATTTTGAAGACTAATTCAGCTTGTGAAGATTTTATGGTAAGTTAAATGATTGATCACGGGCTGAAATCAGTTAGAGGATCACTGGAAAAGCTGTGAGCACTGGATATTTGTTTCGTCCTAGTTTTGGGCTCTACGTCAGCGCGCACCCACCAGGACTAGAACCGAGGATCTTCCGGTTAGGAGGCGAGCTGAAGAGCCCCAAACTAGGACGAAACAAATAAAATCCCTGTGAGTCTTTAAAATTCATTTCCAAGTATAGAGAAAACTAAGCCTGTTTTAATTTTTTGGATATATCTGTCAGTTGAAAGAATTGTGAAACATATTTTTGAATGAATAAAAGGTGAACTGGTAGAATCTTTTCATTCCTAGTAATTTCGTCCATACAGAATTGTATAGGCTTCGAATTTAGTTAGTTTGTAGGGTTCTATTTGTTTCAGGTTAGACCACGGATCGATATCAGATAGAGAACCATTCGGAACTGAGGATGAATTTCCCACTTATGATATTGGATGGTGGTCGCGCAAAAATCACGAATTGGTAGAAGTGAGAATTCATGCGTTGGCCATTGAATCGGGTCCCAGTGGCTGAATGGTATACGAGCTTACCTTGTAACCGGAAGGTCCTGTGTTCGAAACCCAGTGGGTGCATACCACTGATGAGTCCCGAACTGGGACGAAAGATACATCACGTGCCCACTGGTTTTTTAGTGGTTCTCTAGCTGATATCAATCCGGAGTTCAATCTGAAACAAATTGTAGAGTCAGTAATTTTAAGAACAGTATCATGCGAAAATCTTTTGCAGGTAATCTACCGATAGTGGTTTATATGTATGTATATATTGATCCGCTATACTTACTAAGATCTCTAAATTACGTTTAAATAATTAAATTAGCACTGATCAAGTGACTTTGTTCGAGAGGAAAGATATCCATAATAAAATGTGGAGTACTTAGTAAATATGCTGAGTGTGAATATAAAAAGTTGAAAAGTTAGTTAAAAATTAAAGACAACCTACTTCTATGTCTATGATGAACACTTTTGAATTAATGTCATAACGACCTGAATGTTAAGATATTTTGTTTCTTCGGAAGATATGCCTTTAAAAGCTGCATGAATGGACGTACCTAAACGTTTTCTTATTAATTTGATGGTAAATAAACTATTACGATTTCCGGAGAGCATTTAAGCTTTAGAAATCGTGCCACTGTTCAAGCTAATCTATTGTGAGAGTCATCTCCTTTTCTTTAGATTGCCAAAAGGTACAATTCTGATCAAAATAACTGCTAGAGGTGAGTTCAATTTTCCTACTGCTTTCATATTAGCTAGTAATAACATTCACCTCAGAGCTATAAAAGGCAGAATAAAAATTTATGTATATTCATGGTTTATAGCTCAACCACTTGCGAATGTCATCGGTGAGTATTTGCCCCCGCTGTTTACGAAGTCTTACTTGAATTTCAGGCAAAGTCATCGTGTGACCCGTCACTAGCGGACATTGGAATAACTTCCAAATGTTGACTCGCAGGGACAGCTGTTTCACCCATAAACATATCGAGGATTGAACCCTAGTTACGAGGCGTATTCGTCAGTTAGTCAACTAGTGGGAAGGAATCCATTGGGATAGATGGTGAAACACACGGTTAACGTCATCAGCGAAAACTTGTCCTCATATCCAACTTGATAGAACCTACTGATGACGATTTCTTATTGAAATTCTGGGGCTACTTCGTTTTGTAATCAGTAACTAGTGGGTATTAAACTGTTTTTTAAGTGTTAGTTTCTAGAGGCGACCATTAAGATCCTTATTCAAAGGACTTTCTACATCAAGTATTACTGTTGCGCAGAATATCAACTGTTCGATGGGGATAATTAATCATGAGAGTCAATTTAGCTCACCTAAATATTCATATAAATTGACACAAAGTTATCCTGCATTGTATAACTTTTTCCAAAAAACATTTATCATCAAACCTAAACAGAAACGACATTACTCAATCAATCAATTTTTCATTTAATCTCTGAGTAAGCAGTAACAAAAAAAGCCAAGGTTGCGTGGCCATTTTCATTTGTAAAGAAATTTGGTGATAATTGTCTGCGCATAATTTATTAGTTTTAAAAATAACAACATCTTATTCAGACAGAATTAAGGTAGACGTTTCTCTTATCTCTATGACGTTAATTCAAGCAAGTTAAGTAACATCAAATAAAGGCATCTGTACAGAGTCTGTTCATGAAAAATTAAATTTACCGTGTTATAGTGACATTTAATGTTTAATGACTAACTATTGTGTATAAGTATGTAGTGTCTTTTATATGAAAAAAAACTAAGCAGAACTATTTTAATTGCAGAGTAGAGAGAAAGACTATTTAAAATATTTTTTAAACTATGCAATGAGTAAGAAGAAGACAAAATTAACAAAACACATTTATTTTTTAATGTGAAATTTTGCTTGTTTACAAAATGTATATTGAAGAAAGAGATAAAAGCCTTTGATGTTTGTTATTGGCAGAAACGAAAACAGCTTGAATTTTAAATTCATGTCAGGTTTCATTTTCTTGTCAGTTCTGATTTTATTCATTTTTAAGTTAGATTTCATTTCGAACCAGAGAGAAGTGAGCATTGTATCCCACTCCAGTGGTAACGTGTTTGCTTCCGAATCTAAGAGTCGTGAGTTTGACTCCTGATTAGATTATGCGTGCTAAAGGGATAGAAACTGTGATCTGAAACACCTAACCAGTACTCCGTGGTGTTTAAAGCATGTCAGTTCATGATGAAATCTAACTAGAAATCCTTCAAACGCCAACAAGTAGGCACTTGAAAAATGCTCAACGTCAAGTATACTTTAAGTTATCTAGATGATCTGTGGATACAGGGGCGAATATGATAGCTCACACTACTTACACTTACCATAAGTAAGTGAAGACAGAAAGAGAATATTTGGATTATGGGTTTTTCTAAGGATTTGGACTGGTTCCAGTGTGGATTTCATCCGGGGTGATTCAATTGTGGGAACATTAATAATTAATTGATTAATAAGCTAGGTCTCCTAACCTGAAGGTCGCAGATCAAGTTTTAGCAGCTACTACTAATTACCCGATCAAAGTTTCTTCCACTTGACCCTGAATCGAAGAGTAACATCACTTATCATGAATGCTTCTATGTTTGTTTCGTTTTCGCTTTTGATCTGGTGATGGCACATACTACTGAGCAGTAGTAGTAGTTGGAAAGTAAGAGTGATCAAAACACCGGACTACTGCTTCAATCAGTTGAGTCCTAGATCATAAATGATTTACCCGGTTGGACTCAGCCCAGACAGCTTAATAAGTTTAAATCCTTCGAATCCTTGTTAGATACTTGGATGAGGTAGGAACAGGGAGATCTAACCTCCTGCTGACATTTTCAGTATAAACTGTAATAATAATGCTGATTATGAAGTCACCACTAAGTGAAATACTTGCTGTTTAATTTTTGAAATTCTAAATATATTGTTATAGTTGATGACCGATTTCATCCTGAACACAAAAGATTAAAGTAGGACTTCACGATCATCACAGTCAACTACGCTATCATGCCTTGATAACCTCATTTAACATAATACTCTGGAAAGTTCAGTCTACAAAATAGATCAATCTAATCATGACAGTGAAAAATATTCATTCGTACAAAGGGAATGCTTTCATGGTAGGATACTCGCCAACCATGCATGTGGTTCGAGTTAGGTTCCGGGCTGACGCACTTTCACTCCTAAACCTCGCCTGATTTGTCAGACGGTAGCGATTCCTGAAAAAAGAGGGGCTTGTTGTGAATCTAACAACAAAATCGAAGCTACAACTGGAACTTTGAAGTTGGGGGCTTGAAGCCCTATGTTCTTTTTTGAATGCAAAGGAATGAAACAAGAAATAACAAATAAGCCTGCCATCATATTACAGTTTACTAATGAGAATTCTGGATTATGTTTGGCAAATGTTACCTATGACACAATTCTCTCAAAAGTTTTCTTTTAAACTTCTTTAAACATACTCCAATTTTAAGTTCTACTTGGATCATTAGTACTGTTACAGAAGTGACAGAAAATAAGGGATTTTTTTCAACTCACCTTAGAATTCTATATGCACTGTGTATAATGTGATACGAATGAGTGATTTTTTGAATATAATCCATTTATAGCTTCTTTCACTTGTGAAGTATGCCTGAACAGGTAATGTTTTCTTCAAAAATAATTAACAATATTAGCAATAAGTTTATTTAACAATCAAAAGTGGCACAATGATGAAATTCAACATATTAAAGAGCTTTTGAGTCAAACACAAATTAGACTGCTGATACCTGTATGACTTCCAGTAATAAATTAGACACAATAAGTACCTCTACCTGCCCTCATTCCAGGATGCCGTACGCTACTGACTGACTGAAATGAGTAGTAGGTCGGTAAAACTCATACGTCAAACAGTAGTGCCCACTAGTCAGATCAAAGTGATTTAAACACCGGACGGCCTTTTCGTTCGTTTGAAGCCGAGCACATCGGTGATGTTTTTTATCTGACTCAACTCATAGAGCCGAATCACATCAAACCACCCGATTTCTAGGTAACTACTTGAGCGAACTAGTAATACATCCGTGTAAATTTCTTGATGCGATAATACCTGCTGATGTTTCCGTTTTATTTCCATTTATACTTTTTAAGTGTAAGAAAGAGTTTTTGGAAAGATGTCTTGTTTTGAAGGACATCGAAGAAACCGTCAGCATGTAAAGGAAAATTTGATGCATTCACTGGAGTTATAAGTGCTTCGGTGGCCCAGAGGTAGGATGGTCGCCGACCATGCCTGTGGTCTGAGGTTCGATTCCCGGCCGGCGCACATCTTGACCTCCCCTAGCTAGTTGTAAGCCCGACGAAGAAGGGGGAGGTTGGTCGTAAAGCTAGCAACCCCACCCCGTGAAAAACACCATTGCTACTGAAACTTCAAAGTTCCAGCTTGAAGCCCTATTTTCCACTCGGAACGTCAAGGAATGGAAGAAAAAGGAGTACTGGGCAGCTGTTTCGTCCTAGTTCCGGTCACTTCAGTGGTGGAAACAGTGACCCCCATCGCCGACAGTTATTTTATGTGAGACATGTAAAAATCTTTGAAATTAATAATATACTTCACTTTAATTTAAACAGTTCTTATCTGAAGTGCTCGAATTTAATTATTCATCTGAGTTTTACTTATAATAAAGAAAATAATTCAGTATGAAGGATAGTATATCGATTGCTTCAAATAATAAATTAATCTACGTAGTTTGATAGTAGTCAGTGTGGTGGAAAAAAGCTTTTCTCCCACTTCACTTTGTTGTTACTCGAGCGAACAATCTATCTCATCTTACTGCCATGTTATACCAATGAAAACACGAAATGCTTTGCTAATAAACAAATAAGTTTATCGAAGGTTTTCACATCAATCGTTTTAGTGAATATACTATACAATGGAATAGTGTTATTTACTGGATGACGTTTGAAACACAATTTATTGTATTCATAATCATATAAACTGTGATTACACTAATTCGAAAGTTGATTTTCATAGTTCTTGTCCAGCCTAACCATTTTTCTCACGAGTAGTAGAGTTTTCCAGATGTATAAGACTGATGTTGAATTATTCCTGTTGCACATGTTAACAGTTAATTCGATAAATAAAGCTTCAGTTGTCAATCTCTCCTTTTAGCCTGTTGCATTAGATTTTCAGACTGACACTTTGTCCTGTGTTATTGCATGGCTGTGTGCAACTGAATGTAGTGTGGTAGTTTAGTTTTTTTCTAAATTCCTTGTCTTACTGGGGTCAAGTAGTATATATATATATATTCTTAGACTTTGTGCTGCATTAGATTAATTGGCCCCAGCCTACCAGTTTGACCTATTTAGTTGAGGTCAAAATCATTGCAAGGTATTGAATAGATCAAAATTATTTTGTTTAATGGGCTCCAAACGTTTACTTAATTGATATTTTATATCTGAGTGAACGTCTGTGGATGAGAAGTAGAATGCTCGCCAACTATCCACATAGTCCAATTTTCGGTTCCCGGCAGACAAACTTCAAAACTACGCTAAATTGGTAGTAAGTCCGGTAAAGATAATAGGTTTTTCGTAAAGCTAGCAACCCCACACCGTAAAATACACTAATGCTCTTGAAGATTCAAAGCTGGAGACTGGAGCCATATGCTTCAACCGGAATGCAAAGGAATAAAACAAGACTTCTTGATGCTGAGGATCAGGATTATAGATATATTTACTTATCTGACAGAAGGAAAAGTAACGAAATACATCAACAAGGTGGTAAAGCCGACTGTGGATTTTTAATCGTATACACCATTAAACAGACTACATATTTATCAATCCTGGTAGTAGCAAGGTATTCGCTAAAGAAGTCCATAAGCAGAAGTGAAGCCAATTAATCTTGACCAGATATATCAAAGGGGAAAAGTAGCATTGAATGAATGAGTATAGCAGTCTCAGAGTAGTTACTCCAATAAACTCATGTTAAGAAATAAATGATTTGATGGCTTATAAATAATTACATACTGCTCACTCATTCTATATTCTAAAAAAAGTTAACTCAGAAATTCAAAGACATTAAAAGCCGAGAAATAAGACGCTTTGAGTCCTACTGAAACACAAATGATCGTTGTTCAATAGGTCGCAATCGTATTGGTGAAAATTATGTTCACTGTTTACTAAAAGTCTGGCAATTTTCGTCAAATTCTGCAAACCCTTATTTAAATAATAAACAAAAAGAATGAATTCTGTTTTCACATTCTAAGATAAATTATACTGCATAATTTCAATTACTTTCAACTTAATTGGTGGATGGTGACTAGCAGTGGAATCCAGGATGCGCATTTCGTCCTATTTGGGATTCGTCATCTGGATGTTCCTGCTTTTCCCAGTGAGTGATGATGTTCCCACCGAGGCTTGAACCCAGTGGCATAGTTTCAAACGCTAAAGCGTTATCCATTAGACCATTTGGGCCATGAGAGCCACCTCAAGTGCAACGGGTCATATTAATTTTAATTGAATTTTAGATTTTCCCGTTGATTGATTGGACCGAAGTGCTCGGTCTGAGGTTGACATGTCGGCTTCTTGTGCAGATGCTTCGACAATGTCTGGCCATTTAATTGGAATGTTAACCTGAGACTGAGCACTTTGGTTCAATCAATCAACGGGAAAATCTAAAATTCAATTAAAACTTTCAAATTAAGTAAGAGCCAAAATCCTGTCACTTTATATGAGTAAATTTTTATACAATTTCACTGAAGTCAACTTCTTAAACTATTTGACAGATGAGTACTAAATACAGTAGACACACTCATCCTTCTTGTGTATGACGTTATAAGATGAAAAACAGTCAAACTAAGTAAATAGTAATCGTATTGGTGAATAAATACGTTTTGCAAAAGTGATTTGTCAGAAGGGAAAAACGTTTTTAGTTCAAATAATCATTAACACTAACTAGCGTGGCTACAAAGCCAACATAAAAGAATGTTTTACCATAGTCTGTCGTGAACTGAATAGCATATAAAAGTTCACTAGATGCCTGATACTTCAAATAGCAGAAGCTACAGCAATCCAGTCAATGTAATGGGAAGTTTGCATACAAAAGAAAAATCAGGTCCAGCCATTATGGCTACTGTGGCATGCTGTGGAATCAGTGGAATCATTAATATGTCTGATATTCAACTTAGTGTTATTATATTCACGCATATTATTACGCAGACATATTTCGAACTGTAGTCTATTGACCTTAGTGACTGGATTTTATTCGAAAATATTATTGCTTTTGATACCCATTTTTCTTTAACTGTTATGAAGACATTTCTCCTATGAGAATTTCTCTCTTTTTTCGTTTTAGTTTCAAGCTGAATATAGGGCTTCAAGCTTCATCTATGAAGTTTCAGTAGCACTGGTGTTGTTTTTACCGGATGGGGTTTCTACCCCTACTCCCAACCTTCTCTTTTTGCGGGATTTACTGTCACCTAAGCGAGGTCTGACAGTGCATTAGACTGGGATCAAACCCTGAACCACGTATGTGGTAGGCGAGCATTCTGGAACTAATGTCCACAGGAATAATTATTACCTCTAGTAGATATCTATTGATAAATGAATTTCTCGAAAGTTATTCATAAGTACTTATCGAAGTAAAGTTGGACAAAGGCGTTAGCATGTAAATCATGTTCATGATGGTAAAACTTCAGTCTTGTTCAACCCACTCATCAGCAGGAACTACCACAAATGACGAAGATCAGTTTTATTCTTTTTTCTTTTTTCACCGAAGTATGTGCTTATTTAATCTATGGATATTCAACAACTTAGTCATATGTTATAAAGACAAGTATACTGGACTGAGACACAGAAGCAAAATAAATTACTGGTCACTATTTTATTAAAGTACATTTTGTTTGGCTTCTGTTTATATGATGGCTTCTAGTAAAGAGTTTTCGACGATTTCTGAGTATTAACATGAAGTAATTTGGTGGATGGTAACTAACAGAAGGATCGAGGATACGGATTTCGTCCTATTTGGAAATTGTTAGCAAGATGTACTTGCACTTCAAGTGAGTTATCCTGTTCCCCCTGAGACTGGGACTCAGCAGTCTTCGTTTCCAAAGGCCAAAGAGTTACCCACTGAACCACTTGCACATGCTGGATTCCACTGCTAATCACCATCCACTAAATGAAATCAATGTTAAACCTCAGACACTGTCGAACCATATATGCTGAAAGCCGACATGTCATCAGAAACCAACAATTTTAGTTTAATCAATCAATAGGAACAACAAATCTGATTTCAACAAAAGAATAACTTATATTCATTTCACAATGAGGGGGCTCTTATAGCCCAGGTGGTCCAGTGGATAACACCTTGGCGTTTGAGACGACCGGCACTGGGTTCAAGTCTCACCAGGGTCAGGACCAGGTACTGGGAATGCAGGTGAATGTTCTTAAATGGAAAAAATATCCGTTCCCACTGCTGTTCTCCCATCCACCAAATCAGATCAAAGTACTGGTCAGATAAATAACAAAGCCTAGGGAACACGACACAACTTCCGTCCTAATTCTGAGCTACACATCTCTATTATTTCAGTCTCCGATTAATATTATGAAAACTGTGTAACTACAAAACGGAAAACATGATTTTCAAGCAAAAAAAACCTGGAAACGATATTGTTTTCACAACTAATAAAAAGACAATTTGTCCTTGACACTAAAATTTCTTTTGATAATTCTGTTCACTCGAAAATATAAATTTGATAAAGCCTTCATTAAATGCTAGTTAATCAAACAGCTGTAGAGGAAGGCAGCGTTAATTCATGCTCCGAAAATGATTTATTCGAATAAAATCGATAAACTGTTGTGGTCGATTAGGTTAGTCAAGGTCAAATTGGGAGCTAGTTAGTATGCTTTAATTGAAAAAAAACGTATCGTGGGCTATAAATCAAATACATTTTAGCTAATTTAGCTTTAACTAAACAAAACTAGCCCCCGTCTAATTTTTCTGAACCATAAGGATAATAATGACAATCTGAATGAAATCATTTCCAAAAAATCGATGAAACTTTTAAGAATTTTCAAGTGTTTCACTGAAGCAAAGTTTAAACACTTTATTTGGATTACAGTGTGAATTATTTTAAAGGTGTATTGTGTTAAAATTGTTGAATAAATCCTGGGAACAAACTATCTTGAAGAAAAATAGTCGTCGCATACTAATATGTAAATTACTGTAAACAGATGAAGTACATATATTGGTTTGTCGAAAGGGTGTAACCATTGTCGTGCGTCTAGCCATTGGTCTCGATGCAGGCTCAATTGCTTCAGTTACGCTCACAATCTGTTCACCTAACCAGGTGGCTCGCCCTCGCGGCGCAATCAGTGAGATGCAACAGGACTTGTCAGCTAGCCGTATCTACAACTTTGAGAGAACTGATGTTCCATCTGAGTTTCGAATCTGCATCACCCAGTGCTTCATTCAAAGACGTTACAGCTTAGGCTGACGAAGTTTAGGTCCATAGGTTCCTGCCTATCTCCCCCAACCACCTAGCATAATGTACCATCTAAGAAATATGCTGGGTTTATTTCAGTCACCTTTCTGATGAATTAGTCATGATTTAAATTAACCTAAAACCTCTCATTTGCTTGTGATGAAACTACCAACGTTTTCCTCTCCTCCCTTACAAGAAGTTCATTATCTGTATGCAGTAATGCTGACTTTTCTAAGCCTCAATAGAGTCATGAGTAGGTGCTGCTGAACAATCCCAAACTAGCAGTAAAAGAAGTGTCCCAGTGATCAGAATTTCAACCCAACAGTGAAATGAGAAATCATTACTCGTGGGATTTAAGCATCCAATAAGGGATCTTGTCCAAAGTAATAGTTATACACAATATAATTCGTGTATTGTTAAGTCTTCAAAACCTTACCTCCATACTGAAAATTAAATGAGATTTAACTGCATTCAAATAGGGAAGCATAATTGTTCACGACTTGTTTACTCAGTCATTGCTTCTATTCAGTGTTTTCTGAATATATCTCATAGTCCTTTAAGTGTTTATAAACACATAAACACTTCAGTAAATCATGCATAACAAATGTGCTTCTGCTAGAAAAGTGAAAATCATGAGGAAAACGTAGGAGGATTGTTATGCTATTAGTAACTAAGAAAAGTTATCGCTATTTTCGATAAACTTGTTTTCTAGGTTTTGATTAATAGCTTAGTGTCAACAGTAATCAGAAAACGCTCAAAATGCTTGTTTTACGTCAAAAATGTCGAAAACAACCTGTTAGTAATGTTCCCATAAGCCTCATTGTTATTAAATTTTGACAGACTGATGTATTAGAATGATCAGGACAATAAGGCAAGATTTTAGCGAAGTCCTTTTGGCTTAAAACTCAACGTTATACTGACTTAACTATCAGACAGAATACCACCTATGTCATAAGCATTAAAAGTGACAGCTTATATTTTCGAATGCAGCGAAGGCAGGACTGAAAGTTGACAGAGAGAAGATGAAGCCAGTGAAGATATACAACCAGACACAACAAGCATCCATCATTATCAACAAGGAAAATTAGAAGGAAGTCAATCCTCTCAATTATCTAGGTAGCATCCTTCCAGCTGCAGGTAAACGACAAGCTTGAGGACACTAAGGGCAGGATCGTAAAGGCAAGACAGAGCTTCATCACTCTGAAATAGGTTTGGAGATCTGCAGTCAGCATAAAGAATAGGATATGAATTTTCAGAGCTAATATACAGCCACTTCTCCTATAGGGTGTAGAAACTTCACGCATCACCAAAAACATTTTCAACAGGCAACATACTTACTTTATCAGCTATTGCTGCCTCTTTCTGGAGATCAGATGGCCGGCCAGAAGGGAACTCCGGCAGGTAGCGAACCGACCTGCGACCTATAGACCAACAAATATGCAGATGGATAGGACATCTTTTGAGGACGTTGGTGATTGAAGTTTTGTGTGGCAGAGACTTTCTAGAGGATTCCGAATAAGAAATGACGAGTTGGGCGTCCTTTGGTGGGGTAAAAGAGATCATGTGAAGAGTAGATGAAAGCCTATGGACAGTCGCGGAGACTGCTGAAGAGGACAGGATGAAATGGCAATATGCTGCTGAAGACGTGTTCCACTCAGAAACCAAGTGAAAATAATAATCACCAACTGATTCAAATAATTTTCTGGAATGTTAAATAACTAGCAGCAGCGTTATACCTTGGCTACATGCTTTCCAAAAATTAATACACAATATTCACCGCTAATTAGCAAGTATATTTAATTTATTCCCTATCTTATTTCTGATTTCTGTACACTCCTAAAAACAAAAGTCAAATGTTAAGGGTTGGACATGAGTAGATGCACACCTTTGTTTCAGTAAGAAACGGAAGACCTGAGTTTTAATGCTTGTTGACACTCGTCAGCAAGACGTACCTGGAATCTTGAAGGAAATCATGTCCCTTCTGAGATTTAAACTCGTTTCACCAAGTGATGCAATCAGAGATGTTACTACTGAGCTATTCGGGTTCACAGGTGACCTCAGGTATGACTGCTATAGATAATTTAATTGAACACTAGTTAATACCTAGTGTTCAACCAATGTATATATATATATATAATATGAGCTTAGTTATATGATAACTTCGTATTTCCCATAGGATATTTACTTTTATCTACATAGAATTCAATAAAATATTCCCACTAAAAGCTGAAGTATGAGCATGTTATACAACTGAATGAATTCTTCTCTTGAAGTTATTTACCAATACATCGACCCAATTAAATCGTCAAATTTAAACTCGATTATCAAATATATAAGTCCCACAGATTTGTAGGCACACATTTAACTTCATTGCAGAATTTTGGATATAAACTTTGAAAGCAATTTTCTGTTAACTGCTCATTATTCGTTGTTATTCGCAATGAGGTCATTTATCAGTGAATCTGATGGTTAATACTCAACATCATAATTTAAGTAATAGTATATTTTCAATCTGATTACACATTTTGTTTACTTTACCTGTTGACTGATTGACAAAAAATATCTACGTAAACATCATGTGCATAAGCTAATCTTGATAACAATTTCCTCTCTATGTAGAATATAATACAGGAAATATCTTGCATTCCCTTAAAAGTTAGCTAATTTTCGGAAACGTATCCGAAGCTGAGAAATTTAGTTAAAAGGTTTCGTGTTAAATTTTAAATTAGCAATTAAAATGATTGTTATACTTACATGCAGCGTAGGTAGGGTATAATTTCCTACAAAATTTAAGCGTAACACTGACAATTTTCGACAGAATGAAATTTTCTTGCATAATTGGAATTCACACTAAAGCAGAATTTTTATCCCTTTTCTTCAAAAGAAAAAGGGGAGGGTTATTTTTCAGTTCATTATTGATGTCTAGTAACATTTAGAGAGGCATTCGGTATTTTTTAAATGTATGAGTAATTGCGCATAGTTCTGTGTCAGTCGCCTTACTTGACATTGCGCACATGCCATTCCAACTAAAACGCCATCTTGTCATCCCCACAGAATGATTGAAAGTAATGAAAATAAGTAAAATAACAGGTAGCTAAAGCTGGAACTGGAATATAGGAAAGTTTATAGAACCGGTATAAATTATTACTATTTCCTTGAGTTGTAAGTGGAACATAGGGTCTCAACAACACATCTCTATTTCATCCTCCTATCTGCATTCCTTTTAGAAAGGATTTTGGAAATGCTTAGGGTGTCACATCAAGTTTCTAAACCTCATAGGAGACGTGACTCCATATTAGTGCTGAAAAATCGAATCCTGTTCTTTATGCTCAGTGCAGAAGATTTCGAAATTTATTCCAGAGTGATGAGGCTCTGTTTTGCATTTCCGATCCTGCCATTAGTGTCTCCATGCATTTCGTCTACATGTAATCAGAACGATACTGTCAAGATAAGTGAGAGGATTGAATTTCTTCAAATTTCCCTTGTTGGTAGTGCTGGGCGCTTGTTATGTCTGGTTGTATGTCTTCACCACCTACATCATCCCCATGTTTACTTGAATTCCTGTCTTCACTGCCTACCTCTTCTGATAACTTTTTCAATTTTTCGTCCATAAATCTTCGAGTTTATGTGACATTAAACAAATCGTCCGCAATATGTATATATAATGTCATTGTGTTGGGTCCCAGTAGCCTAATGGTCTGCGAGCTCGCCTTGTAACCAGAAAGTCCTGGGTTTGAACCCCGGTGGGTGCGTACCAGTGAAGAGCCTCAAACAGGGACGAAACAGCTCTGCAGTACTCCCAGCTGGTTTTCAAATGGTTCTCTAACGGATATCAGCTTATGATGAAATCCTCACATCAATCAAACAAAATCCCTACAAAACCAATGCTTGAAAAATAATGCATATTATTTATAGTTTTATTTACAGCTGAATTTAGTGAAGTTCAACAAATAGCACTGACATTTCATTATTAACAGCTATAATGTATGAAAGTCTAATAACACATTAGTAAATACCAGCTGGTACCCGTTTTACAGTCGCTAGCTACTGTGTCTTAAGAGATGAGTGAACAATGTTTTTCATGGTGGATGCAAGACAGGAATTAGTTGGTCTGCATTTCAGCGAGGATGTCATTACTTACAGTTTGTAGATACTGCCAGATGACGTATTCTTAGTAGGATGAAATATGTGCCCTAAGATTTATCCCTTTACATGAACCCTTAAGCTAATATCGATAGCATTATCAAGGAGTCTATCTTAGGAGTGCCATCAGATGTCTGTAATCTTTTAAAATATTCATTTGTGGGATAATATTCTGCTTTATTTGAAGAATTTATCTATAATATTTGAATTCATACTTCTTCACCCTTTAAGCTTGAACACAATAATAAATTCTATCTCCTGCGTATGCTATTTAGACTTCTGTTGTTATGTCACTTAATTCTCTGTAAATAATGTTTTTACTGAAGCCATCCATCATTCTACCTTTTATACACGACCAAATGTGAATGTTAAGGCTGCTAAGTGATAAACGATAGAAACCGTCTGAATAAATGAAGCACTTATGCAAGACTTATGCAGCCGCTGGTTCAAAAAACCTAACCAACTGATTCTAATCTATACTGGCATTTCATCTTCATAAATTGGTTTTTTGTAAACTTCATCCTAAGTGTTGGCCGAACAAAAGCTTATCATTTTATCTTTTTGCCTCCTTAGAAACTTCAGTCAAAATTGTTAGTGCAGCAGTGTTCATAAACAATTCATTCTAGAGAGGAAATATATTTTTGCTTCAATTAGGAGTTATCTTATGACTGATTCCAGAACTACTAGGTTTTCAGATATTAACGTTAGCATTCACTTCAGAATAAAATGAGGCGAACTTTCTTAATTTACTGGTCAGCTTAATGGAGATTTATTTATAATAATTCCTTTAAGTTCTAAGATGGGCACACGGCTTCGGCGGCATACCTCTATTCCATCACGTTCTCTACAGCTCAATTAAGCTAGCTTTAAGATTTCCCATGATCTTCTACATTCTGCTCCTGGGCAACACCACCAACAGCAACAACAACAACTGACAACAATCAGCATAAATGGGAGGAACCTGAAAGAAACAGCCTCCTTTACCTACCTACCTGGGAAGCATCGTTTCAACTACAGGCGAACGGAACTGACGAGGATATCAAAGCAAGAATCGGAAAAGCAAGACAAGCTTTCCCTACTCTCAAGTCTGTGTGGAGGTCAACAGCACTCAGCATCAAAAATAAGATCCGGATTTTCAACTCCAATGTGAAGTCAGTCACTGCTACTATACGGATCAGAGACTTGGCGCGTCATAAAGAGCATCTCAAACAAACTACACACCTTCATTAACAGTTGTCTTCGCTCAATACCAATCAAGATGAGATGGCCGGTCAGAAAAGACCAGCAACAGAGACCTCTGGGAGCGAACCAACTCAGCAGGAACCAATTGTGAAACAAATAGGCAGGAAGAAATGGAGATGGATTGGCCATACTCTGAGGAAACCATCAAGTGACATCACTAGACAAGCCGTTGCTCGAGTGGAACCCGAAAGGGAAGCGGCGAGTTGGTCGTCAGTGCAAGGGTGACTTGGAGGAGGTCATGTGAAGAGGAGATGAAAACGTGTGGGCAGATATGGAGCCAGGTGAAGACTCTAGCAGAGAACCGAACGCAATGAAGACGGGTGGCTGAAGCCCTATGTTCCTGTAGGAATTAAAGGATGCAATAATAATAATAATAATCTACATTCTGCACACATGATGTCTTCCATTTAACCCTCGGACACCTGACTCTTCGTATCCATACGGGTTCTTTTCTTGGGCCTGACGCTTGACGTCACTCAGTGGTCTCATTAACGTGTATCCTATCCATTGCAATTTTCTGCGGCGTATTTGCTGTGAAATACGCTTTTGATTGGTTCATTTTCTTTCTTGCCGGCAACTTGGTCTTCATTGTCGAATTAAGACACCTGCTTATAAAAGTCTGAATCCTGTTGGCTAGTGGTCACGTATGTCGTGAATTGGTAGAAGTTACAATTCATGAACTGATCACTGCATCGGGTGCCAGTGGCTTAATGGTCTACGAGCTAGCTCGTCTTGTAACCAGAAGGTCCTAGATTCCAGCCCCGGTGAGTGCGTACAGATGAAGAGTCCCAAACTAGGACGGAGGAAACAGCTGTCCAGTACTCCCAGCTGGTTTTTAAATGGTTCTCTAACCAATGTCAGCTCATGATGAAATCCTGTAACCAATCAATCAAATCCCTACAAACCAACACTTGAAGAAATGCTTTTGCTGACATACCAAGTCTTTAAAGCATATAGACGTACTGACTTGACATTAGTGTTTAATATCTGAGTGTTTTTCTGTAGGTTTGGTGTAGTAGACTCCTCAGATGATTTCAGACTAATAAAGATCTTTCTTGCCTTCCCAATCCTGCCTTTGACACTGCCATCTGTGCCGACTGCTTCTGGTTGAAACAATGCTGCACAGCCCAGTAATTAAAATATGCTACTTCCTTCCTCCTATTAATTTTGATTGTGTGCTTGTTGTTGTTGTTGGTTAAGCATCTCCATCGCCTTCTCTTCCCTTCGCTGCTTACTTCTGCCAGTTTGTTGGTTTTTCCTACAGATCTTCGAGTTTTTAGGGCAACCGTTCCTCTGCTATATTATTAGTGAAGAGGTGTGAAATGCTCTGATCATATATTTCCAGAATTTAGAAGTTTATCAGCATTTAATAGTCACCGAGATATTATATGCGGAAATTTGTTTAAATTTTGGTCAGTTTTAACTGCATTTACCACGAAAAATAAACATTACTGGAAACTAATATAAACAGCTTTCTATTTCCATTCGTTCTATAATAAATCATTAGTTGTTTACTTTAATAATATCCATTCAACGGCCCTATAGCATGGAAAGTAACTGAAATGGTGTTTGTAAGATTTTCTCAAGTATGGATTTTTATGCGCTTTCTGTAGC
Source organism: Trichobilharzia szidati (assembly GCA_944472155.2). Classification (NCBI taxonomy): domain Eukaryota; kingdom Metazoa; phylum Platyhelminthes; class Trematoda; order Strigeidida; family Schistosomatidae; genus Trichobilharzia; species Trichobilharzia szidati. The sequence goes on from OX235274.1 coordinate 57,183,800, forward strand.
AATAATTTTTTGTTTCTGAGTTAATGTATATATTATAATGATGATTCACAAATATTTTATTCTGAGGAAAAGTGATCAATGGTCAACAGTGATAAATAACTCATGGTGTTTTTTGTGAAATCCTTCAGTGTAAATGAGGATTAAATTTACTCAGTAATTAGACATTGTATTGTACGTTATCGTCTATTTATTGTATACAATCAGAATAAGTAGACAGTGTTTCCAAGTGCAGTACATCAAATATAATGTACAAGACATCCAGACTCACTGAGTTTCAGCATAGAACCTCACACCGAAGTGAAGCACTTCAAGATGCCACACTCCATGTAGCTCACAAAAGTAGACAAAGGAATGAAGAATTATAACCGAAAGAACTATTATGAACAGAAATGTATGGGAGAACACATAATAAAGTGTGAAAACATCAAGATTTAATGAATCTGAGGGATTATGAAGAGCGAATGCATCTGAAACAGTGAGAATGGCTTTAAGCCATAACAACAATAATCTCCAGCTATTAGTCTTTAGAATACCGAGGAAAAACAGTTGGACAGTCTACACCTAACTATATTGTTCAGATTCACTATTAAAGTGATTGTGGATTACAGAACAACTGAACACCTCACTAATATAGCATGCCACATTTAGTTATTAGACCTAAAGTTAGCAATTACTGAGAAAATTGTGAAATAGATGCGTCTATTCGTCCATTTTGGTGGGTCATGAAATAACGCATTCACTAACAAACAAAATATCTGAAGTTACACTGAAAAACAGTCTTACATATAATAAGCCGTAAATTTTTGATGTCACTGAAAGCAAACATATGATCGTACATTGCTAAATATTTGCCTAAACAAGGGTGAAACGAGTATTCCAAGACGTACTGAGTATTTCCTTAACTTATTAAAAGCAATGGAGAGTTAAGCATGTGATAAATTAGAAGTGGGATTATTCAGTTATTCATTATTAGGCTCAATTCACCTTTTATAAACAAATATACCATTTAATATATTTAAATATTGTAATACTATTAGTTTAATGCACAAAAAAGTTCCCTTCATTTTTAAGAGCAGTAATATGGCAAATCCTAAATATCTTCAATTCTGAATATACGCCACTTGAATAGAAGTAAAGGTGCAGGATTCCTAATGCAGTGATCATCATATAGCAACACAAAATCATGAAAATCCAATTTTATACTCTTCACTTTGAAGCCTGAAGCTCAGACATAACCATGAAGCAACATTTACTGTTAAAGACTAACAAGAACTTTGAGGCCGTTAAAACAAATACTTCCTAAATATTTTTTCAACTAAGAATTTAGTGTCAAATATCAAAATAATTACTTATGTCATTACATGGACACAACAGACGCTACAATAAGCGTCGTTGCTAAGGTATGTTATACCACCACGCAGTTGTAATATGTATGTTTTTGTGCACGCATCTTTAATCACTTCATGTTAGATAAGTTCACTTGATTTAACATACAGTGAAATAGGATATAGTTAACTGGAAGACTTTGTGAACACAATTCTGAGTTTATGTGAGCAACGAGTAGTGGAATGTCCTCCTAACGTCATCCGGTCAATAATACTGTACTTCCGTGTGTTTCATCAAGTAAACTTTTCTAATATGGACTTATACTTTACAGCATGAAATTATATACTACTGACTGACTGATATGAGTAGTTAGATACCATTCACATTGACCGGTAGGGCTTGCTACGCAGATCGAGGCGACCTAAACACCGGAATGCCACTACACTCGTTAAGAGCCTAACTCATCAGTGATGTACCCGGTTTGACTCAGTTCAGATAACCGGAGAAACGAATTTCAGCCTAGCTATTTCAGTGGATTAATAACAACCTAAATGAAATTCACTATTAGCAATGTGTTTAGATCAGTTCAATCGGACTAATAAGCACTACTGGTTGATGTGATTGGTTTCCAACGACTCTACTCAGTCAATCAGTAGTATATATTTTGGTGAATTTATGATCGCTTTCTTGACTGCTATTTAAGGTATCCAGTAGATCACCACGGTTCCCAAAGGGAACTGTCGTACGGTTTTACATTGAATTGTGTTAATTGCAAGCTAAATTTGAGATTAAGGTATTTATGAGTGTACAGACTCCACAAAAGGTCGGGGTAGCAATAGCATCTCTGGACCTGTTTCCTTTGTCCACAAAGTTCCAAATGTTTGAAGTAAATAACTATGGTCTCTGATTTTTTGAGTATTCAGTAACTAGTGATTGCAGGTAACTTATTTGGGCATACGATATGACGATTCTTCTGTTCTGGGCTTATTGTATGCTTAAACCAGGTGTTCTACTGTCAAACTGTTAATACTTTTTATTACACCTTTACTTCATCACACTGGTGTTCCCCTGCTCGAATTTAAAGGAACTTTTTAAAGAAATGAGTTAAGCAACCACCATTTTAAAGGACTGATCAATAAGTGAAGAATATTTTTTCCGATATATTCATCATGAGCTTTCACATTTATATGACCGTGATAATTGAAGAAATATTGCTATTAGCAACCCTAATGTTTTAAATTATCCTAGGTGAGTAGTATCAGCAAATTAGTTTTCAGAGCATCAGTGAGAGAGAATATGCATTAATATAAACCTGAACTGAATATCAGGTAAATTAAGGGAAGCACACAGAATTTATGAATCTATAGATTCGACAGCGGGCCAGGGTAGCATTAGAGGCTGGTTTGCACACTGAGTTCAGGTTGTTTTAGGAGACATGCAGTTGTTCCCTCTGCTCTTTGGATTGTAGGTGTCCTCATGCCTTTGGTAATTTATTCGATACCCGATAGATGACAGGGAAATATCCTCAAATGCTAGCTAGCTTTGTGGCCTGTTTTGATGAAGTGACCATATGTAGAATGGTTGACGATTTTAACAATACCTTTATTTAGCTACACTAATAGGTGTTCCCGAGCACGAAAATTTAGGTTCCTAGAGCAACAACCAATGTAACTGGCTTTACATCAGCAGTTGAATTCATAGATGCACTAAGAGGTGGCTAGCCAAGCTACTTCCTCTTTCCGTTTTGGGATCACAACCAACTGTGTGAAAAACAAAAGCTTCAGCTTACCGATCTTAAACGTTCTTTGAATCGAGTGTCTAAATTTGTTAGTTGTTATCTCACTTGGCATATCACATTTGAATTGCATTCGTACGTAAAAAGGCTTTTTAATCAAAAGATACAGAGGAATTCTTTTCCACTTTCTTGGCCATGTCATTAGTGATGAAATTTTAATGGTAGCTGTTTTTTCAATTAACTTGACGTATACAACCTTAAGTTCGTCTTCAATTGCATCTACTGAACAAATAACTCTGACCGTATGGCTGAGGGTCTTCACAAAAGTTTTTTTATCATTGACAGGAACAAAGCTGTGAAAATGTGCATATTGACCAGTTCAAGTACTTTCTTTATGGTGCAAATTCTTTTTTATGAAAAACCATCATCCATAACTCTTTTTCACTACTCTGAGGTAAAAACTCTTCATAAATAGGTGGGGGCATTGTATTAACTACCTACATACAGATGTACAAGTATATACAACAATGACAAAATGTTGCCTACTCAACAGAATACGTGCGTTTGCACAGTGTTATCGTCCAAACAGTCAATGCTTTACCAGAATACACAAGAGTGATTAGTAATGAACACGAAAAATTCTTTCCTTTGGTGTCGAAAACCTCATCTCTAAATGGAATTAAGTCACTGTCAGTCTTATGAAACTGATCAATATACATGCGAAATAAAGCTACTAGACATAACAAAAAAATACATTTGTTTTGTTTGTTTTTTTTTGTTGTTATTTTTTTTGGTCAGACAATTTTATTGCTTCAATGAACCAATACATGTACAGTATTTTTCCTCATTAAATTCTTTTATTGTCTACGAACATACATTTACTATTCAGGAAAGGAGCTTGTTTAACTGCATAAGTTTGCCTAACATTTCCATCTGACAACTGATCATTATCGTTATATTTATGTATTTGTGCACTTTGTAAAAGTTAGACATTCTCCTACAGTTCCATGTTAGATACTTTTATTCCAAATATCACACACTGTGATGAAGTATTAACAAGTGGACGATGTTTCAAGCAGAGGTAGAAAACGAACAAGGTGAGTTGGTCATACTAGACTGTAGAATAAAACGAAAACAAGATGGTGGGTTAGATATTAGTATTTGTAGGAAACCGACACACAATCTAATAAATGCTTAGACTTTAATTCATCCCATCCTTAATTGGTAGAGGTAGGCTTAGTTAAATGTCTGTATAATCGAGCCTTACTAGTAAGCCAGAAGATTTAAATAATGATATCAAATAAATAAAGAAAATATTACTAGTGAATAACCATTCACCAGGATTTATTCAGAAACCAATGAGGAGAAAATAAGAAAAAATAAGAAAAAATAAGATTAACAATGGAAATGGCAAAACTGACAAAAATAATAAAGAATTCAATGCCTCTCTAGTACTGCCGTAAAAAGAAGGAACATCCGAGAGACACGAACTAAGGTGGCATTTGAACCAACCAACCAACCAACTTTCTCAAAAATAAACTTCTTTGGCTTAAGGACTCAATAGATCCAATTAAGAAAAGTGATATCATTTACCAAATACCATGTAATGCTTGTGAGGTCAATTACACAGGTCAGACTTGCAGGTCGAGGTCAGTTAGACTATCAGAACGTAAGACTCTAACCAGAGCTAGGATGACTAACCTTGCTAAGTTAAATAAGTTAGAAAAAAGCTCAGCCATTGCACTGCATTCACTTGTATTTAATCACAAAATAGGGTGAGATAGGATGAAAGTATTAAAAAGTAATATTCAAGTACTGGTTTGAAGCGAATTGATTGATTAGTTACAGGATTTCATCATGAGCTGGCATTGGTTAGAGAACCATTGGAAAATAAACTGGGAGTACTGGACAGCTGTTTCCTCCGTCCTAGTTTGGGACTCTTCATCGGTTCGCACCCACACAGTGGAGTTCGAACCCAGGACCTTCCGGTTACAAGGCGAGATCGCAGACCATTTGTAACTTTCTATATATCAGGTACAGTCGTCGCGCCATTCCGACTACATATGTTTGGGGTTGAGTCTATGAACAAAGATTCAGTGATTCACCTTTCTGTACACCTAACACCTTTTCCCTGCCCTACCTTATTGTATGATTACATCCAAGTGAAGGAATTACAATAACTGAGTTTTTTCTAGATTATTTAACTTAACAGTGTCAATCAATCTAGGTCTAGTTAAATTGCTCTATTGTGATAATCTAACTGACTCTGATCTACTAGTTCGATCTATGTTATTGACCTCACTGACCTATTCAGGCGGGAACCTGGGGTTCTTGTGGGAAGCCGTGACCAGTAGGTTCCAGCAAATTGAGGGTGAGGCAGTAACTCATCGAAGAAGACATTGTGAAGTGGTTGCCCTATGTCATGAATTGGCAGAAGTTAGAATTCATGGGATGGCCAATGGATTGGGTCCCAGTGGCTTAATGGTCCACCAGCTCGCCTTATAACCTTAAGGCCATGGGCTCGGACTCTGGTGGGTGAGTGCGTACTGTTAGGGAGTCCGCACCTTGGACGAAACAACTGTCCGGTACTCCCACTTCAAAGGTTCTCCAGGTGATGTCAGCTCATGATGAAAATTCTCCAAGCAATCAAACAAATTCCCACAAACAAACCAATTGTTGCTTTGTAGGGATTTGATTGATTGGTTACAGGGTTTCATCATGAGCTGACATTAGTTAGAGAACCATTGGAAAATAAACTGGGAGTACTGGACAGCTGTTTCCTCCGTCCTAGTTTGGGACTCTTCAGCAGTAGGCACCCACACAGTGAAGTTCGAAACCTGGACCTTCAAGTTACAAGGCAAGATCGTAGACCATTAAGCCACTGGGACCCGATGCAATGATCAGCTCATGAATTCTAACTTCTGTCAATTCATGGCATAGCGCGACTACTAACCAATGTCTTCGGCGAGTATTTGTCCTCACACTAGACCTGCTGCACCCTACTGGTCACGACTTCTCACCTAGCCTTGTAACCAGAAGGTCCTGGGTTCGAATCCCGGTAGGTGCGTACTGCTGAAGAGTCCCAAACTAGGACGGAGGAAACAGCTGTCCAGTACTCCCAGTTGGTTTTCCAATGGTTCTCTAACTAATGTCAGCTCATGATGAAATCCTGTAACTAAACAAACCAATACTTGAAAATATGTTTTCTTTGTTAATTGGGTCTGCCATGTCCTTAAATCGACAAAGTTTATTTCTTAGTGAGACTAAGTCAAGCGAATATATGCAACGGCTAGAGTAAAGCCGTTTCATTTTATCTAAATATTGTTTTATAACTTTATCAAAATACTTTCTCTTCGAAATGATGGTTTTTCGAAAGGTGCTATAAATTACCAGGCAAATAAAGTAATCTTTTATCATAGTGGAAAGTATCCTTTATAAGCTGAATTCAGATTATTGCTTAATTTATCAACAAAAAACATAAATACATATATGACAATGATACCTTTAGTCCCAAATAAATCATATACTTTGTTTCTGGTAATAAATGTCACTGTGTATACATATACGAATATGTAAGCTGTGTTATCTATAACAACATTCCCAAGACAAATATCCCTAAGATCGCATATAAGTGTTTAGGCATTAATATCAACAAAAGTGGAGGAGGTCTTTACTTTCCCCGAAGTTGATATTTTCTTTGATTTATATTCACAAATGCTGTCCGGAAATTCACTCAATCGTTTTGTTTACTTAAATATATATATATATATATATATATATATATATATATATAGCGTTAATATCACATTCTTAAATATTGTCATAAATTGTTCAGTGATATAATTGTTCTGTTTCGAGTAGAAAGACAATATTTAGAAATCGTTCTGTAGTTTCATCATAAAACTGAACAAGTGCAGCAACCATATTTATTCGTTTATCGTCTGAACGCAAGAAACTGATCTATACTTTCTACTGTACAGCCGACAAAGCTTCGTTGACACACGCGCTATCACAAAAAGTCCCAAAGACAGGAAAAAGATGATACTTATTCTCCAATATTTTAGCGGTTCTATTAAATAATAATAATAACATCAAACTCAAAATTATCTCAACAGTGCCGCGAGGCAGCCATATAGAGCAATGTACGTTTCTAAATACAAAACGAATACTGTAAGACAAAATTAGATAACGAAAGTTCAATAACAAAAGGTATCTTAGAATCAAGGAGTACATTCACAACGAGGTGGGATCAAGAGCTCTCTCTACTACAGTGTTATTATAATTATTATTTCCTTTAATTCCTAGAGGAACATAAGGCCTCAGCTGTGAGTCTCCATTACGTTCGGTTCTCTGCTAGAGTCTTCACCTGGCTCCAAGTCTGCCCACACGATTTCATCTCCTCTTCACATCACCTCCTCCAAGTCACCCTCACCCTTGCACTGACGACCAACTCGCCGCCGCTTCCCTTTCGGGTTCCACTCGAGCAATGGCTTGTCTGGTGATGTCACTTGATGGTTTCCTCAGAGTATGGCCAATCCATCTCCATTTCTTCCTGCCTATTTGTTTCACAATCGGTTCCTGCTGTGTTAGTTCGCTCATTGCCAGAGATCTCGGTTGCTGATCTTTTCTGACCGGCCATCTGATCTTGAGTATTGAGCGAAGACAACTGTTAATGAAGGTCTGTAGTTTGTTTGAGGTGCTGTTCATGACACGCCAAGTCTCTGATCCGTATAGTGAGTAGCACTGACTTCACATTGGAGTTGAAAATTCGGATTTTGGTTTTTGATGCTGAGTGCTGCTGATCTCCACAGACTTGAGAGTAGTGAAAGCGTGTCTTGCTTTTCCGATCCTCGCTTTGATATCCTCGTCAGTTCCGCCTGTAGTTGAAACGATGCTTCCCAGTTGAGTAGGTAAAAGTGGTAGTTTCTTTCAGGTTCCTCCTGTTTATGCTGATTGTTGTCTGTTGATGTTGTTGCTGTTGGTGGTGTTGCCCAGGAATCTTCATCACCTCTGTTTTATGTATGTTCACTTGGAGTCCTATCTTCTCCGGATGCTTGTTCTGCCAACTTGTTGCTTTTCACTTGCATATCTTCCAGTTTGTGGGAAATCAGACATATATCATCGGCGAAGTCCAGATCCTCCAAGTATTTTGTGTGAGTCCATTTTATGCCTGTTTCCTCATTGCCCGCTGTTTGTCGCATTATCCAATCTACTGCAATCAGGAAAATCATTGGCGATAGTAAGCAGCCTTGTCTTACTCCTGTCCTCACTTCAAAGGATTCCGTAAGTTACCCGTTGTGGATTACTTGGCATGCAGCATTGTCATACGGCTGTTGGATGAGATGTATAATTGTCGGTGGCACACCGTAGTAGCGAAGTAGTTGCCAAAGCACCTCTCGATCGACGCTGTCGAAGGTCTTTTCAAAGTCAATGAAGTTGAGATAGAGAGGTGACTGCCATTCCAAGCTTTGTTCCCGGGTCAGAATGACCTTCATTCACTCAGACAAACTGATATCGTTAAACAACACATTGACAATGTACACACAACCACAAAGAATTACTACAATGAAATATTAAACAAGGTCAAAATCAACATGGGGTATGCAAACGTCAAATTAATGATACAAAGTCTAGGGAAAATACATATACTAATTACATAGTTGAAATACCTAAATAAGTATAAACATTATAAGTAGGTCGTCCAAGAAGGATTTTCCGAACAAACTGTCCATTACAAATAACTAATATAAATTGTCTATTATGTCAACAAGATGGATTCACAAAATTAAGGATGGAAGTAAGTTGAAATTGACTTGGTATAGCTACGCACCTAAAAAGCTTGCATTTTCAAATTAACTGAATATCACAAACATGGCATACATCACATTTCGTCATATGGTTTACATAAAGTTGGGCATATATATATATATATATATACCATAGTCTACCAAGACCATTCGTGTCTATATTAGATAGATGTAACAAGGCAACATACTGAGTGTCACTCAACTATAATTTATATACACGAAGCAAAGATTAAATATTTACCGATCCTATATTTTTTCTGAATAAAGGTGATTGATATTTTTTTCTTAAGCATGTGCAATGAAATTAATCCTCCAATAGACTGAAAAGGCAACTAAGATATGTATGCCCAGTTTTTTGTTATTCTTCTGAAGTTGTTTCGTTTGTAGGATGTGTGAATGTCAAATAATCATTATTCGGATTCAAAACTATTGGTCTTCTTGAAAACTTTGATCAGAAGTATCTAGAAATCCATTATATTCACATATGTTACATTCTTTTGTGTTCCGAGTGGGACACAGGACTTCAAACTTGATTTGTAAAGTTGCAGTAGCAGTGGTATTTAGTTTTATGGGGGGGGGTTGCCAGCTAGACACCCAACCTTTCCTCTTCAACAGGCTTCCTGCTGATTTTGAAGTGCCTCAGGCAAGGATAGAACGCTGGATCACGTGAGTATATATATATGTATATATATATATACCACCAATACAGTGGTAAATTTAGAATAAAACCTGGTAAACTTCGTTTTAAATAGATTCCATGTTAGTGCAGAAACCAACCGCCAGAGGAAACAAATAAGAAACAATTCACAAGCAATTAGTTGAAGTATTTAAACAGATATCAAAAAAGTAATGAAGATGGGATGGGACGCACGTCCAGGACCCCACTATAAGCCACCATCACCTGCATACAGCCATGTTGATCCCAAAGCATCGTCAAAGCGTCGGTTCTAAGAGCCGGTACATCAGCAGTGATTAAGTATTCTGGACCGAAAAAACTAATCGACAATAAATTCAAAATAATTTTATTATTAATAATTGATACCCAGTGCTTAAACTTCGGTTCTCGTGGTTCACTAGTTTAATAGATATTACTTTGACATATGAAACGATGAGTGCTAACTTCAAGTCTGTCTGAGAGCATTATACCGCACTAGAAAACATGTTTATCCAGCTAACATGAATCCTAGGTTCCAATGATAGCCATCATTTAATTAATAACCAGACGTTGGTTCTCACTGTCACTTTTAGTACATAAATAAAAATCAATTAGAGGACTTCTTGAGTCAGATCAGTTTTAAAACTGGACAACTGAAGCTTCATTATACACCTCTTGCACGGACAGTTAGTTACACTTTTTTCAAAACTAAAGAAACAATACATTTTAAGACATTTAGGGTGCGAAATGAATATAACTCCGAAAGTCAGTAATACAGTTCGGTAGAGGGTTAGTTTATTTAACATATGACGCACCGTAACAAAAATAACACGTATATATTTTCTTGAAGAAGCCTTTGGAAAATACCACTTGTCCATAGTGTCATGCTACCTATTATCACTCAAATATTTTTTTATTTATTCGACTTGAGCATAGTAATCACAGTTTGATAAGACATAGACGAAAACATAAAGGATTAGTATGGATATGTATATATTTGTAAGGATATGTAATATATGTAAGGATAAGAGAATAATGGATACTTCATCTGAATCCTCTGCACGACTATAGATAGCATTTACGAAAACTGGATGATAATTACTGATAGTGAGAGAAGTCATAGAAAAGAGAAGAAGAAGAAACAGTTGTTTTGGAGCTGATGGTTTCTGCCTACTACTAATACATAAAATAATACACGCAGATCCATTTTCCCTCATTTTTTTCACCACGCCTTATTCTTTTAGCATCTGTAATTACAAAGACCACCTGATCTTCCTGCCTACTTTCTTTTCCTTGTATAAAGCGATAGATATGTCTTATTTTTCTGTACAAATTAATGAAATAGTAATAACCGGCTTATTATATTTGCATCACGCAATCGGTATATCCAGATGAATACATAATATGCTACGTTGAAATTATTCATAAAAAATTCTAGTTATCCAGTTTTATTACACATGCTGGATGGGTCTGTATTCGTTCGTATCACTGCAACTACGACAGAATTTCGTCTTAGTGGCTGAATGATCTACGAACTCGCCTTGCAACCAGCATGTCCTGGGCTCGAACCCCGGTGGGTGCGTACTGAGGGAGTCTCACGCTACGAAGAGTCAGCTATCCAGAGCTCTTTGGTTTTCCAACAGTTTTCTGACCGACGTCAGCAAGTAAACAAACCTGTAGCCAATCAAATCCTTGCAAATCATTACCTAACAGTAATATTCATCATCTGATGATGAGATGGCAGTAAAATTCTCCTTTCAAAGCACTTCATAAGTTATAAATCCATGGAGATTCAAGATAAACGCTTTGAATACAACAAGCTGGTTCACATGAAAGTGTTAGTCTTCGGCATGTTTTACAGACATCGACGTACAACACTTTCTGTGATGATTTTCAAACTTTGATTTGAGGCAGTTTCGCGTCAACTGACAATCTAGAAAAGATAAGAAGAAATCTGTTATTCCATTTTTTATTTTCCCCAAATTAGGAATAAACAAGTTTTCTCAACCACTCGTTTATTAATTAGAGACGAAATAAATTGGATGTAAGGCAGAAAATGAGCATATTACTTTATGGCTCACGAATCTCATATATAATTTAATAATTAATGAGCAATAAAGTCTTCATATTGATTAGCTTGATAATAATTATAAGACTTTGTTGAGTCACTCTTCTTCCAGAATAAGAAAAGATTATCTTCCATCATTCAAATTAAGATTTGATGAGATTATTTCTCTAACGATGGAGTTTAGGGGAGACATTTTATTTCCTCTAGGATTGTATAATGTTGTCCTGTAGCTAATCACCTGTTCATGTTGCTTACCACCTTCATTCATTTTCATGTAATTTATAGCCACCCAAAAATTGAGTGCACAAAACAACAGAGGTCAGTCTAACCACCTACGTGAAACACTAAGAGAAGGTTTATTTCATTAACACTCATAGACTGCCTGATCCCATAATATTTCATCTTAGACCCCAACCACTAGGCTTAATAACCTAAGATGGTCATTATCATGTTAAGTCCCTGAGTTTGAGGGTGGTCGACAAAAGCATTCTAAGTTTTTCCTAGCAAAATCTGGTAAGAAGGTTTTACGTGCATTCTTATACTCAAGCTTCTGAAACTGTGATAGGGGGGAAACTTTTTGCCGAAGTATAAAATATTTGTACTGCTGACATGCAAAAACACTCAAGAAACTGAAGCCAAAGTTTTCAAGATAGTAAGCTGCATTCTTCCATTTTCAATAAGGAAACAAAACGAATCAAAGAAATATTTTATTGGTAAATTCACTAATTCACCTGACAAATTAGTAATGCTTTGAGTTTTGATATGATTATGAGCAATAAATTGTGCTTGAAACGACATCAGTAAATATCACTGTATGACATTGTGAGACTTTATCGAAATAAATTTTACCCATAATGGAATTAGTAATGCTTTGTTCTAAAGATCGATTAAAGTTCGGTTAGAGTTTAAGTGAGTTTTGCTCAATGATAGTTAAACTTGAGAGGTATAGAAACGTATAATGACGATTATAAAAATCATCAAAAACAAAACTACTGAATTTGTCCATTTATTATTAGTCTAACAAATCAAGTTCTCGGTGAAAATATATAATGAAAAGGTAAACGGTTAAGATTTATTACAATTCGATTTATGGGAAATCTTTAAGTATTGTGAAAACTACGAGGAAAACGCTGGGAAATTAGGTTAATTTTGGAAGTAATTAACAAAACAATGGAAATACACCCACTATTTTACGTAACGCAATAAGAGCAACTTTTTCAGGATAAGTTGTATTGATTTTCTTTTATTAGGGTTTGGTCAGCTTCATACTAAATGAACAATTAACTTTATAAGTTGTCAATTTGATGTAATTTTAACATACTTCAGCTGAATAGCCAGTTCAGTTTATAAGAGGAGAATAACATGCAGAAAATAAAGACGAGTTACAAAATACGAGGGAAACTAGAATAACTAACTGTGGCCAAAATATATTTTATATATGATAAAGAGGAGAAATTTCTCGAATTTCATCTGTATCATGCGACTATCGAGCTATAGTGCTGTTAAATAAAGCTGAATCTCTGTGATGTTGACTCTTAGGTGTATGTTTGACAATCTTCTTAGACAATCGTCTTCCTGTTCTTGCAAATCGATCCAATTTGAACTGTATAACTAAATAGGTCTCTTTATACAGGGAGACCAATTTGGTCAGTTTACTTGAATAGCTATTCGTACAATTACGTAACCACGTCCACTCATGTGTTAATTACCCTTAAATAACAGAACATTCTTCAATTTATAATGTATGGTGTCTCGATTTTGATCACGAGTGACTATTCTAACTTCCCTTATACTTTGAACCGTTATTTTACCCTCGTAAAATAAACAGACTATTCAATTAAAGTATGTCTAAATTATGCCACATTTATTGTGTATATAGTCTATTATTCAATTTGTGTGAAGCAGGCGAAATTTTAATGAGGTAAAATGAATTCAGCCCATGCTAAAAACTTTCCCTATTGTGTAAATTTATCAAGGGAACTAGCTGTATGAAGTATTTTAAAGAAGAAGTCTAACCTTCTTTAATCTCTTTTAAAATATATAGCCATATACTTCTGTGTGTATGTTAGAAGTGTTTTTGATTGATTCTATTAGATACTAGTTCCATTTAATATCATTAGTCAATGATTTAGCATTACCTTAAAATCATTTTACTTGAGGATACTGTAAGAAGAGTTAATATTTAGAAATTAAAATATGCTGAGAATGTTACAATGTCGCAATATTATCAAGAATAGATCCGCCCCAATCGTGTTATATATAAATATACATAATTTGAAAACTGCTTCAACAACACGGAGTGCAATTAACCTTTATCATACTGATTCAACACCTACATGAAAATGTCACGTGTCGAGTGATTCTCAACGGAAAGGTCAGTGCACCATTTGGAGATACGACAGGAATAGGACAAGGCTGCCTACAATCACCGATGATATTCCTAATTGTGGTGGACTGAATCATTCAACAGACCAATGAGAACGAGGAGACAGGAAAACGTTGGACCGACAGAAGAATCTTGGAAGATTTGGACTCCATGGAAGATTTATATCTTATGCCACACAAACTCAAAGATTCACAGGTGAAAACTAAAATGTTGGCAGAATAAACAGTGAAGACCAGTCTCCAAGTGAATATTTAGAAGACAAAGGTGATGAGGATAACTAATCAACAACAACAAGCACCAGTCGCTATCAGCACAAGAAATTTCATTTTCTGAGGAAAGCAAAAAGAACGAATTGAACTGTTAGAATCTGGAAGGTGTGATTGAATCCTAGTTGTACGACTAATAACTTATTCCCCCCTTACATATTTTGATTAAATACTGAGAATGGGTGAAGTATGAAGAAAAATGTTTAACTACAAATCACATTTTTCTCCAGCTCCATGCATTGCAGGTGTCCATAGACGCAAAATAAGTAAACGGATAAGACAATAATTAGTTGAGGGAATAAATCCGCGTTGATTGCATTCGTATACAAATATTCACTGCCTGGAAAACAAAGAATTCTTGAGATTCCCATTTTATCAACTGCTGTAAAATGACGCTGATAAAACCCTTACTTAACTACTATCTCACACTCCTAAGCCGCATACAGCTAATATATTTCATATTCCCGTTATGTTTGTGAGTAGCAGGTTAATTACAAGAAACCTTCGTTGCTTTACAGACCAGTATCAACTTGAAAATCATTCGGCAGTAGTGAACACATCTTGAACTAGCTCTTCATAATTTATTACTTGAGAAATGGAGACTTATGAATCTATAGGATATTCAGTAGGGAACCGTTAGATTTTGGTTCCAACGGCCTATCACGTAGATAATACTGGTTGTAATCCCTAAAACCTGGAAGTTATTATCTAACAATTCTGAGCTATGTGTCCAACTGATTAAAGGGTATTCAAGTGTTGGTTTGTAGGGATTTGATTGGTTACAGGATTTTCATCATGAACTGACATTAGTTAGAGAACCATTGGAAAACTTGGGAGTACTGGACATCTGTTTCGTCCTAATTTGGGACTCTTCAACAGTACTCACCCACTGGGATTCGAACCCCAGTAGCTTAATGGTATACGAGCTCACCTTGTAACCAGAAGGTCCTGGGTTCGAATCCCGGTGGGTCCATACTGATGAAGAGTCCCAAACTAGGAAGGAGGAAACAGCTGTCCAGTACTCCCAGTTGGTTTTCCAATGGTTCTCTAACTAATGTCAGCTCATGATGAAAATCCTGATTAAAGAGTGTTTGTTATTAGAAATTTCCAGACATGAATATTACTCCTTTCCAACTATTTTTTCATCCAACTAATTATTTGTCTGATGCCTTTTGCCTTCATAGACTTTATTGTAAAGCAGCATATATTGAACTTCCTTGTTTTAATTTATGTGCTGATTTTCTTTGTAACTTCAGTTAGTTAATTTAGGAGTTAAGTTCTTCGTCTTTTTTATTTACATGTGATAACGTAATTACAGAAATGTATTTCATACAAGGAATAATTTTTGACATTCACCGCCAAGCATAAAAAACCCCAACCCAATGGAATCATTCGGAATAAATGTTTCAGCTGTAGATTTTGCGCAAACTAAACTTGTTTGCCACCGATATATTTATGAATCTCTGTTGTGTTTTTTTTTTCTTGATTTTTATTGCCAAGGTACTTATCTGATATTTAGGCCTGTCAAAAGCATGCATAAATAGGTCATATTCTTAGTAATACGTCATTGTATAATATGTGCAGACACTGAAAAAGTCAAATGTAACCAAACTCATATTAACTTTACTGACAAAGTATCTAAAAATGCTGTGACCACTGTTTCAAACTGAACTCTATCTTGCTTCCTTTATGTATAAGAAGCTAATAATAATAGTAACTCGATTAACAATACTCGGGCACATAGTTGACTCATATGACGTGGCTCCACAAAAAGTCTCATTTTAAAACTGTCTACAAGATAGGGCCCAACTGTACAAGGGGTGTATACTTGTGTGTGCAGGACGGGCTAGCGATTCCTGCAAATAAACCCGATGTCTGAATGCAGAAAAAGAAATGGTTAATTCTCTTACTCTATGCAGGTCTTAAACTCTTGCCCACTTGTCTGTTTCTGCTTTTTGTTAAGCAGTTCATTATTGTCACTCTTGCGTGTTCCTTTTGTGCATTTCGCTAAGATTTTTCTCCCATTCTTTACAACTGCCAAGTGAACACTCAACTAGCTTACTTCTGACTTAATAACAATTTTCTATCCTGTTCAATTCTGTAACCTTACTTCCATTATACCGTTGACTGTTACATAATTTTTTATCAATAGAAGCGAATTCAAAGTGATTGTATCAGTTATTTTACACACACACACACACCAGTAGCAGAATGCTGTAACTTTCCGGTAAATATAAATACGATTGTAAAAGCCTTTGAAGATGAGTTCGTCGATAAGTAAGATTTCGTTTACTGAATTGTCTTTTATCTTCATCATGATTCAATGAGCATTTTCAGCCATTCCATATCGTTTAATTTTGAAATGAACGATTTCTTTAGCTGACGGCTGACACTGTTGGAACTGATAAATTTGACATCATTTTCAACCCTTGCTGACGTTTACACTGTGTCATTTAGAGAGGGATGATGACATACGTAAGATATTAGTACCCAGAATATAAGGTAAATTATATTCACATATTTGATATCTAAGATTGATTTCTCCTGTTGTACCTCCCAAAATCTTAGTATTGTTATTCACGTATGTGTAGTATCGTATTTTAGTTTCATTAATATTCGTATAACTGGTCTTCCACATTCGAAATTCACGGCCTAATTTTCATTATCCGTTGACTGGATAGAATAAACTGCATATAGAGAAAGTGAAAATCCAGACAAGTATAATACCATATAATGATTGTGTGAAATAGCTCCAGTATAAGTATATATATATATATTTATTATCAAAATAGAATAATTCAAAACCATATCAATGAATTAAATGAGAATAAACGGAAGAGCAAGGTGACACGTCTCCAACTTCAGCCATAAGGTTGCAGAAACGCTATACTAACGAGCGCTGGCAAGCATGAGATCTAGGTTCATGGCGTTTCTTGATTACTACATTCCAAACAAAGCTGATAAGATTCAGTCAGGAGCGACATATTACACCTGTTAAATCACACTGTGAAGTCAGTGACTTTATTCTTTTTAATTCATGAATAATCCCCATCCAGGCATTAATGAAAACATAACACGTAGATCAGCGAAGAGGCGCTTTTCGGCGAATTCATTTTCTTAGCTGTGCGAACGCAAATAAATGTATGAGTTATTTTATATGCATGTGTTCATTAAGTTTGTCAAACAAAAATACAGTCGGTTATGGTTATTTTAACTAAACAGTTGGAAATTAGTAAGTTTTGGGTAGAGTTGCGTAATACAAAGACGATCGAGACAATTGGGTGTTAATGAAACTAGTGCAGTAACAAACGTGATCAGTTGTCACGGTTATTAAAAAGGAGTTACGTTATAATATGAAAAGGTTGATGATTGAGTTGTACTCAGGATACACATAGTATTATCTATAGTTTGGTTTGTAAGGATTAGTTATGTTTTACGAGTTGGGGTGGCGCTAAAATCACGAATTGGTAGAAGTTAGAATTCATGAGCCATTGAATCGGGTCCCAGTGGCTGAATGGTATACGAGCCTGCCTTGTAACCGGAAGGTCCTGGGTTCGAATCCCAGTGGGTGCGTACTGCCGATGATTCCCAAACTAGGATGAAACAGCAGCTGTCCAGTACTCCTTGGTTTTCAATGGTTCTCTAGCTGATATCAGTCCGTGATCAACTCGTAAAACATAACTAATCCTTACAAACCAAACTATAGATAATTATTCTGATGCTCGCTAGTGACTTGCTACAGGTTGGAGCTTCCTGCAGTTCTAGTGAGAAGTCGTGACCAGTGAGGTCCAATTAGAAGTCACGAGTGGATGGATTTCCACCAACGACAATAGTTGGGGTGGCGCTAAAATCACGAATTGGTAGAAGTTAGAATTCATGAGCCATTGAATCGGGTCCCAGTGGCTGAATGGTATACGAGCCTGCCTTGTAACCGGAAGGTCCTGGGTTCGAATCCCAGTGGGTGCGTACTGCCGATGATTCCCAAACTAGGATGAAACAGCAGCTGTCCAGTACTCCTTGGTTTTCAATGGTTCTCTAGCTGATATCAGTCCGTGATCAACTCGTAAAACATAACTAATCCTTACAAACCAAACTATAGATAATTATTCTGATGCTCGCTAGTGACTTGCTACAGGTTGGAGCTTCCTGCAGTTCTAGTGAGAAGTCGTGACCAGTGAGGTCCAATTAGAAGTCACGAGTGGATGGATTTCCACCAACGACAATAGTTGGGGTGGCGCTAAAATCACGAATTGGTAGAAGTTAGAATTCATGAGCCATTGAATCGGGTCCCAGTGGCTGAATGGTATACGAGCCTGCCTTGTAACCGGAAGGTCCTGGGTTCGAATCCCAGTGGGTGCGTACTGCCGATGATTCCCAAACTAGGATGAAACAGCAGCTGTCCAGTACTCCTTGGTTTTCAATGGTTCTCTAGCTGATATCAGTCCGTGATCAACTCGTAATACACATAGTAGCAAAGTAGGGAATACGAAATTACGTAAGAGTTCTAAATGAATACGAGAATTATAAGCAGTAAAAGAAACAGGCAAACAAACAAAATTAAGTTATCAAAATCATCAAAGTTGTTACCATAATAAGAGAAGTGGTTGAGTAATTCTCATTTGTATGCACAGCTCCGGTTTTTCTATGTGAATGGCCAGAGCTTCAGAGATACAGAGAAGACGAAACCGTACGGCCTTTGGTAGGTTATTCTTGACTCTGTAGATTACTTTGAAGGAGGCGTTTGTTGAGATGGAATTATCAGTGTTAACCAGGTGTTCAAATATTGGACTCCTTATTGCACCATTATTGCCTTTTCGCAACCATGCTGGATAGTGTTCTTGAATCCTCTTGGACAGGATGCGCGTCAAATGACAGATGTAGCTGGCTCCACAGCAGCAGGTGAACTGATATATGCACATATAAGTGGTCAGGTGCGGGATCTTGTCCCTAAGTCTTCTACAGATCAGTGGGTAACTGGAGAACACTATTCTTAGCGTTGCTGCAAAGAATGTTCTTCTCAGAGATGATGTGATCCTTCTCTTGAAAATATTGCTTGCTAAATCTACCTTGAAATCCAAGTTCATGTAGATTTTCTTTTTCAGCGCAAGTCAAGTTTCATTCCTCCAAATTCTTGGTTTCATATTTTTGTCAATGAATCTTGGTGGGTATCCATTTTGGATGAAGATTTCTCTTAAAAGATCTAATTCTGTTTCTAGAACGTCGGGATTACAGATGTGTCAATTGCGGGTGGCAAGAGATTTAATTAAATTCTGTTTTTGCTGAATGGGTACCCAGCTGTAGAAGCTTGTTAGTTGACCATTCCAAGTAGCTTTTCTATGGATCAATCTTCTAAAGGTCCCATCAGTTCTTCTTGTTAGTTCCGCATCAAGAAAGGGAATTTTTGATTCGTTTTCCATTTGAAGAGTGGATTTTATTGCCTTGCCTTCTGGGTTGATCATAAGGTTTCAAGCCTTGAAGTTTCAGTAGCTATCATGGTACACAGTTGTGCACTAGGAAAGGAGCTTGTAGAATAACGTAATGCATTACATGAGTTAGACATAAATGTTCATTAGCAAGTACACGGATACATTTTCATTGTTATCATCTAATACATAATGAAGGTATCTAGTACGCTTTTAATTTATTAAAACAAGTGGGAAGGACCTAGGAACAATTAGTATACCATAAGACCATATAAAGATAAATAGAAAGCAATGGCAAAGCTTTAAACCACTTCAGGACATACGCATTCAGTTATAAATTTAACAGGCATATATACATGAAACATATAAATTTCGCTTAATTAATTAGTATTTACAAATGCTAAAGAAATCGAGAATCGCGAATTCCTCTAGGTTCCTGAGGAATTCTATGAGCAGTAAATTATTTAAGTAATCCGACAGATGGTAACTAGCAATGGATTCTAGGATGCTCATTTCGTGCAACTTAGGACTCGTCTGGTGGATTCATCAGTCCCCTTCAATGAGACTCCCATTCAGCAACCTTCCTTACGAACGTCAAAGCCTTATCTACTAGACCATTCGAACTACGAAAGCCACCTCTTGGGTAACAGGCAACATTTTAACCTAATCAGTCGAGAGGGAAATCAAAACTGGCTTGAAACAAATAATATATATTATATAAGACCAAAAGAACAATTTCTTTCAAAATAAGTCTTTTTAGGGTGAAAATCATCGATACATTTTGAAACACGTAGTGTGTGAAATGTCATTCAAGATATTAAAATAGTTTTTCGCCCATTTTTCTAATACATATACGTGTGAATAAAAAACAAGCTAAGCAATTTTCTTATGACGCCAAATGTATATTGTTACTATTTTAGTCGTCCTAGGAACTAGAGCATCAACTGAATATAAGCTCGTCTTCATTTAAGTTACAAGAGAAGAAAGCATTTAGTCTTTAATTCGGCACTTAATTGGTTGTTTGTAGTGTTTAAGAAAATATCCTTTTGTACAGCCATATTAACAATAATGGGTATCTGAAATCTGCAGCAGGTATAAATATTTTCAATGCCACTTGCTTTCATGTGATAATGTGCTGTGTCTTTACTTACTTTCATGGAATTATATGGCTAGGTGCATTCAGAGCGCTATTAGACTATTCAGGTGTACTAAGGTGATTGTATCTGAATCTTCTTTCAAGTACTGGATAATTAATTCAAGTGACCGGGCGATATTTTGAAAAAAATTTAAAATTAGTGACTAAAAGTCAAATACCGTAAACACAGTCTTATAAAAACATTACAAATATATCATTCAAATCCATAGTAATTATTTTATCTGTACTAATTTAGAAACCATTCATTTTAAATTTGTAACTTTCAGCTGTTTAGTCCTAGTTTAGGACTTCCCAGAGGTACGCACTAACTGGGGTTCGAACCCAGGACGTTTCAGTTAAAAGGCGAGCTCGTAGATCATTCAGCCACTGGGACCTGAATCAATGGTCCATGAATTCCAACATGTGCCAATTCGCGAGCTTGCCATATAGCCAGAAGGTCCTAGGTTAGAGCTCCGGTTAGTGTGTACTGTTGAAGAGCCCTAAACTGGGGCTGGACGGTCGTCCTTTACTCCCAGGTTTTTCAACGGCTTCCTAACTGAAGTCAACTTGGGATCGAACTTTCAATCAATCAAATCCTAGTAAACAAGTACTTGATAGCATGAAACTAAACAAATGTCGAAAGTGATCGGCTAAATACTGAAAGGCTCTCAGTATAAATATACAACAAGTTTCACTGGCAACAGATTCAGTTTTAGTTTCCCTAATCGCCTCAAAAGAGAATTACCAGTGAAGCTTTTTAGTACATCTTGAACACTAGTTTTCTGTGCTGTCATTTAGATTATTCGACCAATGATAAAATGGCATGGTTTTCATTACTATCTCTTATCACAGCACAAATTGAAAAATTCAACACTCTTGAACATATAGAAAGACGAGAGGCTCCTCAAAACGAAATGCACAGCAATGTGCTTCATATCGCAAGACAGACTAGCAATTTCTTGTTTCCATCTCACTTAATCATCGGTGTATTTTACAACATAATAGGTTAAGCAACTAAGAGAATTATTTCATTTCCATGCAACAGATAATTTCTTTACATTTGTCTACAAAGTTAATTTATGTGAGAAGGAAGATAAAAAAATACAACTTCCTGATTGTATTAACCATATTTAAGATATCCTTATAAGGCATGCATAAATATTGTTCCGTGTATGAATAATGTTACTGAATTGAGAAAGTCACCATTCATAATTTATAACAGAAATTGTTAGGTTCTACTAGAATCTTAGGAGGTAGGCGGGGGTGGAATATTATTAGTGTATTATTATTGGTATTATTGTAGACACACTTTTTTTTCGACAACCTACGCTTTGATGTTTTATAACGTATCGTTAGTGGATTGTAGTACATAATGTCCTTTTTTTCATAAGGAAATCTTGACAGTACTTCCTTAATAAATAGACTTGAATTATTAATATTCAGTACAAACACAATTTTTGTTACACCGTTGCTCTCCGATATGCTCATACATATATATATACTCTAAAACCATAAAATCCTATCAGCACAGAACCCCGAAATTAATCCAGCAAACAATAGTGATAGACCATGGAATGTACGTTCCAGAGTGCTAATCAGAATTCATGATTGGTGGTGTCCATCACGTTGAGTATGATGGACAGCATCGCATGAAGATGATGCTATATCACAAATTGACCTAACTCAGAATTCACTGGACATTGAATTCCAACCAGGTGTCTGAATGATCAACCAACCCGCCTTGTGTATTCATGGTCTTCAGTTTTATCCCAAGTGGAATTGTTGGCGCACGGTGATGAAGAGGGCAATAAAGGAAAATTCAGCGAAGAAAACTTTCTTTGTCAAAAAAGTCATCTTCAAAAGCAGTGCAATCTTACTCACATTTAACAAAAATATAAATCAATCTATTAGTAAACAAAAGGTGTGTAAAATGATGCAATTATTTAGAAGTGGTTTCGCATAATAAAAAAAATTGACTAATTAACAGTAGCATAAGGGAACTAAGGGTTTGGAATTTATCAAGGTGAAACCTATTTTTAGATTACAAGAAAAGTGGTTACGCCTACTTTAAAAATGTCAGGGATATGAGAATAATAATGTTCAAGTATTGGTTTTGTAGGGATTTTGTTTGATTGGATGGAGGATTCTATCATGACTTGACATCAGTTTGAGAGCCATTGCAAAACCAACTGGGAGTACTGGACAGTTGTTTCGTCCTAGTTTGGGGCTGTTTATCAGTACGCATTCAACCGCCAGGGTTCGAAACCAGGGCCATCCGGTGGTTGCAAGACGAGCTCGCAGACCTTTAAGCCACTGGGACCCGATCCAATAATGATCTTCTTATATGATTGGTTGGAGGCAATCGGCAGGAAACCGTGAACCTATGTTTCGTGCATTGCTTACGATCGTCTTCAAGGTTTATCTACAGTCTTGAAGGAACTCATGTTCCGTCTGAGGAGATTGGAACTCGTGTCACCCAATGCTGCAGTGAACTATTTACGAAAAACAAAGGAGAAACTGAACAGGTCTTTTGTGCACACGCAGTTTGAGATTATACTGACGAATCACTGAAACCTGCGCCATATTCAAATGTCGAAACCTAATATCCACTGTACCATTCGACTTTTCCTAGTAGATAATTTTTAATGA
Source organism: Trichobilharzia szidati (assembly GCA_944472155.2). Lineage (NCBI taxonomy): Eukaryota > Metazoa > Platyhelminthes > Trematoda > Strigeidida > Schistosomatidae > Trichobilharzia > Trichobilharzia szidati. Next base: position 57,207,250 of record OX235274.1, read on the forward strand.
GGAATCCTACTGAGCTGAGTAGGTATGTACTTGAATTAGATATGAAGTTAGCTATTTACCACTGAATTAAAGTGTAATTAAATAACAAGCTAATGAGTAATAATTTCACATAATTCAAACAAATCTCTCAATAATAGGTTCTTGAATGTACTCATTACACTTAGTGCCATACATCTGTAGTAAGTTTCTAATTCTAATAACCAGTCAAGGGGAATCGTTATTCATTGTAACCCATCATTCTGCTGTTTTGGTTAATCAGTTAATAAGCGGAACAATGAAATCATCTCACATCTCTAAAATCAAACCTTTATTCATGCTACTTTTTTTCCCAAAGTGTCTATAAATTACACAAGAGCCGATTTTGTTTATTGAGATCATTAATCATGAATGCGTTTATCTAATAAGTGTCTGTTTATACAGATAGAGTTAGTGTGATTAATTTGACACTATTTCTGATTAAGCATTCTATTTAATCTTTAATAATCCTTAAGTATTTACACAGTCCATATTTATAGGCTGAATGTATATTTAAAGCTTCAGAATAGTTTATAATCTATGCTTTCATAAATCAAAATCACTAATCAGTATGCGCAGAATAATTTATATTCGACGTCGGATGATCAGCATTAGTTTTGTCTTTGAATAGAATAAATGTAGGAGCATTAACACTGTGAAAGTATTACTTCTACATATATATAATTTAAGGACAGTAATAAGAAATGTCTTCTTATGTTCTCTCTTTTGCCAAAATAAGCCAACTTCCCATTGATGTAATTTCTACATGATGTAAACAGAGTTTAAAATGTCACTGACTAATTTCTTTTATTCACTTTCTCGTTGTACGGATGATATGTGAAACCTTGTCATGTAATATGACCAACTTACAATGCTATCAAGTTGAACAAATACCTTTTTTCTCTGATACGTTAGCATTCACTTTAATGACGAATTGAAATTTGCCAAAAAGTCTATTCTTTGTCTATACTGTCTCTTAAAAGTTTTGTTTTTTCACTGGGAAAAGGAAATTGTCGTTTTTACTTTAAGCATTGATCAAATATAATATCATCAGTCGCCTTCATCGATGAATAAATACTTCATTTTGACATGTGAACATTTCTGCCACTTATTTTAAAATGTCTCTGAATAATGAGTGAAAATAAGGTGTCATTCAGGCTTGCTTTTCTATGAAAGTAGTTAGAAAGTGTAATTTATCTAATTCGGTGTAATGTGTCTTGTATAACAAAATTCAGAAATATGATCACATATCTACCTGTCATAGAGATTTGTTGGGGAAAGTATTAAGATCGCGAAAAACACCCATAAGGACATTAGAAAGAAGAGAACACGAAGTTCAGCAAAGATATCTGTCTTTTCGGCGATTTCATTTTCAAAAGCAGCTGTACAATCGCATTTAAATACATAATTTTACAAAGATACAATTCTTATTTAATTCCACATAATAAGGAAGGCGAATAAAAGGTGACAACTATTTACAACTAGATGTGGTTTACGAGAGGCTTAGAAACAAAATTACACAGGATTAGAACGAATTACAAGTGTATAAAAATGAGCATGGAAACAAAAGTGAAATAATAATTTTCAACTTGAGATGGGAGTTAGGAGGTGTGAATATAGATTACAAGAGACTTAGAAACAAAAATTACACGGGATTAGGATATAATTGTAAAATAGTTATTTTAAACGAATTGTAAATGTGAGCAGGAAAAGCATGGAAACAAACTTAAAATAACTGTTCTTAAAACTGAAAAATGGGGTGAATTGAATGAAGACAGATGCAGTAAGAATCAAATACACAGAAAACGAAAGAAAGATAAAAAAGGAACGAAATAAAAAACGGAAGCTAAGGGAACATACCAAACTAGGTCTATGGTAGTTGTAGAGGTAGGACTACTTTCTTCTGAACACACGGCTCCGGCTTTTCAATGCATGCTGTGAGGGCTTCTGCAGTACAGGGAATTCGGAAACATACTGCTTTTAGTAGGTCTCTCTTGACTTTATAAATTGCTTCAAATGAATCAGTTCAGATGTTTTGGGAGATGTTGGCCAGATGTTCAGTAATGGCACTTCTGATTGAAACAGTGCCTCCTCTTTGCAGCCACGCTGTGTAATATTCTCTAAAACGTTTTGAAAGGACGTGCATACAACGACCTATGTACCTAGCTCCGCACGAGCAGGTGAACTGGTACATGCACATTGAATCGGTCATATGCGAGTTTGTCCTTCGCATTAATTCGAAGTATTGGGCGCTAGATAACATCACTCTTAGTGTTCCTAAGGGGAAGGTCTTTTTAAAGAGCTGTATATTCTCCTCTTCAGGATATTGGCTGCTAAATCTCCCCTGAAATTCAGATTCATATACAGCGTTTTCTTCAGTGCTAAAAGTATAAAGGTTTGAGGAATGAAGCAGTGAAGATAGATCAAAGCAGAAAGTCAAAATGAAGGCTAAAAGAACAATAATGAATCAGGAAGGCATTGAAAATACATTAATCTTGATATTAATAAACAACTTACCAAAGAAAGTTTAATATGATGATTAGCAGTAAGCACATAAACGTGGCTTGAACGTTTTAGTGGTTAAGGTCTCCAAAAACGTTAGGATACGCTCATAACGAGTTTCCTGGATCGCTCTTAAGAACAGTATCTAAATTATACTATTTCCAGTCTGGTTTAGTACAAATGAGTCATGCTGAAGTGCCTACTCTATAAGATTCCCTCAGCGCGCAAAAATGATATACTGGAAGTAGTGAGGGGAATGCTAACCGTCGCACTAATTTATAAAACTACTGCTTCAAGAAATTCGTACCAGATATGACGTGTTCAAATCACTGAAATTAACTATCCAGCTTTTACCGAAGAACAAAGTATCTATTAAGCTGTCATACATCTGTGATCGAAGAAACTAGATACTTGCATCGAGATTAGTGTTACTGAAAAGGCTCTTTTTCTAAATAAGTTAGAAAAGACATGGTGACCGAAGTCAGCATACCCTTCTGAATCCCTATGGCAAGTGAAAAATGACGTAGCACACAGACTATTGTATTTATCAATTTAAATGAGATTACACACATACACAGACTCATTAACAGTTATTCAAGCTCTATGAAAATAAAATTCGCTACTGCATTTTTCTTAACTTCTCAATTTCATATTAATCCTTTTAGCTTTCATTCGCTTGTCATTTTATCTAACAAATATTTTTACTCATCACTATTTTAATAACTTTGAATCAAGGATGTCTCAAAAATTTCTATCCTGTATTATTACTTAATTTTGTAACATAATGACAGTGTGGAGCACAGTCAATATATACCACCCAAGTACTGTCTGATTACTGGATTTATAATCCAAATAGGCGATTCAAGTAATATAACATTTAGCATTTCAAATATTGGTTTGTAGGGATTTGATTAATTGGTTGCAGGATTTCATCATGAGCTGACATCCGTTAGAGAACCATTGGAAAACCAGCTGGGAGTATTGAACAGCTGTTTCGACCCCCTAGTTGGGGATGCTTCATCAGTAAGCACCCAAAAGTGTCCGAATCCAGGACCTTCTAGTTACAAGGAGAGCTTGTAGACCATTTAGCCAGTGGAACCAAATCCAGTGGCCCATGAATTCCAACTTCTCGCAACTCACTATATGGCGCGACCACTAGTCAGTGTCTTCGGCGAGTATCTATCTTTTCGTCAGACCTACTGTACTCTACTGGTCACGACTCTCCACTAGAACCCCACTAGCATTTCCTTAAACTTAGAAGCTTGAAAATTTAAGTAAAGAATGAAGTAGTTGATAACGTGCCCAATACCGTACCCTTTTAATGTTAGCAAACACAATAAATAACACTAGTGGTCCATGACAATATTTTTTTCACTTCTTTGAGTTCCACATAGAACATGGGCTTCAAAATTTTAGAGTTCCAGTCATGGTAGTGTCACTTAAGTCTCCCCTCTTTTCTGGACTTACTGCTGGTCAGTAAACTAGGCGTAGTTTAGCAGTGGGTGGGCGGGAAATAGAGCCAAGACCACCTGACTGGTTGCCAAGCATTCGATCATTGAACCGTTAATGTAGCAGCGGCAGTATAATTAAAAATTATGAACTGCAGATAATTTTACATGACAAAAAGAATTTCGCAAAAAGAGTAAGAAACAAACTTCTTTAAACCGCAGATGCTGTGGGAATTCACATTTTAAATCCAAAACCCTGCGTACAAAAGAAGTTTGTTCAATCATTAAGTCCACAATGGACCTGATCTATCTTGATATTGGATTGTATTATTTTCTTCCCCCACCTTCTATTAAATTTCTACCCCCTTACTACCACTGTTGTTAACTTGGCTCTCATTCAATTTGATTTGATTTCTACTCAGTGCCGTCAATTATATTGCGTCGCTCAACTCACATATTTAATTTTTAGTTTCTACGCTTTCTACATTACGTAATTTGTCATCTGAGATTTAAAATTCTAATAACACGTCTTTGAATTGAAAATATTCCTTTTGTAGCTAACAGAATTTACTGTGTATATGCAGTTGAACAGCTTGAGAACTATTGATCCGGCTATTTTTAAATTCATGAATAAACCTCATCTAGACATTAATGAAAAGAATAGAGCAAGTAGTTCAGCAAAAAAGCTCTTTTTTGTAAATTCGTTTTCTTCAGCTGCACAATCACATTTACGTAGAAAAGAGGGTAGCAACATAAGTGATGAGTTTTCATAATCATAGTTATTAATACTAATCAATAATATATAAGAGTAGAAATTCTTGAACAACTTTCTTTTGTTTCCATAGCTCCTGTTTTTCTGTGTGAGTGGCTAGAGCTTCAGCAATGCACAGGAGACAGAAACGTATTGTCTTTGAAAGATTTTTCTTCACTATTTAGGTTACTTGGAAGAATGAATCAGTGATGAAATGATTTTCGATTAACTCACTCCTTTGGGTCCCAAATGGAACATGGAGCTTCAACAGCACATCTCCACCTTGTTCTATTTTCCGCTATCCTCTTCATCTGCTTCCACGATTGCCCATAATCCCTCATCTCCTCCTCGCCACATGATCTCCTCTATGTCACCCTCGGACGTCCTACTTGTCGTTTCCCATCTGGATTCCACTCAGTTTTCTGGTGTGACGCGTGATGTCATTCGATGTTCTCCCCATTGTGTCCGATTCATCCCTATCAGCATATTTGTTGAGCAGTCGGCCGTCGGTTGGTTTATTGCCAGAGTTTCTTGATGCTTATTCTTACTGGTCATTTGATCTTCAATGTGGAGCCAGCCAGTGAAGTGGGCGGCTATTGATAAAAGTCTGCGATATGTTGGAGATGCTTTTTGTGATACAGTTGACAAGTCTCTGACCTATATAAAAATAACAGACTTCACATTTGTGTTAAAAATCCGAATCTTGTTCTCTACGCTGGCTGAGTGCAGAAGATTTCCAAACTGGTTTAAGGTTGATGCCTTTCCGACTCTGGCCGGCTGGCTTTGATATCTTCATCCGCGCCATGTGCCTGTGTTGGTGATTGGTACTGGTTGTTGTTGCTGCTGTTTTTTTGGTTATCTTAATCTCCTCCGTCTTCTCTACGTTAACCTGGAGTCCTGTCTTCGCTGCCAGCTTCTTCAGCCAGTTTGTTGGTTTTCGCCTGTAAGTTTTCGTGTTTGTGTGACATTAGACATATATCATCTGCGAAATCTAGACCTGTTAGAGTCTTCTTATTGGTCAGTGCAGCGTATTCCTGTCTTCTCACTCCCATGCGCAGTCTGACGCATAATTTTAGACAGCAAATGTGCTGAACGACTAATGTATCTGACACCACAGTTACAGGTGGACTAATATATATGCACACAGTATTTAAAAAACCTCTGAAAACGTTTTTTATCCGTCATTTCAGTGTGTTCGAATTCTAATTAGAGATACACCTAATAAAGTGTCTTTTTAACTCCACTATACTTATCACCAGAACATTCAAAACCTGCGAACTTCTCCTAACTTTTAACTAGGGATTGTTTTTTCCAAATAATAGCATGTGAAAGTACGCCTAAATATAAGCTGAAGGTGACAGGAGACAGCAAACGAAACATTTCTTACTTATTTATACATACAAAAATCTGATATGATTTATATGCCAAGTTAAAAATCGAACTGTTAAAATCGCAGTTTTGTTTATTTCCATCAATCTTTTTTTTCGGATACTGAAACCTAGAAAATGTTTACCTTGTTGGCACACAAATAAATCATTGTGTGTAGGATAGGAAGGCAGGAATGCCTTAGTACTTGGAATATGAAGATTATCATTCCTGAATGTCATATTTATAAAGTCTTGTCTTTCGAGGCTTAAACTTTCCAACATAAAATCAACTAGTTATCTAAATAACAAGCATCAATTTGGTTAAAATGTTTGTTTCCCTTCTCCTTTTTTATAGATAACGGTATTCGCTTGATTATCTGCTTGCTTAGTAAGATTCATACTGTGCAGACGATTTGTTGACACATGAACTTTACATTTTACCTGTATGTATCGATATAATCTTTCATCTCTGAAAGATATATATTACCTGTCCATAAGAATTTGTATTTATCCATTTCTATCTGTCTATCTAACCGCATCCTTTTCACAATAGAAAATCAATCAATAGTAAATGGGTTCTAATTATAAGTGGAAGTATATATTATAACATATGCATGAAATGTTTACGAACTAGGTAAGCAAATCACTTATTAGTGATTTTCCACTCAAACACACACACATACACGCACACATGCACACATATTGTGTACAATTACACACAAGAAGAAATATATATATGCGAATAGACACAAATACAAAAGACCACTTATAAACCACTTTTCATAGTGGTTTGGGTATATTCAACATAATAAGTATGGTGTTTACTGAATTTTTCACAATTATTTGAATTCATTCGTTCATTCATTCACTTTAGTTTACTAATTTGTTCGGTATAAGTTGCTGATGTTATTAAGTGGGAAAAACGATACTAATCTACAACTTTTTTTCATTTCTAGTAGGAGAGTGATATTTTAGTTGAAACACTAAACTATTCTTAAATTGTTTTGCATTAATTCTAATTAGAAATGCAGGTTAACTTAAAAGTTGTTTCGCTGTATGTTTAACTTCTTGTATTAATTAACACGGAAATTGTAGTGTGGTTTAAAACTTAACTTTTTCGACTCATTTAATCACACGTGAGATAGCTTGTTGATTTGAATTCTTCCACAAGACTGGAAGTCAATAATCGTCTTAGGGAAAGGTTTGTCTTCTCTAATTATCGATCCAGTCTTTGGTTATAGACAATGCGTTCCAGTTATCAATTCTGAAAGAGAACAGGAAGAACACATTGAAATGTTTGGTACTACACTGATTTCATTATTCGATATTTTGTGAAGCCATTTAAAAAAATTAAGTATTTGGTTACAGGATTTCATAATAAGCTGATATCGGTAACAGAGGTCGGGTGTGATGACAAATACTCGCTGAATACATTGGCTAGTGGTCACGTTATGTCGTGAATTGGCAGAAGTTGAATTCATGGGATGGTCATTGGATAGAGTCCCAGTGGCTTAATGGTCTACTAGCTCGCCTTGTAACTAGAAGGTCCTGGTGGGTGGGTGCACACTGTTGAGGAGTCCCCAAATATTGGGTCGAAACAGCTGTTCAGTAATCTTAGCTGGTTTTCCAACGGTTCTCTAACCGATGTCAGCTCATGATTAGATCCTGTAACCAATCAATCAAATCCTCTTGTTCTTCAGGTTTATTTGTTAATGTAAGTGTAAACTCCGACACTGTGTTAGAATGTAATTCCATATTAGATAAGTTTATTTGAAATATCACACAGTATTAACAATTGGATGATGTTTCGAGCATAAATTATTGCCCATAATTATGTCAATTTAGTCACACGGTTTCACAATTTGTCTTATATATATTTTCTCTCTTACTCTCTCTCTCTCCACTTTCCCTTTTGTTCATTGTTGCCACTTTCCGTATCTCCGGTATAGGCGTTGCATCACTACGATTGCACATGCACGATGTTGAATCGATAAACAAAGCTTCAGTGAATAACCTCTCTCTCCACCTAACTACATTACTGTTTAATACAATCACCCTATCCCATCCTATTTTGTGATGACATACAAGTGAATGTAATGCAATGGCTGAGCCTTTTTCTAGATTATTTAACTTAGCACGGTCAGTCATTCTAGGGCTAGCTAAATTTTTAATTTCCATTAATCCAGTTGACCCCGATCTACTAGTCTGAACTATGTAACTGACCTCATGGTCGTTACATGGTATTTGGTAAGTTATGTTATTTTTCTTAATTGGAACTGTTGGATCCTTAAGCCGACAAAGTTTATCTCTGAAAGAGTTGGTCGGTTGGTTGATTTAATGTCACCGTAATTTCCGTCTTTTTGAGAATCCTACATGAGGCCCCTGACGTTCCTTCTTTATACGGCAGTTCTACTGGGCCTTTGAATTCTATATATCATTCTATATTATTTTGGCCATTTTAGTCATTTTATTACTAATAAAGCCGGCAACACCCGGTATTCCCAGCCGGTCACCCATGCAAGTACTAACGTTGAGCCCGGTTAGTACTTGCATGGGTGACCGGCTGGGAATACTAGGTGTTGCCGGCTTTTTGATGTGCGTCTGTGTTATAGTGGTTAGGACGCTCGCCGACCATGCACATGGTCTGGGGTTCGATCCCCGGCCGACGCACTTCTTTACACCGCTAAGCTAGTAGTAAGACTGATAAGGAGGGAAGGTTGGGCATGATGCTAGCAACCCCATGCTGTAAAAATAAACACTGCTACAGAAACTTCAAGCCACTAGCTTGAAGCCCTATGTTCCACTGGGGAACGTGAAGGAAAAAAATTACTGATCTCATTTTTCCTATGGTTCTTCATATATTTCTGAATAAATTCTGCTGGGTAGTTATTCACTAGTAATATTTATCTTTAAATGAAAGAAGCTTATGACATATATGAGCTATTAAAGCAGTTAAACAAGTCATGCATCATAAGGAAAATATTCCTCACTGTCTTTATGATGACACTAATCCTTCTTAGTTAGCCATTCAAATGAAGTGTCATTTGTGAAATTATCTCTGCATTTTGATTCTGTGATAAAAGAAGTCTTTGTCGTTATCGTGAACTTTTTATCTGCATTCTTTATTCGTTCACCGGAATGAAAAACAGAGCTCACAGACAAGTATTAACTTGTTGGAAGTTCATTCTCGAGGTTATTGTAGGACGTTTATGCATATTCTGCAATAAAATACATCAAATTGCGACATCAAATGTAATAATCCATAAAGTATATTTTATCTTTTAACTGGTCAATTATCGTAGTGAAAGATGACAGTAGTCTAAGGCTATTCCAGTTGTTTGTTAGTTCATTTAAATTCATTGATTTACCCTTACTTGAATTAGTCAAGTTTATGAAACTAAAGGTAGGGAAAATTTCCCTATGCTTTAGTTTAAAAGAATTCGTTAATTGTAAAATTCCCAACGACTGGTTTGTAGGGCTTTGTTTGATTGGTTGGAGGATTTCATCATGAGCTGACATCGGTTACAAGGCGAGCTCTTAGACTATTAAGCCACTAGGACCTGATCTAATGGCCAGCCCATGAATTCTAACTTCTACCAATTTACGATGTGAGCTTATGATGAAATCCTCCAACCAATCAAACAAAAAAGATCCCTGCAAAGCAATACTTGAAAATTGGTCTGGTGCTCACTAGCGACTGGCCTTATTCCGGCAGTTACCTGGGGGGAAGCGATGACCTGTAGGGTGGTACATGTTGAGAGTGAGGCAGTAACTCATCGAAGAAGACATTGCGAAGTGTTCACGCCATGTCATGAATCAGTAGAAGTTAGAATTCATGGGCTGGCCATTAGATCAGGTCCTAGTGGCTTAATAGTCTAAGAGCTTGCCTTGTAACCGATCTCAGCTCATGATGAAATCCTCAAACCAATCAAATTGTGAAATTGTACTAATTTCATTATTACCTATAAGATAGTCTATGTACAATGAACTCAGCGACTACCTTAACAGTAATTAAGTAAGAAGACATTACTCTGAACAAATTCAAAATAACTTTCAAAAGATTGTAAATGAACTAATACTTAATATATGTTTTCAGGGTAATTTCGTATTCTTTGTTGATTGATTCTGTTAGGTCAAAATGCCCATTCTCTGTTGACATGTCGGCCCCTAGTACGGATGTATCGACGATACGTGCGGATTAACGTGAAGTTATTTATGGTTGCTAGCGTCTAGCATAAGAACACAGGACAGGAATATCAACACTCGAAGCCGAAATGTCAGCTGACTGAGAATTACGGTCCGACCGACCCAGTCAACATGAAATATAAAATTAAACTGAAATCAAATAATGACTGATACCCACTGCACAAAAAGTAGCTGTTGTTGTAGTCATGGTTTAATGTGTAATGCTTTGGCATCATCAGCACTCAAGGGGAGTGCCGTATCTGCAATCTTGCTGACGAGTGTCAACTGTCACGAAACCTAGGTCAAGCAAGGCTTCCTGCCGATTGCCTCCAACCATCTAATATCATCAAATCAATGTGCATAGTGATGGCGAGCTACCTAGAATGGTGGCCACATTGCAAACCTGACTGATAGAATTCAGTCTGCATCAAAGATAGGACTAGACACGTCACACTAGTTACTAGTGTCCAATGAAAATGTTTATAGTTAATTTTCTATGTACTCACACCACTAAAGGTTCGAACGGAAAGCATTTAACAGCCACTCTGTTTATTTGCTTAATAATAAAGAGGCACAATGATACAAAATGACTAGTTTCGCCAAATTAATCAATTTTTATGAGAGAAAATACAGTCCAATTATCACCCAGAACTGATGGCATAAAATTTTTATATAGAGATATGGATATATTTTACACCAACATAACTACCACCTTTAGTAAGCTGGCTACAAATCCTGAAAACTTCGCAAAGATAGCATATAAGTAATTAGAGAAATAACACTAGTTGTACCATAGTGACGAACCAATTTAACCAGTACAGTCCTACAGAAAGACAATTGTAGACATGAGTAGCACACTGGTAACATCTTTGATCATATGTCTGCGTGACGTGATTTCGTATCTTTGTGGAGACATTAGTGCCTTCAAGGTTATAGATAAAACCTGTTGATGAGTGTCACTTGCCAAATCAGTGGAAATTATTGCACCTGGATGGTTTTTTGCACTAATTCAAGGCTTCTGAGTATTCAGAATTCACATTGTTTTGAAGCATGTGAACTGGGACCATCGGATTCCTTGAAGACACGAAGCTAATCGCCAATGCAGACGCTTTTTATTAAAAACATAATGAATGAAAATTTTCCTTTCTTATCACGAAAGCATATGTCAGCAGTGAATAACTGTCGCATACACCTGAAATGGTCTGACTTCTATCGGTGATCCAATTTGCCATAACATAGGAGAAACTGCAACATATCTCAAGATTGAGTTTAAATGTTTGCACAGAACAGCCTTCAAACTGTCAGGCAGATTCCCGACTTGCATATGTCTATAAAGTTTTCTTATATAAATGAATACGAGTACACGTTTCCTTTTTTTGCCTATATAAATAAGTTTCAAATGTATTGTGGTTATACAAGCGCATAGCTTCATGAAGGTTTGTTTTCGAGAAAGTTGTAGTTTTAACCAATTTATACATGTTAAACTTTTCATGTCAGCGACTGTTGATTCCGAAATATATATTCAGAAGCATATCATGTTATTTCACATATATATATGTATATATATATATACATATATATGTCATTACTTCGAAGGAACTCAATTATCGTACTTTGACGGGTATTTTTGTACTGTTCTTTAGAATGCCTCAAAAAGCATCAAGAATCACAAGTTTCACTAAGCCCTCAAAATGAAGTTAACAGAGGAGAAAACATTTTTATTCAAGTGTTGTTTTGTGAGGATTTGACTGGTTACAGGAATTTCATCATGAGTTGACATTAGTTAGAGAACCATTGGATAACCTGGGAGTACTGGACAGCTGCTGTTTCGTCCTAGTTTGTGACTCTTCATCAGTACGCACCCACCGAGATTCAAACGCAGGACCTTCTGGTTTACAAGGCGAGCTCGTATACCATTAAGCCACTGGGACCTGATCCAAGGACCCATGAATTCTAACTTCTGCCAATTCACGACATAGCGCGACCCCTAGCGAATTCATGCTCCATTGGATCGGGTCCCAGCGGCTTAATGGTATACGAGCTAGCTCACCTTGTAACCAGAATGTGCTGGGTTCGGATCCTGGTGGATGTATACTGATAAAGAGTCCTAAACTAGGACGAATAAAACAGCTGTTCAGTACTCCCAGGTTTTCCAATGGTTCTCTAACTAATGTCAGCTCATGGTGAAAAACACTTTTAGACTATCCTAGATTCATTTTACATTTTATGTTACCATTTTCAGGTAGTGATGATATTTTCATCAATGTATAGTAAATATCGTTCACAGACTGACATTTACTAGATTTTCTGTGAAGCAGGCGGCTACGTTTAATCCTCTACAGATACCTTTTCACTATACTATTTATCTGCCTATAGGTTTCAGTATTAAGTCTGGATTGGCTGTGAATAGTACACAAAGAAGAAGGCATTTCAAGTAGTGGTTATTCTGAATATCAATATCCATTCATATTATGGGGATATTCATGAGCAACATTTGTGTAGACAGATAAATAATTTCAACACACACACACCAACCCAATAATAAAACTTTTGTGTTATCGAAGTAGTCTCTTCTATAACTTCAGCACTTACACCAGTCCCATCGCTTGTTTTTAACGTATTCTGCACTAAATAGAGGTGAATAAATCACAGAAGATCAAGAGAAGAAGGTGTTGAGGTACCCAATGGACACTTCAGCACATGGATTAGCCCATGCGGTTTAAATTAAAAAGACATAGGTCAGCTAAGAATATTCTTTTCATAACTTCTTATCACAGATGTACTGTTCAGTAATGTTCTAATAGGTCATAGAAATGACAATAAGCATGAGTCATTAATTTCAGTCGGCAAGAAAACATATAACATTATAAATGGGGGAGGAAAAGTGGATTAACAGAGAATCTTGTTTGATTAGACTCACATGATAGGAAGATATCAAGTGATGAATAGCGCTCAGAAGTGGTTATAATTAGAATTCTAAGCTCATGAAAACGGGAATATTGTTCATGCATTAACACACCCCACATAGATTCAAGGGTATAGTGATAAAAATAATTGGTAATGTCCTCTGTATACACAATTCAGGCTTTTCCTTGTGTATAGTAATAGCTTCTGCTGTGGGCAAATTTGTAGCTGGAAATCCTTCGAATGACTTGGACTTCCCTTACAAATTACTTTGAGGCATTTCTGTACTCAGGCGAAATGATGCGTAGGAGAAAAATTATCAATAACTGTACATCTAGTCTACTGTTTATGATTGATATACCTTTCTGTTATTGCCGCATCTTTGACTACCCAAACTCTGAAGAATAATTAAAATTCTTCTGAGTTATTTCTTTTTACCGGATTGAATGAGCAAAAGTTAAAGCACATTAATATTGACAGACCACTACAGTATCTCTTTTGATCACATAACCATGAAATTCGCGTTTAGTTTTCATTGCATTGAGATGTGATCAATGGGGTACAGCAGCTTGAAGGTGAAGCAGTAACTCATCGAAGAAGACATTGCGAAGTTAGAATTCATGGGCTGGCCATTGGATTGGGTCCCAGTGGCTTAATGGTCCACGAGCTAGCTCGCCATGTAACCAGAACGTTCTGGATTCGAACCCTGTTGGGTGTGTACGTACTGATATAGGGTCCCAAACTAACCAGTACTCCCAGGTGGTTTTCCAACGGTTCTCTTGTAACAACAGAAGACAAGGGCCAGGCAACAGAACGTTTATTACGCAAAATCAACACGTATTTATAGATTTTGATGTACATTATTGTAGGTTAATGTTAGTAGAAAATACAGTCTGTTGATTGGTTGTTTCTCACGCAAAGTTAACCTTGCATATCTTGTGGCTCTGTCAGTTCATCTATATGTTAACTGTATCCGCCTGTCCACCTTGACCTTTGACCTCAATTACTGTCAGCCAATTTGGCCAGCGACCATCTCTCACCACACTCTAACCGATGTCAGCTCATTATGAAATCCTCCGACCAATCAAACAGAAATCCCTACAAAAACAATATTTGAAAATCTAAAGATGTTGTTTTGGTTTCTTCAATCATGCAAGCAGTTCGAAATGGTCTTAGTCGTCACACCAGATAAGAACAAGATTTTTCAGTTCTCTTGACTAAATTCCTTAAATGAATGTTTTCAATCATTTCTTCGACTTTAAGCTTCATCAAAAGATTTACTGTTTCATATGATGGGACTTGAACTTCATATACACAATTATTCATCCCATGCATCTCATAAGACAAGGTGTGTTTCAAGAGTTACTGATTTCTGTATAGGGGGTAAATATGATTCACACTGTGGAGTGGTAGTCAAATAGTCTTGTCTTTTACAAAAGAAAAAGGTTTCAAGTTATGTTTAACGGAGCTCCTACATGTAATAACTACCGCTTCGTTTGTAGTTGAAATGATTACAAGTGATATTTGATTGTAAATGTGGCCCGAAAGTCTATGTTGCCGAGTTTGTGTGTCAGTGAGACACAGGTTTTTCCTTACTATACCCATACTGGGTGTTTAAAGTCAAGAAAAAGATTGATATCTAATTTTCCTTACATATCTATAAAATTTAGTATATTGAATGTGCAGTGATCCCAGTTTTTCTCCTAACACTCTTGTATGGTTTTCTTCACATAAATAATCATGAATAAAGTACTAAAAATTATAACAATGAGGTTATTTGTATAAATTCAATAAATTTGTAGGCAATGTGCTACGCGGCTTTATATATGTACATTTTGTATTATCTGTTAGTGAAAGCGTCAAACTAAATGTCATCAGTACATGATATTTAGTGCATATATATACATGCGCTGCTACTGATAGTATATCCTTGTATGTAAAGGGAAAATAAACACAGGTTATTGTTTGATGAATGTTGGCTTACAAACAAAAAGTGTATCCCTAACACATTTCAAATGTGAACATGAGAGAAGTTTGTGATAGTAATCAAATAATGAATTAGACTGATTAATCTTCACAAATAATCTTTTGTCTTATCCTATAGAAAACATTTTGTGAACTGACAGGAACATTTTGGAATATTTTTCAAATATTAGCGTCTAAATTCTTAGCCTTTTTACCTTGTTATTTTTGACTACTTATAAGTAGCTCAAACTTTTGCGGCATTTTGTTGCAGTGACAGAAACTCACACGATGTGCAAACCTTACCAACTAGCTTAAACGAGAGGGAAACATTGCCAGTTCAATAGATTTAGAATACAAAGACTAATTTGTATGGCTCTTTTTCGTATTAAATTTTACGCCTTTTTTAACTAAAGTCCATCTATCTGTATACGCCCCTCGATAGTTACAATTTTCGAACATTCTCAGTCTCTTCTGAAATAAGTGCGCAGAAGACTTTTCGAATGAAGTAAAAGGTTGCAAAACTGTCGCTCGTTGAGAAATTCAGGATTATCACACGCTTAAACAGTAACTAAATTTGCTATTATTATAGCTTACCCTTTCTGCCAATCTGATCTCCAGTATAGGGCTAAATCAGCTTGATATTTTTTCAATGACTTCTCCTTCAAATATTTCAATTCTGTACACAAACATAAAATGATAGCGTGATCCCGGGGATTCGTATTAGTTGACCACTAGACGATTCTTTCATGACCAATCTGGAAATCATCTATTCACTCTTCTTTGTCTTCAAAAAATGTATGCATCAATGTAATAGAGTCTATTATTTTTTATATATAGGTGGAAATCAGACAGGTCAAACAGTAATGTTCGTTTTCTTTCGAATCCCGTAATGTTCAGGTCACCTTTAGTTTTTTTAGCAAGCAGTACTGCCATTCAAGTATTGGTTTGTAGGGATTCGGTTGGTTGGTTACAGGATTTCATCATCAGCTGACATTGGTTAGAGAACCATTGGAAAACCAGCTAGGAGTACTGGACAGCTGTTTCGTCCTGGTTTGGGACTCTTCATCAGTACGCACCCACCGACAGGGTTCAAACCCAGGACCTTCTGGTTACAAGTTGAGCTCGTACGCCATTAAGCCACTGGGACCCGATCCAATGGCCATCCCATGAATTCTAACTTCTGCCAATTCACGATATAGTGCAACCGCTAGCCAATGTCTTCGGCGAGTATTTGTCCTCACACCCGACCTGCTGCACCCTACTGATCATGACTTCCCACTGGAACCCAGGTAACTACCTACCCGAATAGGACCAGTCGCCAGTGAGCATCTCATTGATATTCAAGTATTGGTTTGTAGGGCTTTGGTTGATTGGTTACAGGATTTCATCATGAGCTGACATTGGTTGCATTTGGTGATTTGTTTGCAACTTCTCATATTATTAAGTAATGTAAATTATCTTGCAGTTTTGTACGCTACCTACGTTGTTTTAAATAAATCAAGTACTGTGATCACAATATTTAGAGTTTTGCAAAAAAACAGTGAGGTATTTCCATATCGAATTTGATTTGATATTCTTATTGCTCGTGATTGTTTGTTGGTCTCCACAATAATTTCAATATACTCATCCACCTAGGAAACTTCGTGCATACGGTAAATAGACATCATGATAGAGGACTTTGGTCAGATCGCCTCAGTTAAAAATAATTGACTGTTTTTTCTATTTCTACGTCTATTTTTGTACATCCAGGGTAACTAGATCAGTATTACTTACCTCACGTGATACCAACTTACGAACCTTAATTTCCAGCCATTCTCTCTCTTATATGATTGATCTGCTTATCAGGTTTTTAAGAGAGAGTTTTACATTTATTTACAACTGGTTTGTTTTCAACCTGCCCACAGTACTTTCAATATAAATATCAGTTCCATGAAAACAAAAGGTAGAAACAGACTAAGTAATTGCTCACGATACCTGGAAATTTATAAATTCAGAAATAAATAAGTATCTGATACTCTAGTATGACTGAGACGGAACTATAAATGACCTTTATGAAACAGGTGCATCTGGCAGTAAAACATGATACTTTTCTGATCGCCTTGAATATTTTTAAACCTTATTTGTGTCTTGAAAAATAATCGAGTAGGATGACTTACATAAGCAACATTTAGAAACATACACAAAAATTACCATCTATAACAGAGGATGACGAAATCTGATAAACTGTGTAGGAGGAAATTTCACAAAGTTATAGTGGCTAGAATAGCAGAATCAAATGAGAAATTTGATTCTGTGTATTTCCAGTTTGCCTAAGGAGCTAGGCGGAATTCACGTGGTTTATAATTGTCGACTCTCTCAGCTAAGTTAAACTGTCGATGTTCTAGGCCTCAAATGAGAAGGATGACTGTCTGGTGTCTAGATCACTTCAGTCTGGCTAACAAGCAGTACCGGTTGACATGAGTGGTATACACCCACTCATATCAATCAATCAGTGGTACATAGAATGACAGAATTTGAGTACTGAATATTTATGATCACGAATAAAACCAAAATATACTATGAATTACTTCCTTTTCAAATGGAACTGATTCCAGTTTATGGAAATCAAAATGAAGACTGAATCGAGAATAGCATGTTGTTAAAGATCGACCCCTGTCCCAAAACACTGATACAATGTTTTAACTTTCCACTGATATGGTAAGATCCTAAACACAAGTGAATTTGAAAAATAAAGCCTCCATTTACTGCATTTATGCGTTACGCTGATGAAGTTTTAGTCTAAACAGTCGGTGGTTGTCACCATAAGAGCAAACTGGTTGATCGATTTGTTATCTATGAATGTCATGTTAGTAGGGGAAATATTTTTATTCCTTCATGTTCCGTGTGGAACATAGGGCTTCAAACTACAGCCTTCAGGTTTATGAAGCAGTTGTATTATTTTTATAGGACTGGGTTGCTAGCCTCATGCCCAACCTT
Organism: Trichobilharzia szidati; assembly: GCA_944472155.2. Taxonomy (NCBI): domain Eukaryota; kingdom Metazoa; phylum Platyhelminthes; class Trematoda; order Strigeidida; family Schistosomatidae; genus Trichobilharzia; species Trichobilharzia szidati. The sequence continues at coordinate 57,225,363 of OX235274.1, forward strand.
CTCTCTACCATTCTTATTGCTGGCTTAGCGAAGTAAAGGAGAAGAAATGAAAATCAATCATTAAATCAGTAATAATATTCTTCTTTCCAGCTAATAAAGAATTTGGACTGTCGTAAAAGTCTTTAATCTAAAAATGAGCATAGTTGCATCTTATAAAGGTTTAGTCTCTGAAAAAAATGAGAAAAATATAAATGTCACGCATTTCAAAAAGCTTCAGATAAGTGGCGAAATTATTTACAGTTATTTCTCAACTACTAATAAGTAGTGTAGATTTCTTAGCTAAATATAATCTTATTGAAAGAAAATCATTTCACACTTGCCTGGTCATAGTTTCCTATTAGCAGCCCATTTTTATGTAAGTAGCTGACAGACAGCTTGTTGTCGTACATTTGTCCCCATACTTTTCGGCTAAAATGAACTCAAATGAGTTCTTTGCGTATTCCACACTTCGTAATGAAATGTCTCCTATTTTAATTCGGGATTGATTCGACTTTATGTAAACTGGTCCACCGAATTAATTAGCGGCAACTGTTGTATTTTGAATTAGTTCCAATCCCTTTAGTAATAGCACTTTTAATGAGCTTCACCTCAACTGAGTCACTTTGGTCTGTTTGCAGAGCAACATTGATTGACATTTGTTGATCAAATCATTATATTAATAAGTGACGCACACCATAGACCTTCACTTTAATGACATAAAGACCTCATACTTCATTCCTTATCACCTGATATACTACTGTATTCCTCCAAGCATAAGTAAACATTATGCTTCTTTGGGTGCACAGATTTATTTACGAAGTCTATACCAGTAAACAGTTTCACTGGGAAATGATATTATGAAGTAGTACATGCTACACCATTGGGAGTTAAAATGTCACCTCACAATATTTCAAATTTTCTGAAGAGACTCATGAACAAACAAACTCATGATACTTCGTGTTCAAAACATTGGTGTAAGATAGAACTTTTGTAGTCTTTTAAATTCAGAGGTCCACCATGTCCGGTATGAGGACAGTTAGCTGCCTATGACATTGGCTGACAATTGAGCTATATTTATCGCGAATCGGCAGAAGTTAGAATTCACAGGTCAGTGGTTCGGGTCCCAGTGGCTGAATTACCCATGAGCTAGCTGTGTAAATGGAAGGTCTTGGGTAGGAATTTCAGTGGGTGCGTGTTGCCAATGAGTCACAAACTAAGATGAAATGACTGTCCAATACTCCGTAGCTTTCAATGGTTCTTTAACTGATGTCAGTCCGCTGGTAAACTTGAAATCAGTCAAACCCCTGCAAACTAACACTCGGTAAAACTGATAGTCTATACCGTTCAGTGAGGCTTTTATTTTCATTGCAACACTGATTCCTTAACGTGACGTCACTTCATTTTAGAGTATGCAATATTTAATACTGAACTAAGTGAATTTAATTTTAATAAGTGCACAAATGTGGAAAAATAACCAACTGCGTCTAAAGAGAGAGTTTTAAGTGGGAACATATTCTTTGTTGATTACAATTCAGGGTATTTTCCAAAATATAGGTGAGGCAGTTAATACAGAAAATCTAGCAAAGCTAGTAAAAACAATTAAACAGCAGTAACGAGTTACATAAGTCCGCTTGTTGTGTTCGAAAATACTTTATAGGAAAATAACTTCCTCCCTGCATCCAGCTTTTCTTTGGAATTCTACAAATTTTTGTCATATCAACGTTTTATAAACAATGTAACAAAAGGGTTTGATTTCAGTGTTTCAGATAACTTTTATTCCATTTATCTTAGTTAACTTAACATAACCTGTCACAGCGATAACTACTTCCTTAAAACTAACAGAAATTTATGTTATTTGTTTGCTTCATTTGATGGAAAATGATTTTTGACAAAAATAAGTTGAATAATTTAATTTATTACTGTGAAGAAATAACTCATCGATCTTTTGTTTATACAACTCAAATTCGTTGATTCTATGATAGACTAAAGTAGTAACATAGATTGCATCTTCCCCTTCTTAACATGCATTTCAGGGCATTTAATGTAAATAGTCACAGTTTCAAAAGCTCTGAGAATTCACAGTTGGTTTTTGCAAGTTAACTGAAGTACAGAATACAATGAGCTGCATAAATTAATCACCTATCATTTGTAGACATTGTCAATTACTCTTACTCAACTTTAGTCTAGAAAAAATTCGATTGATTATTGATTTGTTGTTCCATTGGATCTTGAGTGAAACATAGGGCTTCGACAGCGCACCTCCATTTTGTCCTCTTGTCTGCAGTCTCCTTCAGCTGGCCACATGATTGCCCGTAGAACTTCACTTCCTCCTGGTACGATCTCCTCCATATTATCCTCGCACCTCCACCCAACTGGTCATTCCCTACTCGGGTTTCGCTAAGCAAACGATGGCCTGGCGCGCGATGCCATGCAGCGGTGTTCTCTGCGTGTGTCCAATCCACCTCCATTTTCTTTGGCAAATTTTGCTCAGCAAAAGGCTGTTGATCGGTTCAAAGCCTCATTAAATTCAGTACTAGAGAAAGCAGAATAACAGTAACAAACATTCTGTGATTAAACATAAAGCTAGTTTAAGTATTTTTATTACAGAGAATTAAAAACGGGGCGAATGTTATTATACATGTCACTTTATTATAAATTCATGTAAATGAAACCTACCCTATAAGGTTTCTTAGCTGTCATTGATTATATTTATCGACATAATTTCATGATAATATTTACCCTCAACTTATGAAAACAGTGATGAAAAGGTAAGACCTTCAACTATTCAGGTTGATCGATTGGAAAAACAGTTTATGTTCTTTTTCTTCTACTATAAACTGAAGGTTATTTCTTTCATCTTATTGACCTCAATTTATTAAATATCGACAGCCTAGGAATTCTGTTTGAAAAATAAGGAAACTTCAAAGTAGGTCATTGTTATCAATACAAGATTCGTTTGAAAGAAAAGACATTTAATATGTTTGTGTACGTATGTTCGTTAAGAATAAAAAAATTTATAAAATAATTCTAAACATTGATGGAAATAAACGTCGAAACATAATTAATCTTGTGGTTGATTTCAACATATCCGAATGAAGATGAACGGTCTACTGTTCAGCAGTCGAACTAAGAATACTGTGAACCACCCACCTCCCACCCCTGAGGAATATAATGCTACTGTTATTCAGTTTCTGGCCTCACACAAATATTCATAAATCTATTTAGTCGCAATTTTTCACTGGATGTTTGAGAAATCCATCCCCAGATGTGTCAATGACGAGATGTAGACTGAAACCTAATAACTTCCAACCCCTAGTTTTCAAGGTAGCTATGACAATAATCTCAAAATCAATTCGATCATTAAAAATACAACAATTCAGCCTTGTTGTGCTTCACTTTTTCGAGCAATTGAAGACTGTAAACTGAAGTGTGACTTCAAAATGATTAGATTCAAAATCCTATTTTCAGCACACTTTTCAGCAACCTAATATATTTCATGAAATCTTTTTCAAACGAGATGTAAGGGTCAAGAGAAGGATATCGTAGCTCAGGTACTAAATCCAATAGACACATGGTGGTTTATAACAGCAACAGATATGTGAAAATTATTGAGGATTCCCATCATGAAATATGGAATAAGGCATTTAGGCGAAAAATATTGTTTCTAATCAGATTTCATGTTTCCCATTCATTTTACACAACTCTGTGCGTAAATCTTCAATTTAAACTAGTCACAAGAACTTGTAAACATGATAAACCAAACGATTTTAGTAGTGAAACTAATCAGAGTAGTATATTTTTTCAGTTTTTTGAGTTCTGAGTGGTTTCAGTAGCGGTGGGGCCATTTTTACGGAGTGTGGTTTGTAGCCTCACGCTCAATCTTACTTCTTTCGCGGACTGACTACTGTCCGCAAACAAGATGGTGAAAGTATGGTTATGAAAGAAGTGCTGATACATATAGAATAGATCCAATCTTGGAAGGTAAGCAATAGTATTACACAAACAAGAAAGCGTGAAGAAGACGGATAAATAGATTTCGTATAGAGATGTATTTGAAGTATAGAATGTGTAGTGAAAAATGGTAAGAATAGGCTTTATTTTTCAAAAATTAAAGACACAAGTGATAAAAAATAATACTTTCTCTGGCCAGATTAGTGATAATTACTGTAAAAACTGTTTCTGAATATAAAAGCATTGAAATATTGACTTGAATGTATATTGGTTGGCGGATTTCATCATGAGCTGACATCAGTTAGAGAACCATTGGAAAACCTGGGAGTACTGGACAGCTGTTTTGTCACAGTTTGAGACTCTTCAGCAGTACACACCCACCACCAGGGTTTGAACCCAGCACGTTCTGATTACAAGGCGAGGTAGCTCGTGAACCATTAAGAAACTCGGACCCGATTCAATGGCCGGCCCATGAATTCTAACTTCTGTCAATTCATGACACAGTGCGATCACTTCGCGATATCTTCTTCGATGACTTACTGCTTCAACCTCAACCTGCTGTACCCTACTGGCCATGGCTTCCTACTGGAACACCCGTTCACAGCCTGAATAGGACCAGTCGCTAGTGAGCATCAGAAACAGCTGTTCAGTACTCCTAGGTTTTTGAATGGTTCTCTAAATGATGTCAGCTCATGATGAAATCCTCCAGCCAATCAAACAAAATTCCCTACAATACCAATAATTAAAATGGGATATTTCCCATAGCATGCTGGCTTAGCTGTCGGGCTGTACGTGGGCTGTTAGTAAATGATATGTCGTTCTGTATGATTAATACACAATGAACATAGTGTACCCAGTGCAGTTTAGTCATACATTTTTCAGTGAATAACTATCAGTATTTTGTATTCAATTCCCCTCTCTCCCAAAAACCGCATGATAACAGTCAAATGGAAATTATTACCGAGAATAAGAGCTAGTTTCTACGGATGACTATTTCGAAACGCTTCACTTGTTTGTATAGAAAATGTACGGGTAAATCAATGGGAAATTACAGAGAACTTATCTACAATCATTGTCTCATTTATGCAAATGAAACTTCTCCATATTTATCCTGTGGTTTAAAGTACTTCCTTACGATACAATTGTTTCTGTTGGCTAGCAATTCGTGGCACAATTTCTTTGCAAGTAAATCAAGATTGTGTTTTATTTTTTTTTATCCTGTAGGTGCTTCACACAGTCCTCAGTATGATATTTTTCATGCCGGTGGATATGCAAGTCCAGCAGTCGACGCATTATGCACTACAAGTGATGTTTCAAAGTTGGAAAGTGAATTCCGTAATCAAGCAGGCGAGAATATACTAACTGTTATACGTACCAGGGGAATTGACTCAATGTCTCCACCAGAACAAAGGTAAGTAATCAAAAGTTTTTAACAAATTTATGCAATTTAATAGAAGAGACTCTGGAAATTTTAATATATAACTAGAGAATTAATTCCCATACAAGCAAATGTGGTTGCGTTTTAATAACTTTCAATAATGTCAGGGTATTTAAAGAAATTTATTCACTTAGTGTGGTTTCCGAATGTACTTTTAGAGTACTTTGAAGCTTGATTGAACACTAAATGAGTGATATGCGTCTAGTCCTTTGCTTGGTGCAAACTGAATTCCTGAACTGAATCAGTCAAGTTTGCAGTGTGGCTACCATGCTAGGCTGTTCGTCATCACAGTGCACTCTCAACTATTGTTACAAGATGGTTCGGGGTGATCGGTAGAAAGCTTTAGACCCAGATTTCGTGCTTGATGGCACTCGTTATAAAAGAGTCTTGAAGCAACCAGTTGATAACGAAAACTCCTGCGTCAATATAGTGTTTGAAAACATTAGATTTTACAAGAGAAGAGAAACCAGGTAAAAAATTCCTTTCTTGGATGTCTTAGTCAAGAGAACAAACACAGGAAACCTCGAAACATAAGTGTACAGGAAATCACCTCACACAGACTAAATAATTAACTATGATAATAATCCTAGAGCACACAAAAAACTATATACAAACGTTGATCAAGAGAGCTAAAACACACTGTAGCACTCCAGTCCTAAAGAGAATAGAAGAGAATTATTTGCTGTCTTTAAGGAAAACAGATACCTATACAAAATTCATCAAGAAACGTTTAAACTTGAATCTGACTACTAGTAAGAAACTACCTTCAGAAACCATAAGAAAATTCATACTACAATATCTAAAAATTTTTTCTAAAATATCGCCTAGGATACCGTGATCATTCGGAATGGACATCCAACGAAACCAGCACAGTCAATTCATTCAGCAGTATGCAAACCACAAGACCCAACAGCAAATTGACACAAGGTTAACATCATCTAGAAAACCAGTCGCATGTACTGTGATTATCACTTTATTGGTCAAAGTGGGTGTCCTCTCCGAATCCCAATCCGAGAATACAAACTAGTTGTCAAAAGACGTAGCATACATTCTTTCATGTTAATGTATGCGGACAATTATAGACAGCAATTTGACCGGAAAGATGGCGAAATTTTGAACAGTGGAAAGACTAAAGATCCCAGAGAATTCGTAGATGATTGCTACGTGGACGAATCAGCGACTAACAGACGCATTACTATAGATCAAATTTATCAACTAATAAAGAATGAGCCATATGACAAAAAAGTCAAATTTCAGGATAATAAATGCGATCAGCACTAAATAAAATTGTCAGGAGACTCAATTATACGATTCATAGGGAATTCAGATAAGTTCATTTTATATTAAAGCTTGATCTGAAAATCATGTCTCTGAAAACAATGACAGCTTCTCAACTGAACCATCCAGGTCAAAGAACACTACCAACTACTAACCTACAAATCTTCTCCACTATTTCAGAATAAACTTTTAAGTATTGGTTTTGTAGGGAATTTGTCTGATTGGTTGGAGGACTTCATCATGAGCTGACATCAGTTAGAGAAGTTAGAATTCATGGGTCATTAGTTTGGGTCCCAATGTCTCAATGATCTACGAGTTCACCTTGTAACCAGAAGGGTATGGGTTCAACCCCTGGAGGTGGGTGCGTACTGATGAAGACTTCCAAACTAGGACGAAACAGCTGTCCAGTACTTCCAGCTGGTTTTCCAATAGTTCTCTAACTGATGTCAGCTCATGATGAAATCCTTCAACCAAAAAACTTTTACTAAATTTTTAAATATAAATAAATTCGGTGGGCTCCAGTCTTCCACTGAATCTAGTGTGAGAACAATGAATTCGATGGAATTTTTATTCAGCTGTGTTTTGTGTTTATTTTGTTACTTCTGTATACACATCAAGTGTAGTTACAAAAAAACAGATATGTAGTTACTGAATACTGTGAAACGAGATTTGGTGTAGTCTAACAGAAAATACCAGCAATTCAAGTTTTGTGATTGACGAAACGATAGACAATAACACCAGGTATCTGTGTTCAATTAACATCTTCATATACTTTAAATTATCAGAACGTGTTTTTGAATATATTATCTTCCCTACATAGATTTCGTTCAGCACTTTTCGCAGTCAACAGCTCGCATCATCTATTATCATTTCTAACACGTATAGTGCCAAGTCCAGATTGGTGTACAGGTTTATCAAGAGTAGATGTATGCCTACCAAATTGTTCATGGCCTTTAAGAATGCAATTTCGTTTAGAACCATGGGACGCTGGTGTAATGACTGGTAATACATACATACCAATTGAAACATCAGAAAGACTTAGAGAACCAAAGCCAATGTGTCCAATAACACCTGATTTACGACCAAATACACCATTTACTGTTTTAACAGATTATGTATCTCTACCGAATTCTGATTCATTCGGTCTATCAAATCTACATACATCTGGTTCAAATGCATTTAGAAATCCTAATTTAGGCATGCCAATGTCAGATCAAATGAATCTTTTAAATATTCCCTCAACAACAGGACGTATGCGTAGACAATTTGCTCGACTTGGTATGGTTGAATTAGAGTTATTACGTGTAAATGAGGTAAGTACATTTTACTTGATAAATATAATCTTTTAATATTATCATAATATTGTTATTACTGATCATACCTTGCCTTCCGAGTGGAACAGAATGCTTCGTTAGCACATTATACTGCAGTTAATTCTACTGGTTTCACGACTGCCTACAACCTTTAATTTACTCTTCACATGACGTTTTCCAGTGTTCCTATGAGCAGGTTTCCTCCATGGTGTTGCTTTCTACCACCAACTTTTCCCCGATGATGGCAGCAAAGGTACCGTTTGGAACTTCCTCCTTCAGTTTCTGAATGAAAAATTTGAATTCTCTTCTATATATGGCTTCTTTGAAAGCTTTTCACCTAACCTTGAACGTTTCCCATACTAGATAGTGGTTCGAGCCTTTATCTGTTCCTATTCTCCATCCAACAGACTGTATCTACACTTTTTCAGTATTGATATGAAGTCCATCTGAGTTCTGGTGTGACCATTTGGTGAAACCCAAGTCTGCTTGTGTATACCCTTGTGCTTATACAGGCTACCTCTAACCACCAAATCATTAAACGCCCAAAGGTTTCTTGCAAAGTCCTCTGTCCTCATTCATTTCAACAAATGCCTCTCGATTACCAGTGAATTCTCACCTATTTTTTTCTGCTTCCAGTTTGGCTAATGTGTGTTTCACCCATTGGAATTTCGACATCGCCATTTAGGGTCTTGTCCGTTACTGTTTACAACTGTCCTCCTTCCTCTTTTGGTCTGGATTGTTTGTAGGAGCGTAGCGCTGCAAAACTGCGACTTTTCTTTCTCTTCATTTGAATCTTACTATCATGACCTTAAGAGACAGTGGTTTCAGCTGAATATGACAGAACCTTCAATACTGTTGGTGATATGGGGATAGTATGTTTGAGGTTTTCCGGAGTAGGTTATTAACAATTTGTAAAGTTCACTTCTATGCCATCTTATCTCTCAGATCCCCAATATTTCTTGATGATATCTGCTCATTTCCTTTGCAATCTGAATAGCCTTGTCAGCCTCGAGAATATTGTAGATATTCCCCTCCCACAGGCCAATTTTGTGCTTTTATCAATAGATCACAAACTGTCTGACCAGCTTCTTAGAGACCTACGCCCGCTGGCATCATTCATCTACAAAAATTCAAGTGAAGAATAAGGTTTTTTCTATGCTTTCAAGTTTCAATAGTGATGGTAGTGTTTCTGAGCAGGATGATACTGGTATCCTTACTTTAAATCCTCTTCTTAGGGCTAATCAGTAAACTAGGCGAGGTTGCTTTTTTTGGATATCTTGTGAAATATTCGCTATGTATTGAACATATATGAGAGCTTTCCAGTGAAACAAATATGCAAAACATTTTAAACCTGACAGTTAAGTTAATTATTTATTTTCTAAATGCCTAATGAAATGTAATCATCAATAATTGATAATTTTCATAGAATCTATGAAGTGGAAGTTGATTCGATTTGACTAGATATTTCATATCACGTAAACAAATAGAAAAACAAAAATAGCAAATAACTTTAGTTAGTGTTTACCGAAAAATGTATGAAAAGTGAGTGTTTTTGAACTAATTTCTACTGAGAAGTGAACTAAAAATCACTGAAAAATACTTATTCATTGCGCACACCGAACAATTGCCCTCCTCGATGGGTACTGTTCACTGACATAACATCAGATTGGAAAAGAGTTAAGCGGTGGCAAATCGAAGCCTTAAATCATCTCATAAAGTCTTGGACAGTTGTTTTAAGCCACATCGAGAGAGGTGCAAACTGCTTGCCCGGGTTCCTCAGGATGCTAGTAAGCAATGGCTGTAGACTGTTTATAGTATGGTTCAAAATTGTTCTCAGTGATACAGATGCATTCACTATTCGTAACCTCCCATATCCATTATGAACCGTCATCGTTTGCTCCATGTTACAATTCTTCTCCCCTCACATTTCTGCTTATTAGAGTTCTTTTGTATCTCTTTCCTCTATCTTCTGTTTACCTTTGTGTGCTTTATGAAATGTGGCAACTTTAACTGCCGTATCTCTGTGCTAAGTTCTATTTTAAAATTCAGACAATAGGTCGGTTATATACTTAAATCACATTGTTTAGTAGTTTTTTAATGCATTAGATACGCACCTAAAAATTTAGTCCCACCATTAGCGGTGTGTCGCGAAGTAATTTGGAAACTACTCGAGTACTACGGCGTACCCCAAATATTCATCAACCTTATTCAACAGCTGTACGACAACGGCACATGTCAAGTCATCCACAACGGAAAACTCAGCGAGGCGTTTGGAGTAAACACAGGAGTCAGACAAGGGTGCTTATTATCATCAATGATATTCCTAATTGTGGTGGACTGGATTATGCGTCAGACAGTGGGTAACGAGAAGACAGGGATATCCTGGACCACCGACGTGAAGAACCTAGAAGACCTGGATTTCTCAGATGATTTATGTTTGATGTCACACAAAATCGAAGAATTACAAGCGAAAACCGACAAACTGGTCGAAGAAGCAGCCAGAGAAGACAGGACTGCAGGTGAACATAGACAAGACGGAGGTTATGAAAATAACCAACCAACCAACAACAACAACAGCAACATCCAGCGCCAGTCACCATCAACTGGAGGGATTTGAAAGATGCTACTTCTTTCACTTATCTAGAGAGCATTGTCTCAACTACAGGAGGAACGGACGAGGATGTCAAATCGAGAATCGGGAGAGCGAGAAACACATTCATCAACCTGAAACCAATGTGGAAATCTTCGTCACTCAACATCAACAACAAAATTCGGATTTTCAATACAAACGTCAAGTCAGTTTTGCTATACGGATCAGAAACGTGGTAGGTCACAAAGAACATTTCCAACAAGCTGCAGACCTTTATCAACAGCTGTCTTCGTTCGTTCTATACTGAAGATGAGATGGCTGGAAAGAATCACCAACAAGAAACTATGGTAACAAACAAAACAAAAACCAATCGCCAACCAACCAATATGCAGGAGAAAGTGGAGATGCATTGGACACTCGCTGAGGAGACCGTTGGGTGACATCGCGCGTCAGGCCCTCGAGTGGGACCCGAAATGGAAGCGGCGAGTGGGACGTCCAAGGATGACACGGAGGAGATCGTGTGAAGAGGAACTGAAACAGTATGGATTAACAGGGATGCAAGTGAAAAGTACAGCAGAAGACAGAAGCAAGTGGAGGCGTGCAGTTGAAGCCCTATGTTCCACTAGGAACCCAAGGGAACAATAATAATAATATAATTAGCGGTGTGTAAATGCTTATTCATCAGTGAACAAACAAACTAACTTAGTCTTATAAAGCCACCGAAATTTCGCGCATAGTAGGTTAAATAATGTTGATCACTTTAATTTAACATTAAAAAGGTAATTAGTCGCTTAAATTTAAATTAAATAGAATAATTTAATTCAATTCGAACTTTCCTGTTAATTACCGATGCTCGTTGCACAGGAAGTGGGTAAGGTTTCGGAGTTTGAAACTATGGGTACTTGTTTTGGTCCTCAGCGGGAACATCATCATCCTCTAGGGAATGCAGATACATCCAGATGACGAGTCCCAAATAGGACCAAATACGCATCCTAGATTCGGCTGGTAGTCACCATTCACCAATTTACTTCAAGTTAAATGGAATACATTTAAAAATAAATTATGCTTAGGTAAACAATGAATTTTCTCTCTTTTTCTGTTTAAAAATCAGGTCATTTTACTTAAGTGGATTTTCCCCAGAGGGTTTTAAACAAAAAACTAGCTCTTCTTGAGTGAAATGGAAGATTAAAAAACAGTTTACAAGCTAACCGATAGTTTATAGATTCAAAATTATATAATTTAGAGTTAGCTTAAGTCACGTTTCACATAGTTTTGGTTTAACCATGCACACCATTCAGTACTAAAATGTAAAATTTCACTATTATTCCATTGAGTTCCGAATGGAACATTCGGCTTCAACAACACGTCGCCACAATGTCCTATCTCCCGCCATCCTCTTTAGCTTGGACCACGATCGTCTAAACTCTCTCATCTCTTCCTCATACGATCTCCTCTATGTCACCCTAGGACGACCCACCCGTCACTTCCCATTTGGATCCCACTCCAGGGCCTTGCATGCGATGTCATTTGGCGGCCTCCTCAATGTATGGCCGATCAATCCATCTCCATTTTCTCAAACATGTTTGTTGAGCGATCGGTTCTTTGTTGGTTTGTTCCCACAGTTTCTTGTTACTGATTCTTTCTGGCCATTTGATCTTCAGTATGGAGCCAGCGAAGTGGGCAGCTGTTGATAAAAGTCTGCAGTGGCCTGTTTGAAATGCTTTTCGTGACACGGAGTGCAATTTTCTGACCCGTATAGAAGCACCGACTTGACATTGGTGTTGAAAATCCGAATCTTGTTCTTTTTAATGCTGAGTCAGTGCAGAAGATTTTCAAACTGGTTTCAGGTTGATGAAGGCGTATCTTGCCTTTCCGATTCTGAATTTGACATCTTCATCCGTTCTGCCTGTGGTTGAGTAAAATTTCATAGGTAAAATAAAACCCATACAAAGTAACTACACCTTTACCAAAGACAGTTACTGTATACTATACACAGAATATGAGTTATTAAATTTGATTTCACAAAGTCTCTGATAATCTGGAAACTGAAATTAGGACAGAACATCTGGTTTATTTAATGAAGACGATTTACCAGATGAAATAAATAAATGGTTATTCAAAAAAAATGGAAACATTTTAATGCAAAAAGATATGCATAAGATTTATGCATCATATCACAAACGATTATTCCGAAGCTGTAGTAACAAAAATTAACACAGTTTCGGTAGTCATTCCATACATTACAAAGATACAATGAACTAGGGAGCCTACATCAAATGAATGCGTGGATTAGGTTGGTAAAATGTTTTTGGTAGCACAAGTGTTTATTTGTGAGAATGATGCAGAGTTATGGCAGTGTGCAGAAAGGTTATACTGAAATCTCCGTTTGTACATGTTCTTCATATTGGGCTTCTTTTGTCCTCCTTTCATGTTTTCTGTATTTCAATATAGCGAAAATATTCATTCATACATCTATAAAACACAAAATAATTGAACAAAGAATATCCTTTTCGATAATTTCCTCTTCTGGCTCTACAATTATATATATGTTTATATACATAGAATATTCTAGAATAGTAGTCAATAACAATATTAGTGTTTCTTAAATAATATCGATTTGTAAAGTAAGATCAATGGAATTACAGTTCATTAAAGATGCATAAATTATAATAATAATAAAGATATAGTAGCAAATAGAATATCAACTAAAATTAGAAAAATTCCACAAAAATTGAGGATCATTCAAACCTAGATGGCCAAGGTAAGGATAATGTCTGAACTAGCTTCTTTTGGACGCACAAATTAGGCTTCTTAATGTGGATCCCAACAGCCTCAGCAATATTTAGTAATCGAACTCTTAAGGCGAAATTAAGATTTGTTGGTATGCGGTAAATGACTTTGAAAGCCTCGTTGACATCAATCTTGTATTCTGTATCCACAAGATGAAATAGAATAGCGCTGCGAATAGATTTTGTTTGCCCTTTACTTAACCACGTAGGGTGATGTTCGGAAGTCCGACGAGAAACACGCCTAATTGTACGGCCTATGTAACTGTCTCCACAGGAGCAGTTAAATTGGTAGATACACATAGAAGAGGCGAAATTAGGCAGTTTATCTTTTACCCCCAAACGCAAAAGAGGAGTGGTTTTGAAGACACAGCGTAATTCAGCAGCAGGGAATGCTCTTTTTACCGCATTTCTAAGGCGCTGTGTTAGTATCTCGCTGATGTTGTCTCCAAGGAACTGCATTTGTAAGAATAAGGCCTTTTTAGGAACTGTTGATACCTTGGCTGCTTTGATTTTAGATTCATATTCTTATCAATAAACTTTTCTGGATAACCGTTTTCACTCAACAACCGTTTAATATTATTAAGTTCCTCATCAAGACATTCATCCGAGCAGATTGCTCTCGCTCTGTGAACCAAGCACTTTATCAGATTACGTTTGTATTTTAAGGGCACGAAGCTGAAAAAATGAGTATACTGACCCGTTGATGTAGGTTTTCTATATACACTTCTTATTACTGTACCATCCTCGTTTTTGGTCATAAGGACGTCTTGAAATGAAATACTAGAGTCTTTTCCTTTCTCAAAACAATTTTTCATTTTTACTGCGTCACTATTTAATCCGTCGCTTTACTACTGAATATTCTTGTGGAAGACGTCACATATAATATGCTACTTATAAAATCTTTTCAGTAGTTCACACACAATACTAGAGTGTTCTTCAAGCCTTATTTGATTGTCCCTTTACTGTGATATATAGACCATTTTTCTTACGATTCATCGATGTGTATAATATTCCATATTTCAAGCTGCTGATAAATTCAGTTCGTGAAATGGCATCATTCGACCACCGGAAGTCGCATTTCTAAGCCTTGCTTTGCTGGTAGCAGGCCTGGTACAGAGGGAAAGTTGGGTGTGAGGCTGAAGACACCAGCGCTACTGAAACATCCAGGCTGAAGCTTAAAGTCACATGTTTCATTCGGAAGTCAATGAAATAAAAAATATACACCGTAGAATGTGTACCATAGTTTCAGATAACTTGGAAACATCGTTTTTCAGGCATTTTCATAAATTCTGAAACACCGACTTTTAGCATTAATTTTTTATTTTTATTTATTTTTATTTACAGCTTGATTCCACACCGTATTTTCAGTACAAGTGTGGAATTTTCACCATGGATATCGGTAGCCCAAATTCAGGCTGACCATAGATATCGGGTGTGCGCCGGCAGGGGATCGAACCCCGGACCATGTCCATGGTCGGCGAGAGTCCTAACCACTGTGCCACCGACGCTTTACTCAGCTAAACTCTTTTACTTTCGTCCGTTAGTTTTGTGGAACTGGTTACTCTTGACATACTGTTAGACAGCTTTATCTTCAGACTTCAAAGAATCGATCGTAATAGCTTAGGAAAAGGAAGGCAAGTGTGATGCAAAAAAGTACACACCTGAACACATTAACTGAAACTAACATTTCTTTCGTAGTTGTTTATTGTGTATTATCTTACCTACATCTACTAATTTATGAGACACAACTATTCATCATGTTAAATTTTGCTTCGGTCCCTGAAAGTTAAGCCTTAGGATTAGGTGAATGAGTTTCAAACATATAATAAATGGCATGATAAGACTATCCACCCTAGCATAATGCAACGATTTGTGGTATATTTGTTATATAAGGATGTCAAAGCAAATATATAAATAGCTTCTGGTAGGATTTAATAACTCACTCACCTATTTTTTATAGTTTTTCATGTCTTCGTCATAGAATCAAATAAAAATAGATATTTCAACATTTATTCCTCTTAATGAATTTGACTAAAGCAAGAACAACAGTTTTTGCAGAATAAATGGTACCGTCATTGCTAATCTCGTTGGCTTCTCATCATCTGCTTACAGGCCAAAGCCACTATTAAATATATACAGAAACAATTTTAACTTACTTGCACAGAGATCATTTTTAAACAAAAATCAATCAATATATGCATAGAGTTATAATATATATATAATATTAAACACCATTCCGAGCAGTAATGATCATACACAATGGAAACTTTCGACATTACGCAATCAGATAAAAGGGAGGTGAAAATGTCTATTTACCAGGGCAAAGAAAGACTGGTAACTGCTTCTGTCTGGACGCATAAATCAGGTTTCAGGCGCTTGATGGAGATGGGTTCAGCAAACTTGAGGAGAATTGAACTGTTTTGCCTATTGATAACTGTAGACAAGTAGGAAATGCGAGATGGAATACACTACTGATTGGTATGCCCAGCTGGAAAGTGTTCACTTCAATAAGCCTAAATAAGCAATCATGATTCGATTGACCTGAGTGAATCATAGGATACTCCACTGTTATCATGATCTACTTTTAACACAAAGCTGTTTACAAAACAAAGTCAGCTATTAATACCTTCAGTACTAAAATGTATTGCAATTCTCTCTTATGCCATGGGCTGGCAAACTGCAGCCATTCACTCTGACATCTAGAATTCTTTGTATGCCTTCTCCTTTTTTTGAGCAAACTCAATAAAAAAATGCCATTCAAAAAAATTATTTTGCAGTCACTAGACAAATGGATTGTTTTTCTAGCTGTCAGTTACACGTAAGCAGATAATAAAATATTGATAACAAATCAAATGAAAATTCCCCCCACCCGCCCGTATTTTCGTTTGTTTTCTCCTGGTAAAAAGAAACGAACAACAGATGAAAATCGACACAGAACAGCTGAATTTCATTCTCATTTATTTAGCCGAAGCAATACTGTGATTGATGTGAGTCTGCGTGTGCGTACGTATGCATTTAGTTCATTATTCAATGATATAAAAGGCCCGGATGAACTCATTAAAAGTGACTGTAGAAACCACCAGAGAAAAATTGACAGTGAATTAACTAGGTCTCACCACTTAGCTGAATTATGAAATTATCTCATTTAGATAAGAATGAACCTTTGAGAAGTTTTTTTTTTATAGCGAAAACTAAATTTCACTAATTACTCCGATCCAAAAAAAATCTGTAATTAGGTTGGTTCTATAGGCATAACTTTGGGCAAAAAACGAAAAGCTTCTATAAATTATTTTTGCTAAATTTATAAACTTGAAAGGTCTTACCTTTTTTGAAAAAATTAAAATAGATAGAGCAGAGACCGTTTCCTTCTCCAATTCCAAATAAAGTGTGAACTAAAAGATTTATAAAGTAGTTTTTTATGAATTTACTGATATTTTAAACAGTCAAATAGAAACAATACAGATGAGCAGACTTTTGGTTGTTATATTTTTAATTAAGAGTAGAGTAATAGTTTTTTTCACTGATTTCATATCAAGTGAACCTTTCGAATCTCCTCTACTTAGGATTAACGGGAATTGCTAATTGCTGGACCACTAGTGTTGGAAATATATCTTTCTAAGGCTGGTATTGATTTTATGCCTAATCGTAACAAATTTACGTGTTCATTTCACACGCTACAAAGACTTTGACGTTGTTCTGAATATAAAGTTTAGCATGCTCGACATAATGAGTATTTCTTTCCTTAAGACGTCTTTAATTCCTTTTATTCTGTTCACTTGATATTTGGTATTCTTGATCCTAGTAAGTAACTTTAGAAGCAAAGGAAATCACATTTTCCTCACTTATCCCACTATGGGTAAGTAAAGATGTAGTTAAAACTATTAACAGTTCGATATTTGACCATCTGGCGCGAACCAGCCACAAAACCAGCGCAGAAGAATCCTTCTCTATAATATACCGGGTGCCTAACAAATTACCAAAATCGTCGAAGCACCGCATGCTCCAAACAGCAGAGGCTATTACAGTTCACCTCAAACAACCAGTGCTCTGTGTTCAAAAGAAACAAGTCCAGCCCCTACTACTGCCCTGGCCCTCAGTAGAAACTATAAACTGATGAATTTGTACTATTATCTTTCATAATTCTTCTGACATTCAGCTTATTTTATGTTGATGCTGTTCAGCTGTAATCTATCAATATTATTGATTCAATGTTATTTAAACAACATTAATGTTGTTCATAACACTAATTCATTCATTCACTATAATGTATATATAATTGTAGAGCCTGATGATGAATTTATCCAAAGGAGTACTCTTTGTTCAGTGTCCATTCTTTAGGTTTCAGTTACGTCTAACACTGAAACATGAAATTTAGAATTAATGGTTACCTCCCCCCCACATGCATTAATTCGGTGAAGCTGGCCGAATATCTTCCTTGTAACTGTGCTCTTCACATTAGCTTATTTATCTTAACTTCCGCGTTATCTAAATCTTTGAGGCATTTACAGACTTAAGGACGGGGTAAAACTTTGAAAACTCAGTCGATACATTAAAAAAAATAGAAATTTTATCAGTATTCTTATAATCACACTGCATATATGGACAGAACACTAAAATGTAATTTATTCGAGACTACTGGTATATGAATGCAACACATTTCGACCATTCCAATCACATTTTAATGTGTTTGACATATGTGTATAAAGGTTAACAGTAATGACGTTAATTAAAGCAACAACTTGACAGATGAAATAAAAGTAAAAATGGAAACAAAATATTGATGTTAAAATAACCTTTGGGTTCAAAAATTCGATATATATATATATATAATAGCAAATAATTGTTAAATACCAACACGCTTTTGCTGTTTTCCGTAAGGGGTTTAAACAAACTCAAGTGTGTGACCCAAACAATTTTTAAACATGAATTTAGGAGGAGTGCTCAGATCAACTTTATTTATATATGGCTTCCCCGACAATTGCTTCCAACAATCGAATATGGTCAATTACTCCAGGTTCCCATAATCTGGTTGATCCCGATCTACTAGTTCGACATATGTAATTGACCTCACAGTTATTATAAGAAATTGGAAAATTATACTATTTTCATTAAATGGGTCTGTTATTTCCTTAAACCGACAAAGTTTGTCTCTGAAAGACATGGTTGGTTGATTTAAATGACACACTAATTCCAGCCTCATTGAGAATCCCACGTAAGGCCTCTGATGTTTCTTTTTTATACAGTAGTACCAGATAGGCTTTAAATTCTTTTTTATCGTTATCATTTTTATCGCTAATCTTAGTTTTTCTATGGTTCTTCACGTATTTTTTTGAATAACTTTTGGTGGGTGGTTATTCACTAGCAATATTTTCTTTATTCGTTTGATTTCATTATTTAAATCTTTTGGTTTACTTGTTAGGCTTCAATGATTTAACTAAACATATCATTACCGATTCTGGATAGGCTGAATTAAAGTCGAAGTATTTATTGGAGTGTATCGGTTTCCTGTAAATGCTACTACCTAGCCCACCATCTTGTTTTCGTTTTATACTACGGTCTAGCATGGCCAACTCACCCTGTTCGTTTTCTAAGTGGCAACAAACAATAAGGGGAAGTTGGAGAGAAAGAGTGAAAATATGTATAATACAAATGTGAAACTATGTGACTAAACTGACATCATTATGAGCAATAATTTTTGCTTGAAACCTTGTCATCCAGTTGTCAATACTGCATCACTGTGTAATATTTCAAATAAACTTATCTAATATGGAATTATATTCTACCACAGTGTCCAAGTTCTACACTTAGATTAATGTGACACTGTCGTTGTATTAATCAAAATTTAAAAAATGAAATTCGTTTTAATATGGAGTAGTTTATTTCAGCCTAAAGACTTTGGAAGTGATAATTCAAAGGTCTGTAATTTGTTCTCCCATTAATCCAGCTTTTTTTATAAATTACTCTACCACATATGTCAATAAAAATGCCTCAGTTTAGTTGGTAATCATCTCTGGTAATCTGATTACATCTCCATTTTGCGTTTAAAACTCATGGGATGCCTGAATAAGTATCCATTTCTACCAGCCAAAATATGCGTGCTTCATCTGGTGAATGAAGTAGATGCTAGAAATATGGAATCTCGGAATATGAAATGTAACTGTTACACAGAGCTATCAGAAAAATAGACTGGTTTATCAGCTAAGACAGAATGAAGTTACTGAAGTAATCAGCAGTAATTGTTACTTCCTAAGTGAACTGAGGTATAAAATGGACCCAAACAAAAAACTTGGAGGATCTGGACTTCACCGATGATATATGTCTGATTTCCCACAAACTGGCAGATATGCAAGTGAAAAGCAACAAGTTGGCAGAAGAAGCATCGAAGATAGGTCTTCAGGTGAACATAGAAAAAACAGAGATGATTAAGATTCATGGCCAACAGCAAATCAAGGCAAGCTTTCATCACTCTCAAGTCTGTGTGGAGATCAGCAGTACTCAGTATGAAAAACAAGATCCAGATTTCCAACTCCAATATGAAGTCAGTGCTACTATATGGATCAGAAGCTTGGTGCGTCACGAAAGGCACTTCGAACAAATTAGAGACCTTTATAAACAACTGTCTTCGCTCAAGATCAGATGGCCAGAAAATATCAGAAACAGGGATCTCTAGGAGCAAACCAACCAACCAGAAACCGATTGTGCAACAAATATGGAGGAAGAAATGAAGGTGTATTGGCCATACTCTGAGAAAATCATCAAGTGACATCACAAGACAGGCTCTCGAGTGGAACCTTAACGGGAAGCGGCGAGTTGTTCGTCGGTGCGAGAGTGACATGGAGGAGGTCATGTGAAGAGAAGATAAAAGCATGTGGGCAGACGTGGAGCCAGATGAAAATGTTGGCAGAGGACCAAACGCAATAGAGACGTGCGGCTGAAGCCCTATGTTCCTCTAGGAACTGAAGCGAACAATAATAATAAGTGATTTCATTGTCACCTTACTACTAATTCATGTAACCCACGTCTCATAACACCAACTGCTTCTATTCAAAAAATAACAGTATATTATTATTCCCTTAGGTTCCACGTGGAACAGACGGCCTAAGCAGTACAGCTGCATTTCACTCTGCTCTCTACACTTTTTTAATAGGCTGAACGAATACAAATAGGCTTTCGCTTACTCCTCCCACGATCTCGTCCTTTCCAACCTCCAGTGGCTGACTCGTCGCTCTCTTTCCATACAGATTCCGCTCGATTAATAAGTGTGTAATTTTACTCAACAGTTTTATCAGTGTATGCTCAATCCATCTCCCTTTCTATCGGCATATATATTAGGCAACAGATTTTGGTTGGTTTGCTGCCTGACAGAGTTTCTTGCTGCTTAGGGTTGCTTATCCTTTGTTCCCTGCCATTTAATCTTCAGGAAAGACCGATTACAGCTGTTGATAAAAGTCTGTAGCCTGTTGGAAATAATTTCGGTTTCAATTTACGATCTTCACTATGGGAATGAAACATTAGTAATTCAGTCATTCTACTCTATCAACCCTAATATACTACTATATGGGTACTCAAATTCAACTCACTTTAGCTTCTCCATATTTAAAAGGAAAAGGAATTAGCTTCAACAACTGGAAACAGATTTCTCTACAATCCCTCAAAAGTCACAGTCGATGAAGTCTATGATTCACAGAGACTCTAGAGGAAGTACTCACTTCTTTCATTTTTGAAATTCTGAGTTTTTACTCATTTTTATCTAAATTGTTCTTCCTGTTTTCCTGAATTCAAATTTATCGACTGTATATTCATTTTTGTATGATATTTCGAGGTTTGCCAACTTAAACTTTTATCTTCTTGAGAAATTTACAAGTCTGTCTGTGGCATGCATCTTGTTGTTACCTTCATGATGTTCCTTATTCAGATGACGTCATAAACTTGAAACAATCATACTTAAAATGTGAAACTATAAAAAAAGTGTCTGTAGAAACCAGTTTCATTAACTTCTTTTGGACAGAAAAGCGGAATTGATCTCATTCAAAAAATAAAAAAAATAAATGAGAATTAATTCAAATGGAAAATTTTTTCTGCTGCTTTTTCAAAACTTTTATAGTTTCAGGAAATCATAAACAGCAATTTTATTTTCTTTTTTTGACGTCTGTTGGTCACTAACTAGTCAATAGGATTTAGCAGAAATCTTATGCAATAAATTTTATTTGTTACAATAGACATAAATTGAAGTGACGTAATTAACTGATTTTTATTTTATGGCTTATTTTTATTTTTCGAGTCTAAACAATTTTAGAATTTATTATTTATTAAATGAGTGAGATGAACAGTTGTCAGGATAAAAAAAGGCTGCCCTGAATATACAGAAAAGAAAGATTTTTTTGAACGGTTTGACAGTTCTATGAATTATTCAGTTGGCAACACACCCTTGCAATAAATATGGTTAAATCAATTTGAGTATTTTATTTTAGGCAGGCTCACGCAATCACTTTAGAAACAGCTTTGTTTTACGTATATTAGATGGTTGGAGGAAATTGGCAGGGAGACTTCAACCTACGTTTCGTGCTAGTCGGTACTCGTCAGTAAGGCATACTGTCATCTTGAAGGTATTCACGTCCCCTCTGGGGTTCGAACCCGTGTCACCCAGTGCTCCAGTCAGAGACGTTACCACTGAGCTATTCGGGCTTGCGATTGACCTCCTGTTGGACTGTGTTGGATATTTTAAATCGGACACTAGTCAGTAACTAAAGTGATGTTTCTAGTCCCCTGTTTGCTGCAGAATGAATTCTTCCAGTCAACCTAAGTCCAACGCTTCTAGCTGATTTCCTTTAGCCATCGAATACCAACATTTCAGAGTGCACTGTGATTTCCAGCCACCTAGCAGTCTGCACTAAACATAAGACTAGGCACATTACACCAGTTACTGGCTAGTGTCCAATCAAAAGCAACAATAGACTCATGGAAAACCCTACAGTAATCATAACGACTGAAAATTCACAAGCTGGAATATGCGAAATTTTACGACTTTCATTTAAGAAAACCTCACCTTGTAATTTGATTTTCAATAACTGTCACAATGTTCAACTCATTTCGGATAACACAGCTAAAAGGCTTATTAAAATCCGTTATGGTGTAAGATTTATTAGTCAAAAACACTGCATAACAGTAAAACATTATGAAGGTCTAATTAGCCCCATTTGTCTACCTTTAATAAGATATATTACACGAAACCGCTTACAAAAGTCTTCACTGACCAAATAGCATCATAAATATGTTGTACAAAATCTCACCAAAATTATACAAAATATCACGATTAAGTCTGAAGCAAAGTAATCTCAACATCTCTGAAAGATATGTATATATTTTATTCGTTTCCAAAATTCTGAGGGAAAATTAGGGCCTTAGGGACAGATCTCCATCGCACCTCCTTGTCTACCATCACTTCAGTTAGCTTGGCGACCCTTCTAAAGCTTTTGCTTTCACTTAACATGAGCTCCGCACTGACATTCCGAGATACACGCCGAACTCATCCATTTCCATTCGCGTTCCACTCGAAGGCCTAACTAATGTGTGATTTCACTCAGAGGTTTGGACAGCGTACATCCAGTCTATTTCCATTTCTTTTCACTTGTTTGTTCGGCAACAAATTCATTGTTGGTTTTTTTGCTTGACAGAGTTTCTTGTTGCTTACAATTTTAAGCCAGCCATCTGATCTTTAGTAATGAAGCATAGATGGCAGATAATAGTTGATGAAGGTCTGAAGTAGTCTGTTGAATAAACTTTTCATAACGCGCATGTCCTGGCTGCCTTTGACATCCTGATTCCTGCCGATTACTGTTGAAACTATGCTTCCCAGGTATGTGAAGGAGGTGACTTCTTTAAGACTCGTTCCACTTTTGTTGTTCGGACAACATCTTCCTTGTTCTGTCTTCCGTATTTTTCCCTTGAAGTCATGGTCTTCAATCTCCCTTCTGAAAACTTTTTCGTTTTGTATACTTGTAAGCTTGTGTGACATGCGAAATCCAGATCCCTCACACTCTTTTGTGGGTCTGTCATTTATCAGTCTTATCATTCACTGCGATCTGCTGCTTGATAAGACCTATCAGATCCAAGAAGAAATTGTTGGACAGGATAAACCTCTTTCAAAACGAAAATATCTTTCATTGTCTCTTTCTGTCACTTTTGTGAACTCATTTTCGGGTTAAAAGAAGCAGATAGACTATTTTATTTTGTTTAAAACCAAAGTGTTAATACTATTTGTTATTTCAGAAGGGATTGGGTCGTTACTATATGTGCGAAAATCTTCAGTCGTGTGCATTTCCATTTCCGGTATAATATTTAAGTAAATATTTGACATTTAATTCAAATTTGTCTAGTTAAATATATGCCAGTCTCGTTTCATTTCATTTGTAACTTGATCGTTTACTCTTTTTTTATGTACTAATATACACCTCTTACAATAACTTTCAGCATGAATCTTGTGCTTCTGAAATCCTTCAAGAAGATCAAGCAGTATCAAAGGCATCAAACTTCCCTCGACGTGATTCTGGGACTAGTGGTACTGGCATGAGAACGACTGAAAGTGTTTCACGAAAAGCGTCAAGTGATATGCTCGGCGTAAGATGTCATCTAAGTGAATGGTCACCATGGAGTCCATGTACTCAAGTTGATTTAGACACTTGTTCAACTGATGAAGCAAAAGCATTCTGGCAAAATACACCGCCTAGAATGTGGAGAACAAGGCACAGCATAAGTGAATCGAATAATGAAGATTGCTTGTCTGCAAAACTAAAGGTGAGTAATTGTAGAACAGGAGAAATTCCTGGATTAGTCCATGAAACATCAGAAAGAATGACATCACAGTAACAGCGTCACTATTATTCGCAGTATATATATACATATATATACATCAAGCACTATAGATTCTAAATGTAAATAAACTCAACCATCCAAGTGCACACAAGTAAAGCCATATACATTTACGTTGTGTCTCAATTTCAAGTGTTCAAGTGTTGAATAGCGATCATTATCAGCGTATTGATTCCAAACCAGTCACATCACAGTTGTTTACTGCATGCACTATCGTCATTAATTTTATCTCATTTATTGTTTATCTGGACTTGAATGAATGTTTGTAATCCATAAATCGAAGCATTCCATTACTACTACTACTACTACTACTACTACTACTACTACACTTTACATAGAACTAACATGGTAATTAGCCACAAAAAATGACGCTGATTAGATCTAGAATTTCCATGTGATCAATTTAATTACAGATATATGGTATCACACCAGCAAGAAATTAACACTCAGTTAGTATAGTTCTAGTTGATAAAAACAGTGAAAAACCAGTTGTTACTTTGATTGAACACTAAGCAGCAACTTGACTGATGGAATTCAGTCTGTAGCAAAACAAAGGACTACACACTTCACATTAGTCAGCATCTGGTGTCCAATCAACGTATCTAATACAGTCCAAGCCCGAATAGCTTAGTGGTAACATCTCTGGCTTCACCGATGGATGGCACGGGTTTGAATCTCAGAACGGGACACTCGTTCCTTCAAGGCTGCAGATGTGCCTTGCTGATGACTGTGTGGTAACCTAATAATTTATTGGGAACAATTTGATGTAATCAAACTGACTTACGTGTTCACCTTTTTAGGGTGTTAATTCATATTTGAAATAAGTTAAACCCAACTACCTTGAGGTTAAGAGGTAAAACAGGTATCAAATGGACTGATACAGTAGCACAAGATGAATAAGTGTTTGTCATAGAATTAAGATACAGAGAGATGATATGCTACTGATGATAATAATAAGGAAAAGATGAATGACTGACATATATAGCAAAGCTGATAACACCAAGAAGAGGGAATTTAAA
This sequence comes from Trichobilharzia szidati, assembly GCA_944472155.2. NCBI lineage: Eukaryota > Metazoa > Platyhelminthes > Trematoda > Strigeidida > Schistosomatidae > Trichobilharzia > Trichobilharzia szidati. The sequence continues at coordinate 57,250,589 of OX235274.1, forward strand.
ACACCAGGAGTGCTGCCATACAAAGAGGGAACCTCTGACAAAGATAAAAGTGACACAGAAACTCCAAATCTCAGAAAAAATTATGTCACAGAGTTTCATCATGAGCTGACATTGGACCCTACTGGTCACGACTTCTCACAAGAACCCCAGGCAACTGCCTACCTGAATAGGGCAAGTCGCTAGTGAGCATCTCATCGATATTCAAGTGTTGGTTTGTAGGGATTTGATTGGTTACAGGATTTCATCATGAGCTGACATTGGTTAGGTAGGTAGTTACCTGGGGTTCTAGTGAGAAGTCATGACCAGTAGGGTACAGCCGGTCAGGTGTGAGGACAAATACTCGCCGAAGACATTGGTTAGTAGTCACGCTATGTCGCGAATTGGCAGAATTTGGAATTCATGGGCTGATCATTGCGTAGGGTCCCAGTGGCTCAGTGGTCCACGATCTCGCCTTGTAACCGGAAGGTCCTGGGTTCGAAATCCACTATGTGGGTGTGTACCGCTGAAGAATCCCAAACTAGGGCGGAGGAACCAGCTCTCTGGTACTCCCAGCTGGTTTTCCGATTGTTCTCTAACCAATGTCAGCTCATGATGAAATACTGTAACCAACCAATTCCTTACAAACCAACACTTTAATATGGAAATTATGTCAGTTAAGAGATTCTGTGGAGATCAATAAAGAATGTTATTTCGTTTATCTAACACCCTGCAATTAGGTCAAAAGCAAAGGCTAAAGTATTGTGTTTGGGATAGAGCAAACAAAGGGTATTGAAATCTGATGTAACAAGCTAGTGACAGTGATTCATAACTAAAATTTTACCCATCGGATCAGCTGAGAAAACGTGCGAGAGGAATAATGACTTGACGCCTATACCAGACATCGAGAAAACCCTACTACAAATGGATAGAAAGGATGAAGACTTTAGAAATCGAGTTTCGAAGTTGTGTAATTACAAATGATGTGACTATAGGCAATGAATAGTGTTTGAAACTTTTTTGTTCAGTAAATAATCCTGTTTCACTGGGTGATATTTCCGATAAGCAAGTTAAAATGAAACTACACACTACCACAGTGCCTAATCTTCACATACTAACTTATAACATTTCTATCTTCCTACTGAATAAAGGAAGTTGGAAAGGCTAATATTAAAATAGTTTGATGTTAAAATCAACTTCAGATTCCATGCTAATTAAATTTTCGTGTATATTTTCAATTAACGTATTATTCCACTTATCGGAATCTAAAAATTTAATTGATTTATACTTGGATTTTCTAACGAAATTTCGATGTAAGATTAATAATTATCCAAATTCCTTTAGAAGACGAATAATTACCTCATTCTGGTTATCGATTCTGTAGTAAAGATATTACTAACTTCCATTACAGTAATATTAAAACTACTGTGGTATTAGTTAGTCTTCAGTGTCTTATTTCAATGTTGTGTAAAACGACGAGTAAATCAGGAGAAATACTCCTTCACTTTATGATGGGAAATTATCAATAAAACTGTTTATTCAAGCGAGCATATTATAAATCTAGAAATCAGGTTAATATTATTTCATTCGGGATGGATTTGCTTACTGTAAACAGGACAAGATTCTGCAAACATACCTAAACTAAGACTGTTACTACAGGTAGATAATTTGCAATAAACATTGATAGACTTCGCATAAATCATGAACGATGCGTCAGTGGTCCAGTGGTAGGATACTCTTCAGCCACACACATGGTCAAATTTTTAGTTCCCAGCTAACGCATTCCTAAATCATGCCCAGCCGGCAGTAAGCACGGCAAAGGGCGTGAGGCTAGTGACCAGACCTAGTAACACAACAACATTACTGCTCAAAATTCATAGTAAAGGAATGAAAGAAGCATAAACAAGATTCTAGGTTTCTTTACATCAGCTTTGAGGATTTTAACGGTGTTTGTCTAATACATATATTTCATCTAATTTGAGAATATTGAACGTAAGAAAATCACTTACATTGTCGAAAAAAATTGAACCAGAGAACAGAATAGTATGAGTTCACTATATACTGTGAACATTTATCAGTCACTCAGAGGTTTAGCAAGTCTTCGTATGACAGAAACCTTCTCACTTTATATATCCAAAAACTTAAGAGAACTGACTTGAAGAAGAAGCTTCAGTTTATTTTTTCCACACAAGCGGTTGCGGTTCTTCATCTGGAAGATGAAGTACCTAGGCTGGACATCCGTTCTTATATGCATCAGTTTGACTGCTACAGTGGATCTAATTATATTTGCCATTGGCTCTAGGAAAGTAATTTTCGTGCTCAGGAACACCTATCAGTGTGCATAAATGAAGGTGTAGTAAAATCCATCAACAGTTTGATTTCGGGCGATCTTGTTCATATGGGTGGAGTTTCTCGCCTCGTACTCAGTCTTCGCCCCTAACCAAGCCTACTACTACCAACTAGACGAAGCTTAGGAGTACGTTGGTCGACGATCAAACTCCATGACACGTGTGGCATGGTTGACGGGTATTCTGCCACTAAGCCACTTTGTTCATAGAGACGCAAAATGGTCAAAAGTTAAGTGGAAAGAAAATTCCCCACAAATCAAAAGTAAGCATCATGGACCACTAATATTGAAAAAATGGATAACTAGTTAGGTGTAGGCATATGAAGGTGATCAAATGATTTTTGCCAAAGTTTTAGGAGTTGATTGAATTATTCGGCTCAGTATTAGGCTAATTTTCCCCAGTGATGCAATACAGGATAATACTAATTATTACTTTTGCGTAATAACATTACTACATTCTCTATGCCAGATTAACATAATTTTAAAATTCTCTTTATTCACAGGAGGAAAAGGCATGTGACATTCCTACAGCAAAACAAGCCTGTGGACCGATTCCAGTAAGTACACCACAAGCAAGAATGTACTTTATGGATAGTTGTTCATCTTTACCATGGGGTCCGTGGTCTCCATGTAACAACGCCACATGCACGCGTCCAGGTATGATTTATCGATGGAGACGATTCCCTGATCATGCAGCTAAAACTGCCTGCGAAAAACATCCTTTAGCAAGTCAAGTTGATACATGTTGGCCACCGTCTAACATACAATGTTCTGTATCTGAGCTTCAAACTGCCTGTCAAGAAGAGCCGCCAACACCACAAAGATTGTGTGTACGACCACTTAACACAACTAAGAGGTTAGTTTTAGTGTATTTGTAAAAAATTAGGTATTTGTTTTTTCAAAAGAATGGACACGGAACAAAGAGTACTCTTTTCCATAAATTCATCATCAGGTTCTACAATTATATATACATTAAAATGAATGAATGAATTAGTCTTGTGAACGACATTAATGTTTAAATAACATCGAATCAATAATATTGATCGATTACAGCTGAACAGCATCAACATATTCTAATAAATGCTTAGACTTTAATTCATCTCATCCAGAATCCGTAAAGGTAGGTTTAGTTAAGTGTTTATGCAGTCGAACCAGGAGCCTAACTGACAAGTAAGAAAATTTACATAATGAAGTCAAACAGATAAGGATAACATTATTAGTGAATAACCACCCATCAGATATTTTTCAAAAATGTATGAAGACCCATAAGAAAAATAAAAGCACCAACATTAATAGTGAAAGTGATATAAGTGGTGTCACTTAAACCAGCCAAGACATTCACACTCAGATTTTGTCGATTTTTTGGGGACCTGATAGATCCAGTTAAGATAAATAATATAATTCATCAGACACTATGTAATGACTGTGAGGTCAGTTGCATTGGTCAAACTAGTATATTCAGGTCACTTACATTTTAGGAACATAGGAACTCAGCTACAGCTAGGATGATTCAGCCTACTAAGTTAAATAACCTAGTAAGAAGCTCTGCCACAGCATTGCATTCACTTGCATGGAATCACAAAATAAGGTGAGATAGGGTGAAAACATTTAAATGTTATATATTTTGGTGAGGAGGGAAATTAGTCACTGAATCTTTCTTCATGGAATCGATACCAAACATTTGCAAGTGAAATGACACAACACCTATACCTGATATATGGAAGAGTGTAATGAGTAACAAGAGGAAGAGAAATATGTATATTTTTAAGTGTCGGCTTGCAAGTTTTTTATTTGTTTCAGGATTTCAGCATGAATTGACATCGGTTAGAGACCATTGGAAAACCTGCAGGGAGTACTGAACGATTGTTCCGTCCTTGTTTGGGACTGTTCTACAGTAAGCACCCACTGAAAGTGAGAAACCAGGACTTTCTGGTTATAAGGCGAGCTTGTCGACCATTAAGGCACTGGGATACGATTCAATGGTCCATGAATTCAAACTTCTGTCAATTCAAGATCTAGAGCGACCTCTAGCGAATGTCATCACTGGAGAGTATTTCTCTTCACATCTGACCTGCTGGAAGCAGTTGGAATTCAAAGACCATTGGATCGGGTCCCAATGGTTTGATGGTCAACAAGTTCACCTTATAACCAGAAGGTCCTAGGTTTGAACCTCTGTCGATGCGTACTGATGAACAGCCCCAAACTGGGACGAAACAGTTGTTCAGTACTGCCTGCAGGTTTTCCAATGCTCCTCTAACCGATTATAAAACCGAATGAATAAAATGATATTACTACGAACAATGAATTGTGTTCAAAATTTCGTCCAGTTATTAATATTTCATCATTTTGTATGAATCCAATGAACTTATCTTTTATGAAATTATATTCTACCACAGTGCTTAAGTTTTAATTCAGAGTCCTTGCATTAATTATATGAAACAAATGTGAACAATATCCATTTTACCTATGATTAAAGCACTATGACGTATCATAAAATGACTTCTAACTATGAAAACATTTATCGAGGTATTGTTTATATTACATTATGGGATGAACATCAGTCACAGCTATCTAAAAAGCATTTGTATACTGAACATAATATAATATTATGCATTTAATAATGTCAACTTATATGGAAAATCATACGTTATCATAGTAAGACTATAATACATAGTTATTTTAATAAACATCCATTAACTATGGCTAAAACTACAAACTAAATGCAATTATCTACAACACGAAAGTTGAAAAAAGAATAGCCTTTTCGATAACTTTCTATTTTGGCTATAGACTTAGTGAATTAACATTTTGTGGCTGTATTTACATTTCTTTATCGTAGAATAAAGTGTGAAAACCTACTATCTGCCTTGTTTCATCTTATCATCTAGTTTATTCTGTGTGACTGCACGCTAATTTCACTATTTAACCTTAGTTACATTATGCCTGATTCAGCCGACTGCAATGATTATTCTAAAGATATTTTTGGAATGAATTATTGAGTGAATAAAGCTTCAGACTTCAGAGTGAGTAAAATAATACCACGTTACACAGTTTACAAAACATCAGTGTTAAAGGCAGGATAGGAAAAGCAAAACAGACCTTTATTACTATGAAATAAGTGTTGAAATCTGCTGCACTCAGGATAAAAAAAGGTTTGGATTTTTAACACGAATGTCAAATCAGTCGGTGGTTTTATATGGTTCACAGACTTGGTGCGTCATCAAAAACCTTTTCTTACAATGATTCCCTTTTATAAATTTGAACAAAGAAAGAAGACACCTTGGCGCAGAATAATCTGGATCCATTTTATTTCGTCGGTTCTCATCAGCTGCGTACAACCTGAATTCTTTAATAAAATAAAAAAAATGTACAATTTTAACAAACTTTTGTCCATTAGCAAGCATATTGTCACAGCGTCATAGTAAAATAAGGCGTTGCGATTTACAAGGTGTCTAAAGTGTTACGACATATATATATCTTGTTAGAGAGAAGTTTCTTGAAAAAAATTAATTAACAGTTGTGTTGTTGGGGTGGTAACAAAAGAAAATTAGTAATAGTCACGTAATTAGATAAGAGAAGATCTAAATCTCGGTGCACATGAGGTCAGATGTGAAGTAGATGATGTAATACAGTTAGCAGAACTCAGAAGATCAAGAAAAATTATCTCTTAAGAGAGTCAAATGAAAAATAAAGGGGGGGAGTGAAAAGATAAGTTAACAAAATTAGAAAACAAAGAGTTACTAAGAAGTGAGTCACCAAAGTAATTGAAGTCCAACAACGAATTCTTTTTCGACACATAAGTCAGGCTTCAATCATCTTATTGCTATAGCTTCAGCAAAACTGAGAAGACTTGAGATACTTTGTCTGTTAATTATTTTGAATGATTCCAGCACCTCTACTCGGTGTCATGTGTCAATCAGTGTTTGGCGATTGAAGAGCTTGAACAATTCGGTCCGTTTAACCGGAGGCTCGTAGGTACGTGTTCGCAGAATCTGACGTGAGCCCCTCTCTCTGTTCTTCCAATGTAACTGCTCCCGCAGATACATGTGAATTAGTATACACAGTTGGAGGTAACATGTGAGGGGTACTTGTCAATCTTTGACTTCAACAGTGAGGAGGTTGTTTGGGGTAGAGAGACTGATAATGCTGCAGGATACGTCCTAGATAGGGCTGCGCTTAATCTTTTATTTACCATTCTCATAATGTCGTCACCCTTGTAGTCGAGTTTGATGAAAATAGGATTCTTACTAACTGTAGCTGTATCTAGCTTCTTGGGTTCATTCTTGCCATATTTGTTAATGAAACTTTGTGCGTAGCATTTTCAAGAAGCATTAGTTCACTATCTAGTTTGTTTGGTGAACATATTCTCTTCGCTCCAGAGAAAAGCGTTTTCACCAGCGTTCATTCGTATCTCACTGGGCAAAAGATGTTGAAATTCAAGTAAAGACCACTCCATGTGTCTTTACGATATACAGATCTTTCGAGTGCCTCGTCGTATTTTCCCTCCAACTTTACGTCCCAAAAATGGAATTTTTCATCATCTTCATGCTCCATCGTGAAAGTGATACTTTTGTGTACATTGTTGAAATGGTCTAATAGGGACGAAGCGTGACTCAAATAATTGCATACAATGAATGTGTCATCAACGTATCTATAGTAGGCTGCTGTTTTGCCAATCGCACACTTGAGCTTTGTCTGTTTCAGACTGGACATAAAAATATCAGCTAATATCGGACCCATTTCTAACAGGATATCGCAGACGTTAATCGACAGCCAGCTTCGCTGTCTCCATAATCAAAATCAGATGGCTGGATAGAAAGTAATTTATATCAGTTTATATCCATTAAATCAGCCTATTTAATCTTCACTGTATCCATCTTTTAATTCAGTCACTTTTTCATGAATAAGGCAAATTATTCATAGAGGCGCTTTCAACTTTATGATACTTAAAATGCCTGCACGTCCTTAGGAAGTCTATAATTGCTTTACAAGAGGCTTGTCACTGAAAAACAGTGATGTATTAAACATTGCTATGAGAATAACCATTAGAATGACAGTGGCTGGTGGTTTTGCTATACATATCGCTAATTGGCACAAGTTAGAATTCATAGGCCATTGGAATCCATCCCGGTGACTGAATGGCCAACTAGCTCGCCTTGCAGCCTGAAAGTTCTAGCTTCGGTCCCCAGTGGGGTCATAGGTACGTGCTGATGAGAAGCCCTAAACAAGAACAATGCAGCTGTCCAGCACTCCCTGGCTTTCAATGGTTCTCTAACTGATATTAGTCTGTCATCCAACTTGGAACATCAAATCACTACAGTTAAAACTCGAAAGTTCAAATTAAGCGTCAAACTATTGTATTTAAGGACCGCGTTATGAAACTAATAAGCTGCTTTTGATCTTACCCATTGGCATTTCTAGGGTTAGCTAGATTTTTTATTAATACGAAGAATAAGATAGCATAAATTAAAGATTTTTATGTTTCGCCTCACTGGACAACAAACAAAAACAGACTGGCTAAATACCTTTCCCACTTTAGGCCCTAGACGTTGAGGCAAACGAAAGCTGTATCAAATGACAAATACTAGAAATAATATCAAATGACTTTAGATATTTTTCAAGAAAAACAAACCCTCCAAAATACCCTGAAAAGAAGTGACATGATTGATTTAATTCATTAGGCTTTCAATAAACTGCAGGTAGTGGATTGATTATTGAAAGGAAACACGTAGCCTGTGACACGAAAGAATTTGAATCACAAAACCTCCATTGTTTGAAGTCGATATGTCAAAACAAAGCAGCTTCTTTTGTTTGGTTTCAGTGAATTATAAGAAAGCTTTAGAATAATTCCGATTGTTTAATACGAAGAAAAACGACAAATTCGTTTAGTTGGGTTGATCTGGTGTGCTTGAATAGGTTAGCAGTTGTTTACACATCCAAAAGACGATTTGAAGTTATCAACAGAAATCTATTTACAAGGACTGTTATTAAGTGAAGCATAACTAACAATAGCGTTTCGTGATTTTTGGTGGAAATCTGTTTGATAAGTGAACTTCGAGTCGCATAATATTCTGCAAAGTAATTTTCTTAGGTGATATACAATGATGTCAGGTATCCTAGGTTTTCAAGTATTGGTTTGTAGGGATTTGATTGATTGGTTACAGGATTTCACCATGAACTGACATTGGTTAGAGAACCATTAAAAACCAGCTGGGAGTAATGGACAGCTGTTTCGTCCTAGTTTGAGAATCTGCATCAGTACGCACCCACCGGGGTTCGAACCCGGTTACAAGGCGAGCTCGTAGGCCATTAAGCCACTGGGACCCGATCCAATGGCCCATGAATTCTAACTTCTGCCAATTCACGATATGGTGCAACCGCTAGCCAATGTCTTCGGCGAGCATTTGTCTTCACACCCAACCTGCTGCATCCTACTGGTCACGACTTCCCACTAGGTTTGTTCTTATTAAAAGCCAGCGCATGATATATTTCCGTTTTGTCCTTATATCTTTACTCTCTGTATCAACTTTACTAAGACAGGCATGGTAGATGGTTGTCTCAAGAAATCAGTTTACCAAAGCCTACATTGAATGAACGGTACTTACATTGTAATAGTTGTTGTCTATATATCTATGAACAATCATTGGTCAGAACGCTATTTTATAGAGTTAGGAAGATATGCTCAAAAGAAAAATTAGAAAAGGAATTAAACCCAGTTATAAAGATGATACTACTGCTCGAATAGTTAACAGAAGACCGAATACCTCTTTAGTCAGAGCTCATACTGCAGATAAACTGGTTACCATTTGTCGAACAACATGCTCTTTGTTACTATGAAAAGTGAACAGATACCATTCTCATGTTAACTCTAACTGTGTATACAAATTTACATGTATCTGAAGTAGAAGTTACACTGGGAGAACAAAAAGAATGGCACACCCATGATTTTCTGAACATGCACCAAAGAACCTACGTCTCAAGGGAACAAATGCCTGCAATAGTGCCACTGTGAGATATTTCATCAATACGAGTCAAGAGGTGGACATCACGAAATCATTTAGGATTAAGGCTGAATCTCTCCCCTTTTGATATAGTGTAACTGTGCTTGTCTATCGTTCCTGTGATTCGAGTTGAACTCGCCACACTGTTGCCCTGTCTGTCGGTTACTCATCAAATAATTCACCTATTGTCTTTATTACGTAATTCCTTTGCCATTGTATGCAAGCGTTTATTTTTGTTTTAATTTGAAAGTTCTGGGAGAAACTGCATACGTAAAAATTTCTGAGAGCTGTTTATTAAGTTTGAAGCCTTCCGTTAACTGACATTATGTAATATTTGTATGTTGAAACTATTCCGCAAATAAACTTAACTTCTTTAGGCTGTACACAGTTGATGTGAAGCCAGTGAAATTAATAATGGTATCATCTTACTCTGCGTAAACTGCTGTTCCTGCTCAATACAAAAACAAGTTGTTTCAGTAGAAATTCCTAGGCTTACTCTTAACTGAATGGTATCCAGGTTGAAGAGAAAACCCTGCGCGGTTAAGTAAAGGACAAACAAAATCCATTCATAGCGCTATTCTATCCCATCTTGTGGATACAGAACACACAACGAGGCTTTCAGAGTCATTTACCGCATATCAACAAATTTTAGCTTCGCCTTAAGAGTTCGTCAGCTACATATTGCTGAGGCCGTTGGAATCCACATTGAAAAGCCTGACTTATGTGTCTAAAAGAAGCTAGTTCAGTTATTGTCATTACCCTAGCCATCAAGGTTCTAATGATCCTCAATTTTATGTAGAAATTTCTTTGATTTTATTTGATATTCTATTTGCTATTATATTATTATTATTTAAGCATATTTAATGGACTGTAATTGCAGTGATCTCGCTTAACAAATCGATATTATTTAAAAAACACTAATATTGATATTGACAACTACTTTAGAATACTCTATGTACATGAACATATATATATATATAATAACTGTACAGCCAGAAGGGGAAATTATCGAAAAGGATATTCTTTGCGCAATTATTTTGTTTTCTTTCTAGAATACCAATAGTTAAATGAGGTACCAGCAGAGAATGTAGATGGCCTACTCAAATGATGATTTCGTTGAATGTGACTATATAAAATAGCCACTGAGAGCTACGACCATAGCCTCTATATTCTTGAACAATCATTACTCATAAAGTATTCACTTTGTCTTTACATAATTAAATCCGAATGTATACAAAGAATATGTTTCTAGTTCTTAGTGTCGGTGCTAACAGAACTGCTATCGGTTAGTTTTAGAAGAGGGTTCATCAAGCTAGGTGGCTCGCCATCGCAACGCTGTTTGATTTGACCCCAACAGTCTGAAGAAAATTACCGGAAAACACTGCACGTAAGTGTGCGACTGCAGCACTGTGTGATGCAAGCACGAATTTCTGTCGGGATACCGATTCTTCTAAGCCTGAAGATACGCCTTGCTGACGAGTCCAGCGTTTCCTGCATAATGCCTGCAACCGTCTAACACAGAGCTGAAATATCTTTCACATTACGTGGAATCCCTCAATGAATGACCTATCCGAAAGACAAAACCTGTACCAATACACCAACCAAACTAAACAATGATCTAACTATGATGTTGATCACATTCAGAAAAATGTTTAACAAAAATAAACCTTCAAAAGTTCGAAAACATTAAAAATATATATCTAATGTAAAGGCAGAAACTGAGCACTGTTATCAAATTATCAATATGTATGTATATATATACATAGATGCATATATGTTAACTTTGTTTACTTCAGTAATCTAGAATTGTCATGGAAATATGATTTAAATATTGATACATCTAAATGTTTTCATCTTGCTTTCACTAGATTGAATGATAAAATCTTGAAGGAAACTTTGTTATTCTACATAACATCACGAACTTCAACTTGTCCTTAGCTCAGATATTCTTCAAAATCTTCAAGTATTATTATAAGTATGGGCAAAAAAAATGAATAACATACTAAGTTAATAGAAAACTCTAGAATGAACTAATACGACAACAAATACTGCTTTTGATGAACAAATTAGAAAAGCACTTATCTTTAAATTCTGTATCTGTTATCAAATTTCTTATATTTTTAATGATTGCCATATATGTTTACATTTAAAGGAGTTTATTGGTGATGGTGATAATTATTATTATTGTTTCCTTTAATTCCTAGAGGAACATAGGGCTTCAGTCGTGCGTCTCCATTGCATTGGGTTCCCTGCTAGAGTTTTTACCTGGCTCCAAGTCTGCCCACACGCCTTCATCTCCTCTTCACATGACCTCCTCCAAGTCACCTTTGCACTGACGACCAACTCGTCGCTCCCCTTTCGGGTTCCACTCGAGCAATGGCTTGTCTGGTGATGTCACTTGATGGTTTCCTCAGAGTATGGCCAATCCATCTCCATTTACTCCTGCCTATTTGTTTCACAATCGGTTCCTGCTGTGTTGGTTAGCTCCCAGAGATCTTTGTTGCTGATCTTTTCTGGCCTTCTGATCTTGATTAGTATTCAGCGAAGACAACTGTTAATGAAGGTCTGTAGTTTGTTTGAGATGCTCTTTATGGCGCGCAGTGCAAGTCTCTGATCCATATAGTAGCACTGACTTCACATTGGAGTTGAAAATTCGGATCTTATTTTTGATGCTGAGTGCTGTTGACCTCCACACAGACTCGAGAGTAGTGAAAGCTTGTCTTGATCATGGTGAACGTAAGTGTATTTTCTAGTCCAACTCATTAGTGACCAAATGAACACAGCAGTCAGTAATCGAAATTTGCTTTCATTGATACAGTTTTTTTTTATTCCTTCACGTTCCCAGTGGAACATAGGGCTTCAAGCTAGAGGCTTGAAGATTCTGAAGCAGTGTTTATTTTACATGATGGGGTTGCTAGCCTCATGCCCAACCTTCCCTCTTTACCAGTCTTACTACTAGCTTAGCGAGGTAAAGGGAGTTCGTCGGCCGGGGATCGAACCCCGGACCATGTGCATGGTCGGCGAGCGTCCTAACCGCTATGCCACCGACGCACAGTGATACAGTTACTTCTGTTTATATTAATATATTACAATTAATATTATTCATTGAGTTTCCGAGTGCAGCAAAGGGCTTCAACAACACATCCCCATTTCATTCTATTCTCTGAACTCGTTTTTTTAACTCCCCAATTGCTCGTAAGTTTTCATCTCCTGGTCATACAGTCTCCTCAGTGTCACTGCTGAACCTATACTCAACTTGTCTTTTCCCACTCGGGTTCCACTGGAGGGCATGCACGTGTGTCCAATCCGTCTCTACTTTGTCCTGCAACAGACTCATGGTAGGTTGGTCATCAGGGTCCCTCGCTGCTAATCCTTTCTGGTCAGCCATCTGATCTTTAGTATGAAGCGAGGGCAGTTGGCGATGAAAGCCTGCGGTAGCCTGTTTGAAATACTTTTGGTGATGCGAACTTCATACCCTTGAACCATATAGTGACGCTTACTTGACACTTGTATTGAAACTGAGAAGCTTGTTCCTAATGCAGGGTGCAGAAGATTTCAACATTGACTTCAGATTAGTGAAGGTCCCCCCCATACTTTTCCAATCCTAGATTTGACATCCTTATCCTTTCAGCCTGTGGCTGAAATGATGCTGCCTAGGTAAGTGAAGGAGACGACTTCCTTTCGATATCCTCCGTTTATCTACCTACATACCAGTAACAGTAAATTCATATATCTGTCCATTTTTTGTATAATTCCAGATACTTTTATTCATCAGCAACTAAGCAATGTAAAGAATTCGACTATGTTCCTGAATGTCATCTTCGTGCACTTTTTGCCAATCATCCAATCAGTTTAACACGTAATGTCTTTAAAGATCGGAACAGTTGTGAACAATTATGTATACATAAAGACATTCAATCTGATACTGTTTGGAATCCAATTGTCAAAAGAGAAATAGATAATTATCTGTTCAGATGTGATCAACCATTGATGGTAGGCTCTTCGTGTTATTCAAATAAAAAGTCCTATCGTTGGTATTATGATCAACAGTTGAAAAGGTGTATATCATTTGAATATATGGGTTGTAATGGGAATGGCAATAATTTTAGAACAGAACATGAATGCAAAATGTAAGTAAAATTTACTTTTTGTTTTATTATCCTTAAACATGATTGAGAATTCAGGAAATTTGAATTACCTTCGATGTAGATAAAAATTTCAAAATGTTGACCACCAAGAAATTGAACAATCCTTACAGTATCCTGTTGATTTTTTGTGTCAGGTCTTTTATAAAAAAAGTCCACAAAAGTTTATTTACTTTTTATTTTTCGGACAGAGCAGTAGTGAGTAGAATTAAATCACATTATACATCCCACCACAGAGTAATTTTACTTATTCAAAAACATACTACTACCGTATTATTCACTGATGATGTTTTATTGCGTGTGTTTTATCAAATAAAATTATTCTGTGCTGCAAGTATACTCTACCGCAGTCTCCATATTCTGTTCTGTTCTTCTATCAAATTTTACATTTGTGACTCTAGTGGTAACGAAATGGAACATTAATCACTCACTTGAACCAATACATATCTACGTATAGACATAAATGCATGATGGTGTATGTTACTAATCAACTGAAATGAGCAGTTGGATACCGTTCACATCAACCAGTAGTACTTCTTTGCTATGTATAAGTGAGCAAAAAGGTCGTACGGTGTTGAAACCACTTTGATGTGAAAAGGTAGTACTACCGCTCCTATCAGATAATCAGTAGTATATACCATTTTGCATTTATGCATTATTTCTTTCCAAAGAAAACCACGGTAAAACTTCACCGTTCGTACTGCGTTAATTGCATATTGTTAATCAATTCGCAAACTGTGGATGTGATTTATGGCATGACCAGTTTGACCAGGAAAGTAGCCAGAAATCACGTGGTTTCAACTGATTCGCCTCTTTCAGCTGAGTCAAACCGGGTGTGTAGCTGATGAATTCGGTCCCAAACGAGTGGAACGGCTATTCGGTGTTTAGGTCACCTCTATCTTGCTGGCTAGCAAACACTGCTGGCTGATATTAATGTTATGCAACTACTCATCCCAGTCATTCAGTAGTATAAAGCTTTATACAGATTTCTTGATTTCCATTTTTACTATCGAGCTGATCATATATTTCGCCGTGAACAGTGTTAACTTTCAAAGGTAACTGTGATGACGTTTCACCTCGAAGTGTGTAACTTACAAGATTTAAGGTTACTAATGCCTTCTTTATTTACTGTTCACAAAACAGTATGAAGGCGGCATACTTTTTATTTCGATTCGTTTGAAGCACAGTTATTCGTCTAATTCAAGCAACAAAACACTATTCGATCAAGAGGAAATTATTCATATGACTTCAAGTAACCTACCCTGCAGTATGTGCCACATATTATGCACCTTTCTTATATCTCTTTGACAGTTTTCCATAACTGATGCAAGCGCTCACATTGTGAAGTAGATTTCATTTCAGCACATCGGAGCTGTATTCGTTCAATGTTTTGTGTAGTATTCACATGAAAGTATGCTTACCAGACTAAGGAGCGGCTGATAAGCTTGAGAAAGTTTAGAAGTATCTACACAACAATAAATACTTTGAGAAACTCTTGGACAATTTCAAAAAAGTGCCGAATCAGTTGGTATTATTTGACTAAAACTATATTTTGCTGTATTATTGTTCGTGGGAATGCTTATAGGGCCAATTAAAAATTAAACTACGGAATTAAAAAGATCAACGCAGTCCCTAATTTCGTAATTCTGTACAGAATGAATTCATGCGTGCCACAAATGACACAAATTGATCTGCTTTTAAAGACGTACGGAAATTTATCTATCACTTTATACTTACAAGTCATACTATATACAACGGAAGACAAAATGGAAAACTCCATGATCGTTTTTTGAGGGACGGCGTGAACCTAGGATTTAAAGATGCACGTATGTTAAGTAGTTCTATAGCTGGTCATCTAAAATTGACATTGTTTCTTCAAAGTCTGTGAGAATACTTAGTAGAAGATTTCTTAAGCATACGATTAGTAGAGAAAGGCTTAACCATAATCGACTACTCAGGAGTTAGTTTTTATCTTTATTGAGTATTCTTTCTCCAATGTTTCTCCTCTCCTAATCCACTCGTTATTTTACCTTACACATCTCATTATTTCCTCCAGTGATTTTTTTGTTAATCATGATGTACTGATATATAACTAGGAAAGTGTAGTCTTCATCTACTTTGCAGTTTATGCTTCAGGATCTTATTTCGTATCACATCTGCTATCTTATCCCTGTCGGACAATAAATAAAGCACCCAGTGAATTCAATCAGATTCTCCTAATAGTTTCATAGCTAGTATTTCCAACGCTTTAGGTTGTAAAGACGAAGAAGGATTTAATTTAAGAGTTTTTAATAATGATTTACTAGTACGCACCCACCGGGGGTCGAACAAAGGACCTTCTGGTTACAAAGCCAGCGAGCTCGTAGACCATTAATCCACTGGAACCTGATCCAATGACCCATGACTTCTAACTTCTACCAATTTATGACATAGCGCGACCATTTCGCAGTGTCTTCTTCGATGAGTTACTGCCTCACCTTCAAACTGCTGTAACCTACAGGTCCCGGCTTCCCACTAGAACCGAAAGTTAACTGCCTGAATAGGGCCAGTCACTAGTGAGCATCAGATCATTTTTCAAGTATTGGTTTCGTAGGGAATTTTGTTTGATAGGCTGGCGGATTTCATCATAAGCTGACTTCAGTAAGAGAACCATTGGAAAACCAGTTGGAAGTACTGGACAGCTGTTTCCTAACAGTTGGGGACTCTTCATCAGTATGCACCCCCGACCAAGCTTTTCCTCAAGTTCAGTAGGAACTTGTGAATCAGAAGCTTGTAAACATTTCAAAAATACACAAAAGTAGATAATACTATTAGAGGTTACATTTTAATCGATTAAAACAAACCGAACGAGAGAAAATATATGCAGTAGAGAGAGGGAAGTTTTTGGTGGCTCTATTTCTAAAACAACTTTCTTTCCTTATGTAGCTTAAACACACACGTACGAAATTTAAAATTAAGTTAGGATTAAAAATTACGACTGAAGAACAGTCTTTGTCTATGAGCTGCATAAATTCTTTGATAAAAATAAACATAGGCTTGTATTAAATGTATATTCACTTCTGTATTCACCAAGAGAATACTGTTGATTTATTGTGCTCAAGAAGCTCCATTTAACCAGACGGAATTTCAAAGAACGACTCATTTTTCTTTTCTGAATCACAATCACTTTAAAATAAAATGTTACACAACATCAAGCAGCCATTTTGCTGATAAGATTTAATTAAATTTAGACATCAGTCTGAGTTTTCACGGCAAGTGAAGAATGAAAAAAGTTAATTTAATTGAAAAGCGTTTTGTTTAAAAATCTCTAAACACGTGATTACTGAACAATGCCTGAAGCGATGAATCTTAGCTAAACAAAACTTACCCCACTAACAGAAGAGTTTAATATTGAGAAAGGTGATTTAACATTGAATGCCGCATTTTAGAATACAAATTATCTATGAAAAAGAAGTAGTGTTCAGTGTAAAGTCACTTATTTCAGGGAAGTTATCCTCAAGCTGTACAGTCACCTATATATGTATACATATATAATGGATTGTCATATCAACAGAAGACATGCATCATTAAAATTTTAGGTTTTAGATAACAATCTAGAGATTCTAAAGAAAACTGCGTAATACAGAAAAATAAATCAAGTACAGACTGAAAGGAAGTTAATTAAGATAATTGGAAATTAGGAAGAGTTTAATTAAAATTGAAAGTCAAGATGAGCTTAGTAAAATCTAAAGGTGTAACGGTAGTAAAAGCAAAAAAGACAAAACGAATTACTGCCCAAATTAGACTTATTATAGGTTCCGTGATACAAAAAATGTCGTCTAAATTCAAAGTTCAGGATTTAACATATCTGTTAACATAGCTTCTGTGTGGTTCGATGAAGTTTGATTCGTATTATTTTCATAAGATTCCCGCCTACTCCATAGGTAACTCTAAAATCGGTTTGCCAGTCCTTTTGGCATTCACAATTAATCATATGGTATTAGATGGTTGGAGGCAATCCGCAGGAAGCCTCAGACCTAGGATCCATGCTAGTTAGCACTCACCAGTCAGCAAGGCGCATCCGCAACCTCGGAGGAGCTCATGTCCCCTTTTGAGATTCAAACCCGCATCACCCAGTGCTGCAATCAGTGACATTACCATTGAGCCATTCGGGCTCACGATTGACCTCCTGTAGGACTGCATTGGATATTTTTGGTTGGACAATAGTCATTAAATAGTGTAAAGTGTGGGTGTCTAGTCCTATCTTTGGTGAATACTGAATCCTATCAGTAAGATTTGCAATGTGGTCACCATTCTAGGTGGCTCGCCATCACGATGCACTGTAAATTGTTGGTATTAGATGGTTGGATGCAGTCGCGAGCCCGAATAGCTCAGTGGTAACATTTCTGACTGCAGCACTCACTGGGTGATGCGATTTCGAATCTCAGAAGAGACATGAGTTCCTTCGAGGTCGCAGACACGCCTTGCTGACTGGTGAGTGCCAAATAGCACGAAACCTAGGTCCAAGTCTTCCTGCCTATTGCCTCCAACCAACTAATACCAGCAATTCACATTGCATCTTGATGGCAAGCCAACTAGCATGGTGGCCACATTGCAAACTTGACTGATAGAATTCAGTCTGCTCCAAAGATAGGAATAAACACATTACACTAGTTACTGACTAGTGTCCAATCAAAAATATTGATGATGTGTTCAAAAATACAGATGATGATAGGTTCTATATTCTTCTCTGTAAAAGAAAGAAGGCGAATGATCATAGCACACTTTGAGTACTGTTACCAAGCACGTAGATTTATAGACACGCATAAATAGTCTTTATTGATGAACTCAGTGATTATGTATTCAAACTTAGTTCAGCATATATTAAATAAGCAATTTGGTGCGAAGCTGATTTATAAAGTAAGATGCTGAGTAACTTACTACTTCTATGTTCATTGGTCGACTCCCAAAAATATTTTTCCTCCGTTCCTTCTGTTTGTTAATTATCTCCTAATATGCTTGCTGATAGTAGGATTTCAGAGTAGTAGCAGTGGCATTTTTTACACACAAAGTACTGGTGGTTTCACGCGAATTGCGATAGCCTCTGTTGTTTGAAGTATGCGGTACTTCAATGTTTTTGGCAATTTATTCAGTACCCCGTAGATGATAGAGAAAGATTCTTCAGTGCTGGCTTTGTGGCTTTGTGTTAACTGTTTTATTTTCAGTTATCTCACTTGTTGTTCCACTTTTAGAGTTACCTAATTAGATTTGTTCAATCTACACAAAACAAGCTGATTTTTTACTATGATAATATACTTGGTTTCTCATCATTACACATCATAAAATCAAGCATAGAAATAGTGGATTTTACTTCATTTAATAGACTAAGGGTGTATTCACATAAAAGAATTCAATCTTAGCTTTGTCTATGAAAGAAATCTTTTGATTATTAAGCTATCATTAGAGAATATTTGAAGCTTAGGTGGATGATTTGCAATTAATAGTGTTCTCTGAGCTGGTTGGTTTAGTTGCGGAGCAATTCTATCACTTATGGGAAAAATTTTAATTAGTTCACTTTATGCTAAAAATTTCGCTGAAGATGTTGGTAAGAAGGACGACGAAAGCTCCGCAGCTAAACCAACCAGCTCAGACAACACTACTAATTGTAATTTATCATTAGGAAAAATGGCCAAGAAGTTGCAAATCTGTAGCTATTGTTGTGTCATATCAAAACCCTAGAATCTTTAGTTTCATTAATTTATACGTGGCATATTAAACGCTGATAGAATAACCATATTTATCGTTGTTTTTCATCAAAAACTGACTTCCCTCATCCCTAATACCATTACCTATTTACTCAGAAAAAAAAAACAGAAATGGATATACCCAAGTTATATTAGAAAATGATTTTTTTCTTCTGCTTAGAAAAGTATACTGCATTATCATTATAGTAAAGCATAGTAGGTAGTTTTCCTAAAAATCTAACACCTGGACATTCTCAGCATAAATTCTTCATTTCACCTGAAAAAAGGACACCCATTGTTTGTCGGCATATCTCGGGCATACAGATTGGACAGACAGGAGACGAGAAGTGAATAAAGAGAGAAGAAACTAACACCACATTGAAAAATATGTCGGTTAACTCGGTTTAATCGATATCCAATGACTTGCATTATTCATTTTTATTTTCAAAAAGAAAACAAAATTTATTTCACGGTAAACAAAACTAATTATTAATGAAATCTGTTTGATAGTAATAGTAATAATATTAATAACAGCAATAACAATAGCGATATTAATACTCTATCTAAATACGTCGAGTTAACTTGCTCACTAGAAATAAACTAGATAACATACTTCCGATTTTTTTCTGATATAAGTAAAAATACAGTTTCAAATCTTATCAACAAGAATTATGAGTCTCGTTTAGAAAGTGATATTATATAAAAATAACTGAAGGAATCTAAAATTAATGAATTTGGATATATATGGATCAGTGAGGTATTATGTTGCGATCTTGTAATGATTATCGTGCTTTTGTTTGCAAAGATTTGATTGATCTCAGGTATGATTATGAGCTGGCATGAGCTAGAGAGCTATTTGAGAGCCAGAGAGTGCTAGACAGCCATTTCGTCGTAGTCTGGGACTCTTCATCGTACACACTTATTGGGGTTCGAACTCAGGACCTCCCAGTTACTAGGTGAGCTTATAGACCATTCGGTCAAGGGACCCGGTCCAATGGCTTATATTACAGTGTCATATTAGTTTTAAACAAAACAATGATGGGTGTTACTTTGGAAATTTACTGCTTTAAGTAAAAATAATACTCTATGTGATAGTCCTTTTGGCCAACACCGTTATGTCCTTGTAGTCATCAGACATCTATTAAAGTTTCATATACTAATAGTTTCTGACGACCATTTTAACATCCCAAGCTGACAGAACCTCAAAATAATCGAAAATAGTAACTTGAAATAGATCTCAAAATAAGATGTTGGAATGAGTTCAAAAATAATGATGGATTAACGACTGATATATATTATATATCGAAATAAATGGACTACGACAACTAAATAATTAAAAGCATTAAATTATAACCAAGGACAACAGTTTGTGCAGAATGAGATAGTACCATCATTTACGTAGTTAGCCTCTTTTTAGTGGAGTACGGCTTAAAGGAACTATTAAGTTTATGTATAGAAGAGTTTTAACATGCAAATGTTACATAATGTCAGTTGACGGGAGGCTTCAAACTTAATAGGCGATACTCAAAGTGTTACATTTGCATAGTGTATTGCCAGAAAGTTTAAGCTCAAACCAAAATAAATGCTTGCATGCAATGGCAAAGGAGTTATGCAATAAGGACAAGAGGTGAATAAGATGATGAGTAACTAATAAATATAGAAACAGTTTGTTGAGTTCAACTCACATCGCAGAAACGATGGACAAGCAAGTTACGCTATATCAAAAGGGGGGAGGTTCAAACCAAAGATTACGTAATCGAGCGAAAAGGAAAATGAAGACATCCAGTTATCAGATCAAGGAAATACTGGTAGCTGCTCTTTTCTCAACACATTTATCCGGTCCCAGGCACTTGACAGCGAACGTATTGGCAAACCGGCGGCGAATTGAACAATTTCGTCTATTGATAATTGTAAAGGATTTCGCGATGTCCATCTCATGACCCATATTGATGAGATGTCAGCACTATTGGAAGTGTTTGTTCTCTTGAGACGTGGGCTATTCGGCACACTTCCGCAAAATCGAAGGTGTGCCCTTCTCTCTGTTCTCCCAGTGTAACTGTCACTTCAGACACATGTAAATTCGTATAGATGGTTAGAATTAACATGAGAAGGGTATCTATCGGCTTTTGAATGCATTAAAAAGCATTCTGTCCGATACAGTCAAAAGTCGACAGATACCATAAGTATACTGAACTGCTTAAGTGTGACTTCTCAAAGGAAGATTCCAATAACCGAAACCAAATGGATCTTCTGAGACAGAAAGCCTGCTGGCTAAATACATCTTGTGAGGATAATAGAATCCTACATATATTATATATATATATAATCATTCCCTTGCATTCCGGGTGGAACATAGGGCTTCAACAACACATCTCCATTTTGCTCTGTTTTCTGCCATCCTTTTTAGCTGGATGCTCGACTGACGAAACTCTCTCATCTCTTCCTCACACGATCTCCTGCATGTCACACTAGGACGACTCACTTGTCACTTCCCATTTGGATCCCAATCGAGGGCCTGGCGTGCGATGTCATTCGGTGACCTCCTTAATGTATGCCTGATTCTTCTCCACTTTGTCATACATATCCGTTGAGTGATCGGCTCTTCGTTGGTTTGTTCCCATAGTTTCTTGTTGCTTATTCTTTCTGGCCATTTGATCTTCAGCATGGAGAGCGAAGGCGGGTGTTGATGAAATTCTACAACTGGATGTTCAAAATCCTTCTCGTGAAACGCTGGCCAAGTTTCTGACCCGTATAGAAGAACCGACTTCACATTGGTGTTCCTTATGATGATTACGGAAGATTTTCAAACTGGTTTCATGTTGATGAAGGCGTATCTTGCCTTTCCCATTCTAACTCTGACATCTTCATTCGTTCCACCTTATTAGTTACACACATACACAATTTCTCGGAAATGGTTACATACCTTACATAAAGTCAGTGAATACTATGAGTGGACAAATACTTAGTTAATAAACAGCTTGGTTAGACAGCCAGGCTATCATACCTTGTTGTCTTAACAATAAACAAACCAGGTTTCTCAGAAAAATGAATTGAAATAAGCAAAGAAATGTTCATAAGTATTAATTAAATGTGTATGTCGAAACGAAATCTAGAAGTCACTTTTAAAAATAAACGAATAAACAGATATCAGTAAATAACCCATGTTCTTTAACGTGGTGAATAACAGGGGTGGTTCTATAACAATCCATGGAAAGATACCCTTATTACAGCTAGTGAACCAATCAGTCTTCTATAGAACTGCGTTCATCTAACATAAAATAAACTCCAGAATTCAAACATAAAAAGTAGACATTTTCAGAAATACAATATATGAGGAATTCTGCTACATCTAACCACAATAAAATCCTAAGAGTTAGACAGAAAGTAAACTTGAAATTTGATAGCTTTCCTTTTCCATATAAACAGGAATCCATTTTTATCTAAATACTTTGTGAATATTTTTTGAAGTGTTATTAAGCCTTATTCTGAAGAAACATCACCTAGAGAATTTAGCAAAAAAATGAAATCAACTGAAGCATAAAGTTTTTCCCAAGCAATACTGCACACTGCCTTTAATTCAGCTGAATTAAAATTTTGACAGAAACTCTAGAAGTAGTTGAATATACAGCGGTGAACTGGATAACGGACAGAAAATTGCCTTTAGCCTTAAACCCATCGGATTAGATGTCTGAGTCTTGTTGCAAAGGCTTATGTATTCTAGGTACTCTGTTTAAATAAGCTGATGGAGATGGGCTAAGTTAAACCAAGAATTATTTGATATGCTACCCATATTGCTGTCTAGTAATCACAAGGCGTTACTTGATGCACTTGTATAATATTATTCCCTTGGGTTCTGAGTGGAACATTGAGCCTCAACATAACATCTCCATTTCAAACTGTTCTCCGTGATCATCTTTAGCTAGATTTACGATAGCCCATAAGCTCTAATCTCCTAAACACAAGATCTCTTCCGTGCCATCTCAGACGTTCAACTTATCGTTTCATGTGATATCACTCAAGGGTCTCCTTAGAGTATGCCCAATCCGTTCATTTGTATGACATTACACATATTTGCTGGGCGATAGATCATTGGTTGGTTCTTTGGAATGGTTCCTGGTAGCTTATCCTTTCGGTCCATTTGATCTCCAGAATGGAGCGAAGACAAGTTTTGGTGAAAGTCTACCGTCCCTTGAAAATGCTTTTAGTGACGCGCAAAGTCTCTGCACCATATGGAAAAGTACCTACTTGACATTAGCTTTGAAGATACAGATCCTATTGTTGATAGTTAGTGCAGCAGGCTTCCACACCTGTTTCAGAGTAAATAACGTCAGTCTGGCTCTTTACATCCTGCCTGTCTTCGGCATTCTCAACCATATCACCTGTATGTGGATCGGGTCCCAGTGGCTTAATGGTTTAAGAGCTCGCCTTGTAACGAGAAGGTCTTGGATTCGAACCCTGATGGGTGCGTACTGATGAAGAGTCCCAAACTAGGACGAAAAATCTGTCCAGTACTCCCAGCTGGTTTCCCCATGGTTCTCTAACTAATGTCAGCTCATGATGAAAATCCTGTAACCAATCAAATCCCTACAAACCAACACTTGCATATCGCCTGTAGTTGAAATAATGCCGACTAAAAAAGTAAAAGATATGCCTACCTTTAGGTACGGCAGATAATGATAGATATTTTTAGTGGATTTATTATTTAAGCTGCTTCGAGGTTTGTTAAACCAAAAGCCATGAATTTCCCTACTCATGAGTCTTCTCTATTCATGTGTAGGACGTATCCACAACTACCAATAGTTCTACCACTGAATACTTTTAAAGTGCTAACACTTTTTCCGCCTATCAACGAACATTCCTTCATTCAAGTATTGGTTTGTAGGGAATTGATTGATTGGTTTCAGGATTTCATCATCGGTTAGAGAACCGATGTCTGCTCATGATGAAATCCTGCAACTAAACATATCTGTAGTTTACTTGCAAAGGATTGTCAGCACAGAAATATAACAGTTTCAGACAAAATGAAATGAGACCACAAGAGTAAACAAATCTCTCCGTTTTTCTTCCTTTGCTGCAGCTTGTTGTCTTATTCTCCTACACTTCATGGTGTCAATAACAAAGAAATAGAAAGATGAAAATTTGTAAGATCACATTTAAATAGAATTCATTTTCAAGTGTTGGTTTGTAGGGATTTGATTGGTTACAGGATTTTCATCATGAACCATTGGGAAACCAGGTGGGAGTACTGGACAGCTGTTTCGTCCTAGTTTGGGACTCTTCATCAGTATGCACCCACCGGGATTCGAACCCATGACCTTCTGGTCGCAAGGCGAGCTCGTATACCATTAAGCCACTGGAATTCATTTTGATGTCATGTGATTAGATGTAGTCGACAGAGAGTCATGCACGTAAGTTTCCTGCTTGTTAATACCTATCAGAAAGGTGTATCTGCGATGTTTACGGAACTAATGTCCCCCTAGAGATTTTAACCCTTGATACACAGTGCTTTATTCAAAGATATTATCACTGAGGTACTCAGCCTCACCTCAGACCTCCCATAGGACTATAAAAAATGCACTGATTCGTTACTAGGAAGTAACCATTGTCATGTGTTTGGTACCTACCGTTATTCCCAGCTATCAGAATTCACACATTAGTTAGTCCTTAGTCTCCAATCAATAGACAGTTAACTGTTACTTAAACACTATCTCAGGAAATTAGAGCAGCCCATTACATAAGTGATATCCAAAGACTGATTATTTCCTGGAAACTCTTCCGGAATTACTGAACAATTTCCATATTTCTAAGAGTTAAATTTTTTCCACTTATAATCAATAGATTTTAACAAATTAAAAAGTGTCCATCATTTCTGTTGAATCGAAGTACTCCTTTTCATAATCAAGATTGTGTTTTTTTTTACTTTTAGGTACTGCATCTACCAGAATAACCCCACAAAGAATTTAGATGGTTCAAATATGACAAGTACTAGCGAAAAATCTACATCCTCTACTAACAGTAGTTCTAACAAATGGATTCAAATGCCTCAAGACTGTCGTTATACACTTTGGACTGATTGGTCAAGTTGCAGTGCCACCTGTGGTCCAGGTACTATGACACGAGTACGTGAAAGAATATCACCTCAATTAGATAACTGTCAGACATTACTACCGGATGTTGAACAACGAACAACTTGTTTCCTCAAGGCTTGTTAAACAATTTATACGAGAACTAGTCATTTCTGATATTCTTCATTTATTCCTAATCATTAAAAAAGAAAAAATTATTACCACGCATTTAAACAGTTGGAAATGATAGATTTATACTACTTAAGTTACAAAATGACACAATTAAGTGACTATTTATAAACCTGATGGTGGAATAATACACACAGACCAACCATTATAAAATGCATTTCTTTTCGTTTCACCTATTTTCCTTCAATGAAGTGTATTCCACAAGTGATGACTGGAATTTATCAGTATAAATAATGTTCTCTGCATTCCATACTAATTCCTCTGGCATTTTGTTCCTATCTTTCCTGTCCTTCATCTTTGATGTATAACTATGACTATTCTTAGTTTTACTATAATCAATTGTTCTTGTGATTGTTGCAAACTTTTAACTGACTTTAATGGTGAATATTTCTCACCTATTACGTTTTTATCACTTTAAACATGGGAGTGTTTATTTAGTTGACAAGAAGTTGTCCATCACCAGGGTTTTATCAGGAAAGCTTATTACCGACCCGCATCAATCAATGTTGTAGTCACCGTTATCACTACAAAAGAAAGAAACGTTCATCCTGCTACTAGCTAACATCTACTGAGACTTCCCATTCGGGAGCCTATATATCAACAGAGACCTCACCTATAAAACTAAGTAATGGGAATGAGTTTTTTGGTAGCACTGACTACTACAAGCCTGTTTATCATAGTACTATTCTCTTGCGTAACGAGTGGAACATAAGACCCCACGTTTGTCCATAAACTTTCATCTCCTTCCTACATTATCCCTCTCATGTCACTCTTAGAGACCCAGCCAGCCGTTTTCCACTCTGCTTCCCATCGAGGGCTTTGCGTGCGATGTCATTCAATGTTCTTCTCAGAATGTGTTCAGTCCATCTCCATTTTCTTCTGCATAACTGCTGAACACTAAATTGTTAGGTGCTTGGCTGCCTGCCGAAAATCCTTCTTTCTCATTCTTTCTGCCTGGCTATTCAATCTTCAGTAAGGAGGGAAGATGGTTGCTGATGAAAGCCCTCAGTAACCTGTTAGAAATGCTTTTGGTGATAGGCGTGCCAAGTTTCCGAACCATAAAGTAGCACCAACTTGACATGTTCACTTGAAATCCTGTCTTCACTGCTTCTTCTGCTAGTACGAGCTTACAGAATTTTGAACCAGAAATTATGAAGGCTTTAGATGACACGCATTATTAATGGAATATACGACTGAGTATTAAACGAATTTTATTAAGATCTTCACTTTAGTGTGGGTTTAAAGTTAGTAAGATCATTAGTCATCTTGTTTTCATCTAGAGAAAAGCTAAAGCCTTGTTGATCATTAAACGTTGTTTCAAGGGAATAGAACAATTACCTTTTTGATTACCAAACAACAACAGAAGAAAATTAACAAATAAATCTATACACAAAATAAGGAAGGTTATTTTAGGCATAGACTGTGTAAAAATACCTGGATAGAAAAGATTATTTGCATTAATCATCATTTAGAGATTGTTTGATGCTTTAAGAGCTCTGATATTCAATGGTGAAACTTATCATCAGTCTTGGTTACATCTTCAGCACTAATTTCACTAATGAAGTTAATAGGCAGATTGAGTGATTCTCGTCCTTGTACATAGCTATAAACTGTCTCTTTTAATCGTACTGCGTCGGTAGCACAGCGTAGAATGCTCGTCAACCACGCCTCCTGTGGTCCGGGGTTCGATCCCCGTCCACCGACGCACTTTATTACCTCGCTAAGCCAGTAATAAGATTGGTAAAGAGGAAAGGTTGGGCATGAGGCTAGCAACCACATCCAGTAAAAATAAACACCACTGCTACCGAAACTTCAAGTCTCTAGCCTGAAGCACTATCTCCCGCTAGGAACGTAAACGAATAAAAAAATTAATCATTCTGTTTAATTTTGGTTGCTTTCCTGGAAATATAAAAAAAGACTGATTTGTATAAATTTGCGAATATACTTCCAGTACAACGCAAAATTTGCTTAGATGACAGCTTTTTATACACTAGATAAACATAACATAACTCAATCGATATACTGTCATTTTCAGACTTATTTGCCTAAGATAAAATTTCACTGACTTTAGATGACACGTTACTCTGCTTTGCGAATGAAAAAGACAAAGTCTGCATATGATATTAAGTGATCCATTCAGTTTATATCCAAGATTTCAGTCCAATTTAGTTTTCGATTTTAGAGCTTTTAATAACACAGTTGTTATATCTACTGATAGAATAATACTCATTTTTTTGATTCGACACGGAAACGCAATAGACAGTTTCATGGGAGACCGAATATCAGCTATTTGATTGCTAGTTAATTCAGTCCTCTTAGCCCACGAAATAAAGTCAGAAGACACTGCTCCAAGCCAGTGAGAATAATTCAATTTATCAGACAAAATATATCATACATATACATGAGAAATCCTCAGAAAGTTCAACAAGTAAATAACTAGTTTGATTGGCTGCACAAGGTTGGGATTCAAGGTTGTTCAAACACATTATAATAAATCTCCTATCTAACACCAGCAGTTTAAGTGTTGGTTTGTAGGGATTTGATTGGTTACAGGATTTCATCATGAGCTGACAGTGGTTAGAGAACCATTGGAAAACCAGCTGGGAGTACTGGACAGCTGCTTCCTCCGCCCTAGTTTGGGACTCTTTAGCGGTACGCACCCACCGGGATTCGAACATAGGACCTTCTAGTTACAAAGCGAGATCGTAGACCATTTAGCCACTGGGACTCTATCCAATGACCCATAAATTCTACTTTCTGCCAATTCACGGCATAGCGTGACCACTAGCCAGTATTTCTCCTCACACCAGACCTGCTGCACCCTACTGGTTACGACTTCTCACTAGAACCCCAGTTAACTACCTATCTGAATAGGGCAAGTCGCTAGTGAGCATCTCTTTGATATTCAAATGTTGGTTTGTAGGGATTTGATTGGTTACACATAAGAAATAGGTGTGTATTCTGAACAGGAGTCTACAACAATAGAAAAACGTTCTTAGAGTGGATTTTGTTAGAGACTGACATCGATCAGAAGGCACCTTATAAGTGTTTCATCCTAGTTTGAAACTATTCGGCAGTGCAAATGGACTACCTCTTTCCCTTCAAGGACAGACCTTTAAGCCTTCACCTTAGAAGACACATACTTAAGCACTCAGTCAGTGCGTTGTGATTCAGCGTCCCCATGAATTCTAACTTCTATTGATTCAAAAATGTATCTGAGTAACATCAGTGATTAGCTCTTACCTCGCCGAAGTGGACTCTATTGATAATGATTTCTATTCACATAAAGAAATTCACCTGAACTAATGATTAATAAGCAGTTTATTGGAGTTGAAAGGTTCATTTCTTGAGGTTTTCGTCCGCTTCAGTGTATAGTCTGTAATAAACCAAAGTAAATGAGAAGAAACAATGGAAAATATAAAGAACTGGACAAGTGTTTCGCCTTATTCTTGTATAGAATCAATAAATTACAGGATCCCTACTCAGTGCCTGAATGCTAACGTGACAGTGCAGTGAACTAGTCGTCAATTTAATCTTTGGTGAATTTGGAAATATGCACAAAACCAACATTTCACAATCTAAAAGAATGCCAGATAGAAAAATCGTCATCTTCAAAAGATCTACACCGTTAAACTACCTACGTTATTAAAATTATCAATTGGACAGTATCAAATTCCGCATTAGTTATCTGGTAGTTTCAAAAATTTGCTATTCTGGCTGTTATGAGAACTGAAAACAATAAGCCTCTGCAAGCTTAATGTAACAACTGAGGCATAAAAGTAGGCATGGAGATATTTCAATATATTTAGCGGAAACTTTATCAAGAAGACTTTGTATAGACCGGGGGTGACATATCCGGGGTGTCATGTCATGAATATCCAACTAGTTAACCTTTCCAGGTAAATGTGACTGCAAACTCCAGTTAAAGTTGTCTTTTTGTTGCTTTTCATACTAGTAAAAATGTTTGTTAAAGCAGGTGAAACTGCATACCATCTGATATAGTACTTCAGCTATTGTGTCGATAGATGCTAACACTGTCCAGTCAACTGTTACTGATCAACCCTACAAATGCAAAAAGACATCAGATATAGAGACATATGGGAACTGCCTTAAGATATCTGAATTCAGTCCTTCTGAAGAATCGAAGCTGCACTTTATTTACCAAAATGTGCATAAACAGGACGGAGAGTGAGTGTCTCACTACTTTAAAATAGGACTATGCAAGTATATATGTTGAATACTTTCTACCCTAGAATATGTGTATGATTCTGTTATCATTTGTGTTTAAATAACTGTCTGCTTCCACGCCTAACGAAGTATGATGAAATGTTTAAGTAGCAGATACACTGAAAATAGGCTGAATAACTGTCAGGTCATTAAGATAAGCAACCGAATGTTCACCCTGTAAAGGTAGCCTACACATCTTTACTCATGTAGCACTCTGGCTTAGTTTGAGAATGGGAAACGATGAGTTGAACATTGTCGTAAGACATGCAAGAAGAGATCGTTTGAGGAGCTAATAAAATTGTATGGAGATCGTGGGACCAGTTGAAAAAGACTTCAGAGAGCACAATGAAACTCTGATTTGTTTCTAAAGCCGTACGTCCTACTCCTGACCCAATAGAATATTAATTGTAAATAGTCTACCGCAGATCTAAATAACACTATTTTTGAAATATTCAAAATATTTTACCGATGCCCCAAGATAATTGAAACACAATACGTGTTCACAATCATCTGTTAAGTTTTTTGAAACCACTGAGGTTGTTAAGGAAAACTGGTCATTATCGTGCCTAAACAGGCTCCCTTTTGAAGACCATAATGAGTAAAGTTGCTGAGGTGCCTTACTCACAGAGGGTTACTCAATAACTGTACGCACAACATCTTGACAAAGTTTCAGTGACTTATATCATTCCAACACTTGATCGACGACTGGTCATATCAGCTAAATACATAGACCCTGGAGAAATATTTTGAAAACATTCCGACAGAACATTTCATAAAGGTCTTCTGACTTAAACGATTTGAACCCTAGCGAATATCAGAGATTTACAGAATACGTCAATATAGTTGCAATTTGTTATATCCCAACGCACGAAAAGCCTCAAATCTATCAAAGTGCACAATAAATTTCCTGACAACCTTACAAAATTCTTATTCAACTACTCTTCAACAGTTCTGTTCGATTTGAAGTAAGAAGTTTTATGCATGGTCGCAAAATCTTGGAACTTTAAGCTAAATATCAATAGGCATCATACTCACGTGACGAACTACTTGTCTTACTTTTTATTAACTTTTGTTTGGAAATTTTTTCATGAAATTCTTTGAAATAGACTGGCTGTAATCTTGCCGAAGACTGGTTATTTTAAAAAAAAATGAGCTATAATACCATTATTTTTAGCTAAAATTACTGGTTTATAGATTTTATGCCCGCTGAAAGTAATCTTGCGACGATGTGACTAGATATTTTGCGATGTTTTGGTTTTTATGACAGGAAGATGTAAATTTAAAAATATAATCATGCGTGTCGGTTGACAGAATAAAACTACTATTGGTGCTGCAGTTATTTTAGAGTTTACAAGATAAGACATGAGTCTTAATTCATCTATTTATGTCTATTGCTTTGTGTACTGTCACTGCAATATTCAGTCTTCCTTCTCCCATTGAGGTGTCATTTACCCCTGTTAAGGAATTCCTGCTAACCTAGTCAAGTTCACTAGTTCAGTGGCTTGCCATTCGGTCCTAAGCTTAGGAAATGAGGGAAGACTGGGTGTGGAACTAGCCACGCAAGAAAACAAACCAAAAACCACAGACACTTCTAAGCACAGAAAAAATTTAAGAAATAAAATAATTCATAACTGTAATCAGAGAGATGGGATTATGCCGGGTGGTGAAAACCTTCGGGAATCCAGTAATTTTCTATGACTGGCAACAAGAGAATCTGACGGCGAACCAACCAGCAACCAAGTGACCTAATAATATCCCGGGAAAAATGGAGATGGATCGAAACACACTGAGGAAACCGTAGAGTAGCATCATGCACCAGGCGGAACATTGAGTGGAATCCGAATGGATAACAACAAGTTGGGCATTAGTTCGAGGAAGACATGGACTAGGTTATGTGAAGAGATGGAAGCTTATTAGAAAGAGTAGAGCCAGCTGAAAAGGACTACATAAAGCAGGTTGAGATGGTGATATTCTGCTGAAGTTTAATGTTCCATTCGGAGCCCAAGGGGATAATAATAACGAAAACAAGAATAAAAGGAATTATCCCTCATGCTTTTCATCGTACAAAGGTTTGAGTTTAAGCTCAATACACGCAATAGAAATCAAACTACATGGAATTGAAACGAAGTATTGCTAACGATTAGTTGGATTTTTATCCGTTTAATGCGTAACTCGAATGAAAAAATTGATTAAAAATAATAATTCCAACTACAGACAGCCCGGATAGGCAACTAAATATTTACAATTATTTATTTAAAATAACGAAGGATTACAATACTTGAGACGTGACTAAGCTCTTTGAAGTAAAAGAATCACGCACATATATATGACTTAGTGAACATGGCTGCTCATAAGTCCTTGTATTTATACATAACACATGCATTAATATCAAATTAACTTTTCAAAATTTAATCAAAGAATGTCACACAAGATCACATTTCATCATGATCGAACAACGCCCCTCTCTTTACATCTCACCGATACATAATCCGAGCAACTGTTTTCCTCATCACTTTCAGCTTCAGGCAGTTAGTAAATCAAGAATAACCAATGTGAGCCTGCACTTTGTTAAAAATAGCTTTCTACTGACATTAAATGCCTTCAAGGGAAATTAGATACACCGACTTCAGAATGTAAAGGAACTGATCTCAATTAACAATACACCTTCAAATTCTACACCTTTTTATTAAACCAAAGTGAGGTAGTTTATTGCCCTTTTTAAAGATTTTTAGCATATAACCTTACTGATTTCTGCTTATTTTAAAATACCTGGCATCAAATCAACAACCGCTAATTCACTGTTACTATTTTATTTGCCAGTCACTAGCCTATAGATCTCCAAGAGCTTGTACAAACCAATCACTTTCTCAGAAGTCACGTCAAAATCATGTC
The DNA here is from genome assembly GCA_944472155.2 of Trichobilharzia szidati. Lineage (NCBI taxonomy): Eukaryota > Metazoa > Platyhelminthes > Trematoda > Strigeidida > Schistosomatidae > Trichobilharzia > Trichobilharzia szidati. Next base: position 57,283,154 of record OX235274.1, read on the forward strand.
TATGAAAACTTTCGTTACTACATTGTCAAATACTGGACGGTTTTGACACCAGCGATATTTCTGAATCTCTATGAAGAGATACTATACTTTATCCAACGAGGTCTTCAAATTCCAGTTAGTTAAAACAAGCTATGGTAAAGTCACTACAGAAGTTGAAGTACTATCCAGTTACTGACATACATTTTGAGAAATATTTGTCAATGTTATGTAACCAAAACATGCATTCCGAATACTAAAGGATCTAACTGATTCCTTGTTTTATTTGTGTAGATATTCTCACCATCGGCTTTTCTCTATGCACCAATATAAGAAACATTTTTCTGATAAGTTGGCATTGAACTATACTTTTGAATACCACTTGACACGGTTCGTATCTAGGGGAATTGTAGTTAGTTTCTGAAAATTCACTGGACAGATGTTACACTTTGAACAGAGTAAATTAAGATCAAAGTTTGATGATATTGGAATGTTGAAGGTAATCAGCAGGAAGCCTTGGACCTAGGTTTCGAGCTAGTTGGCACTCACCAGTCAGCAAGGCGTATCTGCAACCTTGAAGGAACTCTTGTCCCTTCGAGCCCGCGTCACTCAGTGCTGCAGTCACATACGTTACCACTGAGTTGTTTGTTTTTTGAGTGAATTTTGATCATCCTGGTGATTGTTCAAACCCAAATGTTTGACCACTGTAAACATGTCGGCTCCAAGTATGGACGCTTGAATGATGTCTGAGAATTAATTTGAGGTAATTCGGAGGACGATGAGTAGCAGTGAAACCCGAGATTCAAGATGATAATAGTGACCGGTCACTCTGGTCCAATCAGCTGACGGAAAATCAAGGTTGACTTAAAAACAAATAAAAAATGATTCCCGCTGCACAAGAGGTGACCCAAACGGTCTAGTAGATAACGCTTTATGCTTAAAACGATGGGCACTAGATTCGAGTCTCAGTGGGAACATCATCATTCAAAGGGACTTGACTTAGATTTCGCCAAGCTGACGATTCCCAAATAGGACGAAATAAGACTAAATTTAGTTCACTTTCACTATCCAAAAATAACGGTACGAACATTGTTAATCTTACTACAAGCGAAACAGATTGGGACATTAGTCGTTAAACGTTGTTCTGTCTACTTTCGTGTCCTATAAAATGTTTGCTGCATAAGGAAACATCAAAAAATGTCTGAACTGACGTTAGCATTAATAATTCATACAACATTCTGTAGATGAATTTATTACCTAAGAACGTTTTTTCTACAAATACTTAGTGTTTTGCGTTATGTAATCACTAATTTATTTCGTCTAACTTAATCGGATAGTAAATGATAATTTATGCTGTCACTATTGTCCTTTAACGAAATTTATTCATCTCTTGCTTCAGTCTGAGCTATCGTATGCCAATCCGTATTTGGTATTCTCCAACGTTTGATGTTTGACAGTAATTACAATTGTACAAAGACAAGAATAAATATTTATGAAGACTGCAAATATGCTTCGTTCTTTGTGAAGTTATTGCTAAAAGTGTCTCCACATCTGATGATAATAATGATTAATTAATGTTCACTGTTGAATATCACAACTCAACGAACATAGAATTGATTTCTCTCCCCATCCTGAGCTGCAAGTCTTATATGCTGTAGCACTAATATATGACTGAATTACTCTTCAAGTTTTATTTAATGATAAACCTTTCAGAATTTGGGCATTGTGAGATGCTGTAAGTGAAATGTGAACGAACTTAGAATAATGAACCCTATATGGGGAACCAATATGAGCATACGTTGGAGTAGCTAATGCTTACGTTGACCGTTACTGTCAGATGAGTTCTTGACTAGACTATATATCACCAATCACACCTATTCTTCAGAGAACTAAGGTTTCGTTGAGCTTCTTCAGATCAACAGCACTCAGCACAAAGAACACGAACTGAAGTCAAATGCGAGCATCTACATGATTTAGAGACTTGATCCTCATGTTAACTAATGCATATCAGATACAGCTTAGACAGCTGGTAAGATGGATACGCAAAAGGGAATTATGGTAACAGACTGACCAGGAATGTATTGTCAAACAAGTATGCTAAAGAAAATGAGGAAAGATTTTGGTTAAGCTCATAAGACCATTGAGTGACATTACACGTCTGATCCTCGAGTGAAATCCGAGTGTAAAATGAGAACTCAGCCGTAAATCCGACATTGATTCACCTAGAGATCGTGTGAGGTAAAAATGAAAGCATTTTGCACAGTCTCAGAGCCATCTGAAAAAGACTGAAGGGAATGAAATGGCGATGAGCTTTTGGAGCCCAATGTTCCACCTGAAAGCAAAGGGAATAATAAAAAATAACGTACAATCAATGAGCTGTAGTAATTTTCAGAAAGAAACATTTCTATATTCCGACAACAGCCAGACAATAATTAGTATTTATTCACAAATTGATTTTTACTTCCTTGTGTCATGCAGGAAGAAAAAGGCAGTTTAGTTTATGTCATACGATTTTACATTTCACAAGTATCTGTCTATTGAGTTTCTCATTTTCTCATTTGTCTAACTGATTTCATTTTAATTCTTAAATATGTGCGCCTCTACCGATGACCATTCACTCTAAGTGATGTAAATGACTTGATTTCAACTGTTGCTGAATAACTGCCAAATTGGGCATTGTGATTGTTCGATTTCATTATAACTTCGATGAATAAGATATTTGGTTACAGGATTGCGTCACTAGCTGACATCGGTTAGAGAACCATTGGAAATCTCGGGAGAACTGGACAGCTGTTTCATCCTAGTTTGGGAATCATCAGCAGTACGCACCCACCGGGGTTCGGGCCCAGGACTTTCTGGTTATCATAGTGTGGTGGTGTGATACAGACAATAGGCTCCAACGGAATATTATTCTCACAGTAAGAATCATTGTGCCTGTCGGTGTTAACGTCTGAATGCTATTCCCACATTTCAGTAGTGCATTAGCAACAGAATACTAAACGTATCTGAACATTCTATTTCATGTCGTTTAATGTAAACCGAAATCGCACGCTTAGTAATTGGTTAAAGAATATAAACTATGTAGATATGGAGAGCGGTTTGATCAATTGAAAATATACCTTGGTTTCCGTGTCTTACCCTCTGCTGTTACAACAGTTTTGAGAGATTCCAACTGTCTGTGGCAACTGAACGTAACGTGTAGGATTAACTAAGATACAATATGCGATTATGCAAAACAATATTCTTGTGTATTTGAATATTTTATAACTACCTGACATTTTTATAACAACTTCGTAGAAGAAAAACTTTCCTTTCTGACACCAATGAAGTGATGTTGAATTCATCAATTCCACTTCTTAAGCATACACTGATAAATTATTAATTGAATCAACAAATATCTTTAGAAAAATTCACAGCAGAGTGAAATTGTATTTTATCTGTTCATGCTTGATTAAAAAAGATATTAAATTATAATTAATATCATCTACGCTTCACTTCTTCTGACGGTTTCTCACACAAATCAAAATACTTTTGGTGGGTATTTTGTGATGCATTGCATTAATGTTACATTTCTCTAATATGAAACACGCTAGTGAAACAAATGCTATGCATAAAAAGATGTAAGTGAGTGATTTACAGACCCCATCTTGCTTGTCCAAATGCGTACACACTCATATATATATATATATATATATATATAATTTTCTATAGTTTGGTTTGTAAGGGTTAGTTATGTTTTACGAGTTGATCACGGATTGATATGAATTAGAGAACCATTGAAAACCAGGGAGTACTGGACAGCTGCTGTTTCATCCTAATTTGGGAATCATCGTCAGTACGCACCCACTGGGGTTCGAACCCAGGACCTTACGGTTACAAGGCAAGCTCGTATATCATTCAGCCACTGGGACCCGATTCAATGGCTCATGAATTCTGACTTCTACCAATTCGTGATTTAGCGCGACCCCAAACATTGTCGTTGATGGGACATCCATCCACACACGTGACATCTAATTGGACCTCACTGGTCACGACTTCTCACTAGAACTCCAGGAAACTCCATCCTGTAGCAAGTCACTAGCGAGCATCAGATTAATTTTCTATAGTTTGGTAGAAGTTAGAATTCATGAGCCATTGAATTGGGTCCCAGTGGCTGAATGGTATACGAGCCAGCTCGCCTTGTAACCGGAAGGTCCTTGGTTCGAACCCTGGCAGTGAGTGCGTACTGCCGATGATTCCCAAACTAGGATGAAACAGCTGTCCAGTACTCCAGTGCTGGTTTTCAATGGTTCTCTAATTCATATCAGTCCGTGATCAACTCGTAAAATATATATATATAAATTCACACATTAACTAAATATTACAAAAGCTAGGAATCCCCTCCAGTTACGTTATTCTTTTACAGTGATGTGTTAGCACATTAAGTACCATTGTTGCTTTACACGCTTGAAGTTTCAACTATGGAGACTGTGTTATCAATCTAGATACGAAGGCAAATTCACAATTTCCATTTTACACAGTTCAAAGTGGAACTTCACCAGAGCGTTCCCTTTGGAAACTTACATTATTCAGATCACAATGCATTATCTGCTTCATGCTATGAACAGCGATCAATAAAGTATGCACTCATGATTCACCGGGAAAGAGGGTTCTCTATTTCTTCCTACTAAGTATACAACATTGTTTAGTGACTGATGTCTAAATCTGTTCCACTCGTAATGAAGTGGACAGAGTTTGTACCATTTTTCTGCAAATGTAGAAAGTAAACCAACTTTTGTCATAGTTTACATCATATGATGTATGACATCTCTGTCTAGTGAACCGTGAGAAATTGACTGTGACTTTCATAAGAGAATAGTTTAAAGTAGGTGTGTAAAAGTGTAGTTGAATGCCAAATTATGATAGAAACATTGAAGGCTGAAGATGAGAATATCTACACAAAAAAAAAGAAAATACTGAACTGATTAGATCCCTGAGTTTTCAGAATAAACGTTTTGGCATAACAATACTGATGAATATTTTCAAAATTTATGTCAGCAACTGAATCGCATTTCAATTCCTCGAATGACTTCAATGTTATGTATTTCAAATAATGGAAATTTAAAGCCCCACTTCAATACAATAGACTATTTCATCAAACAGATTCGAAAATATTGGGAGTGGTAAGAGCACCTAGTATTTTGTAGCGTAGTAAGGAAAGATATCACAGATATTTGTATTCGTATTTGACCTACGAGAGAGAATGCTTTGTTTGTAGAAATGTTAGAAAAACTATAATCCAGTGATTCGGATATAAAATAGCATTTTGGAATTGATGCCTCTTGGCATAAGGCTAATTATTATAAAATAAGTAAACCTTAGTAGTGTTGTATACTAAAACTCTGCAAAGTGGACAGTCAACTGTCTAACTTCAGGTTTAATATAAAGGTGTAGAATTTGAAGGTGTTTTGTTAATTAACATCAGTTCCTTTACATTCCAACGCTGGTGTGTTTAATTTCACTTGAAGACATTTAATGTTAGTAGAATGCCATTGTATTTCGTTTATATTTTAAAAAACTGTAGGCTCACATTCATTATTTTTGATTCCCTAAATGCCTGAATCTGAAGGTGATGAGAAAATGAGTTGCTCGGATTATGTATTGGTGAGCTGAAAAGAGGAGGGCGTTGTTCGATCATGATTAAATGTGATCTGGTGTGACATTCTTTAATTAAATTTCGAAGAGTTAATATGATCATAATGCATGAATTGCATATAAATAAAAGGTTATTTTGAACAGGTAAGCATGTGATTATGTATTTCAAAAAGCTTAGTCACGTGCCAAGTATTGTAATTCTTCGTTAACGTAAAAAAATAGGAAATGGGTATTTACTTATTTCGGTCTGTCTATAGATGGGATCAGTTTTCTTTTTAATCGATTTCCTAATCAAGTTACGCCTAAAACAGATAAAAATCCAACCAGTCCTTGGTAATGTTTCATTTTAATTCCACTTAGTTTGATTTTTATTGCGTGTACCGAGCTTAAACTTAAACCTCTGTACGATGAAAAGCATCAGGGATAATTCCTTCATTATTGTTTTCGTTATTATTATCCCCTCGGGCTCTGAGTGGAACATAAAACTTCAGCAGAATATCACCATCTCATCCTGTTTTATGTAGTCCTTTTCAGCTGGCTCCACTCTTTCTAATAAGCTTCCATCTCCTAACATGACATCCTCCATGTCATCCTCGAACTAATGCCCAACATGTCGTTACCCATTCGGATTCCACTCAACGTTCCGCCTGATGCATGATGTTACTCTGCGGTTTCCCCAGTTTGTTCCGATGCATCTCCTTTTTTCCCGGGATATTATTTGGTCAATAGGTGGCTGGTTGGTTCACTTTCAGAGTCTCTTGTTGCCAGTCCCTGCTGACTATCTGATCTTTAGTGTCGAGTGAATCCAGCTATTAATACAATCCCTCAGGGTGACTGCAGTAGATTACTGACATTTCCATTGACACTTTGGATATTTCACTTCCATTCCATCCACTCTCACTGATTCCGAACACTTCAGTACCGTGTTTTCTCATTTCTTTTGCAGTCTGAACAGCCTTACCAGCTTTTTGCTGATATTTGCTGAGAAGAAAAATGATAGGTCAATGGAAGAAGGAACACTAAAATATTGTAGATACAGTACACAAAGCAATCGATTTAAAATGACGAGCTGAACACGGTGTCATATTATTCAGTCTAAAAAGACAATCAGCGAAGAGCCACTCTTTTCGGGATATCGCTGAAAAAAGTAACTTTAAGCTGAACGTTTTTTCTCTAATATGACCCAGTGGGGATTAATAAGCTGCTGTCTAAAAATACCATCACACAAGTAATTATTTCATTCTGTTAATTGACATGTATTGTTTTTTTATATTAAATAGCTTCATGTCATAAAGATGACCAAGATGTCCCGTTATTTCCTAGCTAGTCACATTGTCAGCTGATCACCTTCAGTGGATAGAAGAAGGTTCAGAAATCAATTCTGAACTTGCAGTTTGTACAGTTCGACGTGAAAATTCAACTTAGTTTCTCTTGCAAACGAAAATTATTCAGATTACCGTATGTGATCTGTTTGATCCCGAAAATGGTAATCAAGAGAAAGTGAGCTCTATTGGTGTATGTCAGTGTGATCCAACTACTGATATCCGTCACTCAGTAGTATATTATTTAATGGGATCTAAACAAGACTGAATTTGGATTCAAGTAATTTTACCGTTTTTTCTCAGTTTTACTTAATTGGAATGCCTCAATTAAACATTAGATTCACTTTAAGCAGATAATTATTAAAGATGGAGGGGAAATTGCATCACTAACCATATTTCAACTTTGAGGACAGGGGTTATTTTCTAATCAACCGCTTACTTTAAAAATCTATCACAGATGCAGGGAAACGAATTCATTAAATAATGAGTATTAAGTAATTTTGTCCAGCTTCTTCTTTGCATTGGAATGAAATTCCTGATTAAATTTGAATGTTAATCACTCGCTCAGTAGATGGGTTTGAACCCCTGTAGGTGGTTACGTACTATTGAAGAGTCCCAAACTAGGACGAAACAGCTGTCCAGTACTCTCAGGCTTTCCTACTGATGTCAGCTCATGATGAAACCTTCCAACAAATCAAACACAATCTCTACATAACTAATACTTGAATATGTATTTTTTTCTTACTTGTTTATATATTTCTGCAATATTTAATTAGATAAGTCAAGGTATTTTCTGTAAATAATATGTTTGACAAAAGCGAAACGAAATAAACAGTTTTATAGCTTAAAACGAATTCCATATAATAAGAATCTCGTCTTTTTCCTTATCCTCTTCTTCTTCTTGCCATATTCCTTTTAGTTTAATTCGTTCTCTATCTCTCAGGATTCCAGGATTTCCTACACATCAGTTGAATGAAAAACACACAAGCACACACACTGGGAGAAAATTTATTGCCTAATTTAAATAACATTACTACATACGCATAAGGTAATCAACTAATTTTGAAGGGCAAAAGTGTACATAAAACGTCTATGCACACTGGCACGCACACACACACAAACAAATACACAAACTGGCCTAGTAATAAATAAATCTTAAGCCAATTGTATAAAAAATTATTTAGTTTGCCTCTGTAGAAAAATAAATTAATAATTTGCATATTTTAATGCATAAAATGTCTAATAAAACTTATTTTCTACAAAAGCAGGGAATTTTTTATGAGTATATTGATTGGATTAGATGGGGAGGTTTACTTTCTACTTATTGACCCTAATTGAATATATGAACAACGCTGACGTCAACCAGTAATGCTTGCTAGTCAGTCAGATCAAAGGGATGTAAGAACTGAAAAGTCGTCTCATTGATTTGGAGTCGAGCTTTTCTGCTACACAACCTGTTCGACTCAACTAAAAGAGCTGGATCAATTCAAATCAGCTAATTGAGAGAATTGTGCGTCGATGGCACAGTGGTAGAAAGGTCGCCAACTACGCCTCACGTGGTCCGGGGTTCGATCTCCGGCCACCGACGCAATCCTTTACATCGCTAAGCTAGTAGTAAGACTGGTAAGGAGGGCATGAGGCTAGCAAACCCATCCTGTAGAAATAATCACCACTGCAACAGAAACTTCAAGCCTCTAGCTTGAATCCCAATGTTCCATGGGGAATGTAAAGGAATGAAAAATTGGGAGAATTGGAAAAACACTGAATCAAACTCGTGATATGAAAATAAATTGGTTGATTTGATTGTTGATCAACCACTCATGCTTGCCTTCTTGATTACAATCTATGATATCAATAAGATCACATACTGTGATTAATTTGCAAATCTCAAATTTGACCTAAAATATGCCTAAGAATAGAGAATTGAGAACTTACACTTTTTAAATTTTATTCAGCGCATATTCAGCATGAGCATCGTAGTTTAAGGAGACGACAATGGGTGAATTATGATGATGGCATAATCAATTACAGTTAACGCGAAATGGAAGTAGTTATTAGTCATAAGTTTGAAGAATATGCGAGAAGTTCTGGTAGTTGGCTCAACAACAAAAATCACGCGCACTAACTGAACAGCAACACGAAGCAAAGAATAGTTACATAACGATACACAGTAAGCATTCTGAAGTAATTAAAAATTATCTAAATGAGTTAAGATTAGTGTGCCAAAAAATAAAATGATCTTAGTAATGATAAATCAGTCGGTTGTGATTTCCACACTAAAAGATGAAGTATTCAGGCTAGCCACCCGCAACTGCATCCATCAATTCAACCGCTCCTGTAGAGCGAGGCATATTGGCCGCTGCTCTAGGAACCTAAGTTTTCGTGCTCGAAACACCTACCGGTGTGAGTAAATGAAGGTGATTTAACACCGTCAATACTTCCATATTAATTCACCTAGTTCAAGAAGGTCACAAAGTTAGCTGGCATTGAAGAGTCTTCCTTTATCACTCACCGGCTATCGAATAAACTGCTAAGGGCCTTTAGACCCCGAACACCCTAAATATCAGAGGCCACCTCAACTCGCCAAAATAAATCTGAGCTCTACATGCGAATGCAACAGGTATGGTCACTACTGCTATCCTGACCTACTGTCAAACCAATAAATTCTTTGTTGCATTCCTTCATTTATCTTATATTCAGCTTAATATTACATTTTTATGTATATTATCTCTTACACATGCTTTTGAATAGCAATCTATCAGTATTATTGATTTATTGTAATTTAAAATAGTAACATTGTTACTAATAACAATATTTCTTTAATTATTATTGTCAGACAAATGTAGAACCTGGTGACGACTTCATCAGAGAGAATGTTCCTTTTTCATTATTCGGTCTTTTAAAGTTTAATTGGGCACCTTCATTGAATTAAAAAACCAAATGCATGATTACGTAAAACGTAGAGCAAACAGTAATCTCTCTTCCTATCAAACCATTGCGTTTATTCCTTGTTTGAAACAAATCTTTGCTTATCTCATCTGTACAAGTTAATTAGTTATTAATTTTATTCATTGACGTTCCCTGTGGAACATTGGGCCTCAGGCTAGAGGTTTGAAGTTTCAGTAGCAGTAGTGATTATTTTTAGGGGATGAAGTTGCTAGCCTCATGCCCAACCTTCCCTCTTTACCAGTCTCATTAGTGGCTTAGTAAGGTAAAGGAGTGCACCGGCTGGGGATCGAACACCGAATCACACACGTGGTTGGCGACCTTTCCGCCGTAGTGCCACCGACACACACTCTGTACAAGCTCCTGGAAATACATTTTTTCAGCGGCTATAATAAAGTATACACATGCTCTCTGGCACGTTGTGTTCTCTTTCTCTGTGATTGTCTAGTTGGTATTATAATTATTAGTTCCACCTTTTGGAAATTTACAGGATCTTCACATCCTCGTTTTAAAGAAAACTCAACAACCAAATTAGGAAACATACAATGAAGAAGAATCATTGAAATATACGATTCGTGGACCTTCGGATTAAATCACCAAATTTGTGGCCAGTATATCAAACCTTAATCCCAGGTAACCCTGCAGTTCGTTAATTTATCACTCTAATTGTAATATACAGTCCGCATATCCTTTATCACTTCAGTTTCGTTTGATACTACATATCGTTACTTCGCTTATAGTTAGGTATACCGCAGGGTAAAAGCAGCGTTAATGTAATTGATTATACCATCACATTTCACCTACTGTCGTTTCTTTGAACTGAAGCCCTCGGGCTAAACATCTGTTGAATCTGATAAAACATGTGTCTTATTTTGTTAATTCTATGTACACTTTTTACTCTATCTACAGTTGAAGAGAAGCCTTGAAATCAAATATGAAAAATGTTGACAGCCAATTTTGAAGAAGTTATTCAGTGATTTCGAAGCAGTATCTTTTTGTGCGGTCTAATTTGGAATGGTAGGACTTAAGGAAATGAATAAGTACTTTTTTAGAAGGTCCTCATTTGTTAGTTATTATTACTATCCCTTTGGGTTCCTAGTGGAACATAGGGCTTTAACAGCACAACTCCATATCATGAGTCTATTACTCTTTGCAGTTGTCCATAGAAATCTTCCTTTTTCTCTTGTTCTGAGTTGTTTGTAGGCGTATAGCATTGCATAATTGTAACCTATCTTCTTTTTGAACTGCATACTGCTGTCATTATGCTAGAAGAGGAGATTGGTTCACACTGCATAAGAGTCTTTGATGCTGTTGGTGACATCATTTACTAATGATTGGGTTCTACGTAACCGGAATAGATTATTCACTTTGTGGTTAACAATTTGGATAATAAACATACATTCCGCATGATATTACAGGTTTTTGGCACTTCTGTATCATATCTCCTCGCTTCTTTAGCAATCTGAGCAGCCTTCCCAGCTTTGTACGTACATTCCACGGCCTTGTGCTCATTTTTGCTTCTGTCGAAAGAAGACATAGACTGACTGGCTTCCCGAAGGCTTTCACGAGCCCGCGTCATTTCATCTCTCCGATTCCATTTGGTATTTTCTTATATTTCTGTTGTGTCATGAAGTTTTTGTAACGATTTGACTGATTTTCCGGGGTAGGGTCGCTAATCCTACGCCCAAACTTCCATCTTTTCCAGGGCTTAGAACTGGGATAGATGGGCTTTTTTTAGCTGTATAGATGAAATAGTCAAATAATTTTTTATTTTACAAAATCAAAACGCGATTTATCAAACTGAAAGTGTTTTCCTCTCAATTAACACCCTGTTGGCTTTTAATTCTTTACTAGAAGCAGAAGAGATGCAACTAGTTCTTGATTTTAAACTCATTCAACTTAGGCTTTTATTGATAGCCTTTCACTATCTCCATCCGTTAACCCCACACTTCACCCTCACTAAAAAAACATATACTTAAGCAACAACATTTCGACATTTTATTCTGTCAGCTATTACTGTTCTGCCGTTTGGTTACGGAAACTCCTATATCACACTTTTTTCGTCTCAGAATTATTTCAGTTTATTAAAGAGTTTCAGTGAAGGATATTTTGAAATCCATCCCGAAGGAATAGTATGAGTAAGCCACAGTCCGCCATATTTTCAGGAACTTTGTGAACTTAATTTAATCCGAAATCTACAAGTGAGTTGTTTCTGGATTATGTGAAAACGAATTACACTTAGAGTTGAAGAGAGTTTTCAGTTGTAACGACATTGTAATAACCTATTTGATCACTGTATATGGGATACATGATAGTAAAAAGTTACGAGACGGATCTGCTTAGTGTAATGTTCAAATTAGTTAGATCTATTTTTGAACAAAAACTTCCCATAATGTTTTCAGATATAAATAAATCCTATCCAACAATAGCATTTTATACGATCTCAAGTTATAATATTAAAAATTAACAGTTGATATTAAAGACATCTGATGACAGAAAGTCTCGTTTCACCGAACTTTCATTGCTGTTCATCCCCAAGAAATACCTGACATTTTAAAATAATCAATTTCTGGATGTGCATAAGAATAAAGTGATCAGCTAGGTCATACCAAATTAAAAAACACTTATCCCACGGTTTTTGTTTATTGGATAAACCACACAGTTAAACAGTATTATTCACTAGATGATATTTCGAACACAATTTATCGTTCATAATCATGTCAAGTGTAATTGCACAACTTCAGAACTTGATTTTTATAGCCCTCTTTCTCCCCTCATATTTACTGTGGGGCCCTTTGCATTTCCCATATGTCTGGGACAGTTGCTGAGTCACTACTTTTGCATGTATTCCCATTTGATTCTTTGAACAAAGAAAAGCTTCAGTTATATATCTCTCCTCCAAGCCGGTTACATAACATTTTAATACTTCCACTCTGTCTTATTTTATTGCACTGTTGTTGTGTAACTGCATACAACGCTACTGCTGATTTATTTTCTAGACTTCTTATCTTGTTAGGATAAAGTAATCTAGACTTTACTAAGGGCTTGTGCTCCACTGATCTAATTTACCCTGACCTTATCAAGACCAATTCAGAGTATTTGATAAACTAAATCTTTCTCTTTTGTTTCTGTGTGATCTAGGTTCATAGTTTGTTTCTGGGTACATTTGTGAATTTTAGCGCTACTCTTATTCCTGCTTTGTTAAACATTCTCGGTAGGGTTTCAAAGATTTCCTCTTTGTACGGAAGCATTGCTGATGTTTTTAATTTCTTAATCCTGATGTTTTCATCTAAGCCCTTTAAAATGTCACACTAAATGTGATAAATAAACTGAGTCTTCTTTTCAGACCTTCCTCTAGTTGACCCTTTTATTAGCCTCTACAATAAAATATTTTTCATTTATCCTACTATCTAGGACGAAATATATTCAATCTAAATTTTTCTGCTAATTTCAATCTTTGTTCAAAGACTTAAAAATTAACCAAAAAAAATCTTTTCATCATTTCTTCCTGATAAAAATTTTGTTTTGAAAAAAAAGACAAACAGTTGATTACGCCCTAATCTGCTTTTGTCCATTAAATTTAAGTACATGTATTAAAGTGACAGAAGCAATTTACAGAAAAATTAAAGTATCCAATTAAGAAGAAAAACATTTAGATCTGATTTAACAACATCTGTACAACATGTGACCTATAAAAAATTATATCATGTATATGAAAGATTGAGAATTTACATTGTCCTTCTTGTGACTTAAACACCTTTATTGTATAACAGGTGGAAATAGTAAAATCAAATGCGAAATTCTATCCAGATGACAATCCAGTGATAATTTAAGTCTGGGTTCATGCATCTAGCATGCTTAGGTGCGCCTGTTTTTATTCCCAATCTCTTTAAATACAACATAATATTTTCTCTTGAAATTTGCTAGTTTTCTGAATAAGTTCTAGGAGATATGCTTTTTGCTCTCTTTATCCTCTTTTTGGAAATTAATCAATAATAGTTATTCCTTTTGGTTCTGAGTGGGACATAGGGCTTCAGTAGCATATCTCCATTTTGTCCTGATCTCTGTAGCCCACTTCAGCTAGCCCCACAATCGCCTATAAGCTTTCATTTCCTCCCCCACATTTTATCCTCCATGTCACTTTCAGATGCTCAACTCATCGTTTCCCATTCAGGTTCCACTCAAGCGACAGCCTGGCACTCAATGTCACCCGACGGTGCCCATAGTACGTGTCCGACGCATCTCCATTTTCTCCGGAATATTTGTTGAGTAACAGCTTCTTGATTGGTTCGTTCCCAGAGTTTCCTGCTGCTAATTCTTTATGGTCAACCATCTAATCTTCATTCTGGAGTGGAGGTAGATGTTGATAAAAGTCTGCCGTAGTCTGCTGGGGATATTTTTCGTGACGCGCTAATTTTCTCCCCGAACAGAAGGACTGAATGACTTAACATTGGTACTGAAAATCCGAATTTTGCTGTTTGTGCTGAGTGTCGCAGATTTCCAAATTGGTCTTAGAGTGATGAATGTCTGTCTGTCTTGCCTTTCCGATTCTGGCTAGTTCTGACATCGTCATCCGTTCTGTCGCCTGTAGTCGAAACGATCGTGCCTATATGTGAGTGAAGGAAGTGACTTCTTTCAAATTTATTCCATTGATAATGACTGGCGCTGCTTGGTGTTGGTTGTTTATCCTCTTCACCTCGATGTTCACTTGAATTCCTGTCTTTGCTGCTTCTTATTTCAACTTGTTGGTTTTCCTTTTTTATACCCAGTAATTGTTAACATTATGATGTAGGAATAAAATATGAGAGATGAACTTTATTAAACTAAGCAGAGTTGCATATACCTATAAACTATTGACTGATGGAAGTGAACAGTTTGATATCACTTACAACAACCAGAAGTGCTTGTCAGACAGCCGGGTTGGAGTAATCTGAACACTGAACGGCTGTTTTGCTCCTTTGAGATCGAGTTCATCACGGCTGTGGTGAGTTTGACTTAGCGGGGAGAGCCGATTTTTGTCTATATATATATTTGTGCAACCATGTTTGCTTTACTGATTACTGTTTGTGGCATTAAGCAGATTATACGTTGTGATCTGAATAACTGCCGTCCCCAACGGAAACTGTGGTGAAATTCCACCTCAAAGTGTGTACACTTCAAATTAATATGCATGTTTCAAATGTGACTTAGCATAATAAACATGGTGAAAAAGTCAAGAAAATAACAGCAAAATTAAATGAGATGTTGTTATGGTCCTGCCCGACTAAGGGACCAATAACCGTTTAAGCAAACAAGTTACCGATGCCCTATTAATGAATATAGGTCCACTAAAAACACGGTTATCGAATGAGTACTTAGATTACTTCTAGACACGTTAAAATTAACAGGCAATCATTCTGGTAGTTACTGAAGACTCATAGTCAAACTGTACCGCCTTCGAAGGTAATCCACGCAAGGTAATCCATGCAAAAAATAGGTTGAAGTTTCAAGTGTGTGTTGGGGTTTGAGTGGTTTCGAGTTTGATCATGGATTGGTATCAGTTAGAAAACTGTTGAAAACTAACGGGTACTCAACGGTTCTTCGTCTTAATGCGGAACTCTTCAGCAGCACTCACCCATGGCCCCACCGGGGATCGGAACCAAGATCTTCGGGTTGTGAAGCAAGCTCATTAGTAATTCATCCACTGAGACGGAGTTCAGTAGTTTATGAATTCTAACTTCTATCAATTCACGATTTTTAGAGTCCCTGGTGAGGTCCTAAACTAGAACGAAACAACTATCCAGTACTTCTTGCTTTTCAGTGGTTCTCTATCTGATATCAATCCGTGATCAAAACTGAAAAAGTTCTAATAAAACTACATGTTAGGCTGAGCAACCTTGAAGAAACTAACTTGAGATGACAGATGATAAATACTAGTCACTGTTGCACACGAAAATACCTGAGTTCGAAAGTAACTACATTCTTTAGAAGTCATAATACTTTATCTCATTTTGTTCACAGAAGTTTACCTAAACTAATAATAATTAAAGTTTTTATTTTAGTTTCTACATAAAAGGCCTGATTAATCTGCAAAGCCTGGAACTATTTGCCAGGAACAACTTTACTATTAATTGAGCCTTTTGCTTTCATTGACTTTACTTTGTCTGACACAAAATCCTTCAATATATAAAATTATGTTTTCCTTTTGTAACTAACCATGAATCTTCAAGTATTGGTTTTGTAAGGATTTTTTTGTTTGACTGCATGGAGGATTTCATCATGATGCTCACTAGTGACTGGCCCTATTCAGGCAGTTAACCTGGGGTTCTAGTGGGAAGCCGTGACCAGTAGGGTACAGCAGGTTGAAGATGAGGCAGTAACTCATCGAAGAAGACATTGCGAAATGGTCACGCTATGTCGTGAAATGGCAGAAGTTAGAATTCATGGGCTGGCCATTGAATCGGGTCCCAGTGGCTCAATGGTCTAAGAGCTCGCCTTGTAACCAGAAGGTCCTGGATTCGAACCCCGGTTGGTACGTACTGCTGAAGAGTCCCAAACTAGGACGGTGGGAACAGCTGTCCAGTACTCCCAGCTTGTTTTCCAGTAGTTCTCTAACTGATGTCAGCTCATGATGAAATCCTCCATGTAAACATGAATCAATAACTCCGGCGACTAGTTGATTCATCGTTTTGACAAAATAGTAAATTTTGGTTTCAGAAGACGTAAATGCACCCCCTTAACGTGGAGCAATATTTTCATTCCTATTATTGATTACTACTCAACTATATTATTATTTCATTTTGTATTCTAATCTAACAAGCAATAAATCAACCGAATTAGCGTTATTCAATTAGAAAAACAAATAATCACTTCTTCCACCCGAACAAGCATTTAATATGAAAGATAAATAAACCACCTATATATATATATATATATATATATATATATATATATATATTGCATTAGACTATTTTGTGGAGAATGATAGCACATTTGTATAAGACACTTCAGGAGAATATTTTCATGAGCAATTGAAATTTCAATAGGTGAACCACTTGCTATCTACTATTTGATATGTGTATCCTATTTAATTCTGTAAATATATTGCTTAAAATAGCAGAAAATATTACTGATGAAATATTTGATTTTAATACTGTACGATGTAGGCTGTATTTTCCGCAGAAGTTCCATTCAAGTAATATTAGGATAAAACTTGGACACTGTGGTAGAGTATAACTCCATTATGGATAAGATTTATTTTGACAAAGTTTCATAGTGTTATACAGTAATATTTACGGATGACGCTTTTAGCGCAATTTATTACTGCTCATTATCATATCAAGGTACTTACACAACTTTCTTGCTTCATTTATATACATGAGTAAAATTTGTTTTAATTTTCTATATGTTACAATGGGAATTTTCCATGATGACTAAAATTGACTAGACATTTGATTAAAATGAATCTAAGATAAAGTACATTCAGAAATAATAGTAGTGTTATCAATAAAATACAATCAGATGGGAAATAAGATGTTTTTTACAGTCAAAATAAGTAATTTGTTAGAATGCTATAATGTAAATTGAATACATTTTAACATTATTTATTATTCTCCTATTTGACTGGTAATAATATCTTCCAGATCTCTGGTATCTGCGCTGAATCATTCCCATTGCACGTGTTGGGTGTAGATTATATGGAGAAAGATTTAGTAATCAACCACCTCTCTCTCCACCTACCTATATTACTCTTTAGAATTTTGACTCTGTTCCATCCACTCAATTGTGTGGTTGTATGTTAATGCATACAGTGCAATCGCTGAGCTTTTTTCCAAATTACTTATCTTCGCGGATGGGATCAACCGTTCTCACCTTAGCCAAATTCGTATGTTCTGATAATCTCACTACTCCTGATCTGCTAGTTTGACCTATGTAGTTGACCTCACAGTCATTGCAAGGTATTTTTCAAATCGTTATTTTGTCTAATTAAGTCAACAGGGTCCTTTAGCCTCCAGCCTGTCTCTGAGTGAGTTTGTAGGTTTGAATGCCACCCTAGTTTTATTTATTTATTTCAATGATAACACTGATATTATTTCTGAATTTACTTTATCTTATATTGATTTTATTCAAATGTCTAATCAGTTTTTACTCATGTATGTAAATGAAGCAAGAAAGTTGTGTGAGTGCCCTGATATGATTATGAGCAGTAATAATTTGTGCTCGAAATGTGGTCATCAGTAAATATTACTGTGTGACACTGTGAGACCTTTTATCAAAATCAATTTTGTCCATAATCGAGTTCCATTCTAAATTCAATATCTGTGGTGGTTTTCAACTGATGACCAGTTCATTTACCCTTTAATTAGATACATTAGGGACTGGAACTCGTATACCCCTCGAAATATGTTTTGCACTAAAGAGTACGCAAATATTTCAAAACAAACTTTTACTTAACCGAAATAAATTCTTTGGTAAGAAGTATGTAGCCGGAATATAAAGTGTTGTGTGTTTAACACTTTGCCCCAAATTTGTTGAGTACTATCTAATCATGAAACAGAGTTGAGATACTTACTGACTGGTGTTCATTCTAAAGTATCTCATACACTGTACTCAATGAGAATCGTTATTATGCCATGTTAGTAGCCCAGTCCAACAAAATTTTTCCTGTTAGAAACTCTTTAGTCAATAACTGTTTTAAAGTAAGTGAAATAAAACTGGAAAGCGGTAAGACAACTAATGAAACTCAAAACTACGGCTGCATTATAGTTTCAGCGTCACACTAAGATGATTCAACCTCACTGATACATGATTGTTAAATAATACCACAGGTTCCATTACATGAAATCGTGTTTTATAACAATAATAATAACAATAGTTTTATTCTGAAGAAATCACTTTACATATAATGCAGAATTTTTAGTGAATTTCATCACAAGTTTTCTACTGAATGCATAGAAATCTTCAAATAATTACAATAATCGATGTTATATCATCTGAAGAAATATCGTTCCACCTGAAACCCGCTCCACAACTACTCAGCAATGTTCTTCCTCGATTTCCTTTGAAAAAATCCTTGTAATATTTAGAAGTCAGTTTGAAATTGTGCACGAGTAGAGATTGTGTCTCATTGTGGTAATTAAATGATTGAAACAGTATGAAACGGAGTAAACACGAAGCATTTTGATGGACAGAAAATTTAGGCAGCCCAGTGATTTAGACAGACCGACGTCATATTATTGAGATTGCTGGAATATAATTTTCTATTGTGTGCGACTCCTGGATATTTCGCAAGCAGTACAGGAAAGCGCATCCATTAGTTTCATGAATTCGTACAGAAATACTTGAATTTCAGTCATTACAGTGTCGATTCGATGTTTAATATCTCAGTCCTCCAGAAGTTACAATAATAATAAGAAGAATTCATAAACCTTGCGTCTTCAGTAGTATCTCATAAACGGCAAAATTAAAGTATAATAGCCAAGGCCAAGGTCTTTCAAACGTTTACCTTCAAGAACCAATCAGATCCAGGGGATGCTATGAAAGGTCATTCCAAATAAAATCATGCCTACCTTTCCGGAATCTGAGAAGGCAAATAGAGTATTCCACTTATTCTCTAAGTACTTTTTCTGTAAATCTATACTGTTAGGTAGGATTATGGCTTTTTAGATTAAGGTCTAGGTTTAAGTTTAGGATTAGGGTTAAATTTAGGATTAGGAGTTAGTATCATGGTTAAAGTTAAGAGCAGGTTAAAGGACTCAAAAATATCAACAGATCTCAAAGTACCATGACCTATGGTCACCTGGATGAATGCATCTATCCCGTATGATAGGATTTTTCTATAGATCATTTGTGCATTGACTGGGCGAAATTCTTACAACACATATTTGCAATGAATTTTAGTGCATTTTTCAACGATTATGCGGTTTTATTGCATCCAAATTCTGATTGGTTGTTTATTCAAGGTCACTGTAGCTTTTGCCAGGATAGTTTAACTTTGCCTCATAAACATATCTAATTTAATACATACTCCTGAAAAGAAGCAGCAAAAAGGAAATGGAAAAAAGGCTACGCATTATCCCTAGTCTAAAATTTACATGAATAGTTAAGGCACGCATAGCATAAATTGCGTGATATTCCATTTAGAAAACATTACCGAGTTTTAGTCAACTGCTTATCATTCAGTATAGAATTATTTCTATTCAGGCAGATAGATGGATGTCTATTGATTGATTTATTTCTCTGAAGTTTTTGACAAAAGAATTCTTTCTAGAAATATCTCAACTCCTTGAACACTTATGCTGACTGTGAAAAATAACGAAGTTATTAAAGTAAGAGATGGGATAAATTTAAAAAATAATAATATGATAAGAATATCAATAAATGTCACAAGTATATCACATAACATTAGAAGAAAAACGTGTTATTTATGAACATGAGAGGCAAACTGTCCACCTAAAAATCACATGGAGAAAATGTTAAGTTAGTTATAATATATTTCAAGTTGGATTAATACTATTGTGAAAATTCACCCATGAACAATCCTCTTCAATAATATTAGTGTTTATTTCAATAATTCAGCTTTTTTCAGCCTTTGGTTTATTTTCTACATTTTCTCACGACCTGTTTATCATCATTCAAGCATTTGCAGATCACCTCAAAGAAACAGGTCACAAAACCAGCTGGCATTGAAGAGGCTTTCTCTATCATCTATCGGTTATGGAATAAATTACTAAAGGCCTGTAGATACTGAACACTCCAAACAGCAGAGGTCATTTCTATTCGCTTAAATCAACTGCTCAAATGTGAAGTCAGTGCTACTATACGGATCAGAGACTTGGCCAGCGCGTCATAAAGAGCATCTCAAACAAACTACAGACATTCATTAACAGTTGTCTTCGCTCAATACTCAAGATCAGATGGCCGACCAGAAAAGATCAGCAACAGAGATCTCTGGGAGCGAACCAACACAGCAGGAAACGATTGTGAAACAAATAGGCAGGAAGAAATGGAGATGGATTGGCTGGCCATACTCTGAGGAAACCATCAAGTGACATCACTAGACAAGCCATTGCTCGAGTGGAACCTGAAAGGGAAACGGCGAGTTGGTCGTCAGTGCAAGGGTGACTTGGAGGAGGTCATGTGAAGAGGAGATGAAAACGTGTGGGCAGACTTGGAGTCAGGTGAAGACTCTAGTAGAGAACCGAACGCAATGGAGACGCACGGCTGAAGCCTTATGTCCCTCTAGGAATTAAAGGAAACAATAATAATAATAAATCAGCTGTAGCTCTGTGTGAAAAAGAAACAGGTCCAGCGATTGTTGCTACCCCCTACCTGCTATCGAACTTATCCATAACTTTTGCGTTGCATCACTTAATTTATCTGATATCCAGTCAGTTTAGTGTTATATTAATGCATATTATCTATCACTGATGCTTTTGAAACGTAATTTTATCAATATTCACTCTCTTAAATGTTTAAATGGGCATCTTCAGTTAATTAAATCCTTATCATTTGTCTTTGCTTTCATTGTATTCTGTCTTGTGATGGTGAATTGTTGAAGATAACGTGTGGTTTTACTATTGTGATTCTGTTTGAATGGATTCAAACTTATGTCCTGGAGTGACTGCTTAACCTTAGACTGTCTGTGGCGAACATGTCGTGTTCAACTTGATTCTCATAGGCAGAGTATCAATTCCATCTTGTATGGAATATTCTTCTTGATTCTCAAGTATTTTACAGCTGTCTTTGGTCGATTAATTTTGTTGTGCAGTGCATATTTCGTCCTTGAGAAACTATTGGATTGTAATGGCTGGCGAATGCTTTGTTATGGTAGTTTTGTATTTTTGATATAATTTATAGTTGTTTAATATTACCATAAATTCTATCATTTTAATTCATGTTTTCATCTTGTTGAAATATGCATCTTAACTGTGCATGACCCATGGAAGTTTAGCATCAACCGGTCACCTGTGTTCAGACCGAAATACTTTAGTTACAGTTATTATAAATAATGAGTGACATAAACGTTTAACTTATACATTTATGTTATTGTTTTCTGGCTCCTAACATTCCCCTGGCAAATAAAACAACAGAATGAAATGATTTCAAAAGAAATACAAGTAAATATCCCTTTGAAAAGAAAGAGAAACCTGATCCACTTCTTATCCTCAAGAATAAAAAAGGATATGATCCAGTGGTACAATCAATGGGGAACTCCAGCGACTCAGATAAGTCCTCATAAAAAATGAATATCCTCTAAGATTCATCGAGAAGAAACATGAAGTTTAAGCAAAAGCCTGAAAGAACCCAGACGGTGCCGAAGAAACTGCTATTTATGAACGTTGAATTTAAAGATGATACTGCAGCTGAGATCCTGAAGAATCGCTTATACAGATCACTGAAAAAAGCCTTCTTTGCGGTTGAGCTACGGATCGATTTCTACAGCTGACAAATGATTAATGGATGTGTGCGGGATAAACTGCCGCTTTGGGCCACTTCAAAGTGTGTTGATAAAAATCACAACAACTGAAACTTGAAAAATTATGATGTTTTATTCTACTGACTACTTATGCTTTAAGTGGCTTCAATGAAGATAAAATCTGCAATTAACAGAGGCGTTGAAATAGTCAAAATTTACTAGTCAATAGAAAATTAGTCATACGATGAAATGGTTAATTATATTACATCGATGAGACGATCGCCAACAATACAGATCGGTACGATGATAGGGAAGTCTCCATGAACAACCAATCAACCAGCCATGGTCATAATTATCAGAAATTATGATTATTTAATCCATGAAGGACTCCGGAAGCTTACTTCATTTTAAAGTTAGCTCTACATATGCTGTCTAGAAAGATAATGAGTGCTCGACAGTTAGGCTGTTCTGCTCATTATGCTAACTCCCAATCATAATTTATGTTGAAATTATTACCACCTCGTATAAAACAAAAACCAGGGGTTTCATAAAAAATGGTGAGTGTCTAATTTTTTAAAATACAATCCTGAATACCTCCAGCAGTTACAATGCTGGGAATAGATGACTTGTCCATTTTTATTTCCCGACACTGACTGTCAAAAATGCATATCATTTTGAGCTTCTACCCTAATCAATGTTGTGTGTAAACCCCCTGTTAGGGAACAAAATATTCGGATTAGAAAAATACTTTTGAGGTTTCCCGATTTCCCTTCCGGTTGCATAGATTCTATTAAACTATTCTGCATCTTGAGTTCGAATAACAAACAGAAACATTCAGCAAGATTGTGCGAAAATTTTGATCAGTATTAACACAATTTTCCCTAGTATTAGTTTTTGTCCCTATCTACGTAGCTTTATATACCGTATATTTTGAATTAGTAAGTTATGGCACAAGTGACAGTTTATTCCTATCAAATAATCGAGTATCCTTCAGTGTTTCAAGAAGTGATCCCATTAACAAATGTTTCTCCGAATCAATAACCGTACACATTTTTCTTCAAATCAGAATTTAAAATTGGTAGCTAAATGTGTATAATATGAAACATTTAAAATGTTTCTGGAATACAATGGAAACGCTCATATTTGTAAAGATTGATTATTGAACAGACAGTATTCTATTCGATAACTTCATGATCACGTTCTACAGTTATATATCCATAATAATGAAAGAATAATTGTTATTGACAACATTGGTGGGTATTTTAAAAAGTAACCTCGAATCATCAAGATCAGAATTCCAAAAGTTATTCGCAATCAGATTGTTAATAGGTTATAGTCCAAAATATATGTATGTGGTAATATGTAAAATTGTAATACTAAATTGAACACTAATATTGTAACGACAGATGACAAGGGCCAGGCAATAGATCGTTTATCGAGAAAATAAAGAGATATTTATATATATTTTTATATACATTATTATTCGGTATTATTAGCAGAGAAGCAACGTCTTCTGGTTGGTTGTCTTCTTGCTCAAGATTATTCTGTCATCTGTCTGTGGCCGTTTCTTAGAAAGCCAGGCCATATATCTGCGAATCGTATTTGCACACGTTAAGTCTGCCGTGATAGGTTGGTGAGTTTCTCAAGATTAAGCTTTGTTATTGTTTTTTCTCATGACGCAGATTCGGGACGTAAATATTGACATAAATTGTTGTCTACAATTTTGGCTAGCAGACAGCTCTCCCCACAACATCACAAATTAAATGATTATGAATGACAACGGATGTATCGTAATAAATACTCAAGAGTCATATTCATACTAAGTTCCGTTCATATTGATTATAAACTTCAGATGAATGAGTAAGGACGGGGGTAGAGAAAAAAGATTTATGGAATTCTGATCTAAGTGATTCAATGTTACTCTTTCTAAAAACTACTAATTTCTTCAATAACAATCATTCTTTCGAGTTGATCAAGGATTGATATCAGTTAGAGAACCATTGAAAACCAGGGAGTACTGGACAGCTGTTTCATCTGACTTTGGGAATCATCGGCAGTACGCACTCACCGCCAGGGCTCGAACCCAGGACCTTCAGGTTACAAGGCAAGCTGACTCGCATACCATTCAGCCACTGGTACCCGATTTAATGACCAGCCTATGAATTCTAACTTCTACCAATTCGTGATTTAGCGCAATCACCAACCAATGTCGTCGGCGGGAAATCCATTCTCATGCTTGACTGGATGGACCTCACTAGTCACGACTTCTCACTAGAACTCCAGGAAACTCCATCCTGTAGCAAGTCACTACCGAGAATCAGATTAATTTTCTATAGTTGGTTTGTGAGGATTAGTTTTGCTTTTACGAGTCGAGAGAACCATTGAAAACCAGGGAGTACTGGACTCGTAAAAACAAAACTAACCCTTACAAACCAATTATAGAAAATCATTCTTTCATTATTATGGATATATAACTGTAGAACATGATCATGAAGTTATCGAAAAGAATAGTCTTTGTTCAATAATCAATCTTTTGAAATTTCGAATGGGCATCTCTGCTCATACTTGTCATTACAAAAGTATTAAACTGAATCGCATTACTAATTTTTGACGTTACATGATACTTAGTGACTATGATCGTTGAAAAACAAGCAGATCTCTTCATATTTAACTACTTTCAGAGCCTAAGTCTCTTTAGCTGGAGATAACTTCCATTTTCCTGGGCACAAGTGTACAACTCAATGTGAGTGGAGAAATATTTTAATATCATATGACTTCGAACTGTTTGTAGTGAAAGGGGAAACTCAAAATCTATTATCAATTTATTTCTTAAACACCACTTATTTATCTGTTAGCGTTATTTCAATTCTGAATTATGCGCTTAAACTTGACATACCAACATTTATACAAAAGTTCAATAAATATCTTCTCATTAGTCTAATAAAACAAACAAAAGTGTACTCATTAATAAAACTTATTTCAGAAATCTTTATCAACAAACCATTCCAACTGACACTACAGTTTTGTGCTCTTAAGTAGACAACACTACTACTAAGCAGATCAGCTATGTCCATAGTTATTGACTGACAACTCTAATAGTTAGGAAAAACAAAACATAAACTTGACTAACTGCTTAACTTAGTTACTCAGCTCCTCTTAAACTCAATATTTTGGAGTGTTGTATAATTTCAAAATAAAGTAGAGCGACTGTTTTCGTGCTTCTTATGTAAATCCCTTTGAAGACAATCAGTTCTCTTAAAATCGCTTAACCGTTTGGCAACTTCACTTTGTTACTTGCTGATGTTTCCTTAAAATAAAATACAAACTTTTTTTCAACAAAATGAATTTGGCTTAAAAATTGGCTGTAAAGCACATAGAAGCAAAAATCTACAATCAAAATAGGGTCAAGGTTTTAAAACATGCTGTGCAGAATAACAAAATGAATACTGTAAATAAACACGAGTAATCTGCTTTCGCATAATTCGTAATTGTCTTTGTAATAAACAACTATACATCTTTAGAACCCAACAGTTAAAATTCAAGCCTAATAATTTAATCTTGAAACCATTTGGTCATCTAATAATGCTTGTATACTTGATTGAAGCTACTATTCCCTTTGAATGTGGGACTTTTAATGGACTGAAATTAACTGATATGTTGCTTGGCTATTGAAATGCATAAATATTTGCTTATAATCCTGTTATCTTTACAGTGACGTAGCAACATGTTGTTTAAAGTCAATCCTTTTAGTGTTTTAATTATCTTTCTAAAACCACGTGGAAGATTCAGGCTTGATTCCCGGCCGATGCACTCTTAGACCTCGTCTACTTTAACAGCCAGTAGTAACCCCGGAAAAGAAGGAAGGCTGAGTGTGAGACTAACATAACACTACTACTCCATAAGAACAACATGTCCGCTACTGGCTGGAAGTTTAGTACCAGAAGCCCTATGTCCTACTCGGAACGCAAAAGAATTATTACAAACTTTTATTCTTAGACATATTCCATGTGTAGGTATATTTATTTACTTATTTTATTCCTTTACGTTCTGAGTGGAGCACAGGGCTTCAAGCCTCTTAAGCTTTGAAGGGATTTTTAAGGGGTGGGATTGCTAGTCTCACGCCTAACCTTCCTTCTATACCAGGCTTACAATCAGCTTGGCGAGGTTTAGGAATGCGTCGGCCGGGGATCGGATTCTGGACCACGTGAGGCGTGATTGGTGAGCGTTCTACCGCTGAACCCCCGACGCACTGTGCAGGTATACAATTTATTTTTATCAAGAAAGTGAATATACCCAATAATCCCATTTATTGATTTTGGATATAAGTCAGGAGTGTTTTACTAATATATATCAACTTACTTTATTTTAATCTACTAAGGTTTAATTCCATGACATTTTATTTCCTGATCCATAATTTTATTGTATGCAATAAATGAATTTAAGTTTGTAAAGCTAATTTCTTACAACTACAGTTAACTTCGAAAAACTTCTAAGTGATGCGGGAAATTTTGTTTATTCTATCCAGAAGAGCATAGATTATTATAACTACTTTCCTTTGTTGCTTACGATTTATCTCCTGCTTTGATAAATATCACCTCTTCCATATGAATGTAAAATTATATTTCAAAAGTTAATTCATAGGGACCTGATTCGTTTCAAGTTTTTGATTACGAGTTGAGGTCAGTTAGAGAACCACCATGAAGTACTGGACTAGTGTTTCGTCTTAGTTTGGGACTGTTTGTCAGTAGGCGAACACGAGAGAATTAGGCAGACTTTAGACCAGGAAGAGGGTGTATTGACCATATCTTCACCCTTCGGCAGATTCTGGAACATAGGCATACTTACCAGCGTCCGACAGTCCTTATATTTCTTGACCTAAAGGCGACATTCGATTCTGTCGACCGAGAGGTACTCTGGCAATGCTTGGCTGTGAAGCCAATGCCGAGAAAATACATTGCACTGATCAAGGAACTCTACTCGAGCTCATGCACTCAGGTGAGAGCCTACGGAGAGTTATCATCTGAAGTGGTGGCAACTAGTGGTGTCCATCAGGGATGCCCACTATCCTTATTTCTATTCATTTCACCATAGATGTACTAATGTACTAAACTCCAACTGAATTCAGCAAGTCAGGGATTGGTTTGTTACCACGGAATAATCTTGTCGACTTGGAATATTCCGATGATATAGTCCTTCTCGGTGAAGACGCTGCAAAAATGCAGAGTCTTCTGAACACCTTGAACTGCAATCTGTGAATGTTTGGCATGCGACTGTCCCCTCTATCACGTGTAGGATGATGCTACAGGACTGAACTACATTGACTCCTAGCTTAGGAAAAGGGAGTGAAGTGGTTTATGGCGCGTGTTGACCACTTCGCTTCTTTCGGAAGCTCCACCAGCAAACGCCAACGGGTTGATCGCCGACGAAATCTCAGTACGGATAGAGAAGACTGGTTTGGCATATTTCAGTTTACGCCGTCTCTGGCATAGACGTGATATCCGACTATCAACCAGAGGGCGTGTGCACTGCTCGGCAGTCCGCTCCATACTCCTCTATGGCTGTGAGCAAGACATGGCCATTGAGAGTGGAAGACATGAAAAGACTAGCTGTCCCTGATCATAGGTGCCTACGTTTTATCTCCAGTGTGAGGTGGTATAATAAGGTGAGAAATATTGAGGTTAGGCGTCGAGTGCTAGGTAAGGAGGGGAAATCAATCGACTAGGTTGCGAAGTTACACCGATTGAGATAGTTAGGATATGTGCTACGTATGTCTAGCCATCGCCTTTCTCGACGGGCAATGTTAGCTGACATAGGGTCAGACTGGAAAAGAGCCAGTGGTGGTCAAACCAAAACATGGCTTCATCAGTCAATGAAATCCGCAACAGTTAGTTTAAGCCTGTCACGTAGGGAGGTGTAGACTTCCTGACTGGTTGGGGCCCTTGGGACGGTAAACACCAATGACTGGAAACAATCGGTGATACGGCTCAAAATCGTTCTGGATGATGGTGCATATCCATTCACTCTTTGTGATTTATAATTTCCAATGAAACTATATTGCTCTTCTTTTTTGTCTCATATCCCTGTTTACTGTCTCTATTTTGCATTTCTTCCACTTTCTTCTCTTGTTTTTTGTGCTACATGGAGTGTGGCGACTTGGACTGCTGCACATCGGTGCAAAGTTCTATGTTGAAAACAGACAGACGGTTTGTCAGTACGCATTCCCTAAGGTTCAAACCCAGGACCTTCCAGTTCTCAAACTGATGCCAGCTCTTCATCAAAAACTGGAGAGAAATCAAATCATTACAAACTAATTCTTGAAAATTTATCTGATGCTCACTGGTGACTGGTTAAAAAACGAAGTTGCCTGAAGTTCTAGTGAGAAGCCGTGACCAGTAAGTTCCATCAAGTTGGGAGCGACGACAGATACTCACTGACGACACTGGCTGGCGGTTGCGCCATATATCGCAAAGTGGCAGGTGTGAAAATTAACGGGGAATCAGATTCCGTCCCAGTGGCTGAATGCTCTACGATCACGTTTTGTAGCCTAGAGATCCTGGGTGCTTACTGTGAAGAGTCTCAGACAAGGACGAAACAAATATCCAATTTGCAATAAATATGCAACGGGTGTCAGGCCGGACATTTCAGTCTAATCAATCAACAGGAAAATCAAATTTGGATTAAAAAATAATTAACTCGTGCCTGCTGCACAAGAAGTGGCTCTCATGGACCAAGTTGTCTAGTCAGTGAGGCTTTGAAATTTGAAACGATATGTACTGGGGTCCGAGTCTCATTTGGAACACCACTTACTGGGAAATGTAGGTATATCCAAAAGACTAACCCCAAATGGGACGAAATAAGCTTTCCAGATTCCACTGCTAATCACCATTCACCAAATCACTGAAAGTTAATCCTCAGACATCGTTGAAGCTTCCGCGCTAGGAGCCAACATGTCAACATTCCGTTTCAATCAATCAGCGGGAAAATCAAAACTGAATTTAAAAAGAACTTTGGATATTTTCAGTAGTGTTCACGTTGTGAGACGGTTCATCTGTGATAAATAAAAAAGGAACAGTATACCGTTTCTAGATATTCTCCTTAACAGGAAGACGAATGGATACATAAGAACAGTTATTTACAAACAACACATGAACCCGTATATATATATATATATATATATATATATATATTCTTGTAACGCCAGTAAAAACAAAGACTGAATCATTATACTCAGAATGAGTAGTAAATGTCACAAAGAGTATTTACAGAAATAAACTGATAATATGGAAGAAGCGTCGTTATAAAACGTTATCTAGAGGACTTCATAAAGACCTACTTAATGGGATCCAGTTATGTGATGAAGAAGGATGCTATTCTTAAGAGGACCTTAGATCTTAAACTAAGTTTGGAAAGCCACAGTAATTGGACTGTGCTCGACTGTTAAGATAATATTTACTGAAGCAACACCTCGATTTCTTATTCAAACCGCTGATCACAATGAATTACGGGTAAGTTTCCAAAGATGGACGCTTCAGTGTTTATTTTTAAATTCGACGGCTAGTTACATAGACAACTCGTTTCCAAATTTATGATTCACTCAGTTTGTAGAAGATCTAAAGCATACAAATATGAAATGAATTCACCTTATCCGAAAATGTTTGTTATTCCCACTTTACAGAAAAAACTAGACACATTAATTCACAGTACAACTAAGAAACAGCTAACAAGTGAATTCATCAATAATGCGGTTTGCGGTAAACACGAATTACATCAATATTAACGTATTCGGTTTAACAAACCGAAAAGTATATAGTTTAAGAAAAAGCCATTAGTGAATTAATTACAATAATAATAATAACATTTTGGCCAGATAATAATGTATGATGTAAACCATTCCACATGCTACAACCTATATTAAGAAACAAATTAACCTTTTCAAATGCCGATAGAGTAAAAATATCAAACTTTTGTCAGTAACATTAATTCATTTTCGTTTTTATAGTAGAAAATATGCAAACCAACATTTTTCAAGTATTGGTTTTGTAGGGATTTTGTTTGATTGTGTGGAGGATTTGATCATGAGCTGACATTAGTTAGAGAACCATTGGAAAACCAACTGGGAGTACTGGACAGCTGTTTCATCCTAGTTTGGGACTCTTCAGCGGTACGCACCCACAACCAGGCTTTGAACCCAGGACCTTCTGGTCACAAGGTGAGCTCGTAGACCATTGAGCCACTGGGACCCGATCCAATGACCAGCCCATGAATTCTAACTTCTGCCAATTCACGACATAGCGCGACCATTTCGCAATGTCTCCTTCGATGAGTTTCTGCCTCATCTTCAACCAGCTGTACCCTACTGGTCACTTCCCCAGGTCACTGCCTGAAGATGAGGCAGTAACTCATCGAAGGAGACATTGCGAAATGGTCGCGCTATGTCGTGAATTGGCAGAAGTTAGAATTCATGGGCTGGTCATTGGATCGGGTCCCAGTGGCTCAATGGTCTACGAGCTCACCTTGTGACCAGAAGGTCCTGGGTTCAAAGCCTGGTTGTGGGTGCGTACCGCTGAAGAGTCCCAAACTAGGATGAAACAGCTGTCCAGTACTCCCAGTTGGTTTTCCAATGGTTCTCTAACTAATGTCAGCTCATGATCAAATCCTCCACACAATCAAACAAAATCCCTACAAAACCAATACTTGAAAAATGTTGGTTTGCATATTTTCTACTATAAAAACGAAAATGAATTAATGTTACTGACAAAAGTTTGATATTTTTACTCTATCGGCATTTGAAAAGGTTAATTTGTTTCTTAATATAGGTTGTAGCATGTGGAATTGTTTACACCATCTTCTAGGCGTTTCATGGCAATTTCAAGGAAATGGAACTTTCTATCATTTTCATGTTCCATAGTAAATTCAATACTTGTAGGTGCGTCGTTGAATAATCTGAGAAGGTAGGAAGCATGACTATCATTGTTGCACACTACGAATGTGCCATCAAAATATCGATGTTTATTCTTTGTGTTTTGATTGCAGTGGTATCAGGAAGCGCATTTTGTCTTGTCCGGGTTTCGTCATCTGAATGTACGAGTCTCAAATAAAACGAAATGAGTATTCTAGATCCCATTGTCAGTCACTATCAACCAAATTAACATCATCGTAATCTTCAAATATAGTCGAAGCATCGAAGTTGACCAGTCAACAGAGACTGAACATATTCAACCTTAACATAATCAATAAATGGATAATGCAAATTAACTTAAGACAAAGTTTATCCTCATTCTGAACATACCCATTTTTCATAAAATTCACAGCCATATTAAGTGTGAACATAACAGGAACAAGAAAAAGAGTGGTACAAGAATACGGAAATTATTTTGTCTTATGTAATTTCATTGTCTGCAAATAGCTTAAGATTGTTAGAATTGTTCAAATTCAAAACTAAAAGTTTTGATAGACAAAAGAAGAAAATGAACTATTGGGAGAATAAGCACGAAATTTGCTTCACTGGAAATTGTGTTCATTCACGTGTGGAAAAAGTAAAGAAAATTGTAGGAAAATCAAACAAAACCGATGAGGCTTGTTATTAATAATAATAATCAAAAATAAAATAAAATCAGGAAATTACTGTACAGAGTAATCAGAATAAAACAAGATTGGATGAATGGAGTTCAGTCAATTACTTCTTTTTTTTATAAAAAAAAGAAGACGAAATTGTCAAACAAGAAAGTTAGATAACAACTTCCGTTATTCGAGTAGTGAAAGACCGATTTACACATCCTGTCTACAAAGAAACACTGGATTGAAAATTTCTGATAATGGTGACTACGGAGAAATGAAATAAATTGTCGTTCAAGTTCGGGTTATTATCATCTCATCAAGGATTTCTTCCGCATATCAACTTCACTTTCACTGTGTGGATTTCCCTTAAAAACCTTGTTCAAGTTCATTACCTTATAGCCTTAATGGATGGAGTACTACTCAGGAACTCAACACTCCTTTTCCTATCTAGGCAGCTTTGTTTCAACAGCAGATTGAGGGTATCAAACGCAAGATCGGAAAAGCAAAGCAGACCATCATTACCTTGATATTAGTGTTTCACTCAGAATAAAGAACAAGATTCGGATTTTCAACATTGATATCAAGTCAGTACCGCTATGCAGTTCAGAGACTTGGTACGTTACCGAAAGCATTTCTAACAGCCTGCTTGAGGACTACCATCAACAGCTGCTTTCGTTGCATATTGAAGATCAAGAAAGTTGGCTGGAAAGCATAAGTAACCAGGAACTTCTGAAATGAATCAACCAAGAACCTACCGCCCAACAAATGTGCCGAAGAATATGGAGATAGATCGGACATGCTGAGAAGAAAGTTGGATGACATCATGCACCAGGCCACCGTTTGAGTGGAACCCGAATGGGAAATGACGAGTTGGGCATGAGTCTGAGGGTGACATGAAGATCATGTTAGAAGGAGATGGGAACTAATAGGCGATCGTGGAACCAGCTAAAGATGATTGCAGAGAACAGTGAATTGGAGATGAGGTATTGAAAATTTATGTTCCATCCGTAACCCAAGAGAATAATAATATCATAACAATAACAACCAAACATTACTAATTAACTATAAGATGTAGTAATGCAATAAAACTGAAATCTTCAAGAGTTGATTTGTAAGGATTAGGTCTGTTTTTCAAGTTTGACCACGGATTGATATCAGTTAGAGAGCCACTGAAAACCAGGGAATCATCGATAGTACGCACCCACCGTCAGGGTTTGAACCCAGGAACTTCTGGTTACAAGGCTAGCGAGGTCGTAGACCATTCAACCACTGAGACCCAATTCAATGGCCCATGAATTCTAACTTCTAGCAATTCGTGATTTAGCGCGACCACCAACCAATGTCATCGGCGGGATATCCAACCCCAGACTTGACTGGATGTACCTTACTGGTCACGACTTCTCACTATAACTGCAAGGAACTTTGTCCTGTAGCAAGTCACTAGGCAGCATCAGATTAATTTTCAAGACTCGATTTGTACGCATTAGGTCTGTTTTTCGAGTTTCCTAGAGTTCTAGTGACAACTCGTGACCAGTAAAGTACATCCAGTCAAGCATGAGGATGGATTTCCCGCCAACGACATTAGTTGGAGGTCGCGCTTAATCACGAATTGGTAGAAGTTATAATTCATGGGCTGGCCATTGAATCGGGTCCCAGTGGCTGAATGGTCTACAAGCTCGCTATGTGGCTGCTAGCCAAAATTGGTAGACAGTAATTTACGTCCCCAATATTGGTCATAGGAAAAATAAGAACAAAGACTGACTCGACAACCAATCACAGTAGACTGCGTAGACGGATACAATTTGCAGATAGATTATCTGAACTTCAAGAAACAGCCACAAAAAGATAAAAGATTAACGTTCAGCGAGAAACCACCAATCAGAAGACTGTGTTTGTTTGCTTACAATAATCTATAATAATGTACATGAAAATCTATAAATATGTGTTGATTTCCTTAGTAAACGATCTGTTACCTGGCCCTTGTCTTCCGTTGTTACAGCTAGCCTTGTAACCAGAAGGTCCTGGGTTCGAACCCTGGCGGTGGGTGCGTACTGCCGGTGACTCCCCGGTTTTCAATGGTTCTCTAACTGATATCAATCCGTGGTCAAATTCGAAGAACTTAAATCTATTGTCATCTGTTATTAAGATATAATGTAGGCGATTAGAGGTTACTTTTTGAGCACAGTATCTTCAAACTAACCAAGAGAGTGATAAGTAGTTATTTTCTATAGATTAAATACTTCTCCATTAACAAAAACTATTATTCAACGTTTTATCTTCGAGAAGAAATAAATAGAAATATATATAGATGGACATGAAAAGAGATGGATATATAGATAATGTCATCTCTTAGCGTAATTAGAATTCGAGTTCAAACCGTTATCGGTCACAGAAGTTTTCCATCTATTGTTTTTCAGGATAAGAGGTCAGTTTGTATGTATATAATTTTTACTATGTAACATTTTATATATAATTTATTGTAAACAGTCATAATAGAAATATGAGTTAACTGATATTAGCAAAACAGAACTCTTTCAGGTTACTAACCAACTAATAACTTATTGCCCAACAAATATGCCGAAGGAAATGGAGATTGATCAGGCACAAGCTGAAGAAACAGTTGAATGACATCATGCGTCCCACTCTAGAGTGGTACCCAAAGAGGAAACGACAAGTTGGGCGTTCTAGGAGATGATACCTAATGAGCAGTCGTGGAGCCAGCCAAAGAAGACTTCAGAGAAGAGGGTGAAATGAAGATGTACTGTTGAAGCCCAATATTCCACTCGGAACACAAGGATATAATAGTAGTACACGCAATGTAAATATGCTATTTCCCAGTTAAAGTAATGCTTTAAAGATGTATGAATGTAAAGACTAATGTGTAAGGGGAGAAAGTTAACCTACATAAATTGGATCGTACTCCCAATATGAATGTTTGCAATAAACTGTATTTAAAGTGTTCTATAGTAAAAACATTAAAATGGAATCTTAGATTCAGGTAAGTGAGAATCGTGATAGACCACAGTAAGAACGCACTACTCAACAATTATATACTACAGTTATATGAAATCAACAATGAATCACCTCTACTATGTGAGAGCTTACAGTACTCATTGGGTTGTACAAATTAGCTTAGGAGGAGAGGGGGTTCAAATCCGTGAACTAAGAGACAATAAGCTACAACTTCATGAATTGAATATTACCTCATGTTGAAATTATTCACGTAACCTTAAATTTAATTATTTGCTATTAATATATGGAAAACGATTTCAGTCAATGATACTTGAAGGGGATGAAATTTATTTGAACGTGTTGATAGTAGCATACAAGCGCATTTGAACACCTACCATATATATATATATATATATATATATATATATATATATATATATATACTTCTATTCCAATTGTATTCAATGCATCAATTCACTTATTCGTTGCTATGACCACTTTAATTATTGACCGTAAAGCAGATTGTATATATTGATACAAAAGAATAGAAATGTAGTATATACATATGATAAAAATATTTATACCTTAAGTCAAAAATGATATTGCTAATCAAAAAGGTTACATTATATGTCCGATAAATAGTCGGCTTCCGTTATTATTTATTCTTACTTGTAACATTTACATCAAGTAGTTATGATAAATAATCAAGAATTAAGGAAGACAATGCAAGGAATAGGCGGTAATAAGCAGGAATATCTGTACTGATTCATCATTAATTAAAAAGTTTTTGTTAATTTTCTGCTTATTCCCAAGACAATGAATATTTTGTGTAGTATTCAAACAAACTCTGAAAATAAAGCTTTCATTGATAAAAACCATGATTAGTTACCAGCTTAAGCATCTCAAGTCGAATGTCTGATACAAGAAAACACCTAATTTAATTAAATTGGTGGATGGTGACTAGCAGTGGAATCCAGGATGCGCATTTCGTCCTATTTGGGACTCGTCATCTGGATGTACCTGCATTCCCCAGTGGGTGATGATTTTCCCACCATCCCATCGAGATAACCAGTCCCAAATAGGACGAAATGCGCATCCTGGATTCCACTGCTAGTCACCATCCACCAATTAAATTCTAATTACTTACCCAAACATCGTCGAAGCATCTGCACAAGAAGCCGACATGTCAACCTAAGATCGAGCACTTCGGTCCAATCAATCGACGGGAAAATCTAAAATTCAACTTAACCTAATTTAACTTTATGATTTTTAAAACACAAACTTGGTACATTTTGGACACCAAAAGATGAGTTACATAAAATCTCATAGATTGCACGAAATCTAGGATACTGCTTGGATGCCCAGACTGAAGTAGGCGGTAGTCTTAGAAGGCCAATATTCTTGACTTCGGCTTGAAGTCTGATCTACAAGCCAGCAGAGCATCGTCAGCAGCTATGTTCCCATGATTTCCGATGACCGAAATAGTTTCATACGCCATTCAATCCAATTGGGTTCTGTAGCCAATGTACAACATAGGTTTGGAACAGTCAGTCCCCTCCCCATAGGTAGACCTAAACGTTCATCATTCAGCTGTCAGCTATAGACGTTCACAATCACCGTTTCACTTTTGTGAGGAACACCTCTGACGCTTAATGCTTAGTATTTTGTAACCTAGTTTAGTTGTGAATTGCAAAGCATTTATGAATCCAGAAAATTTACACTTATCCTTTTATTAAAGCAAGCAATAAATTTAATTTTTGAAAAGTAGTCAAAGCCTTGGTTAATGAAGGTTCTTCTGAAATATAGAAGATGCTAATTTCCAGTTTCTAATAAGAAATATCAGTTGACAAGAAATATTGTCCTCCACTCCCACAAATACATCACTAGTGTTTTGTGAACAATGATTATTGAAAAATATGGAATTTTATATCTTCTATTGCTGAAGATTCACCGAATTAGATTATTCAAGTTTGCATTTTAGCTACGGAGACATGCGAATCACCATTGCCATAATGGATGTTGGTTTATATAAAATTTAGGGAGGAACTACGCACACAAGTGCAGCTGTTCAAGTTTTCTTACTCGATACAGCACAAAAAGTACAGAAAAGAAATGCAAAAGAACTTTAATGAGCAGAGATGTGAGGGAGAAATGATAGTAACACGTAAAGACATGAGGATTTATTAAATATGAAAGATGACAGATGAATGCATCTGGACTATTGAGAACGATTTTGAACCACATCATCACCAAAGGCGTGTACTCATTGGTTGTTAGCATCTCAAAGACCCCAACTGGGCAAGTTTACACTTGCCTACGTGGCTGCCTTACACCGACTGTAAAAGACTTTATGGACTGATGTCAAGTTTTAGTTTGACTATCCACAATCCATTTCAAATCTAATCCTATGTGAGCTAAAACTGTTCGTCGAAGGCGATGGCTTGGTATGCGTAACACATGTTCTGGCCATATCAATCATTGTAGCTTCACAACCTTATCAACTGACTTCCTCTCTTCACCAAATACTCCACATCTATGCTTAATATTACTGACCATATTATACCACTTTGCACGGGAAAAAGAAAACAAACACCTATGATAAAAACAAACATCAACACTCTAAATGTCGTCATCCACTTCCAATGTCCATGTTTCATAGCCATTAAAGAGCAGCATACACGTCCTTAGTGCGATAGTCGGATACCACGTCTACACCAGAGATGATGTTATTTGGTAAATGCCGAACGAGCCTCCTTTTTATCCATGATGAAATGTTTTTAGCAATCAGCTCACTAGGCTAATGCAACTACTTGAACTTCTCAAACAAACTGAACAAATTTGCCTATTGGTTTTTTGTAGGGATTTAGTTTGATTGGAGGATTTCATCATGAGGTAACATCAGCTAGAGAACCAGCTGGGAGTATTGGACAGCTGTTTCGTCCTAGTTTGGGACTCTTCATCGGTACGCACCCGATGGAGTTCGAACCCAGCTCACCTTGTATCCAGAAGGTCCTGAGTTCGAACCAGTGGGTGAGTACTGATGAAGAGTCCCGAACTAGAACGAAACAGCTGCCCAATACTCCCAGCTGGTTCTCTAGCTGATGTTAGCTCATGATGAAATCCTCCAACCAACCAATCAAATACAATATAATCCAATCTTACTCAGTTTCAGATTTCATTAATATAAGGATATTATTTGAGCAATGTGAGCATTGAGTATAATTCTATAGTAGAATAATTTTATTTAATATATTACTTAGTAGTGCAGCACTTTTTTTAGATTTACTGTTGACGCTTCGAGGACAATTACCAAGTCATATCATATACTTCCCTATTAGACGCTAGTATGAGTGTTTTATGAAGATTTCCAATTGTCATCTGGTGTTGTTTTACAACTGCTGATAAAATAATTTCCATTTTCTCTCTCTCTCCCTCTCTCCACTCCTTACTACATTTTTGTATGACGTCCTTATGTGATATGATATGCGGAGGATTAGGAGTAGCTAGTTGGTTACACGATAATGTCATATACTACTATTGTGTCTATTCCTTTGCTATATAAGCCCTAGAACTAAGTGTCACTTACCACTATTTGACTTTATATGCATACATCATATGACCACCTTATATAAGTGAGTAACTCTTCATAAAAAATACAAAAAAAATTAACTCCACTCAGATATAATAATAAAACAGAACAAAGCAAAACTAAAAAAGGAGAAAAACGACGCAGTTACTATACACTAAAATTATAATTATAATCTTTTAAACGAACAGTAAAACAATCCCATTTAAATATCACAGACTACTATTTTCTTTGGAGGAAATTTTGTGACACAGATGTGAAAAAATCAAACAAACAACAAACGATAGAGAGCACTACTGTGTACTGCGTACCAGACTGCATACAATGTTCCCGAAGTAATAATAACAGTAGTAACAGTAATAATAACAATAATAATAATTCTCAATGTGCATAATAACAATGATATATATATAATTTGAATTTCTCTAACAAAAAAGAAATGCACTCTAACACTTGAAGAAAGGATATGGATAGGATAGGATATAAATTAGCATAACTAGTAATAAATAAATCTGTGTGTAGGATAGAATACAACGGAGGAAAATGAAAGAGAATGCAAGTGAATCTGAGCAGGGAGGAAAACAATACACAAACAAACAAACAAATATTGCACAAAAATGAAATGTAAATAGAATAACCTAAGGACAAGTTTAGTGCAAAAAAGAGACAGCGAGAGAGAGAGAGAAAGGAAAACAACTGGGGTGAAAGAGGAAGGTGGAGGAGGGCCACGAATTGGGAGATAATGAGAAAACAGTAATTGTACAAAATGGACTAGAAATATATATATAGATATTTTTTCTCTACAATGAACAATAATATCTATTGGTAATTAAGAATATATATATATATATATATATATATATATATGTAACCAGTATTTTTTACATATTTATAATTAAGAATGAATATGGATGATACACATCTGTATATGAGAGAGTGTATGTGAAAGAGTGAAATCATAAGAAATGCACGTGAGTATGTATATGTCATGTGTAAAAAACAAAACAAAACAAAAAACGGGCAGATGAAGAAAATGCTACCAAGGTGACAGAGAAAGAGAGGGAGAGAAGAAATATTA
This sequence comes from Trichobilharzia szidati, assembly GCA_944472155.2. Lineage (NCBI taxonomy): Eukaryota > Metazoa > Platyhelminthes > Trematoda > Strigeidida > Schistosomatidae > Trichobilharzia > Trichobilharzia szidati. The sequence goes on from OX235274.1 coordinate 57,322,603, forward strand.
CACAAGGAACAAATGCCTCATTATTTATTTATTTTCAGGTAACAACGTCTTAATAATAACCAACGCGTGTAATAATTTGATGATATTGATGACTAGAAATAACAATTTTTGGTATATCATGAAGTTTGATTTCTTCATTATTATTCAAGAGTGGAAATTGTTTACATCATGAGAAATGCATCAAATAATAACTGGAAGGAGGATTGTATGCAAGAGAGAGAGAGTGTGTGGGTGTATGTGTGTGAGAGAGAAAAACATGGTACAATGAAAACTGGACAGAGTTCCAGTCTATTGATAGCCACCTCGTTGTCGTAATAACCTGAAAAAGAAGTTGTAAATACAAAGCGACTTTCAGAGAAGAAAAAAAGTGGGAAAAACTAATCAACACTAGACAAACATAAAAGCAAATGTAAAAATACACGTAAGTCAGCGTGTAATGAACAAAGAACAACTTTACATCATACTTTAAGACCATTTAAGTTTCACAATATGTGTGAGCTGTGATTAAAAAAGAAAAGCATAAAAGGCAAGCAATATAAATTACTCAAATAATAAAAAGCAAAGTTGCAATTTACGCAGTCACCACAGTTTCCCATTGGGAACCGAAATTATTCAGATATGTGAACTGATTGACACCGGAAATAGTAATCAAGAAAGCAAGCATGGATAAATGCACGATGCTACAATGCTACTGACTGATTGAGATGACTAGATGGATACTACTCACAAATCAACCAGAAGTGCTTGCCAGCCAGCCGGATTGGAGTGATGTACACACTGGACTGCTGTTTCGCTCATTTTGGTTTGAATTAATTTGCCTCTCTGAGTCGAATCAAACCACGTACAAGACTGATGAGCAGGGCCCTAAACGAACGAAACAGCTATCCAGTGTTTACATCACCTCGATCTGGCTGGCTGATATGAGTGGCATATAACTACTCATCTCAATCAGTTAGTAGTATATAGTTCCTCCACGTCGGCGGCACAGCGGTAGAATGCTCGCCAACCACGCAGGTAGTCCGGGATTCGGTCCCCGGCTGACGCACTCCATTACCTTGCTAAGCCAGTAATAAGTGGTAAAGAGGGAAGGTTAGGCATGAGGCTAGCAACTCCATCCCATAAAAATAAATACCACTGCTACC